>JAPZBW010000002.1:1200000-2400000 GCA_028827225.1 Penicillium sp. CMV-2018d | reverse complement strand
TTCTGGGTGACCAGAATGGCTGAACTAGTTATTCCAAAAGGAACATCGTTGCTACTGTCAACCTTGACTGCCGCCTTGATCTCAAGACCATCGCGCTGCACGCACGCAACGCCGAGTACAACCCAAAGGTATTTATTAATCATTCCTCATGTTGCTCTGAGAGGGCGCACATCAGGGTACAATGTGGCTGAACTTTGTTCTCTCCTTAGCGTTTTGCTGCCGTGATCATGCGTATTCGTGAACCTAAGACTACCGCTCTCATCTTTGCCTCTGGCAAGATGGTCGTTACTGGTGCCAAGTCCGAGGATGATTCGAAGCTGGCTTCGCGCAAGTATGCGCGTATTATCCAGAAGCTTGGTTTCAACGCCAAGTTTACCGATTTCAAAATCCAGAATATCGTCGGCTCTTGCGACATCAAGTTCCCCATCCGTCTGGAGGGGTTGGCCTCTCGTCACCACAACTTCAGTTCTTACGAGCCTGAATTGTTCCCTGGTTTGATCTACCGCATGATGAAGCCCAAGATCGTTCTCTTGATCTTCGTCAGTGGCAAGATTGTCCTGACTGGTGCTAAAGTCCGTGAGGAGATTTACCAGGCCTTCGAGCTGATCTACCCTGTGCTTTCTGGTATGCTGTCTTGCTGGATACACTGCCATCATACCTTTACTGACTTACGTTCACAGATTTCCGCAAGGTCTAAGAAAGCTCTAAGGAGATCACTATGCATTTCAAACCTGTATTAACATTGCTTTTTCCCTTTGCGAGGACAGCCCGTTTTGGTCTGCACCTCCCTTTTCCTTCGATTCTTTACGACTCTTTTCATGCAAGCATAGTTGGGCGTTTTTAGCGATTCGGATGATCCCCGGTTTTCCTCACACTTTCGCGTTCTTCCACACAATTAGATTGCTGCACACCGCAGTGAGGCGGTTGTGCGCCGGTCGATGACTGCCTCGATTTAATCATTTATCGTTCTATGGTTTCATCTGTGGAGGATTGCTTCTATTCCCACGGGCCAAAAAAAAAATTAATGGTGACCTAAGGCAGTCTGTTAGATTCAGTTCCGTCCTTGCTTTCCCCATCCCGGGCTTGCTGGACCGGCTTTTCGCCATGATACTACCTTTGAGTAGTCAAATGAAAATGTCTTGAAACAAATTTCCTCTATATGCTCGAGTAGATCATTGTAGTTCGTAGCACTTTGGCCTCAAGCTTTGCTCGCGCCTCGGTCTGTAGTATAATCTAAATGCCTTTGTACATCCAATATTCATGTTATATACATCACACCAAGGGATAGTTACGCCCCTAAAGCACACTACTCCGCGAAGCCTTCTTTGTCTTCGCCAACTCGTCTTTCAAAATCGCCCGCCTCTCCCCAGACCGACTACCATCGCCATCAAAGTCCTCTTCATCCGACACAGCAGCCTCAGGCCATGTCCACATCTTCCTGAACTCGGAGTCAAGTGTGCCTTCCAGCGCATCAACAATCTTGTCTCCAATAACAGGGAAGAACTTGAACCCATGGCCACTGCCACCTGTAGCAAGGAAAAGACCTTCATGTTCAGGATGATAAGAAACAATGAAGTCACCCGTGGGCCTGTTAAACCAATTAGCACCAACCACAACCATCCAACTCGCAGCTGGCAACCCAAGGACGAAACTCACGTATCAGTATACCAACAAACCCTTGTATCAACAAACTCCCTCTCCGCAAACCGCGGCAAAAGCTGCCTTAACGCAACCCGGAACGCATCCTGTCCCTCAAGAGGGACAGGAACCCCCTGTTCAGGCAGACTAACCACCATCGAGCCCGAAGCCCCAGCACCAGGAACCGGCACCTCAACCGGATTGCGATACCCATACGCATGACGCGCAATCTTAAGCAGATTACCCCGGGGCGGGATAATAAAGATGCCCGTAGCGAAGTTCAAGATCGTAGGCAAATTCTCCAGCACCCGCTGCTCCTCATCAGAGATCCGCATATAAGCAATCGCCTGTCCGGTAGCAACAGCCCGACCACGCAAGTCCACAAGTTTCGACGTCCACGCGCCAGTCGCTAGCACAACGAGATCCGCCTCGAGAATCGAACCATCCGCCAAGACAACACCGGTAGCTTTAGGCTTCGCGCCGTTCGTGTCGTAGAGTACACGTTCGACATCACCAGTACAGAAGCTAACTTTGCCCTCACCGTCGAGGAGGGTCTTAGCGTATTGCACGCTGGCCGCGGCATCGGACCATCCAGATCCCCAATTCACGTAGCCGCCGGCGACATCTAGGGTCGAGCCGTAGGCCGGGACGACACTAAGGACGTCCGCTTGGGTAGGCAGGAAGGTGACGTTGTCGCCCTCGATCTGGCGCACGTTGGCGTAGCTCTTGCGTGCGTACTCCTTGGCGCTGGCGCTGTCTTCTGGGTACACGAGGAGCAGACCGTTCTGTGTGTAGCGGCCATCACGGCCCCAGTCTGTGCTCCGCCATCGGTCAATGGCTGCTGCGGCGAGCTTGGAGTATGCTGCGTTGGCATAGTCGGCTCGCACGATCCGTGAGGTGTCGACGGATGACCCGTGCGGGTTTGGAATTGTTGGTGAGGACTCTACTACTGTGACTTTTGATTCTGGGTGTCGCTTTGACAGGGAGAGGGCGGTGGATACTGGGAAATGTCAGTATGTGGAAATATAATGTGTGGTGTGATAATGTAGATCAGTGATAGGGCTTTTAGCATTGTTGACACTCACATCCAAACACACCCCCTCCTACAATCAGAATCTTAGGTGGCAATGCCATTTGTGAGAAAATATGTGTGTGGGTGAACACTCGAATTGGAGATCTGGGGGATTTCTCCAATTTGATAACAGTCCGATAACGGCATTGGGCGTCGGCTTGGGTTCCCGACTTTTCTTCATCGTTGGGGTCAATATCGTTACTCCGATCTATACCGAATGAGATGTGCAACTGATCTCGGGATTTCATTTAATCAATTCGGCTTTTCTTTCTTGGGGTCTCCATCTCCTTTTGGTACCGCGGGGGCTGACAACCCTGTCGCGTAAGCACTCAATCTTCGCTCGTGTCAAACCGTATATGCACAACAAGCCCTGCACAAAACCCCCTTGGCAGTCCATTCTGCTAGTTCAAACCATCATAATGAACGTAAATCAATTACGCAGAGTGCCATTAGTTACAAAGTGGCCCGTGACACCCTGCCGCAGCGCATCAAGCAAAGCCCCTCGACCCCCAAAGCCGAGGTATGTAACCAAACCCCCCTTCAATCCCAAGTCCAAACTAACATCCCCCAGTCCCAAGATCTCCAAACCAGTGGCCATAAAACGGCGACAAGTAACTCCGCCCCGCCAACCCTACCAAGAGCGCACAAGCCCACAGGGCACTCAAGGCGAAGGCCTCAACGCTGAAACCACAGCGAAACCAGGCCATGGCATCCCACCCAGAGCCCTAACCTTCCTGGGAATCACAGCACTCACCATCAGCACGTACTGCGGCTACTTGTACGCGTCTTACACGCGCGAAGTAAGCAAAGCGCAGACTCTGGACGTGCCACGCGATGTCTCAGACCGCTACAACACGACGGCGGCAACCTTCGACGCAGACGTCGAGCTCTCCGAAAAGGCAATGGGCCTCGGCAAGAAGCGACGAGATCTAGTCCGGCAAGCGCGTGGGAACGTGCTTGAAGTCAGCTGCGGCACGGGGCGCAATCTGCCGTTCTACGAGCTCGGCGAACGTCGCGGGTTAGATGCCGATGGCCGTGCTACGGTTTTGGGGTGTCGATCGGTTACCTTTGTTGATCTTAGTCCGCAAATGGTGGCTATTACGAAGGAGAAGTTCGAGAAATTGTATCCTACGTTCCCGGCGACATTTCGGGCTTGTGATGCGGGTAAGGTTGTGCCGCCGTCTGAGATCGCGCGTTCTGGGGTGAAGACGAAGGAGGGGCTGGATTACTTTGATACTGTTGTGCAGACTATGGGTCTTTGCTCGATGCCGGATCCGGTTGCTACGCTGAGACATCTGGGGTCTGTTACCGAGCCTGGGAGTGGGCGGATCTTGTTGCTTGAGCATGGGCGTTCTTATTATGATTGGGTTAATCGGATTTTGGATAACCTTGCTCCGGCTCATGCGGATCGGCATGGTTGTTGGTGGAACCGCGATATTGGGGATATTGTGCGTGAGAGTGGGTTGGAGATTGTGGAGGAGAAGCGTTGGCATCTGGGGACTACGTGGCGTTATGTGTTGAAACCGAAGCACAGTACGGAGAAGTCTCAGTCTTGATCTCGTGGCTTTGGCTTGAGTCTCTTTTGGATGTAACATAATTTGGAGATGTGTATGAGTATTTGGCGTGATAGACATCTTAGTACAATCATGATATAAATGGGATTCAAAGATAGAATATACTCAGTTTGTTCAATTATATATTAAAATATGATAGGCCCGAGGGATTGGCACGATGCTATCTTAGAAACTGGCCTATACGTCCACATATATACTTCCGTCCTGCCTTTCTAGTAACGATATCTGAAGCCTGGTGTCTTCCAGTCCGTGATATCCTCATAGTCATCCGACACCAACTGCACTCGGTTCACCATATCTGCCACATTTGTCGAATCGCGATCCTCATCCAACCCCTTCCCACCAACAGCACCCGCATTTCCAGCACTACCCTCAAAGCCCTCTAGACGGGTGCGGCGAGCATTGGTCCACTGCAAGTAGAAACGCAGAACCAACGCTAAGAGGACAGCGAGGGCATAGCAAATCATGATCGTACGGAAAGCAGTATTGTAAGTCGGCGCCTCCTCACTGAGGAAGAACTGAGGCCCAGAAATGTTTCCAGCACAGTAAGCCAGGAAGAGCATTGCAGTGACAGTCATTTTCTTAGTGACGCCACGGTAATTGGCCTGTACCAGCGACATAGCAAGCGGCATTGCCGCAGGTCCAGTCGACAAGAGGAAATATCCAAAGAATTGCACCCCGAGGACGATATGCGCACGGGAGTAGATGATCGCACTGCCGATGACGCAAGGTAGCACAACAGCCACGATAAGCAAGCAGTTCAGTTGGCGGAAACGACCAGCGAGCCAGCCTGTTCCGGTGATTGTAGCCACGGTGATGAGCGAGTAAGGAATGGTGAGCAGCGTCGATTGCAGGTTCGTGAACCCAAAGGAGACAATCACCAGATTGGCAAAGTTCTGCGTTCCTCCGTTGGGGATCTGGGTGCAAAGTTCCAGTCCGAATATAAGCCACGTCTTGGGATCCATCAGGCATTCGACGACCTGGTCCCATCTCCAAGCGGTCTCCTCCGTTGCGCCTGTGCCTGCAACGACAACTCTGTTGCTTGCGAATTGGCGTTCCTCTTCTGTTAGAAATTTGGCCTTGGAGATTGAGTCTGGTAGTAGAGTCCAGATAGCGAATCCCCAGAGGAATGTTGCACAGCCGAGGACGATGAACATCCACCTCCATGGTCCAACGTGGTCTTTGACATGACCCAGCCCATAAGCGAGGAGACTGGAAACAATACCACCGACACTCTGTGTAAAGATCAGCTTCTATCCAAAAATATCGACAGGCGACAACTTACGTTTCCAGCAAACCACAGGCCTGTCCTGGTAGGAATCTCATCACGCGTGTACCACGTCGACGTGATAAACATAAACGCCGGCGTGATCGTTGCTTCAGCAACTCCAAGTAAGAAGCGAACTGTAATGAGGCCGCCGAAGTTGGTGCAGGCTGCAGTGAGAGCCACTACAGCACCCCAAAATAGAGTGTTGGCCGTCAAGTATTTGGCGGCGGGCAGACGAGCAATGAGTAAAGTTGTTGGATATACCCATCCCAGGTAGCCAAAATAGAAGATCGATGATACCCAGCTGTACTGCTGACCAACCAAGCCCTGGAAATGATCTTAGTTATGGTTCTTGTTTTCTCTCGACACGTTCTTACAGTATCGTGCCTCATCCCGAAGACCGATGCGCTCGACAAGATGGTTTTATCCATGAAATTGAGCATATATGTTGCGAAAAGTAGTGGTATGAGTCGTCTGTCAATCTTCCTCAATACTCGCTTCGCCATAGCATGGTCCGTCCCCTGCTCTGCCGCGGGAGTGTTTGTGTCCATGGCCATTGCTAGTGAAAAAGAAAGAAACTGCTGAATGTCCAGACAAATTGAACTCTTCTTATTCACAGGGTGATATGCCTGTTATCTTTCCCCGCATCCCTCTTATTGGTGCAACCTGCACGTTATCGCCGATTTAGGAATTATTTAAGCGCCGATTGGGCGGGGATGAAGCCAAGTCCTTTAGGGCTGGAGCTAGTGATCCCGTCGTATTCAGTATGGGGTACTGTCTCGGGGTCTTCTTTTACTCCGGACCCCAACTCTGATTCTTGATATTTCAGCAACTTCTACCTACGGACTGAGACGACACTTTTATTTTATTTAGAATCAAGTTCTGGCAGTAATCATGAATGGTCTCACAATCACCCCGTTCATAGCCAATCTCCCCAAGGTCGAACTCCACGTTCACATTGAAGGAACCTTAACACCCTCTCTCCGCTGGGAACTGGCCCACCGGAACAAAATTTCCCTCCCATACGCTACTTTCTCAGAACTGCAAGCCTCCTATGCAGTAACCCTCAACCACCGACCCGAGCTAAACGGCCGCCAACCAGGCATCCCAACCTTCCTGGAAGCCTATTTTGCCGGGTGCGAAGTTCTCCGCACAGAAACCGACTTCTATGATCTAGCCATGGCCTACCTGCGCCGGTGCGCGGCCATGAATGTGCGCTACACTGAACCCTTCTTCGACATCCAGGCGCACACACGTCGCGGAGTCCCCGCGGCAGCCGTTATGGACGGGTATCTGCGCGCGCAACACGATGCCGCTGCACAGCTGGGTGTGCATTCGCGCTGGATCTTGTGCTTTTTGCGCGACGAGCCTGTCGAGAAGGGTCTGGATGCTTACCGTGAGGCGAGACCGTGGGCTGCTGGGACTGTTGAGGGCGGGAAGGGCCTATTCCATGCTGTTGGGTTGGCGAGTAATGCGTACGAGAGGCCGCCGATGCTTTTTGAGGAAGGGTTTGCGTTGGCGCGTGCGGATGGCTTGCATGTTACTATGCACTGTGATTTTGGACAGAAAGATACGCGGGAGCATGTTACTGAGGCTATTTTTGAGGTTTGTGGGGGCAGGGGAGCGGAGAGGATTGATCATGGGTTGGATGCGGAGGATTCCGAGGAGTTGTGGCGTGGGTTGATTGATAGGGGGATTGGGTTGACTTTGTGTCCGCATGCTTATCATCGGAGGACGGCGACTGAGGTTTTGTTTCCGAAGATTCGGAGGTTGGTGGAGAGGGGGGTGAAGATTTGTATTAATAGTGATGATCCGACTTTGATGCATGATGTTTGGATTGATGGGAACTTGCAGAAGGTCTATACTTATTGTGGGTTTAGTCGGGGGGAGATGGTGCAGCTTGCAAGGAATGCGGTGGATATGTGTTGGGCTGAGGAAGATATCAAAAAGGCTATCTATCAGGAACTAGATAGTGTTGATATTTGTGAATAAAGGCTTATCTGAGGTTATTTGAAAGCTCTTCTCTCGACACAGATATTATGAACAGTTTACTGTTTCACGAAGATAAAACATGTATCTACACATATATATTGTACGTTATACAGTTGACAATATATCAATTTACACATTTAATAACTGCTACCAATGGTCCCAGGGCCATGCATGATTCGCTAGGTTACAGGGTTATATCTACTAATATGAAAGATAAGAGCAATTTCTACTTCCGGTATGACCTGACCCTTTCTTCAGGCCGCCATCAAGCACATCAAGTTTGAACAAATACAAAAAGCCGCCGACGGTTGCAAAGTTCACAATGCAAATCTAGACTCTTTACTAGCTTTAGATAACATCTATTACAAGAGATGGCGCAAAAGCTCATGATTCGCACTGGTCCAACAATTTCTTTAGTGAATGCCGTAATCTAGACACGGTGATCTATACGTACCATTCTATCATTCTGATATTGAATCTCTATAGGCAGCCTAGCAGACCTGTCTCTTGGCATCTACCTTGTATCCAAAAAAAGAAGAAAAAAATAAAACTAGCTTTCACCATTCTCAGCCAACGTATATAGAGGATGGTGAAGAGTCCCGAGGATTTAGGGTGGCTGGGGTTATTTTGAAATTTGCCCTTGAGGCGATTCTATATATTTACAAATTACTGCATGTTTCCATAGACTGGCAAGACATTGGTGATTCGTAGAGGCAGCTAGACGATACTAGGAATTATATATCCAGCGATGATCAGATGTTTGTCAATAACAGCTTATATATTCTGGGCACGTCCTGAGTGCTGACTTCACCATACCCTAAGCGCTGTGCTGTGAAATACCTAGCGAACAGGACGCCCCTCATCAAGCGGCAACCCCCCGATTGTGAAAGTTGTGATGGCCTAGAATGCGGTACACAGAGCGACAAAAAGCATATATATGTGTACTAATCACCACTCGGCACTTTTTTCCACAAGTGGTATTGGCTGATGATAGTGTCAATTCTGGCCCGCGTTAAAGAAACGGGTTTTGCTACCAATCTCCATCATCGATTTACATGCAAGGTGCAGATCTTTTGCAGGGGGTCATTCTGTGTCTTGGATGCATCTGTTCTTTGTTTGATGCAATGGTCCCCAGGGATTGGTTCTGATGTGGCGGGGAAGTCGGAACCAAGGATAATGGCTTTAAGTAAGGTTTGGACATTCAGTTATCGAGGCGGACTTTCATTGGTAGATCTACACGGACTTGGATGTGTTCCGTTTATGTTGTACCTTGGAGATACCATATTGGGTATCTTTTACGTTCATCAGCATTACTACATAGAAATAGCAATCTACCCATACAATATATATTGTAGATATGGAGGATAACCCCTCATTTACAATATGGATAATTTGTAGACATACTACATAGTAATGTAAATATATAGAGTACGCTAGAAGATGAAAGTGGACATTATGTAGTACTGTACAAAGTAGTACTTGCGGTTGTGGAGGTGCGGAGAATTCCTGTGCACCTGCATACTGTACAATGTAGGTACAGTACAATATTCTCAATATGCTCAATATTCTCATAATTCAAATTGGATGCGATCAGATAAACTCGAGCTAAAGCAATTGTTTCCTTTCGGCCGGTGTAACAATGGGCACTATTCCCATGGTTGACGGGTCCCGATCCCCTGGGCCGAAGTGGTCGATGTCATGAAAACGGAGATCAGCAAAGCATAAATGCGACACCATTTGTAGTACGGAGTACGGAGTACTCTTTTTACAATATACAGATCGCAGGGGTTAATTCAAGGAATGATGTTTCCCTCAATACACAGTACCGAGACCTGTATCACATCTGGGCAGCAATGCTTGTACCTGGTACTATGTAAATCCCTTGCTGGATGCCTGTCCCTCAGGGGAGATATGGGCAATGATGTACAATATACGAGTACGGCGTTTGATAAACAATGATATCCTCCCGTCCCACTAATCATCATCATATCACCAAAAGTGAAGAGGGTGGATAAGGGATCCGGATAGATTGGGAGGAGAAGGATGTCATCATATGCACGTAGGAATATATACATACGGAGTACCTAGGTAGAACGTCTTATGTTAATGTTTCCCCGATGGCATCACCACTTTTTTTTTTATAGAGGAAACTACGGTAAATTTAGCTTTTAGATATTTAAAATGTAAAAAAAAAAAGAGTATAGATCCAAAGTTATATTATCGATTAAAGCTGAAAGGGACAAGAAAAACAAGAGTGTCTCAGCCTGCATCATCAGTGGCAAACGTTCCTTTTCTCCCCGAGACGCTAATGTGAGCATCCCTTACTAGCGTCATGTACAATACGATACACCGACTCTGATTGATCGTTATCCCGTCGATTGGGTCCCTGAGATCCACAAAACAGTGGATCACCGTGGACTTTAAGTGGTCACTTCATATCTGTTTCTTCTTTTCTTTTTCTGTTTGTAAACGGTTGCGCTAGGGAGTTGCTTTGGGTCTCGGTGTTTCCGACCGGAGGGCTCGGCTTAAGCCTTGTTATTTTTTCTTTTTTTTTTTTTCTGGTCAACGCTAGTGGGCTATTGATGATACTAGATTGGATGTCGTGTGTGTACATGCTTAGTTAGTTTACTTGCATATTTAGTTTATTGGATACGAAGTAACCTTGGGAATTAATATATTTTGATCTATCAACAGCGGTGTGTGTGCCTCGGGTCCCCTAGCAACCAACAGGTGACAGATCGAATACATCATCTTTGTTTTGAACTTGTACACAGTACACATCCCATGCAGAAGGAAGGCTCCGACTCCGACAAACCATTATGCCGATATCCACCGTGCAACTACCAATCACTGGATCGCTAGGTCATATTATTATTCAAAGCATCGGGATGTGATTAGCGGAATTCGATGTATGCGGGATGAAGTAACCACTGGAGTTGTTGGGATAAATGGAGACGCCAAGGTTGATGGAGCACCAAAATTGGACCTAGTCGGGTCATAGAACACATGGTCATCTCCACCCAACTTTTCCGGTATGCACTAAAACCGAAGATAGAATGGTAGAACTGTGGATTATCATACTAAGGCCTGAAGAGGAATGGGTTGATCTCCACCGCCTGGGAATTGTTGACTTTTTTGCCTGTGCGTGTCGGATTGTCGCATGCTGGATTCCTGTTTTAACATGGCGGTGAGAGGGAGCCTATAGTATATCAAAGCTAATGTGAGATTATCTACGGAGTACCAAGTACAGAGTAGGTACAGAGTAGGTACAGAGTACTTGGGTCCTTCTTATAAGAAAGTATCGTGCATTCTCCATGTACATTCTTAAAGAGAAATAGAAAAAGGAAAAATAAAAACAAGCCCCAGTCCAACCAATCATCGCCACACTAATTCGGGAGGCTGCCAAATTTAAATAAATTACCATACCGTAAGTTACCGGTTCACTGGTTTTCAATTTTTGCAATTTTCAATTTTCCACTTTTCTTTTTTTTTTTTTCTCCCGCAGATTCCTCAGGCCCCCGTTTGATAATTTGCCATCCAAACAGCTCGTCCTGTCGCATCTTGATGATCCCCCCCCCGTTTATCCTTCTCATCCCCCTTTCTACTAACATCCCCCATATCTTAGAATCCTTTTCTTCTTTATATTATTATTCTTACTTATTATTCTGTTTATTATTATATCCTTTTGCTTCTTTTCTATTATATCCTCATCTTTGTGTTTTTACTCTCCTTTGATTCTTGATTCTTTGTCTGCTCTCCGGTTACTTCCCTCACAATGCCGTACAACACTCGTCGCAAGTCACTATCCCTTCCATCCTTGGGCATTCAGCTCCCAAATTCCACTCGTCGTTCTCCCTCTATCTCAAAAGTGCATACCGATGAGCATCCCACCAAAAAAGTCAAGAGATCGCATGGTTCGACTTCATTATCACCCGAGCCATCCGACCCAAAAATGATTGCGCGCGCTGGCCGACATGGACTATTTGAGATTACACCGCCTCCCTCACCTATGGATGGAGTGCTTGCGCCCAAGATCGACACAGAAGGAATCAACGACGACATCGTTATTGCTGTAATCAACCAACTCGAGAAGACGGGGAATCGCCCTCATCTCGTGAAAGAACTGGCCGCAGTCTTGGTCACACTAAATGTCAATGTCGCAAAGTACGTATCCCACTCGGGGCTTTCTTTTGAAACATCACTAACAGGTCCTGTCTATAGTTCCGCCAATCCTGCCGCGCTGCTTTCATCGCGGTTAGCTGCCTATATGAAGCGTCCTTGGACGGCTCTCGCGCCTTGTCCTATGGCCAAGGAGCTTATTTTAATTCACCCGCGCAAAGTGTACTACTATCTTACTACGTTTCCCCACCAACCTATTCCTGAGACCGACGATCTGGCATCTGCCGTGGGTAGCAAGCACATCACACCCAGTGTTTCCAGTCTCGAGGATGAGGAGGACGCGATGGTGCGGGAACGTAGCCCTAGTCCCGAAGTGGACTTGTCTTCTCCCGACTTCGAGGAGCATGGCGATTTGAATACCTCTGCTAGCCATGGTTCTTCCGATCACTTCCCCAACGCTAGTAATTTGACGCGTCTCATGAACTCGCATCGTGCGGCTTCTCCGCCCCTGGAGGGTGATGAGAAGGAATTCACACAAACTGCTAGCGCTGTGCGTGAGCGTGCTTCCGAGGAAAAAGCCGAGTCGAGCCGTAGCCAGTCCATCCTCTCCGAGAGCCTGAGTGCCTCGGAGGACCGCGATATGAGCATCTCTGAATCGCCTGTGAATGGTGGTTCGATGTCTCCGGCTATGCACGGTGACGGCATGTCCGAAGAAGAGTATAGTGACTACTTCTCGCACATGCCCGTCGACCAAATGGCTCAGGACCTGGACGAGGCTGCCGCGACTGCCCTGTTCGGCACCTCTCCCTCCCCCTCCCTCACCTCCATCGCATCGTCTGTCTCGTCTGGCACGAGCGCTTTGACAGATCTCGGTCTGGATGGTGAGGAGCTTGCCGGCGCTCCCGTTGCCCCCCAGATCAGCCTTCCCGAAGATCCCGATGCCGCTCCTGTTTCGACCCTCAAGCGCTCGCTTGATATGCTGAACAGCGGCCTTCCGGATGTTGATCTGAAAATGTCGGATCTGACGGAGTCGCATGAGAGGCTCACCCTTACCCCTCGGGCCATGAAATCGGAGCACGTCTTCGAATCCTGGAGAGAGTTGCAAAACCCAGAGATGGTGGAAGTCGATGAGCTCGACGAGATGTTTGGCGAATTCTAGTCCATTTCTCTCGGTTTATGTTTCCTCTCTTCTCCCTCTCTCCACTCTTGGCTGGGCTGTGACCCGCCATTGTTCTCTTTACCTCTTTTTACCTCGCTTGTACATGTCCATTGTCTTTCTCGGCGCACCCTACTTTTTTTTTTTTGCTAATGCCTATTTTCTCTTGTATATATACATATGTTTTGGTTTACTTACCCTGGATGGGTAGATTGGGAGGATATTCACGGCTGGAGGAATGGCTTTACCCAAAAGTGTCAAAAATAACTAGCGTTTCTTCCCATAAATTCATCTTTTCATCTTTTCATCCTTTCCTCTTTCCTCTTTCATCATTTTCATATAAAAAAACAACACGGTTCCTGACTAATCAGCGCCCAATCAGGAAAGCGGGCAGCTTATCATCTCCGAGATTTGGTCCACCTGGGCATTCCCAAGGTTACGTATATTCCGCCACTTTGCGACTTCATTCTCCAATTTCTACAGTATTTTCACTTCCGAGGTACAAATTTGTTACTGCTGTTAATGGCTCTCAAATCTTCCTTGTAAATATATTTCATTTCTCAGCCTCGCATATGCAAATTCAGCCCTATCATCTGTCGCAACCCTGTACCACCTAGGACCGCAGAAACGCAATTTCGAGATTGAGACTCACCACCCAACCCTCTCCCATTACGTGCGCAGGGCTTCTGCGACCATGACAGTCGAACAAGCGCATCCACAGACCAACTATAACGGTCTCGTTCCTGAAAGCCAACCGTCCACCCAACAAACAACACTAGACCTCGCCCCCGCTAGATCCCGCCCTCTTTCCGTCGCAGACACAATGCCGACGATAGACGCCAGAAATTCCAACACAGCCTCGATTCGGTCTAATAAGACACTTGCTGCACAAACTAAAGTTGCCATTCCTCGTCAACGGGTCGCAAGTGCCCCGCGCTATAATAGACGAGTCCCTCGCGCTTGCGCATCCTGTAGGCAGCGCAAGACGAAATGCAGTGGGGACACCCCGGTTTGTCGCCAATGTCGCGAGTTAAGGGCTACGTGTAACTACCCCGAGGGTTGGAGGGAGAGAACGAAAAAGTACGTCGATCTATGGCTATACATGCGTATTTCCTTTTGGAAGAATCTTCAATTGCGAGCAAGCATGCTGACTGTTCGCGCATTACAGACAAGTTGAAGATCTATCCGAGAAAGCGCAAGAATATGAGAATCTACTGAAGGAGTTGGGGGGCATGGTTGAGTCCAGTGCCGCGGAGCGGATCAGGAGCTTGCTGGACAAGGTTTGTTCTTTTTTGTTCTTCTTGTCGGGATACCGGAGTGTCGCTAACACTCCCAACCACACAGCATGGTCCGGAAGTGGATTATTCATCGCATAATTCCCAGTCTCAATCAGTAACCCCTCTGGATGACGTTCCAGAAAACGATGAACCATCCTCGCCTTCCTCTATTGGGTCTCTTGAGGCGATTGATCGAGTAGAAGAGGACATCAACCGGTCAGAACATGCCAGAGCAACTGGTTATATGGGAAAAAACTCAGAAATTACCTGGATGCAACGGCTACAGAGAGAGGCAGACCAACGTTCTAAAGGTCTCCCGGGGAGTCTAGAGCCAGGCCAGGATCTAAAGACCGATAATGCGTTATCTTTGCATGCGGTCAATTATCATCTTGATGACTTGGATATTTCCGTGCCTGGACCAGTACAACTGTATGCCATGCCTCCTCGAGAGGTGGCGGATCGTATGTTCGAGGCTTATCTGACTACCGTGCATCCATTCTACCCCATCATCAACAAACCTCTTTTCTCGGCACAGTACCGGACATTTTTTGACAGCGCTGCTAGACCTGGTGACAAGTGGCTTGCTATATTGAATATGATATTCGCAATCGGGGCTAAACATGGCCATCTGGTCGACGCACCATGGCGTGGGGACGAGAAAGACCACTTGGTATATCTGACTAGGGCTAGAATTCTGAGTATGAACGGCGATGTCCTGTTCAGCCATCCCGATCTCCAGCAAGTCCAGGTGGAGGGCTTGGTTGCCTTCTATCTTCTCGCTTCTGGTCAAATTAACAGGTGAGTGTCAGACCTCCCTTTCATCTGAATTGAACGGGCAATAACACTTAGACAGGGCGTGGAGAATCTCGGCTTTGGCAGTGAGGTCTGCAATCACACTTGGAATCAACATGAAAAGCAGTAGTCCAACCACACCTGATCTTTCGAAAGAAGCTCGTTACCGAGTCTGGTGGTGTCTTTATACATTTGAGCACATGCTCGGGATAATGACTGGTCGGGCAACTTGTATCCAGGACAAAGTGTGCACCTCGCCTTTCCCGATTCCATTTGAAGAAGAACAACTACAAGAGCCCGATGCCCTCGAAGTACTCACAGACACTATACTACGAGACGAACGAATCAACAACGTCATGGCAAGTGCGAGTATCAGACAAATGCCGTTCCACCCGGTAAATGGTAAGGATGCTGGTAACCACACTCGAGCACGAGACAATAAATGGATCAAAAACCTGCCTGTCAACTACGGGCTCTGTTATCTTTACTATTGCGATCTGTCAGTCATTGTGCAAGACATCGTCAATAAAGTCTATTCAGTGGACTGCGTGATGGTGCCATGGGCACAAATCGAGGCCCGGATTGGTGAACTCAAGTCCCAAACTGAGATATGGCAATCCAACCTTCCAACCAGGCTTGACTTCACACGCAAAGAAGATAACGGACCCGATATCCTTCGCTGCAATCTGACCTTAGCGCTGCATTACTACAGTGCGCGGATCACACTCGGCCGTCCCTGTCTCTGCCGGCGTGACGCGCGCCAGGGCCCGAAGCCTTCATTCAGTCACGAGATGGCTGTGGTAACTTTGGAATCTGCACGGCTCATGCTGGGTCTGATCCCGGATGAACCGGATGCTCTCCAGCTGTACCAGATTGCTCCATGGTGGTGCATCCTCCACTATCTCATGCAAGCGGCGACGGTTCTCCTCCTCGAGCTGTCCTTCGGCACCGTCCACATGCCAGAAGAAGAAAAGAACTTCATCGACCTGTCTAAGAAAGCAATCCGCTGGCTCTTCGCAATGTCCGAGCAGAGCATTGCCTCACGACGCGCCTGGCAGCTCTGTGACCTCAGTCTCCGCAAACTGGCCCAGGGTATGAAGTACGACGTCAGTGACCTGCCTTCCTACCCATATACCCCAGAGCCTGCATCCACCATCAGCTCGGAACCACCATCCGACCAGCCTAAATCTCATGTCGCTGGCGACTACTGGGGCCCGCAGCTAGAACATCCCCCGGTGTCTGTTCCAGAGGCACCGGCTGGTGAAGACCACTATACCTACCCGAGCGTCTCGACTGCGGACCTGATGGAATCGTTGACGGCCGAGGCCCAGGACTCGTTCTTCCCTTACGATCCTATCAGCGGGGAGTTTATGCGTTCTTTCTTTCCCCGTTCCAATGAGAATGAGAACTGGGAATCTTGAATACACTTATTGCCCATACTCATGAATGACTTCATATGAAACCACAAAATATCATGCAAGAACATGACAAAAGCATGCGGGTTTTCTATTACCATTTTATTCTTTTCGGCTGGCTTTCCCATCTATTGCCCTTTAGCCCAATTATCATATCCGGTCTGCTTTGCAAGATCCCATCGCTAGCAGTATACCTAGGAACCCCCCTGGTTATTTTATTTATATCCCTATCCATGTCTTTTTCATTCCTTCTCCTTTCTACCCATATTTAACTACTTTAACTTCTTCACTTCACTTCATGCTTATATTATGTGCTGCCCATTTTCTTTTTCTCTCTCTCTCCATTTTACGAACCCCTTCCCCTTTGATCTACCACCGATATCTCTTTGCATTGCAAATATGTTTATAATGGTGCCTCGAAAGCGATATCCAGATGATATCCAGAAACAACCAAGGAGAAAAACGCATTGTATTTCTTCTGATCTATGATTGATGTTGGCATTGAAAGCACTTGAGGATCCAGGCTGTGCCTAGGTCCAGAGCTGGACTCACAACGGGTATTTTGAGCGTTTGGCGTTGGTCTCTAGTTGGCCGCTGGGGTGTTTATCGGCGTTGAACCATAAAGACTATGGCTTCTAATACCAAATCTATTCACATCTTGTTCTCGACATTTCTTTCCCTTTCTGCGCAATCAGCACATTGTAGAAGGAATATTCAATCCGAAGAACCTTCTTTCATATTGGTCCCATGGAGTGAGAGAAAAAAAAAATAGTATATACATTCGAGAATAGTTTTTTACTTTGAAAATAAAAATACATACAAGACAGGATCCATGAGAAAGAAAAAAACTCTCTCCCACATCCTAGATCTTGTGATTATCATAAGGCCACTTCGGCTCTGGCTCCGGTGCCGGCTCCGGCTTTGGCAAAGACTCCGCTAATTCTTTCGGCCAGTGAGATCTCATAAAAGGATCGGATCTGTTGTACTTGATCCGCATCCTAACAGGTCTGCGTGTGGGCGAAGAAAAGACCTTTCTGAGCTGCATGCGGCGCATGTGGCCAGGGATCTCGATGTCGACCTGGTCTTCCGGGAGACCGAATTTGAGGAAGGTCTCAAGACAGAAGTCTAGAATGGACTCGAGCTCTGTTTGTGGCATCTTGCCGGACTTCAATTGGTAGGGGTATTCCTTGCGGGAGATTGAGGGTGTATAGGGAATGGTGGGGTCGTAGACGAAAGAGGAGGAAGAGGTGTTGTGAGGAGAGGTGGGTTTTGTTCGGTGTATACTGGGGCTGCGGGGTTGTTCGTCCGTTGCTTCGTTCACGCATGCTGCATACTCTCGGACAGCACTTCGTGCGAGGATGCGGACGGTGTTGAGGTCTGCTATCGTGGCTTTGCTTCGGACATGGTTGACGTAATCTGCGTCCCATCCTGGGGAACCGTGTGAATTGGCCCGTTCGTCGCTGAAGAGCAGCCGGGCAACACCGCCTGGAGATTGGAGCTGGCGCTTGGGAGATACCCAGTCGACACAGACTTTATCCCAGAGCTGCTTGCCGACGATGGCGCCCTGCGTTTCCACAACGGCAGCGAATATCTCGTGGAAGGTGGTTGGGGGGATCAAAGTGGCCTTGTGGTGTCCAGTGATTTCCTTAGGTGGCTCCACTTGTTTGAGGATGTCCGGCAGAGGACCTGGGATAAGGGAGAGCACACGGTGCATACGAGAAAGTGTTCGAAGCTGGAAGTTCCTGACCTTCTCACGAGTGTAATTAGCATGCCACTCGCCGCGGAAAAGACGGAGCAAGATGTCCGTGGCCTGATTCAAGTCCGCTGTATCTGCCTCAGTCAGGGTGCCGGCAGATGCCTTATGTTTAGCGGTGGCATCGAGCCGAATTACCGCGCTTGCCAGTACACCGATATTGATGTAACCCCAAGATTTGGCCCGGTGCTCGGTCAGGAAGTTGAGCATCAGCACCACGCGCTTCCAGTCTTTTCGCGCGATACTGAAGTTGATCAACGATTTAATGGTGTTCACAGAAAGAGGAATCGCGAGCGACCCAATGACACGCTCGCCGAGCTCGACATTAGCGGTGGCAGCCGCAAATCGAAGAATAGATGGCGCAAGGGCCTGGTTTCTATATGCGCTTTGAGGGATGGCAGGGCCATCGATGTCATTGTCCAGGAGTAGTTGTTGGCCAAAATCAAACGCGTGGGTTGTAGTCGCCACGTCAAGGAGATTGGCAAAAGTGGCGCAAGACAACTGCGGGATAGACGAATGAGAGATATCTTGAGGTTCGAAAGATTTGAAATCAAACAACAAAGAAGCTTCTTCATCGCTAGCTTTGCTCATCCGCTCAAAAAAGTTTTGGATGTGCTGTGCCTTGCTTGCATCGGCAATATTCTGGAGCCAAGCATACTCGTGGAAAAGGCGTCCGCTTTGCTTGTCCCGAGCATAATAATTAAGATTGAATTCGATCAGGCCAGTCATGGCGGCCGATTCATCATAGAATTGCGCCCGCGTTTTTCCATCCAACACTTGTGCTAGACTCAACTCATTCCCTTCCCATGGAGGAACAACATTGTTCTGAGACCTTAGAAGATGCTCGAAGGAAACAGGATCATCTGATGGTTTTAAACAGCCCGAGGCCAATATCCGTACAATGTGCCAATTGGCGAACCTGTTTGTTGGCCGAAGCTCCTCACGGCTAGGCACGGGAGGGTCAATAAGTTTGGTCAGAGGGGCTGATAAATTGGCGAGATCCTCAGGAAGATATCCACGATCTCCCATGCCAACATAGGCTTTGTTCGCCAAGCCACTCCGGAGCGATGCAACCACTTCAGAGCTGATAGTTCGAAATCCAAGTCCATTGAATGGTGCTTTGTCCTGACCCTTGAGTGTCGGGGGTTTCTCATTTTTCCCTGGCCGACGCCATGATTGCTCGATACTGACATTAGTTTGTTGTACTGCATCAAGGTCATTTATTAGAGGCGCCCAACTCTCAGCTTTCCATTCGCTAAGCCGGGCCATTTGATGTACCAGTAATGTGCCCGTTCTACAAAACCCATGCTCCACACAACACCATAGAATGAGCTCAAGCCATATTTCGGGGCCCAGCTCTCGGATCCCCGGCGTGTAAGGAATGAAAGGTGACGGCTCTCCTGCATCAGCAGCCGCAGCGGCCACTGCGGTTTCATGTTCATGCCATGCCGCGTCGGACAGAACGCTCATTATGGAACTGGACAACAAATGGAGTGCTGGCGGGCGGAACACAATCTGGCTGGCATCTGGTTTCGGATATTGATAAACTCTGTCAGAGATCATGCCAGCATGGTGTAAACGGGCAAGAGTTCGGAATACACAGGACATGGCATGCTTCGAGTCATCTGACCGACTGCGTGCAGCATACAATATCAGAGAGCCGAGGTTTGCGAGTACTTCAGCCAAAATTCTCTCTCCAAAGAATCTCGGTGCAGGTTCCACCGTCAGAGTATCAAGAGAAATGTTATCTGATGAAAGAGGTTCTAGACGAGACCATTTCCAAGGGGATGTTGATTTTGTGCCTCCCGTGAGCTTGCTGAGGGAGACCTCTTCGGTGATGGGAGACACCAAGTCAGATGTTGACTCGTCTCTGCGGCGCACACGAAATGGTCTGTTCCAATCAAGTCCAGGCGAAGGGTGTGTAGGAGGCATATGAGGAGCTAGCAACTCATAGGTGTCTATCATGCTGTTCAAAAGAGCCTGCACATTAGACCACTCATGGTGCGCAAATCCGAGATGCGCAAGGAGGTGAAACTCAAAATGAATCCTTCCATCCCATAGGCACCCCAGTAGAGCATGGGTTCGATCAAGCTCACGTTCAGATTCGCGGAGTGGTCGAAGCCGCCTGGGCTGGCCTGCAGGTTGGGCGACATCTGGTGGTTTGGCAGTTTTTGGTGGAATACAATCCCTCAGCACGGACATCCATTCCTCAATATGTCTCTTCTGGTCATGCCTGAGGCGAGGATGTTTAATTAAATTGTATCGGCGTAGAAAAAGAACTTCATCTGGGAAATTAATCTCTCTTTGGTCATTGCGCGTCTTCCGGGTGAATTGAGTCCAAGTCGGCCGGGAGAAAGGAGACACGGATCGATATGGGACAAAAGGGAGGCGTGAAGCAGCTGGCCTGCGACCGAATGGCAGGATGCGGCCGGGGCGCAAGCACCTGCTCATGGTACCGCAACGAGGCTCGAAGGCGGGTGTATAGGTTTCGCGATCTCGGTGGGTACGGGATTGGCGTGATACATGTCGATTTCACAGGCACATTGCAGGGTATTCAGGAGATTCAATTGAACCCCGTATCAACAGGGGCAAATGAATAAAGATGAGGGAGATGAGGTGAATGTTGTTTCGAGAATTTTGGAGATCAGGAACTGCTGAGTCAGCACCGAGCTATCAGCCAATCGGAGGCCACAGAATGCGGAGTTCCTTAGGTATACTCCCAACGCAGGCACGCTTATATTGTCAGGGGATTCTCTCTTATTTGGATTCAACGATATATACAGTTAGTGCATTGTCTGTTTATTGAGCTCCTAGTCACCCGTGGACGATATATGATGCTTAAGCACGGAGGGTTCTACGGCGACCTCAGGACTGTGACGGATCTATCTAGGTTCATAAGGAACGCCCTAACTAGTTAGTCAATATTCATTACTATCAGTATCTACCCACATTCTTACTGGTCGGGAGACTCTATCCACTTCACTTCACTTCTATGTACCACCTCTGCAGTGTATGGTCAAAACAAAATGGTAAGGTGGACATAAATTGCCTATTTAGGAAGAGCATACTCCGTACAGCTTCAAGATCATGACTTAAATTAAATACAGTCTTTTTCGAGGTCTTTATTACGACGCATTATTCTATACTCTTGAACTCCAAAGAAGGTTGGCTCATTCTCAACCCTTCAAACAGGGTAGAAATGCATATAAATATCTAATTGAAGAATCTTGCTTATGTATAGGCCTTTCAACCCCATCTTTCCAAGTAAGATCGTTAGAAGGTCTTCGCGGTGCTTAAAGGTGATCTTTGATGAAACACGAAGAGAGTTGCTATAAAAACAGGGTAGGTTTATCTTAAAGGTCTACTAAAGAGTAACCGGAGGTATATGTTCTATAAGTTCGGTTCACCCGTGGATTAGTGAAGAATATAGAAAGATTAAAAGATTATTTATAGTCCCAGGGCATACACGGAAATACCTCGTCAAATCTGGCACTATTTGTTCATGCCACGAAGCATAATGAAGTGTTGTCATAGGGGCTATGTAGGTTTATCCTAGGGGCGTTGTCCGTGACATAGATAGCAAGGGAAGGCGACGATCTGATAAAACCGATATTAATGCGAGCGGGCAAAACCCATAAATGTCTCCATAGGTCTTTCAAGCAAGCCGCGAAGTTTTTGTGTCCAAGAGATGGAGCCAAAAACAAAAAATTGTACTAGGAGCGCCGTAATAGCTACGGCGCACCTAAATGCGCTTGAAGTTGAACTGGTTCACACCGTCACCGGCAATTCAACGGCGGTTTGGTCACATTCGTCCCGTGTGACGCCGCAGCTAGAAAAAGAACTAGTTGATATTTGTCTGCGCGAACGAATAGCAAGACATCCTAGGTGAAACTAAAGTTTACTATGGAAAGGTATAAAAAGACCGGCGCCGAAGGCAAAACTGGGGTCATAAGCGGTCTCCGGTGGGGGGTGGCCTATGCAGTCTTTAGTACATATGCAACTTTGAACATTGCCTAAAGTAGGTTCGTAGAAAATTAATTAATTATCGTGTAAAACTGAAGATCGGCTGACCATAGCCTGATATACTATAACTCTCGGTCATAGGACCATAACTGGATCATATAGCGCTTTCGATCGGCATCGCGAACTCCCTACTGTAATTGCAGATGCAAAAAAGAGCAAATATCCCAATAGAAACAAAATCTGCCATGTGTGATGAGCGAAAGATACTGTATTGGGCGTGGTGACTATATCTCGTAGATTCCTAATGTTATTATAGTTATGCTAGTTATGTTTTCACAGATTGACAGATTTACTACTCTACATCACACCTGGGAAAATATTCCAATATAGCAACAATCTCTTCTCTATAGCCGATCCAGCAGTCACAGAAAACACAGTAATGATCTATCTCACATGCTACACGAGCGAAGGTGCAAGGTGCAGAATCTAAAACAACATCTGGCGGGCGTGACGACGAGTGAAGTCTCCCTGCTCACCAACTGTAGCATCAGTCGCGACAGGCAAAATGGCGAAGGAACCGCTAGAGGTCTGGCTACCGGAGAAGCCACTGGGGAATCCAGGGGGAGCACCCGTAGACTCGGGGAATCCAGAAGGCACGGCGGTAGAAGAGCCGATAGGAGAACTGGTTGGAGAGCTGGTAGGAGAGATGGTGGGGGAGCTGGTGGACTCGGATCCATAGCCGACCCCTCCATAAGCGATCCTTCCATAATCGAGCGCTCCATGACCCTGACCTCCATGGCCAGGTCCCTTAATACCAGGTCCGTGACCAGGGACTCGAGGGCCAAAAGAGAATCCAGTTGGGAATCCAGTTGGAGTGCCAGATGGGGTTCCAGATGGGGTGACAGAGGGGGTCCCAGTTGGGGTTCCAGTTGGGAAACCGCCGGGGAAGCTACTGGAAGGAGAGCCGGTAAGAGCGGCAGCGTCAGCCTTGTTGGCGTACTGGGGAGACAATGTCAGCAAAGAACGAGATCTATTCGAGAATTTAGTGTAGATACTCACAGGCAGCTTCCAGGCCGCAGCAGACGGGGCCATAAATAGGGCAGCAACGCCAATGGCAGCAGTGAACTTCATGATGGAGTGTTGAGTTGTTGGGCACTTAGTTAAAGTGAAGGTGGGAAATGAATGGATGCTTGTGGAAGTAACGTTAAGAAAGTCCTAAAGCGATTGAAAAGAATGAATGTGCACAGCACTTGCGACCAAAAAAGACCCTCCAGAGCAGGAAGTTCTAGGTGGTTATATACCCCTTATGTTTCATCGTTGAGAGTCAAAAGAAAGGATCGAGCCGGTAAAAGACCGCCAAAAGACCGCCGAAACATTATTTGTTCCGTGAGAGGAGTTGGATCTGCAGGGGAGCAGGTCTCATCTCGTAGCGAAAAAATTCTAGACAGGAGAGATCTTCATAGATGGGAAAATAGCCCTATCACCCTGGGTATAATATATTACAGTGGAACCAGGAAGTATGGTACAGATGACGGACGGAATGGCTGTATATTATGCGGAGCAAGTTGTTTCAGACAAAAGCGAGATGGATAAAACGGGCGAATGACAAATCTCCACCTTGTTGTGCACATCGCTCCTGTCGATCACTTGTGTGATTGACAACGGAGGTGTGTCCTGCTTAGATGGAGATTGGCGGAGCCCTAAAGGCGGCATGCCGCGCCAAGGCTGTTTAGAAACATCTTGTACGAAGTAACGATTCAATGATTATAGTATACTATTATGAAGAATCTAACTTGTGGAATTTCTTTCATCCCTGGAAGTATTTTTTGATCGCTCATCTCGGATGAATTTTGCTGTGAATAGGTGTGTGATGTGAACATGTCCACGAGTAAGCTTTTACAGTGTATGTTTCATTTGCTGTCTCTAGAACAAATTGTATACTTCGTATAGGGTTTATAGAACACTCTATAACAAACTAGATTGTGGGGTTCATATCGCCCAAACTCTTCAATAACCAATTGATTTCTGACATTTTAATGAGATCTTTAAAAGAATTCATTGGCTTGCTGTCCACATTTGAAGAATGCCCACATGGGAATGGTGTCATGAGCTGGTCAAAGCTTGCAATACCACGCGAATGCGATTGGAAAAGTTAGCCACACCTGCCTATATGTGCATTCAATACAATCTCTGCTGACTAGAATTCTGGCACAACAATTGGTATTTTATCTAGCAAAAGACTCGCTTCAATCGAATAAGAACCCGGCTTTTAGTCAAGAACAAAGTCAAATAGCATCTAGTTACTAGTATTCTCAAGCATGGTCAATCGGAGACGGATTGTTGCCGGTCTCAATGTTATAGACATAGATAGGCTTCACAATAGTGTTGGTCTTATTATCAGGCTGCACAAAGCGAGTGCTGTGGCCCAACTGCGAAGCACACATCCACAGGCGCTGCTGCGTGTCAATCCAGAGCGCGTCCACCCAGCTCAGTCTGGCATCGCGCACCAGCAAAGTGGTTGTCCCGTTTGGCGCGATCACGCGAATCTCTTGCCGGTCACCGTCGCTGTAGTATATGTTGCCCTTCGCATCAATGGCAGTGCCGCCGGTGCTGGGAGTCAACGAGAATGGCTCGACGTAGTTGGGAAGCAGGTCTGCCGTCGTGTCATTGTGCAGGGCATCGTTCAGGTACTTGGTTTCAATGCGCCACATATAGCCAATGCCGGGCTGGTAGTAGAAGTATTTGCCGTCCGGTGATACTTCAAGTTGATCGGCGTGGATATACTCAAACTTGCCAGTTGATTGAGTGCGCACGAGTTGGCCGTCACTCGATAGCGGCATCAAGGCGACTACCGATTTGTGCTCACGGAGCACCATGCGGGCAAAGCCCGTCTCCAGGTCTAGCACAATGATGGAGCCGATGGTATACTCTGTGAAGTAGGCATACTTGCCGTTGAAGCGCACATCGTTCAGCGAGCCGTCTTTGGTGGTCACATCTCCGAGGTAGTAGATCCGCTGCACCTCGTTGGTAGTTAGGTTGAACGAGATGAGCTTCGACGAGTTGGAAAAGTCATGGAGAGCTCCACTGTCTATCACCCAGAGGTTTCCATCGGGGCCAACTCGCTGCGAGTTGGCCGAGACATACTTGGTCTGCGAGTCGATTTCGCTGTCGGTAGTGGCATTCCATGAATTCCACGCATCATTGGGATACGGGACTAGCTTTTGCTCGCCGACCTCGCCGATGACCTCGACAATCTGGGAGCCCGTTGTGCCATCAACTCGAGCGAGTTTGAGGAAGGCCCGGCCCTCTGGCGTGGTACTGGCACCCATGGTAGGGGTATCCAGAATGACGGCAGTTGTCAGACGGTCATCGTACTCCTTGGTCACGTCTCCTTGAGCAAAGAGGGCCAAGGAAAGGCCAAAGAGAATAGTAGAGTATAGCATCTTGGTAAACTTAGAAAAGGGTGTTGGCCTCTGTAACTATCAGCAACCTCTTGGCTATTTATGAGCAGCTCGTCCACAACTCGGACAGCTTCCGTGCTGGACATCTTCCAAGAAGGCTGATATTATCCGCATTTTTGATCGCAAGGGGCAGTATTCGGCGCACTTGCCTTGCGGTTGCATTTCACGGGGATTTCTCAACCTTGGCGCATAAGTGTCTCAATTTGAAGTCGAAAGGAGCCCCACTATAAGCACGACTGCAGTACTCTAAGAATCTATACACTAGGCCGCTCGAACTGACAAAGCAAGATCGGCCTCGGCCATATACAGGTATTTTTGTCGATGTGCTCTTGCCCAGTGACTTGGAATAGCTTGAGTGCAGTCTACGGGTGCCTTCAACTACTGGGCGTTGAAGCCACAATGCTTACGATGTATAGTCACAGTAAAGAAAGGCTACATTGAATTTGATTTAAGATTATAAATGCAGTGTTGAACTTGCTGCTCGAGTGATTATGTGAGAAAGGGTACAGTCCTCCGTCTAGACTTCACAATAGGACAAATCGAGAGTGGAACAGTTGGCATTGATTTCTAAGAAAGACATCAGGATCGATCAAGTACCCATAGATTGATAAGCTTTGTCTGTCTAGAACTATAGAAGATTGACGAATCTAACGTCTAGAACAACGCTATTGTGGTTCTATACTTTGGAGGTTACCTAGGTAGTAATCATTTATGTTGTAGCCTGAGATCCTCAACCTTAGAACCACTCAACCCTATTTCCGCTCTTGGCACAGTCTTGGCAGCATGGCGCTAGTCGTTATGTAGGTTTCCTTGCCTCGGGCCAAGATGATATTGATCTCTAACCTAGCCAATTCTAACGTTGGCGTATACTAGCTATAAAAAAAGGGGTCCTTATCGGGAACGGACCAGTTGCATATCCTAGTGTCGGTGTACTATTTCCCCGAGTCCTGCCCCGGTGCCCCATCGGGTCGGGTCCTCTTTAGCAATATGATGATGTATCACTGTGGTCCGCACAATACGATATTCGGGAGAAAAAAACGGCCACCACGTGCTGCGCGCATACAATATAGTTTCTTCAGAAATTGAAGTGTGATAATTCATCTCTTAAAACCTCCCCCTCAGAGGTGGGGGTGGGGGGGGGGGGGGGGGGGAACAGAAGAAAAACAAGAAAAGGGACTGTCAATCGGGTTCATGCATGCGCCAACGCATTCTCGGATTCATAAATCTCCGGGTCAGCTTACTCTGCCAACCCCTCAAAAAGTAGTAGCGCCAAGTCTCATCCCATATTTACCCATGGACATAACGATGATCGGGGTTATTCTGGCCAATAATGGGCATCACAGACGGCCAAAAAGCAATATCCACATGGATAAAAGGGCCGATGTCAAAGTTCTTCGGGGGTTTCCCGAAGCCCAACAATGCATTCTTGATCCGGCCGGCCATCGAATACCCAAAGAGGAAGTTGTCGATGATCAGTGATGATTTGGAAGATATGGGAGAATATCGTAATGCGATTGGTGAGTAGTCCAACTGCTAAACGGCTCAATATTCTAGAGGATGTTGGGATGCCTCATAGTTTGAGATATAAAAACCTTGAGTTCTCCTGTCCATTCCATATCACAGAGGCACAGTTTCAATCCAGCAAGCCTTGTTGAGCATTCCTCAAACGAAAATTCCAAACCGATATCCTCGAGTCATCTCCAAGTCATTCAAAATGTTTGGCTCGCCCTCGTCTTTACGCGGTGCCTTACTGTCACTTTTGGCTACGAGCTCGGGTGTCGAAGCGTACCGCTGGTTCAATTGGCAGTTTGACATCACATGCGAGGCCACAGCCTACTATGTGCCTGCCAATGAATCAGAGCTTGTTGAATTTGTGAAATACCACTACCCACGCAAGACCCTGCTCAAGCCTGTTGGAAATGGCCACGGATTTGGCAATCTCACCACCTGTGTCAACGACGAAGACACTGATCGGGAGTCTTACATTCTCAGCTTGACCAATCTCAAGCATCTGGACATCCACGAGGACCACACGGTCACCTTTGGTGGTGGCTGGGATTTGGTGGATCTCATGCCGACTCTGGAAGAGAACGGTCTCCAAGTAGCCAACCTCGGCAGCGAAATGGTGCAAAACTACATCGGTGCCTCTACCACCGGAACCCACGGTACTGGAAAGCAACATCAGAACCTCGCCACTCAGATCGTTGGCCTTCGTGTGCTCGATGCGAAGGGAGAAATCCACCATATCACAAAGAAAGACACCCCCGACTTGCTCAAGGCTTACAGCATTGCTATTGGAGCTCTGGGCATTATAGTGGAGGTGACCATCCAGGCAGAGCCCTTGGCATACCTGAAGCGTACCACCAAGATTGTGGAGGGACCCGACAATATCACTGAGCTCTATGAGTTGGTTGCAGAGTTTGGCGAAAAATATGAGCAGGTCAATATTGTTGGACCTACTCTAAAATGGGATGATTCCAAGCACGAGCTTGTGCTCAACCCCAACATCACACTGGTCTACTGGGAGGAGACCGATTACAAGGGAGTTCGGAACTGCTCCTTGGATTTCTGCTCCAATGACTGTGGACGCTGTGACCGGAACTATCACTGCTATGATTACAAGATGGAAGCCATCGCAACCACCCCGTCTGGCATTTGCTACCGCGGCTTCATGGGTCAATTCGAACATTTCTTCCCGAAGGAGAACCTGGCCAAAATTGGGACGGATTATTTAACCTACGCCCAGGCCCAGTCCGAGCGCATGAAGCCTCACATCGATGAATCCGTTATCGGCCCAGGCTTGAAGGGACATTACTCGAGTGACGATGTGACCGTCATTACCCGATTTATCAAGGCTGACGACAACTGGCTGTCTCCCGTCAACAACTACAACTTGCAGCCCAACGCAAGTGGGATCTTTGCCACATTGGAATACTCTTGGGTCCCCACCTACAACAACTTCACCACCCAGTACTTCTTCCAGGAGCTGGCCAGCGAATACATTCCGAAGTTCGGCGAGACCTACAATGTCCGACCCCACTGGAACAAGATGCTGTTCCACAATGAGACTTACAGCGCCACAATCTACCCGAAGATTCATGACTGGGTTGATATCCAGGAAAAGAATGACCCCAACTGCCAGTTCGTTAACGGCTTTTTGGCTGAGTCCCTCGGTATCGAGCGCTGCCAATACCTCTTCGATTAGAGCGTGAAGGGGGTTTGAGCAGCCAAAATTCCCGTCCGACATCTTGTTATCGGTGCGATTTACTTTGCGCACTGTGGGCATGTCCATATTATATTGTCTTCGATACATTGATTCTCACACACTCAATGTTTATAACACATGGTTTTAGAACAGTTAGACTTAGATTTAGATTTGGAATTGAATCAGAGATTATCACGATACCTATATAATTTGTTTACCGCCTATTTTACTGTCTTGCTCTTACCTATAATTCCTCGGCTTAGGTATAAATTATTAATAATTTATCATTAACAAGAATAGTCGGCCGCTTATACGGCCTTATCATGTCTTTTGGATACTCTTTTGGATACTCTTTTGGATACTCTTTTGGATACTCTTTTGAATGCTCTTTTGAATGCTCTTTTGAATGCTCTTTTAGATACTCTTTTGAGGAATATACAAAGGCGGTAAAAAATATATGTTCTATATAAGAGACTTTTCTATATATAATCTTTTAACTTTCTGCCTGGCAAAAACCCGGTTAGTATCAGCCTAATTAGGAAAGAGACATTGTTTGCTATATAGTTAGGGAGCTCTCTCTATTTAAACCCCAGGCACCCCCAGCTCTCTCTTCTTTCGTCCAGTTTGATCACCCCTTCGCTTTCTTGTCTGCATCATACCGCCAATATGTCAACCCTGAATAAGCCCACCGAGCCCCCCGTGATCCATGAAAGAATATCGTCTCTCATGGTGCCTTCTCGTCAGTCAGCGCTACGGACTCACAAGCAAAGGTCTGTGAGTGCAGCATCCCGCCTTTCTGAGATGTTAGTTGAGTCGACAACATCCGATATTCTTGACGTGAAACTCGCGGCAATAAAAAGTCCAACTCAATGGAGATGTGTTGTCTTAGACGAATCAAAGAAGGAGAACATCATCGGTACCTTCGGTGGATCCTATATGAAACTGAAGGTTAGTATTGCAAAAGCTAGAGTTAAGTATTATATTAATGATATAATAGGAGATTGACAATAAGGAATTGACGTTCGTTTCCGACAACCGTCCTCGCCGACGGTATTTGTAATTCCGTTTCATTGTTGTATACCTAAATGCAAAGAGCCGAGGAGCCAATGACGCCGTTGCGAAAAAGGTTGAAGCCACCCATTTTTGGCCCTCCGCCGGCGAGTACCTTAATCGGTCAACACTGGTTACATTAGCCCGTTGTGTTTCAGGATGCGACCTCCCCAAATCCCTTGTTCAAGACAAGACGTTTGACTCCGGTGATACCTCTACTCGTGACGCTGACGCTGGAACTGTGCTTGGAGCTGATGTTCGTGACGCAATTCTTGCCAAGAGTCTCTAAATCATTGCTATGCTGCAGCCCTGGAGGACAAGCCACGGATGAGTCAAGTTTGCTTTTTTCTTTTCTTTATTTTTACTTTCGCTTTTGCTTTTGTTCAGCAGCGACTATGATTATTGCATTCTTATTTATCTATGTATGGTGCAAGTCGAGCGTCATATCGTCGATTGTATGTACTTATTTTAACAATTCCTGAAGGGAGTCCGCGATGTCCTCATAGCGTGTCAAATCTAGTAGGTTGCTAATTTCCCAGCCCATTCTCCGCAAACTAACATTTCCCAGTCTCGCATTCCCGGTTGTCTGGCTCTGCTGGGGACAAACATAAATAACTTGATCTCGCAATCCGGTCAAATGGAAACTTATGGGATCCCCAACGACGTGATGCCAAATTTTAACCATATTGCCTGCATCATCGCAGGACCACTGATCCAACAATGCATATTTCCCTTTCTCAATCGCCGCAAAATTCCGTTTCGTCCCATTGCTCGTATTTCCGTCGGTTTCTTCCTCATGGGCGCCTCTTTGGCCTGGGCGACTGGCCTCCAAGCCTTTATCTACCGCGCTGGGCCGTGTCCTGACTATCCCATGGCCTGTCCGGATTCGAAAAATGGCACCATTCCGCAGCATATCAATGTGTTTCTGCAGGTGTCGTGTTACGTGCTTATGGCGATTGGGGAGATCTTCTGCGTGACGACTGGGTCAGAGTTCTGCTATTCGCGAGCCCCAAGGAGCATGAAGTCTATCGTGCAGGCATTATTTGTGGGAACGGCTTCGATTAGCTATGCATTAAGCATTGCGATCTCGCCGGCTGCAAAAGATCCTAATATGACTACTTTCTACGGGTGTTTGACAGGCGTACAACTTGCTATTACGGCTGGTTTCTGGTTGATGTTTCGGAAGTTGGACAAGGATATTATTGTTTGATGTTTCTAAGGGTATATACATACACACAATAAATCCGTTAGTTTTGATTAAGTACAACAACGTTGGAAAATAGCCTTGACTTTACGGAGTCCGTTTCAAGTGTCTCAAAGGCCAATTTACCAATGGAATGATCATTCTACACATAATCCCATCATTGGTGACTATAAACTCCGATTGGGTTAAAATCCCCTCATTAGCGATCCTTTGGCCTACTTAACACGACACTAGCGATGTTAGCCTCGACCAAGTTGCCCTATAGAGATAGTCACCACCTGTCACCCCCTGTCATCATTTGTCATCACTAGATGTGCATTCTGTCGAGTCATCTCGCGTTGCTAGTGGTCTGCACTTCTCATTCTGTTCACATCCAGTGCTTCTCATACAGTAACAGTGAATCAGCACGATTTAAACCTAAGAAAATATCATTACAATGCCTTCTGCAATCGGGAAGAAAGCCCTCCTTCTAGGTGCAGGCTTTGTCTGTGAGCCCGCCGTCCAAGCGCTCTCCGAAGCAGGCGTCAAGGTCACCGTAGCCTGCCGCACTCTAAGTGTCGCCCAGGCCCTCACCGCAAACCACAAGTCCACCACAGCCATCGCTCTCGATGTAGTCAACGAGCCGGAGAACCTCTGCGCAGCCATCTCCCAAACAGATATCGTCATCTCCCTCATCCCCTACGTTCACCACGCCCTCGTTGTCTCAGCCGCCATCAAATACAGCAAACCAGTCGTGACAACGAGCTACATCTCGCCCGCCCTATGGGCCCTCGACGACCAAGCCAAGGCCGCAGGTATAACAGTCCTCAACGAGATCGGTCTCGACCCTGGCATCGACCACCTCTACGCCGTAAAGACGATTGACGAGGTCCACAAAGCAGGCGGACAAGTGAAAGCCTTCACGAGCTACTGTGGTGCTCTCCCTGCACCCGAGCACTCCGATAACCCGCTGGGTTACAAGTTCTCCTGGAGTCCTCGAGGAGGTCTCCTTGCCCTTCTCAATTCCGCACAATGGTACCGCGATAACGATATCGCAACCGTGGACGGAAAGGATCTGATGGCTGCTGCCTCGCCACAGCGCATTTTCCCGGGGTTCAACCTGGTTGGATACCCCAACCGAGACTCAGTCGGTTTCCGCGACTTTTATAACATCCCCGAAGCACACACCGTCTTCCGGGGCACACTACGATATGCCGGGTTCCCTGAGATAATTCGCGCGTTGGTGGCCATTGGGTACTTCTCGCAGGAGCGAATGGCTGTGCTGGAGAGGGTGGGTACAACTTGGGTGCAATTGACTATTTCCCTACTTGGACTTTCGGAGTCCTCGTCGCCGAAGGAGGTTGAAAATGCAGTTAGGCGGAAGATTGAGGCGTTCGTCACGGACAATGATGATGTCGATCGTGTATTGTCAGGTCTACGGTGGATTGGTCTCTTTGGTTCCACGCCTGTTGGTGGATATCGTACACCTCTTGACACGCTTTGTGCCGTGCTGGAGACCCGAATGGCCTACCAGCCTGGAGAACGAGATATGATTGTGTTGCAGCACATCTTTGATATCAAACATGCGGATGGTTCGGTGGAAAAGAGATCGAGTACTCTAGTTGAATATGGGGAGCCTCTTGGGCCGGGGTGTCGCAGTGCGATGGCGAAACTTGTAGGACTTCCCTGTGCTGTAGGGGTTCTGGCTGTGTTGGAGGGACGCATTCCGGCGACGGGTATGGTGGCGCCTTGGTCGAGTGCGGAAATTGCCAGGCTGTTGCGGGATGAACTAAAAGATAAATTTGGCATTGAGCTGAAGGAGCGGGTTATCACATGAGTCGGGGTGTGATACTCAGTATGCCATTCGATTCATTTCTACGGGTGAAACTTGGACATGACTTTTCATACAAAAGTAATTCCATACAAAATAAGCATGAATAGGGTATCAGTGAGGCTGAGTCTGAGCTTATAAAAGCAGCGGCAACCAGAATAGGAAACCCCTCAAAGAAAATCCGATACGTATAGCTACCTATAACTATATTAAGAATACACACTCCTACGCCTCTCTAAATTCACTTAGGCTACGCGCCCGGATTCTTTTATGTACAAGTATGAAGCTGAAGTACGAGTGCTGAATCGACCCGTATGCCAGAGAGCATACAGCCTTGAGCGTTCCCCTCTTCACTATGTAGGGCTAATATCACTGCCGTGTAGGAAAAAGGAAAAGAAAAAAACGATATGTGCATTGCGCGTCCTGAACTGATCCGGGGTATTGTACATGAAACCAACAATATTAAATTGAACACCAAATCATCAAATCATGACAAAGTAACCTCAAAGCTCCTCTTCAAGAACTTCTTCACCTCCAAGCTCTTGTTCCACTTCGTCGACAACAAAGCTCTCGTAGTCCTCGAGACCTTTTTGAACATGTACTTTGAAGCGAATCACGTCGTTTAGCATTGTTTCGACGTTGGTGTGCAACTCCTCTCGGAGAGAATTTGCCCGAAGCGTCAGTTGTTCGTACTCGATATTGGTGTTCATCTCGCGCTGCTCCATTAATTGTACACTGTCACTGAGCGTGGCGCGCATCTTTGCCAACTCCTTCTCCATCTTCTCAATTTGGGCATCGGAGGCCAGCTTCTGAGTAGTTGTGATTTCCTTTGTTCGTTCAAACTCTTCCTCTGCTGCCCGGCGTCGATGCTCCAGGGCCTCGACCTCGCTTCGTTTCTCATCCATTGCCTCTTTGATGTTGTCGAGTAGATTGCGGCGGTCAAGGTCATCATCGATCCCTTGCTTCCGTCGTTCATTGATTTCTTTCCGGAGTGATTGCAGGCTGTTGCGGACAGAGCCCCGTAGATCCAAACTGAGCAAATGCGCCGGGTGGTAGCCAGTGAAAGGCTCCGCCAATAGGCGATCTCCCTCAGGGGAAATTCGGTTGGGAGGGCCACCAATCTGGCTCGCGGAGAAATTGCTCTCATTAATATTGAGCCTAAGTTCATAATCTTGGCCCTTCGCGTTCTCCGCAGCCGCGGGGATCAAGCTAGTTTGGTAGCCAAGAGTATTGTAAGCTTTCACGATCTGTTCCAGATCTTCCAGTTTCTGGCTGGCTTCCGCTTCCTTCTCCATGACACGGGCATGGGCCTCTTCGAGGCGAGCCACGGTATCTTCCAGGTTCTTCTGCAGACGTTCTCGCTCCGAGTTCATGCGGTCGATATCCTGAATGGTGATGCCTTGGCGATCGACACTTGCTTGCAGATCGGAACGCTCAGATTCAGTGGCCTGAAGATCGGCATCGGTTTTTTGGATCTCCGCGTCGAGGAATTTTATGCGAGTCTCGTATTTTTCAATTTTGCCTTTGACGTTCTGGTTATAATCCTCAAATTTCCTCTTGTCATCCTCCAAGATGCGGAAGTGTTTATCCAACTTGGCGATATCAGGAGCACTCTTCTCCACTTCTTCGATTTGGTCGCGAAGAGCCCGGTTCTCCGCCTCTAATGCCTCCATTTCCTGCACGTACCGCTCATTGCCAACAGCGAATTCTCGCGACATGCTTTCAACGTGCGGAACCAACCGTTTCTCTGCGGTGTCATCATCCTCGTCTTCACCACCCTGCAGCCAATCATGGTAGGCTTGAGTGAGGAAACGGAAAATAATGCGATCACCGCTGACATCGACACCCGCCTCAGCGCAGGCATCATCATACTCGCCGGACTGATAGCGATCCATCATCTGTGCTAATTGCATCAACCAATGTAACATGCCGAGGAAGGTCGACCAGTTCTGGCCACCAACGGCTGCGATTTGTGATTTTGTAATGCCTTTCTCATATGGGTATCTTAGCTGTTTCAGGATTGGCGGTACTTCAGAGTCCATTGCTTTTTGGAACTTGTATCCTGGATCGATTCGATGATAGAGCCACTGGAAGATAAAGTTGAAATCCTTCTGGGTTGGCGAGCGAAGAGTGTTCTGCCCCAAGGAATGTTTCATTTCCAACTCGAACCCATGAATAGTCAAATACTCCAACAGTTCCTGGCCAATCCGTGCCTGGAAAGATCGGTCTCTGAGAGGGCGCGGGTCTCTGGGAACACCAGCCACGGTGGGAACTTGAGTGAAGAAAGATTGATGTCCCATCGGCCCGCCTCCCGTGGATGGTCGTGAAAACACACTGCTTCTACGCTGTGGGTTCTGAGGAGGCGCAGGATTGGAGGAAAGCGACCCTGGCGCATAGCTTTGTCGACTGGCACCGGCCCCACTGAACATATTACTCGACACAGATCGGCGAACAGATGAAAGGCCGGCATCAGCGCCATATGGTCCACCAATTGACATGCGCGTAAAGTTGGGCTGCTGTGGGCGACCAGTGGAGCCCATCAAGGAACTTCGGTGGTTCTGAGAGCTGAACGGGGGGTTTTGGAATCCGATAGAGCTTGCGCGCTTCAGTGCCGACTGCGGTTGGGGGATGGCGGAGAAATTCTGCACACTCCCGAGAGTCTTGATCGCAATGTAAATTAGCCCCAAGTCTTGCGCTGGATATGAGGGAACTATACTTCTCGGGGGCGCTTAATACTGAAAAGCCCAGTATCTTGCGACATGGTGATCAACAAGCCGCGAAGGCGGCAATAGACAAGGCGATCCTTTTAACAACTGGATTTTCGATATGGTTGTATATTGACAAAGATTCAAGGTCCAAGTGGGTTGCACCACAAAAACCGAGAGGAGGGGTTTGATCTAGTTGTTTGGCAGGCACGAGGCGGGATTTAAGTCGATGTAAACAAATGCGTGCCACTTTTCAAATGAGGCAGGCGGTGTGGATTTAAGGAAAAACAGTTTCCCCGATAATCACGAGACTCCCGGTCTGGGGAAGTCTTGGCGTTGGCGCGAGTTCCGAGGTCCAAATGGCGATTGCCGATATGAGCGTCGTATCTCCCTCCCTAATTCATCTCTCCTGCACTTCACTGGCAGTCAACATCAATAATAATGGCTCCACGCGAGGAGCTGATTGCTTCAGCTGTAAGTTATTTATTGACATGATGTCTCTCTACTATCATCCGCTTTCGGAGCTACCGCTAACTCATGCGTCCGCTAGATTACCTGTATGGACTACGAAGCACAACTTGATGTGTAATGATCGCTGACTCTATTTAGTCCTCCAGGACCCATCGGTTGCATCTTCACCCATTGAAAAGAGGGTCTCATTCCTTCAATCTAAGAACTTGACTCAAGAGGAAGTGGACATTGCCTTATCGCGAGTGGGCGAAGACCCGTCTGCCGCAGCCGCAGCTACAGCTTCGGCATCCCCGGCGCCTAGTTACTCTTCACAGCCAGTTCCTTACCGGCAACCACAACCGCCTCAAGGATATGGCTATCCTCCATATAATCAATGGCAGCCGCCTCCTGAGTACGTTTACCTATCGATCGTCGCATGATGTTTGAGACTAATCACGTGAAAAGGCCGCCCAAGAGAGATTGGCGTGACTGGTTTATTATGGCGACAGTCGTGGGTGGAGTTGGTTATGGGTTGTATACCGTCACAAAGGTATCGAATGGTCCCCTCTCTCAAAACTAATGGCGCTGATCAATCCACCCAGCGTTATATTGCACCTTTGATCGCCCCACCAACCCCTCCCCAGCTGGAGCAAGATAAAGAAAACATCGATGAGCAATTCTCACGCGCATTTACTCTGATCGAACAACTATCGACCGACACTGCTGCATTGAAGACCGCCGAGGAAGCCCGTACCGAGCGCTTGGACGGGGCTCTTAAGGACGTGGAGAATCTTGTTGCTGACCTCAAGAACTCATCCCGCCGAAGAGATGATGAGACTCGTCGCATTAGCGACGAAGTGAAGTCATTGAAGGATGCCATTCCCAAGGCCCTTGAAGGTGCCCGGGAAGGCAATGAGAACCGACTGAAGGAGCTCGGAACTGAGCTCAAGAGCTTGAAGACCTTGCTGGGCAACCGACTTGGTGGTAGCGGAGCTACTCCCGTTGCTGGTAGGACTATTGGATCCACTTCCATCCCCAGCATTCCTCGCCCGGCACCGGAAGAGACCCCCGCCACTTCCGCTCCTCCTGCCGCCACCAACAGCTTGGCTGCTACTGTGACTCCAGCTGAACAGGAGCCAACTCCAGCCGCTGCCCCGGTGAGCACAAGCCAGAGCCCCAACCCCCTCTCGCAGCTTGGTCGGTCTGCCTCCATCCCGGCATGGCAGATGGCTGCTGCCAACCGGTCTAAGGCCAACTCGCAGCCGAGTACACCTGCTACCCCTGCTGAGACCACCGCTAGCCCGAGCCTGGAGCAGAGTGCTCCTCCCAGTTAAAGCTGATTTGGGGTCGCTGAATTATTGAATTGTTGTATACCTCTTCGCCTAGATGTATTTATCACAATGAAGTTTTTTTTCCTTGGATAAAATATTTGCTCCGTAATCTAGCATCCTTTATTTCTGTATAAAATTGTAGTCGAAATTAACAAAATCGAGAGGAAGAATGCGTTGGAATCGAAAACCCGGGGACAATCTTGGTGGCCGAACCGATAAGCAGGCCTGTCTTTCCTTATCACCCAAACTCCTCCAGACTTTCCAGAACCTCCCAACCACGAAGGAAATCAGCGAAAATGCCCTCACCAACCCGCTCATCGCACCGAGCCGCTTCTCCCTCTGCACCTAGCTCAAGCCGCCATCACCGCAGCCGCCACAGCCATTCCCACCGCCACCGACCCCGAGAGAGCTCGCGCTCGCGCTCTCCGCACCGATCAGACAGACACAGATCAGACCGTCACCACCGCCATAGCGAAGACAAAGAGCGCGGACACCACGAGCGACGACACAGAGATGCTCCAGCGAAACCGGTCGTGCTCCCTTACCAAGCGCGCGAGCTATCAGGGCGCGACCTGAAGGTTTATGAGCCCATGTTTGGCATGTACTTGGATATCCAAAAAGGAAAATACATTGAAGACTTGAGTGAAGACGAGGTGAGAGGGCGATGGAAGAGCTTTACGCAAAAATGGTAGGTCTGAGGGTGTTCTTTGCTTGACACGATAATTACTGACATCACAGGAACCGTGGAGAGCTCGCTGAGGGATGGTATGATCCCGTTACACTCGACAAGGCACGCCGGAGTGCAGAAGAAGAACCGGCAGCTGGCCCCAGAGGCGGACGCCAATCGCCTGATTATATGCAGGGCCAGCGAGCGACTAGTGAAGCCACACAGAACCCGCCAGTAGGCGACGATGATGACGATGAAGATGAGGATGATGAGTACGGGCCTAGTCTGCCACAAGCTCGATCAGGGAGAGGCGGCCCACAAGCTGGCCCTGCAATCCCAACTATGCAAGATCTTGAGCTTAAACGAGGTACGCTTTTCTATTTTCCCCAAATATAACCAGAGTGCTGACCCACCCCCCAGAATCTGCTATTGATGATGCCATCGCTGCCCGCGGTGAATCACGCGATCAGTACCGCGCTGAAATTCGTTCGCATAAATCCGAAATGCGCCATCTCCAAGACGAAATTGCACCGCGGGCTGAGGCGGGCACACGGGAAAGACAGCTCGAGAAGCGGCGAGAAGTTGCTTCGAGCAACCGTGCATTCGCGGACGCGCGCGGTGGTTCACCTGAGGCAGCTCGGGATGAAGATTTAATGGGCGGGGAGAATGAGTTTTCTGCCTTGAAACGGGAGAAGGAGAAAGATCAGCGTAAGAAGAACGATCGTGAGATCCGGAGAGAGGAGATTCTTCGTGCGCGTACAGCGGAGCGAGAAGAACGTGCGCAGGCATATCGACAGAAGGAGCAGGAGACTATGAGCTTCTTGCAAGCTCTGGCGAAGCAGCGATTTGGCTAAAAATTTTTAAAAACTGAATATGTCATGTTCTTCACTATTAGATCCATAAAGCAATAATATAGTAAATACGATCTACACCCTCATCCTCCCCCAGTCGGCCCATCCGCTCCACACGGAACGGTCCGACTCCGCCAGCGGAGTGACTCCGAGGTATTTAGACGGTATCTAGACCATATATGATCTCCCTTCTCCCCTAAACAATACCCAAGTTACTTATAAACCCAGCATGTTCAAACTATCTCGCCTACCATACCGGTCAGGATTGACCTCATTAGCACCCGGTAGCCGGCGATATCTCCAAACCAAAATGCAACACTCTCTACCCGCAGCATACTACCGCGGCGGCACCTCACGCGCAGTCTTCTTCAAGCAAGAAGACCTACCCCCAAACAGAAAATACTGGGCCCCAATATTCCGCAGTGTAATCGGCAGTCCAGATCCCCATGGCCGCCAACTAGACGGATTAGGGGGTGGACTATCCAGCCTCTCGAAGGTCTGCGTAGTCGGGACATCGACACACGCCGAAGCCGATGTCGATTACACCTTCGTATCCCTCGGCATTAAGAACACCGATGTCGACTATTCCAGTAACTGCGGGAACATGAGTTCCGCCGTCGGCCCCTTCGCCGTCGATTCACACGTGTTCCCTTTACAAAACCCCAGCCCGGATTCAGCCTCGGTACGCATCCACAACACCAACACCGGCAAGATCATCCATTCGTCCTTCCCTGTTGTTGACGGCGAAGCTGCCACCAGCGGGGACTTCGCTATTGACGGTGTCGCTGGTACTGCTGCCCGTGTCCAACTCGACTTTATTAACCCTGCCGGCTCGGTTACGGGGAAACTCTTGCCTACCGGTAATGTTGTCGATACCTTTGATGGCATCAGGGCTACGTGCATTGACGTCGGCAATCCGTGTGTCTTTGTGCAGGCGGTTGATCTCGACGTGAGCGGGAATTTGACTCCTGATGAGATCACTGCTCATTCGGATTTGCTGTCGCGCTTGGACTCGATTCGTCGGCAGGCGGGTGTTAAGATGGGTATTGCGGATGAGACTGGGGCGGTGCCCGGTAGTGTGCCTAAGATCTGTATTGTGGCTGCCCCTTCTACCACCGATTCCAGAGCTATTGAGCAGAGCCAGACGTCTGCTGATGTTGATCTTTTGGCTCGTGCCCTTTCTGTTGGACAGCCACATAAGGCGGTCCCCATCACTGTTGCTTTGGCTCTTGCTACTGCTGCTCGTGTGCCACATAGTACAGTGGCTGGTGTTGTGGATGAGAATCCCGTCGACAGTGCTGGCATTACTATCGGCCATGCCAGTGGGAATCTGCTGGTTGGTGCCGATTTCGACGTAGATGGGGCATTGACTTCTGCCACGGTCTTTAGTACAGCGCGTCGTTTGTTTGAGGGCCGTATTTTCTGGAAGAATGATAACTGAGCGAGCGAGTGATCTTTGATTAGCGGGGAGACTATGTATATAACCGGGCAGAACAAAGGCCATGAAGAGAAGAGGAAAGACTTGATTATATGAAATATCCAAATCAAAACTTTTATTCTTGTACATCACAAGTGGTATATCTACATCATCATCTATTCTAACCCCATCTCTAAGCATGTCTCCCGAGATCAATATCAGCAACCAGCTTCATATCATCAGTACCAGCCCCATCACCCAATCCGAAGAACGGCTTGACAGCAACATCAACCACCTCCTCAAACAAGCGCCCAACAACAGCCTCCTTCAAATTCTCGCCAGTCTGCGCGAAATCAGGGTACGCGTTGAGCTCTAGCAGCCACACATCCCCATTGGCATCAACGAGGAAATCAACACCAAACAACTCAAACGCATTAGGCAGAGTCTGGAAATGAACCATCATACCCCGAGCCGCAGCCTCAAACACCTCACCCGTCACTGAGCAGATCTGGTCAAAGATCTTCTCCTTCCAGTCTGCACTAAGACCGGGGACGTGATGGTCGAGGTCCCAGAAGCGACGCACACTGCCTTCGTTCGAGCTACCGCCTTCCTGGAAACAGGTGTTGGTCAGATGACGAGCGAGGTCGGCGACGTCGTCTTCTTCTTCGTGTGGGGCGCAGTATGCCTTAGCAGCGAAGAGCGCAAGCATCTCCTTGAAGACGTAGACTTTGAGGGAGCCCGAGGCGAGGACGTAGGTGCGGATGTGGAATTTTCGGTTCGAGGACGATGGGAGGAGGAGGGGAGGGTCGATGTAGGGCTGTGCGAGGAAGTGGCGGAGCTGCGAAGTGACGATGCCTGTGTCTAGGGCAGCGCTTCCGTCGGCTTCTGCGTCGTCGGCGTTCGTCTCAGACCCGCTTTCGTCGTCTGAGTCTTCTTCCCACTCCTCGAAGATCTCGCGTAGCTGGTCTTCACTGTTGAAGATGCGGATTCCCTGGCCTCGATCGCTCATGCCGGGCTTGAGGATCCACCATTCCTTTTCGGATTCGGGTCGCTCTTCGTTCTTGGCTAGGCTGTCGTTCAGCTCATATGCTTCTAGCAGGGCGTCGTCGAGGAATTCGGCATAGTCGAGTTCGAAGTCGAAAGCGGGCTTGAAGTGGCGTCGTAGGATACTATCTGGGTGTTTTGAGATCCAATTGGCCACTGTGTTTGAGAGATAGTGCTTGCGAATCAAAGCTTTCCGGATGATGTACGCGCTTGAAAGAGACGTCGAGGATCTGGACATGATATGTTCGAAGTCGAGGCGCTCATATTCGCGGTACTGGAAAAGTGGTGCGGAAGAGTCCGGTAGTTCGGACACAGAAGACACACGCTTGGAGGCACTTCCCAAGCGACGGGTCAATGCCCGGTCAACCATTTCTTGCACGTAGGAGTCATCGCAGTCGACGAGGGAGTACAACGAGGGCTGATTAGCCGATCTACAAGATCTCCGTCTATCAGAAAAGGCGCCAATACAAGAAGAAAAGCAGATCAAAGGGGAGGGGACATGGTATCTAACAGCTAAGCCAGATATCTAAAGTGCATGCAACATGTAGATTTCGGATAGAACCCTCCATACCATGCTTCCATCATGTCAAAGTCTTCACTTACAGCTTAATCTCCCCCGAAATACCCGGTGCGTGCATGAAATTGGCCTTGAGAGGCGTGACGCTGTGGAATGGTCAGTCGATGTTCATAACTAGAAGGGCATTGGACAAACCTAGTCATTTGCTCCTTGACGGTCCAGCCATCATTTCCAGGCTCACTTTCCTCCACGCTTCGGTAAACATCCTGGAAGCTCGGCGCCCACTTGAAATGCTTGTGTTGAATTCGGGGTCCATAGGCTGACTTCTCGCTATTACCGACGGTCTGATCCGGTTTCTTTCCTTCCGCCTCGCCTCCGTCGCGCAGCAGCTTTTCTTGCAAATCAGGGTCGTCTGCGGCCGTGGGATCGACAGCCTGGAAGCAACTCCCGGTCCACGTATTCTGCAGCATATTGGTATACAAGACCTTATTCTCACTAACGCCGGGTTCAAGGGGAACGTTGACGCTGTAGAGGTGCACATCGTCTGCCCAGTTCGCGCAAAGATGCTCAATCACCTTGACCGAATGGCCCGAGGCCTCTGCGATAATAACAGGGTCATGGTTTCGAGAGCTGAAAGCATACGACAGAGCAATTGACCGCTTGCCGCAGCAGGCACCTTCCATCGCTGCGCCAATGGTTCCACTCGACAATGCGAATAGTGCGGTTGTGTTGCGACCATAATTTGGACCAGACACAATGACATCGATAGGGCCACGTTCTTTGAAGTAGTGGTATAGACCGATCTGGACACAGCTTGCGGGAGTGGAGTCGATCAGAACCCATTCGTCGCCTTCGTCGGGTTCACCATCACTGCCCCGGGGCAGATGGTGTGTTGTCCCGTCTTCATGGTGAAGCGTTCCGGGACGGAAGTAGGTAGGTTTGACGGATGCGCCTACGATGTGCGCTTTACCGATCCATGATCGCTGCTGGTGCGGGAGAATGACCGAGACCGTGTGACCGGCGGACTGGAGCGAGTGAACGAGCGAATGCACGTACGGCGATGACTGGTTTGACGGAGGACCGTCGTCGTTGGTGACCTAGACAGAGATGAGTCTCCAAATTGACATCAGAACTATATCTCTACATACCAGGATATGCATTGGGGGCGGAGTGGTTGAGATGTGAAGAATGGAGGGGAAGAAAGTTCCCCCCGCTTTGCGTTGGCGCAATCGGCCCAAACGATCCACAATGCCATTCACACTATATCATAACGACATTACAGCATATAGCACCCAATCAGACCAGCTAGACCAATGAAATCACTTTCAATCTGTTTGTGTCAAATGACTCCGCCGTCTCTGTACTCCACGAGCTTCCGCACTTTCTAGTCCAGAGCCTGCACCAGCTTCATCACCCTCAGCCGGATAACTAGAAAGCAACCTCCTTTCCTGCTCCTCCGGCTCCTCCTTTTTGACCTCGGAAGATTCGTCAGAAGTATCCTGCTCCTCCAGATCTTCTTTGATAGAGTCTTCTGGCTCCTCCTTAATCTCATTCTTAGGTTCAGTCCCCAAAATCCAAGTCATTGCCAGCCATGTCAAGCCAGCAGAGAGTATGGACACAGACCAGAATAGAGAGCTGAAAACAACAAAAGAAGTAATCTTCCAGCGATACATAAGCCAGCTGTCGATCTGTTAGCCACATCTTAAACATCCCGATCTCCAAAAAGGCCTACCTAAGCCCCGTAAGCCTAGCACGGAATTCCACCCGAGCGGTATATATCTGCATCTTCAAGTCACTTTGGATCTCCAGTCGCAGACTCTGCGGTAGATTCTGCAGCCCCTTCGCAAACTCAAGCTGCTCCATCATCGGCACCTCCAGCGTCTCCGACTCCCGGTACCAGCCAACAACATAGAGCGGCATACGCGCTGCTCTGCGGGCAACATCCACCAGCGGCGAAGCATAGGTCATGATAGCAGGGCGACGGGCCTGCGAGATTGGGGCATTATTCGGACCGGGTAGGAGGGATGACGCGGGGCGGGAGGAGAAGAGGGTGAGGTCGAGCATGAAGTTGCCTGTATCGAGATTTGAGGGCGTGCGTGGAAGCTCGAGAGTCACAGATACGTCGTAAGGCTGGAGAGCGACGAACTCGGAGTCGAAGTTTGCTGTGCCCCAGGGGTTGCCATTGCTGTGCACGAGTTAGTTAAGCTCGGTGTCTGGTTGTGGGGAATGTGATCGTACCCGAATTGTAGATGGACTTCGCGCTGTAGTCCGACCGTGGGGATGAATTTGAAATAGAAGACACCATAGGCAATTGCGGAGATTCCAGTTAGGAATGCTGCGGCACCCATGAACAGCAGCGTGTTTAGGTATAGCCGTAAGGCGGACTTGGATACCAGCGCGCGAAACGGCGCGAGGACCGCGTCCTGTCTTGCGTCAGTTACAATTGGGAAACTTGCATCAATATACCCACCATGATGACTGCCCTGGTAGAAGATGAGCCATATTCGGACTCGTCTCCAAATTCGGAGTCCGCCATTGTAGAGGGAATAGTTGGCAGAAACAAGCTTGGAAGTTGAGGTCTCATGAGGCTTAGCCTGTTATCGTCGTTATCTGCACCGAGGTCTCCTCCGTCCAACCTTCGAGGCTTCGCCCTACAACTATATATGCCTACCATCATATCTGCCAATTCTTTTCCCCTTTATTTAGCATCTGATAGTTGTATACCTACATATAAACGAGACCTTTAGGGGTCATTCCCTTATGGATAAATTTAGTCTAGGGCGTGATTGCTAATTTGACGAGTGACAAAGAGATGTGGTTCATTGAACTATATGAAGCCATATATGGAGGGTCCAAAAAGAGGCTACAATGATCACAAGAATAGTAAATTAGCATTGCCCCATGCAGATAATGAAGACACCATCAACTCCAGCTTTTACAGTCTTATCATTACAAGTCGCGGGCAGCATGAGACGCGAAAAAATATCATGGAACCTCAAGTCATGCGGAAATCGTAAGAGAAAAAAATAAATATGCATGCCATCACCGCGGCTAACCCCTGCCGTAACATGAAACTGAAAAGATAAAATGGAAAAAGGCGCAAAGGAGCAATTGCGGAAGAGAACCCCGTGAAAATTACATGCAACGAAGTACTCCTGTACCGCCCGAGTCACCAGAGAAAGAACTTGAGGAGAGATATGGAAGGAGAGGATGAGGATGAGAAGCCCAGAGAATCTTAGGCGATGGGCCGAGGGCTCTGTTGTTGGATATGTTGGAGAAGAGCGTCGAAAAGACGGCCAATCTGAAGAAGAGTTAGTATCGTGAGATTGTGGAAGATTCGTGGTAAGCTTACCTCAGGTGCCGCCTGAATAAAGGGAAGGCGGAAGAATGAGTAGCTCCGGTTCTGGAGGAGCTCCTGCAGGGTGATGATCAGACCCCATGGATGCGGGCGGTGGACAATCAGCCGCTCCAACAACACACGAATGATTTGCTGGCGGATATCCGAGTCATCTTGCTCAGAGTAGTCCACGCCAAACAAACGGAGAATCGTGAAGCTAAAGAAGTAGGTGTGGCTGTTGGGGTAGCGGAGCTGGTTGGCCATTGCACTTAGCAAGTAGTACCGACTTTCAGGTCGCAGAACTTGGGCAATCTTCTCCAGAAGAGCAGCGTGAGTCGAGTTCTCAAATGCGTTGCGGGTGTTGCCCTTGGAAGCATGCTCCACTGCGGCTTGTTGGCCAATATACAACACAAGCGCATTAACCAGGACGACATCCACGTCGACGGGGACAAAGAAGAGGCCAGTGTCCTTGGAATCAGGGTTAAGAATGGCGTCGCAAAGCTGCTGAACAGCAGACTCGGAGATGCTCTCGTTCTGGAGCACACCATCAACGATGTCCTTGATGTTGGCGAGTTGCAAAGGAGCAACGATATCACCAGCAATCTTGGGGATTTCCCGCATCTCCTCGATACGCTCGACCTTCAAGCCTTCGCGGAAAGGATCGGGAAGTTTCTGGAACGAAGAGGGGTATGCACTGAGGACAAGATTGCGGAGTTGAGCGCAATGGGCCGGAATCACATTGCAGAACTGGAAATGGTTCTCAGCCACGAACTCGGGGAAATCGTGGTGCAGAATCAACAAGATACGGAGAACGCCCTTGTATAGATCTTTAGCAACGTATGTGATGTTAGCAGCCTTTAGTTGCTCGCCCATGTAGGATAGCAGGGCTTGCATGATTTCGCAGTAAGGTGCCCATCCTGCACGGTCAGGCATGTTGAGCATGTCAGACATGAAGACGCGGTGGGAGACCAAGCAAAGCCAGCCATAAACGAACCCGGGCACATAACGGGGCTGGAAGGAGAGGAATTTGTTGGCCAAGGCGAAAATCATTCCCTGGTGCTGCTCAGTGTGCTGGAGGCCGTTCATAGAATACTCGCACAGGATGCTTGAGAAGAGACGGAAGAATACACGCTGGTTGAAAGCTTCTCCTCTCATGACCTGGTGGTGGTTGAGGACCAGGACCAAGAGAGACAGAATGGAGTTAAAGTACGTAGCCTTGCTGGCTTTGACGGCGCCAGCGCTCTCGCCCTGGAATCTGATGAGAAGAATGACGAGCTTAGCGAGGGCATCGATGTAGAGGAAGGCCTCGTCAATGCTGCCGTTGGGGTTCTGAGACTCATGCTCAAACATGGCGACGGAAATGTCGATGCTGAGACGGAAGAATAGTGCGGAATCCTCCTGGCTGTTCATCACTTGGCGGTTGTGGAGGTCCTGAAGGAAAGAGTGGAAGGTGCGGTCAGTCGCACCGGGGGCCTTGTAAATACCGATCCACTCGCTGAAGATGTACTCCATTTGGTCTCGCTTGGACCTGGCTTGGTCACTAAGGAGGGTGTTGACGACCTCGGGAATACCGGACTCGCGCAGCTTTCGCACGATTTCAAGACCTGGAGCCACGCTGGCATCCTCGGCAAGCCATTGGCTCATGGCATCTAGACTGCCAGAGAAGTCTGATCGAAGGGCTGAGGGTTCTTCATTGAAAAGAACGCGATCCATCAAGTTACCCAGCAACTCCAAGGCGGGCACGTTCCGGGATTGAATGAGTCGGGTCAGGTTCGTGTCGACCCGACGGATGTCCAGGAGACCTGCGTCAATGAGAGCAACGGTGACCGGCACATTGAACATGTGCTCATCATCAACTTCGGAGAGTAGTGCCCACGTGTACCGAGCAATGAGACTGGACATATCGCACAGCTTGGCAAGAAGGTGCACGAGAACTTCAATCTCGAGAGATCCATGTGGCTGGGAATACAGAAGGGTGCAAACCTTCAAAGAGGTCAGTCGTGCTAGCTCCTCTCCGTTCGTCGCGTGAAGGATGCTGCGCAAGGCCTGGTTGTATTCTTGAAGAACTGCACTATCTCTGCCAAGGTCCTTGACGTGTTCTTCAGGGGCGCTGCGAGCAGACTGCTGTAGGTCAGAGACAAGGCTTTCAACTCTTTCCCGGGGGCTTTGGGCATCGAGGAACCCGTTGGTCTGAACGGGGGGCATTTGAGAAACGGCAGGCTGCGCCTGGGGGGTTCTGTGAGGGATAGCTGGCTGCTCAGCTGGGGTGGAAAGGTTTGGAATAGCAGGGTAGGATTCTCCAAGCACGTCGGGGAGCTGACGGCCGGCCGATGCATCAGTGGATGGTGCCGGGCCTCGGGATTGACGGGCAAACTCTTCGTAGATAGCGAGTTGCTCCTTGTTGAGACCGCCTGGTGCTTGGCGGTAAGGCTCTGGGATGAACAATCCCCAACGGTTCATTGAAGGATCAATGAAAGGATCGTTAGAGCGACTGGCCTGGTGGCGACGACGGGCCTCCAACTGAGGCTCAATCACCTTCTCGATCTCAGGCAGCGACTTTTCCTCTGCCGCTTTCTCGACAATGCCACAGGCAGCATCAAGGTTATCGTTGACACACATAAGAATCAAGCCCTCGGGCATAGGCTGCTCGGAGTAGTCTTGCTGAATCATGCGGATGTAGTTGGTCATGCTAACCTTGAGAGGCTCTTTACAGGTGACGAGTGCCAGGCTACCGGCAAGTTGTCTAACCATGATGCCCGCAGCATGGCGCACACGTTCCTCATCAGGCTCCATGGCAAAGTCCTTAGAAACAAGCTGTACAGTGGAAATGGACGCAATAGTGACAGAGCGCTCAACGACGGGAGTAATGATCTCGGCAATGGCACGCTCGACTGCGGTGTGCACAATCTGTTTGAGAATGGTGGGGTCGACCATGCTGCTCGCCGATGAGGGCAGGACAAGGATCTTGTCAAGGCTTGGCAGTGTTGACATGATGGCGGCCGGAGACAGCCTCTCGTTCCGGAGGGCCGGGTTGATAGCGCCGAGAGACAGGTCCTCAAATGGCTCAGTAAGACCCTCTGGGGCGTTAACAGTGGGCAGTGGTTCCTCCACATGTGCAGCACGATCACGAATGACGATTGCAGGCTCAATTGTCTTGTGGTCGAGATCAAGATCTTTACAGAGGACTTCAATCTCGAACTTGAGATTGAGCTTCAATTCGGCGAAATGATAAAGCTCCAACAGCAGGCCCAAAATATCCATCAGCCAGGGGTTGGGTGGCTTGAAGACCGTGGATTTGGTAGCCTGCACAAGAACTTTGCAGGTGAAGGGGATCGTAACCATGAGGCGTTGGGTGTCATAGCCCTCGAGAAGCAGGCCCTTGAAGTAGATGTTCTTGTGCTTAATAGGTTTGTCTTTGGCAATAGTCAACGAACCAAGCCAAGCACCCAGATTCTTCAGGTGACCGCGATCGGTGGACGAGCTTAAAGTGCCTTCTGAGTTAATCAACTTAGCGACACTGACATAGGTCTCCCGCAGGACCTCGGCCCAGAGGATCTTGTCGCCAATGCGCCCAAGAAGGTCAAGATAGAGCTGCTGGAAATTGGGCTGCAATTTGGCACGTTCTTCCACCAGGTACGCGGCGAACCACTGGTGGTGTTGGTCGCGCAAAACTTCTTGAAGGTCCTGAAGTTTCTCGTCAATGTTCTGCTCAGAAACATTGTTGAGAACGAAAAGAATCTTGTCCTGGATGTCTTCATCCGGGTCTTCGTAGAGTTCAGATCGAAGAGGTGGGTCGAGTTGAACAGCACGGAACTTGCGCACGGAGCCATCGGCGATGGGAGAGTCGATAGAATTGCCATTAGTCAGGGGCACAGAAGCAAGACCATCGAAGGGCCCTGCCTCCGCTTCGCCAATCTGATTTCCTTGTTCGCGGAGCACCTCCTCTGCCTTTTGGTAGATGGGCGTGCCTTGAAGAGAGGGGATCTGAAAGAGCAGGTGGCAGAACCCAGCCCATTCTGGGAGACGGTTGATCAACTGCTCAATCGCTTCCACACCGAACTTGTACATCGGGTCATGGGGTTCATGTTCGCGGACAGCCTCGAGGATCATACCGAGACCGACCTTCAACGTGATGCCGTCAACAAGACGGAAGTTGATGATGCCACCAAACATGACCGCAGTCTTGGTCAAAGCCTCGAGCGGGTACTCATGGTAGCAATGATATTCGTCGACCAGGCCATGCACCATGCAGGCGAACAGATCTTGTTCTGTGGGGTCGCGCGAAGACTTGTATTTGCGCATCAACTCTAGCATCTCACGCAGGGAAAGTTCCTCGTGGTACATTTTACCAAAGAGCTCTTGCATTTGCTTGTCAATTGAGTCAGGCAACGTGTTGCCGTTCTCGCCATTGGCATCGATGATATCATCGAATCCTTCGCCGTAGTTGATCAGGCGAGGGTACGTCTGTATGCAAATGCGTTGGACAGGTGTGAGATTTTCGCGGTCTCCAACGTATTCCTCCAATACAGACAAAAGCGTATAAACAGTTTTGACTGCGAGGCTGACCATTTGATGAGCAGATTGCTCCTTCCGTTGGACGTGCAATTCGTCCTCGGCTTTGATTCGCAGGAACTTGGAAAGCAGACCACCCATATCAATGGCGCCTTTCTGTGCGGCATTTCGAACCCACTGTTCAAGGTCAAACGGACTCTTGCGGTGAGAGTAGCAGGCGAGATCGAGGGCAAGACCGTTGGTGAACCCAAGGAGATAATCGAGCCATCCGTATGACGCGGCGTGCTCATAGATCACAGCAGTGGATGTGGGATCCTGAGTGAAGGTGGTGAAAAGCTGCTCTGACACCCACTGTCGATCTTGTCGCCAGGCGCCGTGGAGAGCGAGCTGATACCCATCCTCTTGCTTCGAGATGAAGACGATGAATGTGCGCAGCACAAAGCTCTGCTGGACACTGGACCACGGCTGGGGAACAGCAAGAGCGGAAACGAGGAAGACTGGCAAATCGAATTGAACAACCGCTTTTATAAGGAGCTGGCTTTCTGTCGCAGCCCATGAAGCCTGGGAGAACAAAGCAAGGTCGAAAATTGCTTTCATGGCGTCCATGGACCGAAGAGGTGACTTTGCCGCACGCTCGCCTTGCAATTTGACGATATCAGGAGCATCTTCAAAGAAGTCAGTGGGGAAAGTCGCGCGAAGATTGGTGATGTGCGATGGGTCGATCCGAGAGGCCACAAAAGCTGTCAGGAATGACATCTGCGTGTCGCGATGCTCCCAGTCTCCACCCCAAAGCTTTTGAACATCCAAAGACGAGTCGTCGACCGACATGGCGGAAAGAACGCTGTACAATTTGGTGAATTGCTTCGGATCCACTCGGAGGCCCTCGCGATCGAAGTGGCGGAACACCAGGGGCCAATTGATAGGCTTGTCGTTATATGCACTTAAGAATGTCTCTAGCGAGAATTGTTCCCAATATTGCGACAAGATCATGAAGAGAAGGGCGCTGGCGAGATGTTCTTCGCTCCAGTTCTTCTGGTCTGAATTTAGCAATTCACTTATTGTCTCGATATTTGCAGTGGCACGAGCTCCCTTGGCGTGAAGCTGTCGCACAAGGACATATTGAGGGTTGACAAAATTGAACATCTGTAGGGCAGAGGAAACTTCGAATGGCATATCCAAGCCAAGTTTTTGGTATCGCAGATTGGCCGCGTAAACCAGTTTCGCCTTGACATCGTCGGTAAAGTTGCGGGGAGGGTATAGGATGAAACGTTCAATCGTCATGCCAAGGAAGGAGTTGTGATAATCCTTGGTCACTTCGTTGGGACTCGCCAAGCTCTGCAAGAAAGGGGCAATAGAATTCGATAGGATGGCATCGGCTATCGGGGGTGGTTAGAGTTAATCGATAGGCGTAAAGGAGCAAACATACCTTTAGCACGAAGATCCGACTTGCTTGTCAACTTAAAGGCCAAGGCAAGTGCAACCTTGACAACCGGGTCGAGTCGGAAATGATCCAAGAAAGTAGAAAGGTCGAAGTCGCGGAAGATATCTCCTTCAGAAGTATCTACTGTCTCAGCGATTTTCTGGGCTTGCTCCATGTCAGAAGACACTTTCTGCAGCTCCTGGACAAGGAGAGGGTAGTTGCCCGCATTCTCAACGGACTTGTTGACGCCCGGGAAGATTTGAGGCGCATTTCCTGTTAGGAGGCGGCGAAAGTATTTGGAAAAGACCTCCATTCCGTTCGATGTCACAAGCTGCGGTTATTAGAATCGAGTGGGTTGAGATATATGGCAGCACCACCAACCTTGTGTATCTGGGCAGCCTTTGTCTCCCACTTCTCTTTTCCTTCCTTCTCTGTAATAGAATCCAGCAACAGGAACACCTGAGCAATGGAGATTTTGGTGAGCGACGATTGGCTCGAGTGGGCGGCTGTGGAACCCGGCTTGTCAGAAGCGAAGCCTGTGGGAGAATTCACGGTTGTTCCGGACGAGAGCGGCGAGAAGACGCCTCTGGAAGAACCCGGCCCACCACCTCCTCCCCCAGTACCTCCTCCACCCGGGGTGGAGCCTGTAGCAGAGGCCAAATGGGACCCTATGGAAGGGGTGTGAGCTCGGAACTTAGGAGACGAGAGGGTTGTTGCGTGCTGTTGCGAGCCAGATTGCAATGATGTGAAGGGCGAAGATGTATGCTTGGGACTTCCACCGGAGAGACCCCTGGCAGAGCTCAGCACGGCAGAGAAAGAAGACGGTGTCGAAACCCCAAGGCCTGCGTCCAAGCCCCGGGAAGCCGTGGGGGGAGCGGCGGAGGATATGTTGGTCGCGAGTGGAGTCAACCCACGACGTGCGCCGGACTGCGACACGGACCGACCCCAGGCACCAATATCGGTCCTGGTCGAAGAAGATTTATCGGTGCCAGAAGCAATCGACGATTGGGCGGAAGGGTGAGGGGGAGGGAAGGTCATCTAGGAGACGCGATCATTTGATCTGGAGGTCCAAAGACAGATTTTTAAGAGTCACAGGCGCAATAAACGGGGGGAAATCGATAAAGCAGATCAATGAAATAGACGCGAGATCATGCGATATCGAGAGAGGGAGGGTATTTGGGAAAGAAGATGACACTGTGGGAGAGGAATGGATGGGGGAACGATGAGATGGAGAGGTTGCAAGAGGAATGGGGTGCAAGGTGCGAGTTGTCGGAAGTGTGCCTGCCTCAGGTGTCGAGCGGGAGCTCCCAATCAGGCACCGGGGGGGGATATAAGGCACACCTTGCCGTCTTTCAAGTGTCGAAGGAGTGCTTGAGCTTTACCCTATTTAAGACTTGATGATTGTGTGATTTTTGCTTCCCTTGCCGGTCATTGCCCGTCATTTCCAACCTGCATGCTGGGGTTGGGAGGCGGTCACGTGTGGTATCTCTACACGTGATGTTTGGCTGAGTCAGCTACTCCGGGGTCCACCCGTCGCTGCACGGGTCCGTGAATGCTACGTCTACCTATCCTAATGAAGCAATACCTGCTATAGAGTGTAGTCCAAGCATAACCCAGCGATACTAGAATATGAAGTACTTCGGCTTCCACTCCCCTATCTATACGTTCTTAATCAGAGATTCATGGGGCAAATATCCCTTGATAGCCAATATGCTATGTTATCCTACACAGGGTTAAGCAAGATATATTGTCCATCTTCCAATATTATTGAGAGATGATGATAGAACTGCCTCTCCATCAAATGCTAGGATAGGATAACATTTAACCTAGCATCCTAAGAACATAGTAGATGAGAACGATATATGATCAAGCATATCACAGTACCTGAACCATACCAATCCAATGAACGCCAGAGTCGAAACCAGTAAGAAGAGCCGATCAAAAAGATAGAGTAATTATACCCCACGAAAAATGAAAGAATAACTCGCAAAGTAATGAGAATCATGTCATACCGCAATGACAGTCGGCAAAAAAAAAAAAAAAAAAAAAATAGGGGGAGGCATAGTCACGGATAATGCAAGAAACGAAAAAAATTCCCGCAAGGCCAGTAGCTTGCGGGGACAAGAGGAAGATAAAATCACACAATCAAGAAGGAAGACGGTCATGTGCACATGAGTTTGAGACCAGTTCGCTGGCCAATCCAACGCCAACGCCGATGTCCGCAGCAGGAGGGACCACAATGAATGAATGATATTGTTTCAGGTTGAGTCTTGAGTCCAACTAGTCAGTCAGAGACACGCAGTAGCACGGGCTGGCGTAAGATGCCTGGGCAGTGTATGTCTGGGCAGTGCCACCTTTATAATTGGTGTAGGTAGTAGTTGGCGTGGGCTCATTCTCTTTGATGTTGATGATGTTGCCCGAGAGAAGCGCCAACCCCCCGTCATTGCGAATTTGCATTTGCTGACAGTAAGGAGCTTCCCGTGATGGGTCGTCTCGACGCTCCTCCATCTTGATCCTCCGTGGGTAATCGGAAAAGGACTCGTCGCGTTTGGAACCACCAGTTATGCCAGCTGTGCTTGCTGCCATGTCGCTGTTGGTGGAAGCGGTAGTGCCCAAGGAATGCGACGTCGACTGGTTGACGTATAAGAAGAACTCCATCATTGTATTATTCCACCAACAGAACCACGGCTTGTCGCCGACTTCTGCAGTCTGCTTCAGATTCTTGTAGGCGTTTGTAGCTGCCCACCTGTCATCCACCCACGAGCGCTTGGACAGGGAGTTAGAGAATGTATCGTCTGGGACAATCACCAACTTGTCGAACGGAGAAAGGAAGAACAGAGCAGGGCCCATGCCAATATCTGTGGTATCAATTGCCATACTCAATGCTTGTGTAGGCGACGCAGACCAATACGGTGGCTGGGGACCATATGTAAAGGTCGGGGTTGGAGCACTGCCGTCGAAAATGATAGAATGGCGACCTTTGGTTTCACCGACAAAAATCTTGAATTTGCTCGGCGCTTGCAAGCATTTCCAGGCTTTCCCGTAATTCGTCTCATCCACGCAAAGCCCTGATCCATTCTGATAACCGGAAGGAACCACATAGTGACCGGTAGGTACTTGTTTGAGATAAGTGGGGGTGGCTATCAAGGACGCATCCATCTGAGGGGTTGCAGTGACGGTTATAATTGGTAAGGCGCTGGACTTTTGAGCTTCTTGGTCTTCTTGCTTTGCAGCTTCTGCAGCTTTCTTAGTTCCAAGAACACCTCCAATGACACCTCCAATACACCCTCCAATGAGCATAACAGTCGCAATGAGGACAAATGTCCACACCGGCAGGCCACAGCATGCGGTCTGTTTTCCCTTGCGTTTGAGCTTTTCCTCGAAGGCCATAATGCCTGTAGTCGCAGCGACTCTTTCCTGCCCATGCCCATTCCCACCATTGTTATCATCACCAGGATGTTCAGGCACCAAAGGCCTTGATGAGGTTTCTGAAATCGGTGGTGCTCTTGGGCTTTCATTGTTCAGAGGGCGTTCCTCTAGTGGGGTGTTGAGATCGGCCGTCGTCTCAGCCCCTGGAGGCTTGGGTACAGCACCAGTTGGATAGCGGGAATAGGGTGGTAGCGGCTCTGCATGACCATCCGGTCCAATGATATCACCCACATCATCAGCCTGACGACCAGCGGGCGGTTGATATGGTGGGTTATGGCCTGGAAATCCGACTGGGATGATATCGTCATCCATTCCTTCCTCCACCACATTCTGCGAGTACATCGCGTAGGGGTGCTGTGGACCAGTTGATTCTTCAAGTGGACGTTCAATTGGGCGTATCGTCGAAGTACTACCTACACTGGGCGACCGACTAACCCCAACTTGTGGATACATACCATATGGATGGCTGGGTCCGGTGGCTCCGGTGTAAGGGCTGAGAGCGCGGGGAATCGAGAAACGAGAAGAAACACTTTGATTTCGTTGGATCATAGAAGGTGTCGAGTTGAGAGATGAGGTTGAGTTACGGTTGTTGGCGAAAGCGTACCCCTTTTGGGGTAGACTGGACCGATGAGGTTCATCGAAGGACACCCGAGCGTCATCACCAAAAGGGTTCTCGTTCTCGGTCGGGGCTGTGCTAGTGGTCCTTGACTGGGTGTTTTCACGAAGAGTAGAGGAGGATGCAATGGAAGAGGGACTATGGGGTCGTTCGATGCGATCGGAGTCAATGGTTTCTAATGAGTATTCGTCTGCGAAGACATTTGGATTGGAGATGGAGGTGCGACCGAAGGAGTGGCGAGGTGTCGAATCACCGGGGGATCGTGGCGTGTGAGAGGATCGTGAATCAGAGCGAGAATGCTCTGATGAAATATGACCAGACATTTCCTATCGGTCTGGCAGCCCTGTCGGGCCACCTCGTTGTTTGATCAATCCGTTTCGCTACCCGGCGAGGATGGGGCGATGAATGGGGAGCAGATACAGCAGACTCTTCAACTCGAAGATGATAAGGAGTCAGAAGAGGTTGGGTATTATAGATGAGCGAAGATGTTTGTAGGATGAGAAACTCAAGTTGAGGGAAGGGAGGAGTTTGAGACTTTAGTGTGACGAGTTTACTGAGGGGAGCCGGGGGAGAGAAGTCAACCACTCGGACCAACTAAAATTCTTGGCTTTGGGATTTGGACTTTTGGGTGACTTTTTTTTGGGGACTATTTGCTTTCTTTTTTCTATTTGTGTTTTTTTGTGTTTTTTTTTGGTCTTTCTCTAAAATGTTCTCTTTTTTTTTTATTCTGGTATATAATAATGTACGGAGTACTATTTGATCTACTCCGTGTCTGGGACTCTGACTGCGCTACTGCGCTACTACGCTACTGCGACTAGGGCGACCAACTAGCGAGCCCATGGTGGGCCTAAATCGACTTCGCCACTCTGCATACTATCTTGTGCTATTTTGATCTTTTCTGCTATCTGCTATCACCGTATACGGAAATAACACAGGTTCTAGGTCCTAGTTCTAGAAATTTGAATGTTCCAACGTTTCTTTGTTTTGTACGGACAATCGAATTTGAAACGTTTTCTCACGTGAGAATACCAAACCCCCTGGAATCCAACTGGAGAAACTGGACCCTGCCGAACCAAATGTTCAGGACCTCGAAGTCTGGATTCGCGAAAGAAAAAAAAAAAATTCAACTTGAAATTCAAAATGTTCAAACATCAGGAGCCGATTATCGCCGGATGTCTTCTGGAGTAATCGTAATCCGAGAGTTGCAGAATTATTCACCTATTATCATGATGATCATGATAGGTGACCTGATGATTCCCTATGACATCCCCTACTCACAGATGTTGCAGCTGAACCAAAAGTCTAGATACTCGAATATACGATGTCAGAGTAGAGTACATACTTGATTAATCGATCTCATGAAATTGATTATCTTGGCTATAGGGCTTGGAGATGATCAGGCGTCGTATCCATGGGAGGCCTCTTTACTCCTACCCAGAAAGGTTACGATATTCGGTCTCGACACGGATATCCGAGGAACGGCCGTATGGATCAACAGTTTCAGCCATCCAGGAGTTCTTCGGTCTAGCCCCTCTAGCACCGGGTTGCGTGCGTAACGGGATCCATCCAGGGCCAACCCCCTCTGACTCCATCTGACTCCATCTGATATTGGATAGATCGGGTTTGATTTCCACCTGATATATATATGTACTAGCATTTCAAGAGAACCAGAGCTGGTTCCTTCCTCTAATCTGATTCTAGACCTGGTTCATCCATGACTTGCATCTAGATCTACAGTAACTATCATAGGTCATCAATTACCCATTGCTATAAGAGCTCTCCATATTCCCCCTTCTGTATATTAGCAAATACCATAAAACTTACTCCATAAATGTAGATTTGATACTGTGTAACTGACTACTCAATATGTATCCTGACCATTATTGGTGGCCTACATCGTAAATACTATGCAAGCCTTGATCACGTCTAGATCAACCCGTTTCTCCATCAAGAATTACATAACATATGTTGTACAGCGAAAATGCGAAGTGCAAATCAGTTATTCCTCAAAGAAAATAAATATTATTCAAATGCTTCAATAGGATAGTTATAGGATTATGCAATAGATGGTCGATATATCTAAAACGTTTTCAGCCTAACCTTTATATAATATCAAACGCATCGTATACTCTCTTAATAAACATGATACAGTGCATCGCGGAGCCCATCGCTGCGTCATCTGAGACATTCGAGGTGGTCCACCAAGGGCCCCGGTTTGTGGAGTAGGGGCGATGATCCGATGTAGATCCAACTCTATCGCGTAGCACATAGCTATCAGACATATAAAAGGCCTTTAACTTCACACATGAATCTCACGAAGGACGCAAAAAAGCTTCGCTTGCTTGATTTCCCCCCAGAAATACTGCGTTTGTAGTTTTCAAGGCCATCCATCCTCGGGTGATCTTGAGGGGGGGGGGAATCTTACAGGGTGCACGATCAATTTCTGTTTCACTCCGTTCTCTATGCCAAAACTGCCGGGCAGACATAGGCCCGATACAGAAATCTTCGACAATTGGTATCTAGGTTTCTCCTTCTTTAATATCCTTCTTATGATGTAAGCATCTATAGGCAGGAAAATCGAAGTTAAAAATCTTCCTTTCCATTGCAATTTATATCATAACGTCTTTTATCTCGTCGGTCATGAGAGATAACCACCTCGAGGGAAGATTATATCCTTCTGCTCGCTCTATCAGAATATAATCTGCCCCGACGAGATTGTCCGATAATGTTGAATATGCCAAGATCTCCGGCACGGGCAGTTTGAGAACAGTTCACAAGAATTGACTGACCTGAACAGACCCATGGTTTGCGGAAACAGGGAATGGGTGACATGCCTCTAGCAATGGCGAGTGTTTAAAGAAACTTCACCGTTGTTTAAAAAGAATAAAACATTGAGTGCACAAATGTGTTCCCCTGTTTAAGTTGACTGAAGGAGGAAACAGATGAGGTCTGCTCCATACATGCCAGATAGCCTTGGAGATTGCCAAGCCCATAGCCGGTAACTGTCGCTGGTAACTGTCGCTGGTAACTGTCGCTGGTAACTGTCGCTGGTAACTGTCGCTGGCAACTGTCGCTGGCAACTGTCGCTGGCGAACCCACCGCTCCCTGGGGCTGTAGGTCCACTGGAAATCATCATTCTTATGTCTAATGTAGGACAGTGGTGCGCAATAATACAATAAGAAATAGCTGGAGAAAATACGCAATTGAGATGTTTGAGTGCTGGACTTACGCCGAGTTACAGGCTTGACATTGTTCTAGAACAAAGAATATGCGTAAATATATGCTCGAGAAGTCACACGCTAGAGAATAAATGTAAGAACATACTAGTCTAGCCTAATATCTTCTCGGTTCCTTAATCTATCTCATCGAGAATTTGGCCTTGTTTCCTCGGTTGTCTCGATTGTTGCAGTTGTAGGCTTACTGTGAGCACGGCTTGTAGGCCGGCCACTGGACTTGCTAGCGGTGATATTGAGTGTTGTTTGAAAATGAGAATTAGCGTATTTCAGAGTATTTCTAAGATTAAAGTATGCATACCGCATTCAAAATAAATACGTATTGTTCACAATACTGTTTGTTGTTGATCAAATACTTCGGTTGTTCATAATACTTTAAAATAGCTAAATACTAAAAATATAGCAATACGGTAGACCAACTGCACAATACAGTATATTCTATAAAACCCACGAACAACCGTGGTATTACTGGATTTAAAATAAGGGGATTGATGCTACCACCCCCCTTTGGATAATACCACCCCCCTTTGGATCATACCACCCCCCCCTGCCTGAAAATTCAGTACCGCCTTCCTGATCGGGTGCGACACTGAATTGAAGCCTGCTCCTACCTACCGCTCTCTACACCGCCTTCCAATTTTATACATCGCCTTTGTGTCAAACTCCCTATACAATTGTACCAAGACAGTAGGTACCTGCAATTTGTATGTAAACCCCTAACAGAATCAAGTCACTTTTGTCATATTGTATAACCAAATTGATACTCTAATTCTAGTTTATATACATTAACCTGCCTTCTTCCAACCCATTTTTTCATCACTTTCTTCGTCAATTCTATCAATCTCTTCATTGAATTTATTATTTACACTATCAATATAGCCTTCCTAGGCCTCGAATACCTATTTTCTGACTCGGACTTCGAGGACGCGGTCGAGGATGTGGATATAGGGCAAAACGCGCACGGGGAGGTATATAAGAAGCAGTATAGTAAATTTGTAGAGTATTTCAATGCTTGATTATGCAGAAATGTACGATTTTTTGGGATCAAAATGTATGTCTTTTTACTATGTAAACTTGAATTATTATGGTGGTAGCAGAATAGATGGCAGTATATAATGGAGTGGCAGAATATATGGCAGAAATCCTGGTCGCACCCGATCGGGAAGGCGGTACTGAATTTTCAGGCAGGGGGGGTGGTATGATCCAAAGGGGGGTGGTAACCGTGCCAAGCGCCCAACACACCTTTAATACCCGAAAGGTGTGTTGGGCGCTTGGCACGGTTATTATCCAAAGGGGGGTGGTAGCATCAATCCCCTAAAATAAATACAGTTGTTAGTGCGTTTTTTGGTTTTAAGGATCCCAGATGGTTATTATTCCCACCGGGGCTCGGTTCTACTTTATTCCCGCTCTGCTCCACTACTTTATTATTCCGACCGGGGCTCGGTTCTACTTTATTCCCGCTCGGTTTCACTACTTTATTATTCCCACCAGGGCTCGCTTCTACTTTATTCCGACCGGGGAATTCACCGCCTACTAATTCTAGTAAACCTTAGTACTGCTGTGCACGTGCTAAAATCATCGACTGCTGATTGGATGAATTCTGACCGCCTACTATAGCGTAATTTAGTTGTTTAAGTTGTCTAGTGATCAAGATGTTCACTCTTCTAGCTCTTCTAGGACTACTGTCTCTTCGGATTTTACTCAAATTGCTTCGTCCTGCTTGTGTTTGAGGCTGGCTTCTTTTGCTGCAGTTGCAGTTCATTCTCATAATGCCTGACGAGTCGAAGGGGAAGAGCTTCCCCGATGTCTCGGCGAAGCTCTCCGCGCTTCCAAAGAAATCAACTTTTGAGCGTCAAAAAGCTGAGGCGGAGGCCAAACGCGTCCGGGAACAAGCAGAGACAGATGCAGTCTATGAAGAATTTCGCAAATCTTTTGAAGACGAGGATTTGGTTGTACCGCAGTCATTGGACGGAGGATCAAATGCATTTAGAGGCAGGAATGGTAGCCCTCCCAGGCGTCATTTCGCAGCTTCCTCTTCGCGCGGCAGTGGCCATGGACCATTAGCCCCTCCGCCGCGCTCCCTTTCACACAAACGTTCCCACGAAACTTTCCCCCCCTCCCGTCGCGACCATCTCAAATTTGACAACATGCTTACTCCATCTGAAGCCGACAGAGCACTTGACGAGGAGGAGAGAGCAGCTCCCAAACCGACGTTGTACCTCGCATCGCTTCCTCCTTGGACATATCCGTCAGTGATTAAGGCATTGATCCCCTCGAGCCTCACCGTGGACAATGTCAAGATCATCCCCCCACCCGGACAGGTGCCAACCCACCGGGCGTCCTCTTCTGCACTCATCACCCTCGCAAGCGACTCGGCCGCCTCTAGTATTGACACAGCTGTGAGCGCGCTGCAGAACAAATACCTTGGCTGGGGGTACTACCTGACACTCTGTCGACACCTTTCTTCTACTGCGATCAATCCAAACATCCCTTTAACCACCGGCATCTCGTCGACTACTACTTCTCTTCCGTTTGGCGCAGAGCCTATTCCACCAAGTTTCGGCACAAGCTTCAGTCGGGCTCCGCCACCTGGGCCACATCGCGGGGGATTCGCACCCCCAAGCTCGTATGGACCAAACGTTGGTCGAAATGGCCCAACTACTCAGGTGCAGGTGGAGATACCGACAGACATAAGAGTGTTAAGACAGATACACATGACTATTGAGCAACTCGTGAAACAAGGCCCTGCATTTGAGGCGTTGTTGATGAGTCGGCCAGAAGTCCAGATGGATGAAAAGTGGGCCTGGTTGTTCGATGCAAGGTCGCCTGGTGGTGTATACTACCGGTGGAAATTGTGGCAGATAATCACAGACCCCGAGAAAAAGAACATTGATAAGCCGGCTGTGATCTTTGAAGGTGGTCCGATCTGGTTACCCCCCAAACAGCATCTCAAGTTTGAGAACGTTACTCGCCTGGAGCAATTTGTGAAACACCCCGACTACGACTCATCTGACGAAGAACATTCGGATGGAGAATCTGAAAGACGGAACTTGGGTGGAGCACCTCCGGACGGAACGATCGCACGCGGCGACGAACCTACCTTCTTGAACCCCTTGAAGATGGCCAAACTTACTCATCTCCTTGCACGACTTCCGACGACTCATGCAAAGCTCCGACGAGGAGATGTTGTGCGAGTCACAGCATTCGCCATTGACCACGTGGCAATCGGGGCATCCGAGGTTGTTGACATGGCTATTCGAAACGTTTTCCGCCCTTTCGCTTACACCGGAGCCAACCCAAACCGGGAATTGGAAAAAAGTGCTGCTAGACTTGCGATCACAGATACGGACAATTCAACCCCATCCGATGAATTATTGGATATGTCTTCCGCGAAGCTGGTCGGCCTCTATATCATCTCCGATATTATTTCGTCGTCGTCAGTCTGTGGCGTCCGCCATTCATGGCGATACCGCCATCTATTCGAAAACGCTCTTCGCTCGCGCAAGGTGTTTGAGCACCTTGGTCGACTGGATAAGGACATGAAATGGGGACGACTGAAAGCAGAGAAGTGGAAGCGCAGCGTTGGCTCCGTTTTACATCTGTGGGCAGGGTGGTGTTGTTTTACGCAATTGAACCTGGAACATTTCACCCAAGTGTTTGAAAATCCACCACTTACAGAAGCAGAATTACAGAAGCAGAAGGAGACGGAGAAGGCCAATGCAGATCAGGCTGCTGTTGCATTTGCCAAAAGCAAGAGTCGATGGAAGACAGTTGATGATGAGCGGGGTGGAAAGTTTGACCCTGCTCTGCCTGCGAATGAGAACGATCTATCTACCTCTATCAACGCAGTGGACGAATCAGTGTATGGAAAGGATGGAACTCCAATGGAAATCCGTCACTTCAAGAACGTTGATGGGGAATTCATGCTTAAGGCTCCGCTATCGGGCGATGAAGATACCCAAACCGAGATACCCCAGCAGCTACCTCAGCACCCAATCCCATCTGACAAATCCGAACAATCAGCTGGGCAGCAGGAGCCAGAAACACGACGACGAAAGCCACGACCCAAAGCTGAAGACATGTTTGCCTCGGATTCGGAGTAAGGTTGGGCACGATTGTAATTGTACTTATGGATAGCATCGGATGATACCTGAAAGATACTTGTAATGAATAACAATGAACTATGAATGATTTATTTAAAATGGTTTCTCTTCTAAGCTTATATAGATACATATGTACATATGTAGACACAGTAGTACATCTATGGATATGTACTTTTGAGACCTGTCAAAGCAGAGGCTCTTCAATACATAAGGCAGCGAGGCATCATCGGCAGAACATTTCCTGCCCCACAACCCCTCATCAACAAATACCTTTCTCCTTTCGCGCTCAACTTCTTGTACCCTTCAAATACAATCGCATCACCTTTTTCTTCTTTCATTCCAAATCTACAACTTCGTCAAAATGGCTGGTATGTCTTTCTCTCCCACTTGGTTCATATATACCCCTCCCGAAGGGGAGGGGTCTGATCGTTTGGATTCCAGACAGTGTGTGTGACTATGTTGCGCAATGCGTTGGGAACTTGATGAACGAAAAAAAAAGTGAACACAAAGATGGGAAATTGACTAACAAGCTTGGTGATTCATACAGATTTCAACGCTATCGCTCGTACGTTATCCCCTCACTTCCCTGGTTCATCCATACACATCCATCAATGCGCCTGGCCCCAACGACCCTGCCACCCTAGGTGGAAATGATGCCCCGAGAGATGGATATTATATCATACACAAAGAATCGTGCCCTAACTTGTGATCAACCTATACAGAGCAGTTTGTGCAGTTCTACTACCAGACCTTTGACGGAAACCGCGCTGGCCTGGCCGGCCTCTACGTAAGCCCCGCTCTCTCGAGATATCCTTACAAGCGAGCGATATGTGAATGTGGACTTACAGTAATCATCAACCAATAGCGTGACCAGTCTATGCTTACCTTCGAGACAAGCTCGGTCCAGGGTGTCTCTGCCATCACTGAGAAGCTCGGCGTTAGTCAACCCCAAAATCCTAACCCACGAGGGTCAATATGGGAAGAATATTCCAATACTGATTTTGCGACTCTAGGCTCTCCCCTTCCAGAAGGTTCAGCACCAGATTGCCACCTTCGACGCCCAGCCCTCCAGCGGAGATGGAATCGTTGTCCTGGTTACCGGTGCTCTCCTTGTATGTTGAATTCCCATGACTTCTTCTGCTTTATTAGCTAATGCCAATCTCTCTATCAACAGGTCGATGAGGAGCAGAAGCCCATGAACTACACCCAGTGCTTCAAGCTGCAGCCCGATGGCGCCGGAAGCTACTTCGTGCTCAACGATGTCTTCCGTCTGATCTACAGCGCCCAGTAAATTACGGGCCCCGAAACAAATACCACGACGCAATGACAGGGGGATGTGCTTTCTTGTGAAGAGGATATTCCTTGGAGGCTATCGGGTTAGATATGTGTCGTTTTGTCGCAAGTAACACCCCCTAGACTTGCGATATTCCCCTGGAAGGATTTATTAAGAATTTATTTTTTGGATCGCCGATCATTCTAGAACTGTATGGGATTTCTCTGTCAAGCTACGAGCTAGCACTATATAAAAGAAATACGCAGCAAATATGTTATGCGCACATCACTGGCTCTGAAGTAGCGGCGTCTCCTCGGATGGCCGCTCCTCATGCGCAAATTCTTGCTGGGCGCTCTCACCAGTAAGAGCCGATCCATTGGGCGCCCCATTCTGATTAGCCGGCTGCCCAAACTCCCGCTTGTCGTTGGACCCGAAGTACTCAAAATAGATTGCCATCGTCAACAAGGTACCCTGCAAGCAGGCCGTGACAACTAGCACTCCCCAAATACTCCATCCACTCCAACCCTTGCGGGCAGCCAGGCTAGAAGCCCAGACAAGACTCCCCGGTGTCTGGATACACATCATGGGGATACTCAAGCTCCCCACGCAACGCAGCCGGAAGGTAGTATAGATCTGCGGGAAGTACTGGATCGACGCGAGGATCGCAGATAGAACACCGAGGAAGTTCGCCCAGGCCGAAACAGCGGCCGGCTGGCGCAGCTCGACCGCTATGGAAATGATGATCGTGACAAGCCCGTGCAGTATACATAGTCCCGTTACGAGGAGTGCGGTGCGGTAGGTCGGACCGCTGGAGGTGGAAGAGACGGTGTCCACTGGGTCTGTGGGGGATGTGGCGCGCGGGAAGTAGATCACGAATAGCAAAAGACTAGATACGGTTAGACAAGCTTGGGTGTGGGTTCGGGTGTGGGTGTGGGTGTGGTTGTTCGGTCGGGAATTGGGGAATCAGAAATCACTCAGCGGTTTCGGTCGACTCACATGGAAAAGAAACAGAGCCATTGCATGGCCACCTGGAATACACCCAGTAACCCTGCGAAGCATGCAATCCCGCTGATCTCCTGGCAGCAGGCGACATCTTGTGCGGTGGATGGGAATACCAGGATATTTGCAAATGCCGATGTCCCTGATGTTACCCCTAGGAGGATGAAGTATGGCGAGATGCCGAAGGAGCTTCGTCGGGTGATGATGCGGATGTGTTGGGGCAGGTATGAGAAGAGGATGCCGAGGATAATCAAACTATATGATATGTCAGCGGCTGGAGACTGTTGATTTCGCCTTTGGAGAACATACACAGATAGCACAGGTTGAAAGATGCCTGGCGAGGCCAGCTCGCGGCAGTAGGGTGTTAATGGGTCCATTGTTGTGTCTTTCAAATGTATGAAGCTCAAATGAGGAGGTCGGGGGTTCGGGAGCTCGTGACAACAGCCGATTACACCAATTCGTCACATTGGGAATTTTGGTCTCTACTTCAACGAGATGATATGGAAATTGTTATTTCAAAGACAAAGAAAAGGAATTCCCAAGATATTATGACCTTGAGTACCTCGTTGGGCACCGCTCTTTAGTTAACTAATTTTCTGCCTTGGTGCCTTACAGTTTCTAGCTATCCCTGGTTAGGATTAGTGTCAAAGATGTTCCAATGTCCGAACTAGACGGCCACACGTACATCGTAGAACAAAAAGATGACCATGACACATATCCATGATATCAGGAGTAGAAAACAAAAGGGACACTTCTTGACTATTTGGTCTTTAGATAGTTAGACAGTAGTTAACTAGTGCTAGCCTCACCTTAACTAAAATAGGGACGCTAAACCATATCAGGTAATTCATAGATACTACGATATAGATGCAAGAGAGCATTATAGATAAAAAGTGGCATGTATACATATGCATATCTATACATTAAATACATTAAATCCTCATTGAAACAATTATGGCAATGTTCTAGACGTGGGCAGAATAGAATGAGCTGATGATTCATGCACTCCAGTTCATTCCAAGGCAAATTCCCCAACTACGTCACTGCGCAATCATCCACGCTTGGCCCTTTCTTGCTTTTGCAGCTCTCTTTAAAATCTTCTGTTCCTATTCTCTTCACTGGCATATTCATACTCCATTCTTGCTGAACACCCAAAATACTCCCATCATTTTGTCCAACACAACACACAATGAAGTTGAATTTGGCCACTGGCCTCCTCTGCTTGCTCGCTTCCACTGAAGTAGTGGCAGCTTCCAGTTGGTGGAACAAGGCTAGTATGTGGTCCTGGGTACAAAGATCCCCTTTTGCAAGCTAACATTATTGGCAGTCTACAACAAATGGCATGAAACCGAGCTCGAGCGATGGCTCTCAGACCATAGTATGTAGCACTTCTCTTTCTAGCAGCTTCATATACTCACCCTTCATACAGATATCCCCTATCCCAGCCCTGCCGACCGCCGCGACCTGGAGAACCTGGTGAAGACCAATTGGGATAACAGGGTGCAGAAGCCCCTTGGGCAAGCTGCGGAGAACATCAATCATGAGCTCCACCATGGCAGAGAATGGGTCTTTGATACGTAAGGTGCTCATATCTCCCTAGTATGAGTGAAAGCTGACTTGGTATAGTTGGTCCGACTCTCAGTTGAAGGCATTCCTTGATCGCCACGGTATTCCTGCTCCCCAGCCCCGCAGGCGCGACCTTTTGATCAAGACCGCACGTGAGAACTATGAGAAGATCGCCACCAAGGTTGGCGAAACGGCTTCCTACCCCGGAGACTGGCTGTATGAGGAGTGGTCCGACTCGGATCTTAAGGAATGGCTCGACGAGCGTGGATGGCCGGTGCCCCAGCCGTCCGACCGTGACAAGCTCATTGCGTCTGTTCGCCGCAACTCGCGCATCCTCAGCTTGCAGTCCCAGAGCATTGCTGCATCTGCATCCGCTGAGGCTGAGGCCGCCCAGGAGACACTGAGTGATCAGCTTTTCAACGCCTGGTCCGACTCGAAGCTGAAGGAATTCCTTGACGCGCACAATGTCAAGGTGCCTCAAGGCTCAAAGCGCAATGAACTCATTGCTTTGGCCCGGAAGAACCGCTCCTATCTTTCCGGCAAGGTGTCGAGTGCCTCCTCCGCTGTGGAGGAGACGTTGGGCGCCGCTACCACCAAGGCTGGGAACGAATATGCACGCGCTACCGATTATGCCAAGCTGAAGATCGAGGATGCTTTCGAGACTGCGTTGAATGGCTGGTCTAACTCCCGCCTGAAGGCGTTCCTTGATGCCCGAAGCATCCCCGTCCCTCAGAGCGGCAAGCGTGATGAACTCGTTGCTACGGTCCGCGCCAACGCTCACAAGGCTGCTGGTGGGTGGAACTAGTACAACTTCGATACTTGGGATAAAGAGCACCTGGTGTAAGTACATACCTGCCTATTGATTATATGATCTCACTGGCTTACCTTTCTTAGGAACTACCTGTCCGCCGTGAACCACAAGGCGGCTCAGCAGGCTGATGCCTCACGCGAAGAGCTTATTAAGAGTGCAGAGGACTCCTACGCCAAGGCTTCCAAGGCTGGCGGCGAACAGTACGCCTCTGCAACTGCTGCTCTTGCGCAGGCGACTGGCACAGCCAAGGATGCCACTTTCGACCAGTGGTCGCAATCCGAGCTCAAAAGATACCTGGACAACTATGGTGTTCCTACCTACCAGGGCTCGAGCATCAATGAGCTCCGAGCTGCGGCCCGACGCAATGCCCAGTACTTTAAGTACGGCACCGCAAGCCCGCAAGCTACCATCTATGCCAAGATTGTGGATACTTTGCAGTGGGTTATGGATCAGTTGAAGATTGGCGCTGCTAGCGGCCGCGCCCAAGGCACTGAAGCCGCTGAAAAGGTTCAGAAGAAGGTCTCTGAGCACACAGAGAGACTACGTGGAGAACTTTGAACTACTCTTTTCATATTCAGATCTTTCTTGTTTTTTTCTTCTGCGACAAAGTTGGGATGCAGGATGGGTTTTGTGATATCTTTTGAGTTACGATGATTATGACATTTGGATTGTAACATTTTGAGTTCCAATGTTTCCAATGTTTCCAATGTTTTATTGTAAACGGCGGCTTCTACCCGCTAGGTGGGGCTGGCTTCAGAATCTCATGTGGCTATCAAAGGTTAGTCGTAAAGATTCCAAGGTCGCATGATACAGGTTTAGTGTGTTTGAGAATAGTATGTACGGGAAAGATAGATTTGATGCCTTAGTGCAAACTGGGGGCGGACATGTGTCAAACTCGTTAAATACACTCCCCTCGCATTCCTCACTTCTTTTCAACCCTCGGAACATGTCCCTAATAAGATCGCACAGCCAGTGGCCTGGAGGCATCCCCTCCTTCATTCGCCGACACGAAGAACCCGTCGCCCCTGAAAATTTCCATGCCGCCTCTTGTGCATGGAGGCATTTTGTTCGTGACCAGTGGGTCGGCGGGGACGCCGCGGAACAACAGAAACAAGCTTTGATCGAACGGTGGGCAACAGCAGACCAACTATTTCGCGATGTATGTCTTTAATTTGGAAGAATTCTTATTTCTCCATTGACGCTAAGACAGAGCTATCAATCCCGAGCACTCGAGGACGAGCCTAGATATTTTGAAGGTCCCGAACTTATAGTATGAAATATCTTCCACTATTTGACTTCTTCTAATCCAGGTATAGGATATAAATTTTGTTGGAAATGACGTTCAAAATTTCTGCATGGTCTACTTCTGCACCACCGAATTGACCCGCGAGAAAGAAGCCCTGCTAGCCAAGTGTATCTTGGGTTTATTCCCATGGGAAGAAGGCTGGGAATTTCTAGCAGACGAAATGATAATGTTTCTTCCCTTGGAAGATAATCAAGGGGATATTCTCGAGACATTCAAGTCCCATCAAAGTGTCGCCCGACCCAACTTCCTTGATATGCACATGGCGCTCGATGGAACGGTGCTTTTCAGGGACTGCTATGCCAAGCTCATTATCGATGACCGGACCCTTGAGACCGGACTTGGGCTTTGGGTTGAATTTGCAACGAACGGTATCTACAAGAAAGCCTACCGGGCTCAAATTATGATGGAGGAATTCGCCCACTTTTATCGCGAAATCGGTCCGGGAAATCAGGTCCCAATAGAGCAGGCGCTGAATTACATAGAGTCACGGGTAATATACCAAGACCGCGATGAAGATGCAGATCCAAGAGAGATCTTGGAGGATGAGCCGTGAGTCTGTCCATTCTTGATTACGAGATAATATATATTAATCGGTGCTTAGAGTCGACATGCGACGGCCGCTCGTGGAAATCTACCGAGGGAGTGAAATCGATCTAGTGGATGACTATGCGCCAGGCTTTCGCGAGGCGGAGGAGCAGGGTAACGGCTTAGCGATCGGATATAATTTGGAACAGATACTTGCGAATGATGGACATCCCCTGACTATCAAAGATTATAGAAGTGATCATTAGCTAGACTTTACTTATTGCTCCCACGTACTCGGTTCCTTCAATAAAAATAATACCCTCCATGTTCAGTTATGGGTTATATTAGGCGCTTAGGGCGGCATTTTATCGACATAAAGAAGCGATTGGTCCAGGATACGCATCAAGTTAATATTCGAGCGTATTTTTGGCAGGATTCACAGTTTTTGTTTGAGACCCGTATTGAAGAATGGGCACTGTGTCCATAATTCTTTTTAATACCATCCAGATCCGAATTGAGTGTCCGGTAGCAATCCATGTTTTCGGCGATATACGACAGTCGTCGGGTCAGGGTAAGCTCAGGGTGGGTCGGCGGCGGCGGTTACTATAGCGCAGGTGGTTTAGGTTATATTTTGATATCTCAAGCAGCAACACCTTGTCGATATAAATATCTCTCTCCCACTATGATCCTAACAACAATGATCAACAGAGTGTATAATTCAGTGAGAAGCAGTGATCTTAGCAGTGATCTCCCGTGTATTCAGTGTAGTCACGTGGCTTCCTGATCTGCACCCGCAATCCACACTTCCACGGTTGACACTCCCGAGGTCCCGTTCCCTTCCTCACATCCAATCAAATCACTTCCAGGGTCCACTACCGGTTACTTTGCATACCTAACGATGGAGTATGATGATTCTCCTTCTATGATCTACCTAAGCCTTGGCCAATACTTAGTTACTAAGAAGATCAATGCGTCAGCTGCAGCCCGAATGTGGGGCATCCTGACATCCTCACCACACTTTTTCCCGCGACAGGATCGATCAATAGGTCTATCTGGGTGACCACGGGGGAACCAAGGACAACTGCTGATATATCGAAAAGCCACGAGAACCTCCTCCGCCATGTATCTCGGATCGTATTCGCGGCAATAGACCTTAGCCATCACCAGACTCAACTGAAACACACAAAACATACCAACTAGTGTCATACTTGACAATGATGCAACCATACCTATACCAGAAAATTGTCTTTAGCAGATATCGAGCCCCAAAGTTGATGCCAGGGCAGTTTCACTAGCTGACCTCAACATGTGCTGGGAATCTAAACCAGAAGAATTGTGAGTTACGGCGCATTATCTCATTGGGTTCACTAATCATTCATATATAGATTTAATTCAGAAGCCGCTGTTTACAGCCGCATTTAGACACAACGACTATCCAGAGCTCATCTCTTTGCTAAGTGGATCTCAAGGGGCAAGATCACCTGTTCTGTATCTTCATATCCGGGTATGCTATCATTCTTGTTTTTGAAGTGGAATGGAAGATCCGATCGATCGAGATACAGCAAGTGGGACCACAAAAGGGACTCGTTCAAGGGGGTTCAAGATGTCTTGCACCTGACAGTTCATGAACTGGCCCAGGCAACTTCTTCCCGGTCTGTCTTGTATGTATAACCTTTGACTGCGTCAATGCTAGCAGCATAACATTGGCCAGTTGGGTTACATTCTGGGGACCTGAGATAGTATTGCAAATAAACCCGAGATCTGGTTGCGCCGGTTTTGAATTGATGCCGAAAAATAAATCACATGTCCTTCGTGTTTTCCAAGCTCATGCTCGTCCTTGTAAACGATACATATCGGCTATTGTCGTACACACCCTCCGAAATATGTATTCCTCCAGTCCTTTTGCTGCGCGGTCACGATTTAGGCGCTTCAGGATCGCCCTCAGCGACCAACTTTCCAACAACCAGGTACTTCTCCGTGAAGCGGTCTTCCCACGACTGCAGGTTCTCCAGCTGCTCCGCATCCAAATCCTTCAAGTCATCCAACGGTGCCGATAGGTCCTTGGTGAGCATCTCCTCATCGAAGCTCTGGAAAGCCAAACCGCGCGAGGCGTCCCGGCCAGCGAAGTTCTCGTAAGGTCCACCCTATGCCAATCGTTATGGTCAGCTTCGGCTCCAACGGCGCTATCCGGTGGCATTTCACGGGTTCCAAACACATACCGGCCCATAGAAGTTCCTGCCAGGGGTGACATCGAAGACGCGGCCACGGACGGACAGGTAAACGGGGCGGCCTTCCTCGCCGTTGAACTCAATAAGAGTTTTGGGGGTGTACGTCTTGAAGACGGTCGGCGGCGGAGGACGGGGGAGAGTGATTGGCGCCTTGGGGCGGAAGTGCCAGTACACCAAGACTCCGAAAAGGGAGACTAGGATCAGGTTGATGGGGGAAGCGATAGACATCCTGTTGGGTAGCGAGCGGTTAGTTGGGTTGGTGTCCCATCTTCCATGGCGTATTGAATGAGCTCGAGTGAGATATGGGAGACACGAACACTTCAGCCTGTGGCGCGGAGTTATCTGCAGTTTCCATATTAGCGTGGATTCAGAGCATGAGCAACGTGGGACACATACCCATTGAGGCAAATGGTTGGATTTGGAGAGAGCAAGGCCGGAGGCTCGGGATGACATATGTCTCCCCGCGCCACGTGATTGGACCTTATACGGACATTCTCTTTCATTCTTTGGCTTCTTCCAGTTATATTTAGGAATTATCCATAAACTACATAACTATGTATAGCTACTTTTCTCACATGTGAAGTGATTGGAGACTAGGCCCTCGGACTTCGGATTCAAAAACGTAAAACGTCCGGTAGTCCCTGAAATGTTTCAAGAGCTCTCTCTCCACTGGATTATCGCCCCCCATTTAATCTGCCCACTTTTATTAATATTAGCGGAGGCCATGTTATTTCAAGTTATTTTTATCATTGATTCCCTTGTCTAGTTCTTCTTTGCATTTCTGCTTAGCTGTTCGAGTCATTTCTGTATAGTTTTCACGTTCTCCCTATATTCTATAGGCTTCCGCGTTAGGTTGGGCATCGTGGCTGAGAAGACCAGAGCCCCCCTTCCACATTTTACGATCCTTTACCTCTTTTCATTCCCCTTTCATCCTTTTTGTTGTGACTTAACCTTATTCCTCGTTTTATGTGAATTCCGCGCTTTCATTTCCGACCAAAATCAGCTACGTGTCACGTTTAGAGCGTGAGCAAATCGATATGTGGTCTAAAAGACCGTTTCACAAGCCCAAACGGCCCTCGATCAGCGGCCCCATACTGAGCGGTAACCCACCCACCACATCAGACCCTGTGCATGATATGGTCGCAAAAAAGTTGCCCGCTCTGCCGGAGTAAGTCTCGTGTTTGTTACCTGTTTAATAGCACATCTAATGGAAATCAGCGATTTGCATTCGTCGTTACAACCGGATCCTGTCCTGCGCGATGATATGAATAAGAGACACTCAGACCTCTCCCCCGCTGTTTCGCCGATGCTTGAAGCCCATAGGCGGACAAGCCAAAGTAGTTTCTGTGTCTCGCCAATCGTCGACGGGGACCAATTTTCTGATTATGCGCGACAGGAGACTGGCATCTCATCATCGCCGACACCTATTCCCAAGGATGTTGAGACACCCTCTCATTCCCGGGTTCAACCTGTCCAACCTGTCCAGCCTCCCTATCATGAACACGACTCTAGGCGATTTATCTCTGGCAAATCGACACGCTGGGATAACTTTGCAGGCGAACCAACCATGAGTGATTTTGGTAGAACTAGCCAGGTTGATCCCCATAACACCTCTTTCCACAAACCCGCCGGGGCCGGGGCCAATGCGTCCAACCTACTAAACTGGGGCCAGGGATTTAATGCCAAAAAGACCCTCAACGCAGCTCGACACCGGATCAGCAGTTTCTCGAAGACCGAAGATCTTTCGCAAAAGGAACCCAGAAGTAGATCGGCGTCACGTGGATTTCCAGTGGAAGAGCATTCCAGCAAGCGCAGCGGCAACGGCGCGCTAAAGACGAGTCCCCAGCTCGATAACTTTAGCTTCGCTCCTACAACTGTAACCACTATCACCGCCGGTGGTCCAGTATCATTTCCCCGGAGACCGGCCACAGAGCACGCTCCAACCCGTCTACCAGAGGAGGACAAACCACTACTCAAGTTCGACGCCGATTTCGGCGACATGATGCTCACAAACGACGAGCCCAGGAGCCGTTTCAGCGAAACTACATACACGGCTACCGAACCCGGCAGTCAAGATGCAAGCCCGCGGGAGAGTATGCAGCTCGAAACCCGTTCAACAGACGACCTATCCACATCCTCTATCATGGCCCGGCGCCGCCCAGTCCCAATCGGCGTGCCAACTTCGAAGAAACAGCCTGACTCGAGCAAGCCCGTCCGAAAGCCCACGCCGTCCCAGGTCGCACAGCAGGGCGGACAGATGCCCGCGCAGTCGCCTTCGCCTCCACCTCTACCCGAGGTGCCACTCGATGCGCAGGGCCGCATTAAAGCAATGGAGACCAAGAGGGACGACCTTACTCAGCGCAGATATAGTTTGGAGTCACTGATCGCTGAATTGAGCAAGGCCCTTCAGCCTACTTCGGTTGCGTATGACCTGGCTGCCAAATCCGAGGTCCAGAAGAGCATCAAGGGCATCGAAGGCGAGATCGCGGATATCAAGAAAGAAGAGCACGATCTTGGTATGAAGATTAGTCGAGCGTGGCGTCGTCTGGATGAGAAGGAGAATTCTGGCGATGGCAATAATCTCTGGGTCAAGCGAGTCACTAGTTAGTGGCGGTTGGATTGTTATTGGTCTATGCGCGGCTGCTACAGTGGAGTTGTTAGCGTCGTGTTTGATTGTACCTATTTTTCGAGGCAGTTTGCTTGTTCTTTTTTCCGATATTGGGGCATGTGGTTGTGTTTTGAGCGTTTGATACCCCTGCATGGCAGGTTGATACCCACCTTATTCGGAATTTGCCCAAGCTGTGGCGGTTTATGTTGATGTAATTTTGGTTCGACTAATCTCGTTACTGGTTAATGTTCTCGTTACTGGTTAATGAAATTGATCATTCTAGGAAACTTGCGTATGTGAAAATGCGATCAAGCGCGAAATAGGTATTGGTGGCTAAAGATATACAGAAGACCCATAGGAATGAACTATGAGTGCAGTGATGCTGGCGCGATCACAAATTCGAAGCCACCCATCCTCCGCTCTCTCATTGAACATGGCTCGTGTAGGTCGTGAATATGGACTCAGGAAACCCGGTGTCAAGGCTCGGTGTGGGGAGTTTTGGCAAGTGATCCGTCGAGGAGTATGCGATCCGTTTATTTCTTGCCAGACTTCTTAATGCCTTGCTGGCCGGTGTTGAGAGGACCCTTCTTGCCCTTGGCGGCGTCCTGCATGTCCTTGCGGGCCTTGGCGTCTAGATGATTTGTCAGTTAGGGACTCTCTAAATAGGATGTCCAAAAAGCCATACCAGCCTTGAGCTTGGCCTGGTGAGCGAGCTCATCCTCATCGAGTTCCTTCTTCTCCTTCTTGGCAGCCTTCAAGGGCTTGGCCTTGCCACCTGTAAATCATAAAATATTAGTGAACTTGATTTCGAGAATAGTAGGATATGAGGTAGAACGAACCTTCTCTGCCGATACCACCCATTTTGTCTAAATAAGTAACTGGGAGAGCGGGTTGAAGAGAGTCTTGATAGAGCGGGGTGAGTTTACGTTGGAAAAAAAAATATACGAGGGGTGCTTATGTAGACCCTCAGTGGCCAGGCTGAGGCGAAGTTTGGGTTACTGCTGTAAATATTACTAGTGGTATTTATAGTGGTACTATTTCAACACGAAACACACCTTGTTGTGCCAAGAATTAAGCTGCTAACCAGGGACTGGTATTGGAAATACTGGGGAGGCTAGTCCAAGGATAGTTAGTGGCGGGATTTAGGGGGATTGATAATTACACCCCTCCTGCCTGAGAATTAAGGTGCACATCCCTAATTGGGTACCGCTTTTGCTTCCAAGGTTCGAGGCCTACTCCGGTCTACTACGCTCTGCACCGCCTTCGAATCAAAGTCCCCATACAATTGTACCAAGACAGCAGGTACCTACAATTTGTATGTAAACCCCTAACAAAATTAAGTCACTTTTGTCATATAGCACTCTGTATATAGGACCAAATAAATTGATAATCTAATTGTGGTTTACATACATTAACCTGCCTTCTTCCAACCCATTTTTCTATCAGTATCTATATCAAATCTATCAGCATCTGCATCAAATCCATCAAATTCATCTCCAATATAGCCTCCTTGGGCCGAGGACATAGAAATTGCGCGCAGGAATCTATGTAAAAAGCATCTTCAACCTATATTCTTGGAGTATGTGCTACTACTATGGAGGGGAGAAAGCAGAAGGAGAATCCTTATCCATTAGAAACTAGGAATCCAGGGTTTATATCCCCTGTCAAACAACGGATCCATAAACAAAGGCTCAGTCTGGCAAACAAGCAAACATGCACTGAGCAAACATACAGTACATGCATAGGAGGCACTCCAACATAATATACAAATGCTTAAATCAATGAAAATATACCATTTATTCTGATCAAAATGTATGTTTTTTTACTATGTGAATCGGAATTATTATGGCGGTGGCAGAAGGAAATGGCAGAAAAATCTGCGTCGGCACAAACTATGGCAGAATTCAGCGTCGCACCCGATTTGGAAGGCGGTGACTAAATTCTCAGGCAGAACACATTCCGCCAAACTACATTTCCGTAGACGGCAGAACTTCACCGACCGCCTACTACAACCGTCCTAGCGGCGATTCTGCCCATCCTACGACCCATCAAGCCTTCGTTATGGCTGGCTTTGGATCCATCTCTGGTTGTCATCAACATCCTGTGCACGTGCTTTTATCCGCCTCTCAAGCTTGTTCCCTAGGCAAGCTATGCGCCACGGATTTTAATCACTCTTACAAGGCTTTGGTGTGAAGGCAGGCCTTTTACAGCCGGTTGGACTTCATAAACCCTTTTGAAAAGACTTATTGTCGCTGCAGCTTTTGCTAACTGAGCCTTATTGTTGAAGCTTCCCCAAGGCCGAGTAGGGTGAACCCAGAGAAGCCTTGTCTACGCGCCTTTGTTGAATCTCTCGAACATCGCAAATATGTCCCATCCCAGGTCGAGGTCCCCATCGGTCCCCTCTGAGGGTGAGATCGTTGAATCAGGCCCAGAGACGAAGGCAACTGCCTCAGAACCTCCTTTTAATGCCACCACCGTTGACCGTCCCACCAGAGCTAGCCCATCCTCTGCCGCCAGATCTCCCGCCTCGTTGAAAGGCACTCGATCGCGGACCAGGTCCCTATCGAGATCCCGCTCTCGCTCCCCGTACAGAGAGAACAAGACCCAAAAGCGCAGTCACGACGATCTTCCCGAGACCTATGATGGTAGCTATGACCGGCGACCCCGCCATGAGCCCCCGAGACACTACAGGTCTAGGTACGACGACAGACGCCGTGACAGACCCGCTTCCCACAGGCGCCGGAACTCATACTACGACTATGACCGCGAAGATACCCATGGAGATGCGCTACGATATAGTGATGATTACGACCGACACGACCGATACAAGGACAAGCGGCAACGCAGCCGCAGCCGATCCCCTTACCGTGAACCAAGAAAACCCAAGCAGTATTCAGGCGACGAACTTGATTCAAACGTGGTTAATGCCAGGTCTTCAGCGGACACCGGAAGGCGCTTGCCCACCGAACAGTTGGTGAGGGAACGAGGAAAGGCTTCGGTCATCACTCAGGACTTGAAGCTTGGTGCTGAAAAACAAAAGAACCAGGTGCAGGCTTCTTCTAATCTTCAAGCCCGTGTGACTGACGAGTATGTTTATTCTGTTACGGACAAGGAAGAACGTGTGACTAACATCCATCCCAGAGAAACCACCCCTAACCCGGAGATTGCGCAAGAGCCGGAGCTCGCTGAGCCCATTAATGAAGTCGATGCACTTGAAGCTCGCCGGAAACGCCGTGAAGCTATTCTGGCGAAACACCGAAGCCAAGCGACTCCACTACATCTCAAAGCACTGAACGTCGGTGAGGTTGAAACGGATTCATCCACGCCTGGCACTGAGCCAACTAGCGCAAAGGAGGCATCTGGTGGGTTTCTCTCGGACAAGCTTACCTTAATATCGACGAAACTGACGCGTATAAACTCAATAGATTCCCCAACAGCATCCCCATTTGAACAACCCGGAGAGGCATTCCCTGGTAGTATTGGAAAAGACATGGACATCGTCAACTCCAATGCGCCTGTTGCAGATACTGATAAGGACGATCCCTCTGCTGCTGATTATGATCCAACTCTGGATACAAAGAAAGAAAGACAGAAACATGACAATGTACAAGGTGGAAAGGACGACATTCCCTCTGCATCATACGATGAAACCAAGACTGTCAAGCAGGACATTCTCCTCCCTGATGCCCCCGCAGCGCCACCGCCGAAGACCGAGGTGTTCGATATGTTTGCAGACGACGATGACATGTTCGCAGAGGAAGCGCCTGAACCCAAGCCGGCGCATGCTTCGGCCACAGCTGTACCCCAGGGCAAGGAACTGGATATCAGCATGATGGATAATTGGGACGATTCGGAAGGTTATTACGCCGTTCGCCTCGGAGAGCTGATCAACGGACGATACCATGTCCATCAAAACCTTGGCAAGGGAATGTTCTCGTCTGTCGTACGTGCAACTGACACCCAAACAGGGGGTCTGGTTGCCGTCAAGATAATTCGCCAGAACGCGATAATGCGCAAGGCCGGTATGAAGGAGATTGGCATCCTGGAGCAACTACAGGAAGCTGATCCGCAAAACAAAATGCACCTCATTAAGTTCGACCGATACTTCGAGCACAAGGGTCACTTGTGCATGGTATTTGAGAACCTTAGCATGGACCTGCGTGAGGTCCTGAAAAAGTTCGGTAGGGACATTGGCTTGAATCTGCGCGCCGTTCGGGCCTACGGCCAACAGATTTTCCTTGGGCTGGCTCACCTCCGCCGGTGTAACATCCTGCATGCAGATCTCAAACCGGATAATCTTCTTGTGAACGAGCAACGCAACATTTTGAAAGTTTGCGACCTGGGTTCGGCGTCACCGGCTTCTGACAATGAGATTACGCCTTACCTCGTCAGTCGTTTCTACCGTGCCCCGGAAATCATCCTGGGTATCCCTTACGACTACGCCATCGATGTCTGGTCCATTGGCTGTACCCTCTTTGAGTTGTACACAGGCAAAATTCTCTTTACCGGCCGAAACAACAACCAGATGCTTCGCTCCATCATGGAGTGTCGGGGCAAGTACCCGCCGAAACTTCTTCGCCGCGGATCTCTGTCGCCTCATCACTTTGATGAAATGCTAAACTTCCACAGCGTGGAGGAAGACAAGATCACCGGCCGCCTTCACACCAAAATTGTGGACTTCAAGAAACCGACACGCGACTTGAAGTCACGCCTCATGGCACAAGGAACTCGCGGGATGCCAGATGCTGAGGTCAAGGAACTGACGATGTTCTTGGACCTACTTGACCGGTGCTTGAGTCTTAACCCTGAGAAACGGATCACGCCGGCCGAGGCTTTGAAACACCCATTCCTGGCGCCTAGGGTTTAACTAAGTTGCCTGATGAAGGGGCTTTACTGCATGGATCCCATCTTGATCTATCCGAGCTTACCAGGATGCCCAATCCTGGTCCTGAAATGGCGTAACTCGGGTGGAAGGATCGATGCTACCGGGGAAGAGTTGATCTACGAGTTCTTTTTTTTTCTTGTCAATATGCACACTGTGAGAGTAACTTAGGATCTAGCTTCTCAATGCAAGTCCATATGTAACATTTCCACAAAGGCACCAACCCCTGTCCGTCCTCGGCTTTAGGACTCCTGCCAAAACTGGGGGTGGCTTGGAATTTGTCCAACCTTCCATTAAAGCGTAAACATAGCTCTGTGTAGCCAACAAGTCAACAAAGAAACCCCCTACAGAGGTGCACCGTGCATCATCCCGTAGTCCGACACTGAAGGCCAGCTCCTACTAAAAACAAACAAGCCCCTGGCCCCCTCCCCGAATTCCAACGCCCAGCACATCGGTAGCGCGCGATAACTCAATCCTAAATCCAATTCATCACTATCACAAAGAAACATCCCAGCACAAACATAAGCCCCCGTCCCGGCCCCCTTTGACCTTAGCCCCCTATCGAACCGAAGATCGATCTGGAATTAATCAAACTACCTACAAACTCCACTTTATCCTCTATTGCACGATTATCGTATGACCCCCATATTCACAACAAAGAACCCAAACCTTCAAGCCTGGCCCCATCCAAACATGGCAACACCTAACTCAAAATCGCTAGGACCCGGCCAAATCCACGGAACCTAAGAACTCTGCGAAGACTTTTGGGAGTTCTAGATCGCCTCTAAGCCAAACTCAGTCTTAGTCCAGCCTGCATCCGCGGTTCAGTCTTACATAGCCGAAACCTTGGGGCTTTCCTGGGTCTTCCAAGGTCGGTTCTCATTTTTGGGTTGTGGGGGAGAAGAGCCTTGGATTCGGGAAGGAGGTTAAGTCTATCTTACCTCAACCACCGAGTAACTATGGATGTTGTAGAGTGATGACAGATAGTTATGGTAGATACTAGAATATCCGATTGGCACGATGCTTTTTCTGCAATCCATGTTATAACATGTGGAGTATGGAGTACGTACATGACACTAGACTAGACTATTGCCTCCTTTCTCGGGTGAGTTCTCCTAGGGGCGGCAAAGGCGGAACTTCTCTACGCTCGTGTTTCTCGGTGGCTGTAGGTGTCCATTGGATAGAAGACGTGTCGTCTAGGTAATGGCAAATGGAATATGGTGAGGCTGGCTTTTTTGGGCTTAGATAGATCCCGATAGATGCCGATAGGGCCATTTTTTGCTTTTTTTCTCTCTCTCTTTTTTCTTGGATTTGCTTTTGGCCTGGCTAGCTACTTGGAACTAGGAGATATTGTTTCTGTAGTTTTGGTCATGGTTTGATTCTAAAAAAGCAATGAGGATGGATATCTGTTCCGTGTTGATTTGATAGTTGCTGCATGGCGTTTAGTTTTTACTTGCAGGCCCACGTACTCGATATACGATGTGCATCATAGTCATCATCATATCACTTTTTATTCACCCTTATCAACTATAATCCTAAACTATGATAACATACAACATACAATTACGGCTGTGGTCTATCGGATCGAGTGGAAGTGGAGTGTTCCAGAAGGCGAGGGGCGATCAACGGAAGAAGAGCCCCTTGCCACCTGGTTATGAAATTCACATCCAATCGCCGAACGAGGCCAAATGCATATTTCCTAAGACCAGAATGCCCCGTGGCAAAAGAATCCGACCGCAAAAATAGGACGGGCGTTTAATCTCCGACCCCCTTTGGTCAGGTTTGCTGATCTATTGGTCTATTGATCGGGACTAGACATGGATGTTGGCGCCATGTTGAGAACAAGTAATCATGATGTCGAGAGGTGTTTATATTGTGGGTCCCGCCACCTGCAGGGCACCAAGTCATCTACATTAGGGTGTCGGGCGTTTAGAGGCAAAGATAAACAATTGGAAAGGAAAAGGAGAGAACTTAGTTGTAAAAGGTTGTGAAGGGAAATGTGTTCATTTGGACACGGGGTATGGATGATCTGTGGCGGTCGCTAAATATCATACTTGCGTTGTAGGTAAAGTAGTCTGTTTCCAATAAGTTGGCCACTTTACAAGAGACATGTTGTACTCTGTAACTACACTATCCTCACACACATTAGTAGTACCGAGCACACGGAGTATACAATATAAAACATTATACGGAGTAGTTAGTGATATATCTGAGATCACTAGCGGTGTGTAGACCCCGAAACTAAAAGCTGAAACCCAAAGTGCTACAACACACTGAACACAACATCTGCCAGTCGCAGAATCATAAAAAGTAAAAAAGGGAGAGAGAAAATAAAAAAAAGCAACCGCCCGGTTTCCGAGTGAGAAACGAGAGAAAAAAAAACTTGTTGATCTTTGGACGAGCCAGCTGCATTGCCAATCCTGGGGTACATTAATCGTTGTGCTCGGAGGCAGGCAAGGCACGGTACACAAAGGGGAACGGGCGTCTATCACATATGGCACATATCATATCACACGAGTCAGCATATATTCCTCATCGATGTGCACTTTGTACCACATACAGATTACGGAGTACATTAGTTGTACATGGGACTAGTTGCTATGGTACAGCTACCTCTGCATGGACAGGTTTCGGGTCCTGAGAACCGACAACGGATGTGATGAATCGTAACCATGATCTCTATCAGGTGATTGGACTGTCTGCGGGCTTGCGTCGATCTAGGGAGCTTTAGGGGGTAAAATATTGATTTTGGTGGATGTTTGTCTTGCTCACCGCAATATAGAGGACCCATTACGGAGTATGTAGAGTGAGTTGTGAGAACTCTGTACCAGAGAACCGGCACACTTTCCCTTGGCTATACTACAACATATACTTTTTTGCCCGGGATGATTTGATGATTTGGGGGCGGGAATACAGTTTGAATAAGTCAGACTCGGATCAGTACATGGCCCTTGCCTGTGTATGACGCAAGTGGTGAGATACAGACAAAGGAAAAGTGGTGAGATTGAAGACTCGACGAGGCAACTTTATGTTTACAGGGGCTATTCCTGCCTCTGGGATATACGAAGTACAAAGTCCACCTTGACAACATACGGAGTACCGATGTTGTATGTGCTGACGGGTGAAAACAAAAGGGTAGTCCAGCCACCAACAGAAGGATCAAGGTCTAAAAGGAGAAACGGACAACAGGAATCGGAAGTCCACAGCAACACCAATGATAATACGAGTTTCTTTTCCCATTGTGTCCCAGATGGTCAAGGTACATTAGCGCCAGGAGAAGAAAGATGAAGTGTATGGCCCGTGCAGAACTAGTCAGCAGGGAAGCGCCAACCCCCCACTCAGCTGCTTTAGGGAGTTTCTCGAAAAACGAACAGTTCGAGCAAATGGTTGGCCATAGCGCCCCTCCATCATCGCCTCACTCTTGCACTTCTTTAGCGTCTTGACTAGAGCCGAGTCAGCCTAGAACGGGGTGAGGAGGGGGGCCAGGTGGGGTTCAGTATAGAGTTAAGTGTGTCTGTGCAAAGGACGGTGTAGAAAGTCAGAGAGTTGAAGTATAATTCTTAATAATCATATGGATCATTATAATCATTAGATACCTAATAAAATGATCATCACAGGAAAAAAAAAAAATTAAAAAAAAGAACAGATATGCTGCATTCAAACATCTGCATTCAAACATCCCGATCCATGATCCATGGTATATACTTGGTAAAATATGGACAACCAGATCTGACTCAAGATGCCATAGCTTTGCGGGGCTGGGGCCAATGAGCTTATTGGGTAGAATGTGAGTGGCGGGTGCGTTGGCAAATGTGTGTCAGGAGGTTTCAAGGCAGAAACACCGTTGGGAAGAACAGGGGTTGGGATACGTGGACAGAAAAGGCATTGCCACACTAGGCCTAGAACGGAAGACCCCCTCTCACTGTGGACAATTGTGGGAATACTTGGAAATTGTGTGGGTAAAAAGAATAGGAGACTCTGCAGATTCCAAGGTTCTAGTCGATCGTTATGACTTATTGGTCCAATCATCGGTTGTGGCGGCTGCAGGAAAGACCGACCGAGTCATAATGATTGGTCTAACCACACTCGGGCATGCACACCGCTTCGTACACATGGCCTATTATTATTTACTTTTTGTCAAATATTTATTTTGGTGCCACTCTATTTTGTACGCATCATAGATTCTTTTGGGTAATTTTTAATTTTAATTTTGCTTTTCTTTTTTAGATTTCATTCGATCCTTTCCCCTTTTGGGATTTAATGTAATTTCCTTTTTGACTAGTGCGCTTTCCCTTTTGTTTTATTATTGTCTCTCGAACCACGAGGCGGCCATCTGCCTGATATCTCTTCTATAATACTCTTCCTTCTCTCTCGACTTCGCGACTTTGTATATTTCACATCTTTCTTATATATTTACTATACTCCTCTTTCTATTTGTTTTTTTTTATTTTGTTTTTGGTTGTTCTTGCTTCTGGTTACTTGTGCAACAACTCTCCTTCTCGACTTCTATCAAACACAACCAGACCGGACCAAACGGACCTAGATCGGACCATCTTGAAACCCCCATTGGATTGGAATGGATGCCTTTTGAATATCCGTGGATTTAGGCTTCTCTTATAATCTCCCTGGATCAGACTACCTTTGCGCGCTCTCTCTCTCCCACACACTCTTTCCTCGTCTCATCCGGGAGAGGACCATTGGATCCCCTCTTACACAACCACCAAGGACAATGTATCCGGCCATGCTACCAACACCGCCACCATCACCGGCTCCCCGCCGCTATGCTCCCGAGGATCGTCTAGGACTCGTATTAGCCAACCAGCTGACTCTTACCGGAGTCTTGGGCGTCGGAGCCTACGGCGTTGTTTACACCGCTCTAGACATTCACACCAACGAAGTCTATGCCGTCAAGGTTCTCTGCAAGGATGGTCTGGATGCCCGTCAACTCAAGTTCCAGCAGCGCGAGATTAGACTCCATTACCTAGCCAGCCAACACCCCAACGTGGTTCCCTTGGTCCGCATCATGGATTCCGTGGATTGTACCTACGTCGTTATGGAGTATTGCCCAGAAGGAGACCTGTTCTCTAACATTACCGATAAGGGAAACTTTGTCGGTAATGACCTCTTGGCCAAGAGTGTGTTCCTCCAAATCCTGGATGCCGTACAATTTTGCCATTCTCTTGGGATCTACCACCGGGACCTCAAGCCTGAGAATGTCCTCGTGACCGAAAATGGAATGACTGTCAAGCTTGCCGACTTTGGCCTGGCGACGACAGATTATTATACGACGGACTTTGGATGCGGCTCCACGTTCTACATGTCGCCTGGTAAGCGCACCCAACCACACCCTCTTTTTTCGGCTATGTAGCTAACTTGACATGTTTATAGAATGTCAACAATCCAACGCTCGACCCTTGTCGTGCTACATGTCCGCTGCCAACGACGTCTGGAGTCTGGGCGTGATTCTTGTTAATTTAACCTGCGGTCGCAATCCATGGAAACGTGCCTCGATCGAGGATTCCACATTCCAGGCCTACCTCAAGGACCCATTCTTCTTGAAGACTATTTTGCCTCTCTCTTCCGAGATGGTGAGTATACTGAGTCGCGTCTTTGAGCTTGACCCAATGAAGCGGATCTCTATCCCAGAGCTACGCCAGCTCATTCTGGAGTGCCCCCGCTTCACCGAGAATCCCATGGTCCAAACCCCCTGGGTGCCGGAACAGATCGACTACATTCCCCAGCCCCAGATGCCAATGTTCATGGGCCCCATGGAACCCCTGTATGCCCAAGCATCTGGCTCATCCTTGGACTCCGCGCAATACTCGGCCTTCTCCCAATCAGCTGCTTCCGACGGTTCGGCCATTACCGAGGATTACTCGGATTTCGATACCATGTCGCCAGCAGTTTCGGAGCAGGTCCCCGATTGCAAGGCCGCCTTCCCTTCCGTCTGCGCGGAGCCCTTCTTTCCCGCGGATCCCTTTGCTTATGGCCTCATGCACCCCAACCTACAGGGCCTCGAGATTTCCGTCTAATTGCTCCTTGCCTCGCAGCTGCATGACTTGACGCTCTTCTCTTTACATCACCATTCCTCGATCGAATGCTCCCCGATATGTCCGTTCGCATATTTCGGGTCCCCCTAACTCTCTTCTCTCTTCCGCCATCGAGCGGGCTCTTAAAAGCTGCCGAACAAACAAAAGTTGATCGCGTTGATCATGATCCACTGGACTCGGCCACCAGCTTTCTTTTCCCTTTGGACATATTTCTTTACTCCTCTTTTTTCCCCTTGGACCACGGAACTTCCCTGGCTTAACGACCTTGCATGGACCGTTTGACCACGGTCCTATGTCTCCCTTGCGACCGGGTCTCCTTTCTTATTGTTTTAATATTTCCACACATACCTGGAGGGATTTTTTTTACGTTTCCATTTTCTAGCGTGATAATACACTGGGAAGCATGATTTGAAGATACGCCCCTGGGAGGGCTGATGAAATACGGGGTCTTGTTTTTTTTTTTTCTTTTTGGGGGGGGGATTGGTGTATTTGGACATTTCAACCCGGCGTTGACACTTATTCGATTTTTGGATTCTCTGTTTATCTTTTGGGGAAGGCTTTTTGTTATTTTGACGACCTAAGGGTGATCTCAGTTCTTTTCTACTTATATATGTGCATAGACTTTTTCGCATTGGCGGGACATTTCGGGACGTCTTGTTCCCTTTCATTGATTCTTACGATATGATACCTCGGTGTGGTATGAGGAACATACTTCACAATCTACACCATTGCATTCTACTACTTCCACCTCCAATCTCACCTGAGAACGTTGTAAAGTTAACCGCCTTCAAAAGACGCCCCCAACCGCTTCCTGGTGTCCTGTCGTGCAACGTTGCGCCGTCCGAAAACGGCCGAGACTCGATTGGGCATGAGCGGATGATGTTTCGTGTTTCGTCGTGTGTGATGCGCCCGCGCCACCGTGAAACCGCTGGCTGCCCAAGTGGCACGCAAGACGGGACAGATCCATTCCGAGTTGACGGTAGATGGGTCTCTGGTGAGTTGGATCAGGTTTTACAGTACCAACCCTGTGCAGCTCGCGGTTAATTGACCTCATATATGCAGGACGGTGGTATAGGATATCCCAATGTCTTAACGATGATATATATATACAACATACGGACTCTTCCAATAAAGCAGATATATACTATTCAATAAATTCATTTGCATACATACATCCAGCTCTGAAGCCGGATATATATGTACACACCCCGCTATTACTTACGGAATCTACATATTCCGCCCACCGGTAACCCGAATCGTCTCCCCATTAACATAAGAGAACCATGGCGATGCAACACCCAGAATCGCCCTCGCAGCCTCAACGGGAGTCGCAGGCCTGCCTAGTGGGATATCAGGGTAAGTAGGAGCAGCAACCTCCTTCTTCTCCTGGTCCACAGAGCCCTTCTTAGTCGCAAGCTGCTTGCCTGGAATTCCCAGAGCAACCTTCGTGCCGTCAGGGGTGGTGATGAAAGCGCCTTCTTCCTTGGCGGCGGTGAGACGTGTGGTCACAAAGCCGAAAGCGATAGTGTTGGACCGCACACCGAAGGATGGACCCCATTCTTTGGCGATAGTGCGGGTCAGGCCAACAACACCGGCTTTCGCAACTGCATAATTGGCCTGGCCTCTATTTTCAGTCGGTTAGTATATAGGATTTAATATTTGTTGTTGTTGGGCAGTTGTGAAAGCGAGAGAGTGGGGACTGGGTCTTGGATATCGGGTACTTACGCATTGCCGTGGATGCCACTTGTGCTGCTGATGTTGATCACTACGCGCGGCTCTTGGTCTTTCACTCGGAAATAGGGTGCCGCGGCGCGGACGAGCTGGAAGGGTGCGGTATTATGCACGGCTAGCATGGTCTCCCATTGCTTGTCTGTCATCTGTGTGGGGAATTTGGATTGTTAGTGGAATGATAGCTTGGTAGCTAGTATATATATGTTCACGGCTGAGATTGTTTTCTCACCTTGTGAATAACACCATCCCAAGTGAACCCGGCATTGTTGATGATAATGTGGATTTTGCCATTGCCGAACTCGGCGGTTTTCTTTACCAGTTCGGTGATATAGTTGCTATCGAGGACATCGCCAACGACGGCGAGGGCACGGCCGGCCTTGGCGGAGTTGATCGCGTCAGCGACGGCGTTGGCTTTCTCTGTTTATTTGTTAGATATGTAGGTATCGTATAAAAGATTACAATGTCAATGTTGTAATTATGGGTCTCATACTGGCATCAATATCAGCGACTACGACCTTAGCGCCTTCGTTTGCGAACAGTCGGGCTGCTTCGGCGCCGATGCCTTGGCCTGCACCGGTGATGATGGCTACTTGGCCTGCTAGCAGACCGGCCGGGTAATTGAGGTGTTCATTGACTTGACTGAGACGGTCGGAGGGAGCCATTTTTGAAATGATTGGAATAAATCAAAGGTGAGCGTTGAGCTTGTAAGAGGGGAAAGGTCTTATACAACTCGGCTCTTTGGATCGCCGAGGCTCACCGCGGACCGAGATTTTGTGGGGTAGAGGAGATGGGGGTTTATGATAACAATGTATTTTGGTATACATTATATTTACTTTGGTTACTATTATATCATATATAGGCGATATGTTTTTCAATTTTCTGTTAATATAGCCGATCTGCGTTTACTTGTCCAGCTTGTGCATCCAATTCTTACTTCTCCGCACTCTCTACATTCTTCCCCCCCTAGCGTACAGTAGCGACAGAAAAAAGTTGACCTCCCGTATGTGGGGTATAATTCAAAGAGACTCGTCATGCATCACTCGTCCAGATCCACAGATACACTCCCCCCATGAAGTCGACTGTAAGAACGCCGACACAGTAGCTTCATAGCCTGCGATGATGGAAAGCAGACCTTCGCTTCTGGGCGTACCGCTCGGAATATCGGAATCCAAGTCGGGAAGTAAGCCGACATGCTCCGAAAGAGCCCAATGCTGACTAGCATGCTCATCTGATAGTTTCGGCTCTGACGGACCTTCGTGGTCGCCCAACTTGGGAATTTGAACGTCGGCAGCACTAGCGGTACTTTTCAGAGCCAGCAATACATCCCGACACTGTAACAATAGTCCTCGGAGTAAGAAGTTGCGTATCTGCCTGTTTTCCTCGTGGCAGATCTCGTAGTATCCGTAGCGGATATCGACCCCATGTTCTGGCCGCCGTGCGCGAGACGTCTCTCGCGAAACCCAGTACTCAAAGAGCTGGAGGGTGAGATTGAGTACCGAGATAGTCAGCAACAGGTTTGTGCTGTCTTTGGGACATTTAGTACACTGCAGGAACATCTGACATGCGCAAAATGTGCACTTGATTGTCTGCAGGCTGTGATCGAGCCGCAGGGGCATTGATCCAGCGAGTAGGTGGTTCAGCCGGTTCATGTGGAATAGCTGCATATCCACACATTCGCATGGCGAAATCGGATACGGCGAAGCCACAGAACCGGCTAGAGATGGACTGGTCATCCCGTCGGCCAGTTCTCCGGACAGAAATGTCGGCGTCACGGGCGTATGCGGATATCCCAGGCCGGCTGGGAGAGCAGGACATGGATCAACAAGATCTGTGAATGGGGAGCTCTCAACTGTCGTCAACTGTCCAGGACAAACAGATGACTCTAGGGTTGTTGTGTTGCCGAAGCTTCGGGGACTTTCCCAGAAGCCCGGCTGATTAGATATCAAGCAGACCTATAGGATGGCGAATTATTTAGAAATATGCCGAATTAGTGAGTGGAAGTTGAAGACTTACATCGTTGTCAATTGCCGGGTCAGGAATTTGACTGCCATAGCTATTCCCAACTAGCGGTTCCATGTCGGCCACAGGGGCAACAAGCCGACTACCACGAAAGCCACGCATAGGAGGCTTCTCTTCTTGCAACTGACCTAGTTTGCGGAGAGTAGCTCTGTTTTTGCTACCCTTTGGTTTACCAGATCGATTTGCAAATCCGTATTGGCACTGTAGGCCGTGACGTAGGCAGCGAGTACAGACACTCTTGCCCGACAGGTTGCATTTCACTTTGGATTGCCGGCAGTTTTCACAAGCAGTTCGAAGTTTAGGTGTATCTCCGCCGGCATATGGGCTGCCATTGGATTCTGCGAGCATTTTCTGTTTGTGGCTGGTTGTGGACGGGGGGAGTTGGGGTGGGAAACACGAAGGAAGCTGGTAGGATCTCCCAATACGATATCAATGACAATACCTATAGCCCCGGGGTTTGGTGATATGTGGATATAAATGGAAAGAAAAAGGGGAAAAAGGGAAATTAGAAATAGAAAGCCAGATCAATACAATGATACCGCACACGTCCAATGAGGTAGATGCTTCCCACCCCCCTTTACATCCACTCCCTTGTATATATATAAACAAGCTCAAGCTTCAGAGAGAAGAAATGTCACTCTGGCATTCAAATTCAGTACCGACGGCAGCCGCATAAAGAGGTCAGCCGCTGTGAAACCCCATATGCTTCCATCTGATCAACCACGCATGGGACGCAAACTGGCACCGGTATTCCGAGGTTAAAAAGAAGCATCTTCCCTCAAAATTCCTTCTCAAATCTGATCCAACCTGATCTGGCAAAAGGAAAATCGCTTTGGGTTGACAGCTTTCGCTATTTTCGAACACCGCTCGTGATATGAGAAAACAGGGTCCCTCAAGAGAAACCGGCTAGGGGTCCTTTTGCTGGTAGTCGTCACACCCTGATGCAACATCGTAAACGCCATTTTCGGGGTTAAGTTTCTGGGTTATTGGAAAACTAGATGAACCTTTTACTAACAAGGGCTGTTGGTCTGTTCTCCCGCTAGGGCCTGCTCTCTCGCCAATGGAACACAAGTACAATAGCCTCGAATGGACAACGCTGGGCACCATGTGAAATAGAAGCCAAAAAAAGGTATCTTTTTTATCCGCTGACCGGGTCTAGTCCCTGTAAGTAAATTATGCGTTCACCGCTTCATTTCTTTCGTCATTGTGTCATTGTTGCACATACTAATTCGAGTCATCGTCAGCAGGGGGACCTTTGACCCTTGAGAGAGATTCTTGAACATAAGCCACGCCACGTACGCTACAACGTGAACATTTCATTCCATGCTACCTCTTAAAAAATGCCATGAGCATGTTGTCCAACCTCTTGTGTTGCGCCAGACCCCGACTCAGCCGCGTGGAATCTGACAGGTCTCGGCAACCCCGCTGTGCCGATAATCGAATGCCTTCAACAGCCCTGTCAGGTGAGCTACTGCTGCGCAGACCACCAGCACGTGGAAGATTTGATGCGAACTCCCCACAATGTCGAATTTCCCGGGCATGAATCGCTCAGGTACTCGGGCCGCATAGATACAGGCTCCAAGTATATACAAGAAGCCCTGGAAAATGAGCCAGTTTAGACCGATCTGCTGTTGCATGCGGTCAAGTCCAAAGAGGAAAAACCCATGGAGGACGGGAAAGACAGCAGACAAGCCCATTCCAACGAACATGGTAGCGCGGAACGGACGCCAACGAGGCGTGCGGAACCGGGGAGAAGCGGATACTATCACGCAGCCTAGCCCAATAGTACAGATCATGGCCCAGTACCTGTTCCGGAGATTGGGTACACAATAAAATCCGTAGAAGATACTGGGTACAAAGCTTCCCACAATGAGTCCCACGATACCGATATAGTCTAGTGCGTTGCCAATGCGTGCAACCACAGGTGAATGGTTTGAGATGGTGTGATAGGTTGCGGACATGCCAAGACAGAAGGCAGCCCCCGCGAAGAAACAGGAAAAAGCGAGGATATCAGAATCGGCTGCATCCCGGTACCGCGGAGAAAGCAAGTGGTAGAGCCAGTATGCAGCGGGGGCAGCCATCACTGCTGGCAAGAGGTGGGTGTAGATGTTGACCGTCTCATTGTGAACGTAACCCAGTGATTGAAATGATCTTGAAAATGAGGACGAGGCGGGCCGATATCCAGTATGGATGTGATGGTTGTCGCGTTGCCAGTGAGGTAGATCGTCCCAATGAAGAAGTCGCTTTACCAAATTGTGAGCCTCCTCCCTGACAGTAGTCATCTCCGTAGGCTGACTATCTACCGACGCTTTCTGGTGTTCAATAGGGCGACGCTGGTGAGGCATGATCACATGTGATATGCAGGTATGCAAGTATGCAATGAGTTACAGGAATGTTTTGAAGTTGACCAACAATAGAACAAGTAAGACAAGTCAGCAGATAAAAATCCTTAGGGAAAAAAAAAGAAAAAAAAGGAGGAAAAAGTAGAATTAAATATAAAAGAAGATGAAGATAAAAAAGAAGAAATTCCAGCTGTTGGGTAGTTCAACGTAGGCCGTGTTGGGGAAAGCCTCGGCGTGGGGAGGAAGCAAACAAGACAAACACTATATCAACTCCAATGATGGTTGATATCATACTATGTCAACACATGTCAACACATGGAAAGATGAGTCGCTTACGCCCAGTATCTGACTCTCTGGAAAATGTTGGATTCGTTTCAAAAGGGGATAAGAAGTGCGTTTGAGATGCGCAATCTTCCGAGCCAAGACTAATATGCTAACATCCGCAGACTGTTGGACCATAAGATTCAGACGCAGTATTTCGACAAAATAGTCGATCGATACATGCGATTTTGTGCCCAGCACTCGAAAGACCTTGATGCAGCATTGGGCTCTCTTCCAACAAGTCCCTCAAACGATGCCACTTCCAATCCGCCCGCTTCCCAGTCGCCCTTGAAATTACACCCCGCACAGAAGGGTGTCCCGCCACCATCAACAGAGCTATCCACACTCCTTCTCTCTCTTCGGAAGCTGCGCGAAGCCGTTCTGGCAACAGCTACAACTACACCGGCAGAATTCTCACAGCGGATTCATGTCTTCTCCATTCGCTTATCTATTCTTGCGCATCACCCACCGTCATATTTCCCCTCTCTACGATACGTTCTGGATAAACTACACTCCACATCTCACCCACTACCCGGCGCCGAAGCTACGGAACTGGTCACATACTTGATTCTCGATTATGCCTGTCGGCAAGGAGATATGATTGCGGCATTTGAATTACGTGCTCGGGCGCGGAAAGAGCATTCCTATCAGTCCCAGACAGTAGATAAGGTTTTGGCTGCCTTAATGCACGACAATTGGGTGGTATTCTGGCAACTACACAACAGCGTGGATTCTCACATCCGCGCAGTGATGAATTGGGCCGCAGACCGAGTTCGCAGGCATGCGCTCAAGGCCGTGGGCAGTGCCTATCTCAGCGTGCACATCAGTTGGATTTTGGGCGGCTGTACAGGAGACGAACAGAGTTGGACATGGGAGAAATTGGTTGAGCAAGAGAAGCTTCGCTGGGAACGGGAAGGTGATAGGATTATCATCAAACGACTGAAGCAGAGGGCCCCTCCCAAGCCGGAGCCAAGTGCATCGAGTGCATAAGTACATGTCGGGCTAGACTTTCTTTGGACAAGAGCATTCAGTGGCGTTCGTTTCATTGCATGGCGTTGGTTGGGAAAACGTCGTATCATTAGCAGACGGATATCATTCACGGAGTATCAATTATTATTTAGATCGTGTGCAGACAGATTTTGAATTCAATGGCCCCCAGGGCGAAGTGATTTTCAATTTAAAGTCTTATAACTTTAGGTCTGAGTTTGGCCGATCTAAATTGGTCTGTCCGATGACAGGCTGTTTTGAGATCGTATCAGCCAACTGTCCCTTCATGTGAGTCGCTCTGTCGGTACAAAGCTCGTAGACCGTCGACAAATTGAATATCAAACTACCAAACGAATGGTTGGATGAGACCTGGGCCTCAAGGAGCTGACGAGACTAGGAACAAACAATCAGTCAATGCGTTCAACCCACCCTTCAAATAGGTGTATGGGATAAAGGGATCAAATACCTCATCCAGTTGTCCAGTGTAGAGAAGACACACAGCCAGATTCTGAGCTACCAGAGCCCCATCCGTCCTTGTCCTATCCTCCCCGAGAATGCGCCACTCAGCCACTGCATCGGCGAAGCGACCATCTGACATGCTTATCAGTGGCTTCAATAAAGCAGCCTCTTTAGTCTCATTAGCATCACCAAATACCTGGCTTGCTGCGTCCAGATCACCAATCCTCAAAAGCAAAAGTGCCTTCCTCAACTTCGTGATATTCGACTCTGACCCAGGTACCCGGAGGTTATCAAGCGATCTCCTGGCTGAATCGAAATCACCCATCTCTATAAGCGCATTCACACCCCTAACCCCAAGATCTGCCAATCGCTGTTTCCATAATTCTCGCTCATCTTCAGTAGCTTCGCTTCTCATGATCTCTCGGCGCGCTTCCAGGCCGATCTCGTACAGGCCGCCAATACTTCGGCGAGAATCACCGAAGCCTATGCTCTGGAGTCTAACGGCCAGTACGCGAAGCGGCCATGGAACAATATGACGAGGGTCTTGTTCATGTTCCTGTTCATGTTCTGAGTCTTTATCATTATCGATTGCAGCTGGTTCAGGTTTGAGATCGATGTAATAGAACGCCGAACTCAAATCTTCTAGGGCTTTCGATTCCTGTGCTGCGAGAACTGTATTGCCCGACATATCCAAGCTGGCTAGGCGCGTGTAGAAAAGGGAAAAGATGATCTTAATATCCGTCGGAGATATCAAAGACGAGGTCAAGATAGAAGCAGAGAAATGGGCCGCAATGAGGAATCGACCCTCGGCCAATAGCTTTTCTAGGGTGCCTAGCGAAGTTGATAAAGGTTCCCCTGGGTTGAGGATAAGGAATTCGGATCGCAGTGGCGGAGGAATGTCAAGATGAGAGAGGGTATGGAAGTTGCTATGTCGGAGTAAAAACGATAGATCTTTTTCTAAACCTTCGGGTAGATCGTCTGGCGCAAGCGGATCCAACTCATAGAAGGATGACCCAGAAAAGTTGTCGCTGGCAGCAAGCATTGATTTGTGTTTGGTAGGCGAGGTGGGTGTTTCGGGGAGAGCGAGAGGGCTGGATCATGTAAGAGAAAAGATATAGCGGTGGAAGCCAAGGTACCATGCTCACTCGTCTGATGCATCTAAAGGACCTCTTGTCGAGCTGCGGGGCCGAGAAGCTGCATAGGCAATCAGTAAGGGACAGTCGAAGTGCGAGGGGAGTGAAGTGAGTGCTTACACCTGGAGATATTACGAATGTGCTTGTCTGGTGCTGAATCCATATCTGCAGCCTTTGGGATGTTTCTGAGATCAATTAGAAAGAAAAGTAGAGTAAACTTGGAAGTATTCTTACTTGAAGTCGAAGCAAAACACCCGATAAGCTATCGGATTCTGCCAGGGCGGTAAATTCCGGATCTGGCGACTTGGCCGCGATCTGGCGTTGCCGAATGCAACAAGCTGTCAGCCATACGTTCCCTACTCTTTTCTTTTCTCTTCTTTTTTCATTGATCTTCGCTCGGATCCTTTACCGCTCCCTATTTTATTAATTGACTCGTGGGGTATCAAAATGGCGGCGGCCAAGAACAAGTACTCGGTCATTCTTCCCACCTACAATGAGCGGAGGAACCTCCCTATCATTATCTGGCTGATCCAGAGGACCTTTAATGAGGAGTATGCGCTTGAGCTGATATGAATTAAGAGTGCTGGGGCTAACGTCGACTTTTTTTAACAAATATAGGAAGCTGGATTGGGAGGTTATTGTCGTCGACGACGGATCCCCTGACGGCACCCTCGAGATCGCGAAGCAGCTCCAGAAACTCTATGGCCCCGAACACATCATCCTTAAGCCCCGCCAGGGCAAGCTCGGTCTGGGTACAGCTTACGTCCACGGCTTGAAATATGCCACCGGCAACTTTGTTATCATCATGGACGCCGACTTCAGCCACCACCCCAAGTTCATCCCTGAGATGATCCGAATCCAAGAAGAGTCCGATGCCGACATCGTGACCGGAACCAGATATGCCAACCGAGGAGATATCAAGGGTGGTGTCTACGGCTGGGATTTGTTCCGCAAGTTCACTTCGCGCACTGCCAACCTCATCGCGGACGTCATGTTGATGCCCGGTGTGAGTGACCTGACTGGTAGCTTCCGGTTGTACAAGAAGTCAGTGCTGGAGAAAGTTATCCTCAAGACCGAGAGCAAGGGCTACAGCTTCCAGATGGAGATGATGGTCCGTGCTAAGGCAATGGGCTACAAGGTGTCCGAGTGTCCGATTACCTTCGTCGACCGTCTGTACGGCGAGAGCAAGCTGGGTGGATCCGAGATTGTCGAGTATCTCAAGGGCGTGTTGAGCTTGTGGGTTAAGGTCTAAATCGGGCCTTGCCATAGGGACTTTGGTGCCCCAATGCTTCGATTCATCTTTGCCTCAAGTCCAACATGGTATCATGATTGGACTTGCCTACTGCCCGTGCTGTGATATACCCCTTTTTGACCTCCGTTATTCTGAATCCGTGCACTTCTGGGTGGTGTTTGAATGACCTGTTTATTGTCGATATCAATTCAACGTTCTCTTGTCTTCTGGATTTCACATTTCTATGCTCCAATATCATCAACCTCCAGCGCTCAGAGGGTCTGGAGGTACCGTAGAACTCGATCAATGAGGTCCTGTTGACCTTCATCATGAACATTGTGGCTGGCTCCAGGAATGACCCCGCTGTTTTTCGCATCCCACTTGGCGCCTCCCGCTTCGGTGGCTTGCTGCCACCTCTGCAACAGCTTTTCCTTGTCCACCCAATGCGGGCAATACTCATCTTCACCAGAATACAAGACCAATAAATTTGATTTGACAATGCCCTGGGTGCCCACCTTCCCAAAGGTCTCTTGCAGACGCTTATCACTCAAGTCGGAGCTGAAGAGATCGTCCTCAGATGGGTTCTCGGGGCTCTGAGGGCTGACCAGACTCAAGAATCTCCGGGCACTGAGAGGCGTGTCGGGAGGGTAAGAGAGCTTCGCAGTCAAGTTCAATGGGAGAATTGTATCGTTCTTTTCTGCTGTGTAAGGTTGCTCTTTGGAAAAGCCCACAAGCTGATCGTAGACCTTTCGAAGCTCGTCGGGCTGCGGAGAGGACTCGATAATAGCCTGCAGACCCTCTCTATCAGAGGCAGGCGCTTGCATAATAGCACCATCAAGCTCGGGGCGGACCATGTGCTGAAGGCCGAAATCAAACTCCTTGTGCGGCACGGGGTTCGGCGAATAAAGGTAGTGGAGCACGTCCTGGCTTCCGGTCGAATGTCCCATGATCGCAATCTTTCCGGCTTTTGTCAGTGCGCCCGGTTGGCGTGACGCCTTGAGATCGCGAATGAACCGCACACATTGTCCGATTTCTTCTACATCGCGATCAAGGCTTCCGACTCCCCATCCGGCATAGGAGGACGACAGTAGGACAGAGAAGACCGACCATTCGGTATTTTCTAGAGCTTTGGCTAGCTTGGCGACATAGGGAACAGTGCAGAATCCATCTGTCAATCCGCCCACGAAGATAAGGCTATTTGTCTTGTTGATGCTATCGGTTGGTGGGGTGAACTCAAAGGCCACTAGTTTGGGAGCCTGCAGGCGTTAGCTTGGCATGTAGAATGAATAGCGTAGGATATACATATTCATGGAGGACGCCGCTATGCGACGGCCCGCGACTAGCCTGTGAGGACATGATAGCAACGTGGTGGTTGTTGGAAATGTGAGACTCGACGAAGGTTGGAGATCAGCAGTTGACGTTATCTTGCAGGCGGGGTCGGCCATGTTTGCCTTACAAAGTACATTGGTTGTCTCTGATCTCATAAACTTGAAAATTTTGTTTATATTTTCAAGTAGATTACCTAGGTATGCCAATGACATTTGCTCTATAACATATGGAGTCCTCCGTAAAGCGGCTCATACTACACGATTTAGGCCTAGCCACGCCCACACTGTCGCCAAGGACGACCCGCGTGAACCCTATACGATGTACCTCGTATGTCTGACATCCAAAACCCCTGTGCTCATCAAGATGTGAGATTTCACTCATTTTCTACTATGAAACTACTATGAAAGCGACCGCAAAGATACGATTTTCTACGAGAAGCGCAAAGCCAACTACAAAATACCGATATATCGGAACTTCAAGCTCGCGGGTCGATCAATCAATGCGGCTCTCGGACGGGAGGACCCTAGGATATGCCGAATATGGCTGTGAAACAGGCCATCCGCTAATGTTCATGCATGGCTATCCCCAATGCCGTCTTGAGGCTTCAGCGATAGACCATATCTTTCACCAGCGCGGAATTCGTGTGATTGCCCCGGAGCGCCCAGGCTTCGGCCTCTCCACAGTCCAACCCAACCGACGCATTATGGACTGGCCCATCGATGTTCAAGCAGTGGCTCACCATCTCAGACTCTCCCGTTTTGCAATCATGGGCGGCTCCGGCGGCGGGCTCTATGCATTGGCGTGCGCGCAGGTGCTCCCTCAAGACATGATGTCCGCAGTCGGTGTACTTGCTGGAGCGGGCAACTGGAGGGCTGGGGCTCATCATATGCCTTGGATCTATCGTGCGTCGATGCTGGCGGCAGAACACTGGCCAGATGGACTACGGGATTTGTTGACCTTTGTGGTGTGGATGCTTAGAAATGGGCTGAATACACAATTGGCAACTCGGAGAGTCAATGATTACCTGACAAAGGACCAGGACCAACATGAAGAATCGGTCGAAGAACGGAGAGCTCAACTGCTACGCATATTATTTGAGCCTTTTGCACAGGGCACTGGCCCTGCTGCATATGAGGCGAAGCTATTGTCACAAAACTGGGGTATTGAGTTCGGCGACATTACTTACAACAACCTCCACATCTGGCATGCTGAAAAAGATTGGAATTTGCCGCTACCCATGACGGAGTACTACGTCAAACTTCTTTCTAACAACCCATCCTTTAAAGTGTTCGAAGGCGATACACACTTCACGATTCATAGGCATCTGGACGAGATCCTCTCAGAGCTGATTCCCGAGAGCTCATAGCATCACAGCAAGAGCCCAGATGGGCCACTGCTTCAGGAAAAAGAGCGTGTGTCACTATAATTCTCTGTTGTAATTATGGCATACCATGTACGTTTACTCCACTCAACCACTTGTCGATATATCACATTTTGCTGGTAGATCTATGGGGGATAGTCATGCCGTAGCACCCTACACACAGTTTCTGTTGCAATGGCAGAGTGATATATGATTCTGGCGATCAAACAGCGATGCCGCTTCATTGTTATTAAACCGTAGAGACGTCGGTTTCTGAGCTGTGTTACCGCTATCAGACGTTGATATAAACTCCATAGTCGTTTTCACAAAGACACAAGAGCCATGAAATTTCCAAGGCTGCTTTGTACCATATGAGGTCATCAAGTCTCTGGGTTAGGAAGATGGTATGTGCGTAATTCTACACGCCACCTTAGATGATCTAGGTAATTGTAGTGCACGTTATTGGGAAATCGTGATACTATGATGGGATAGTCAGGAAGGGACTGTTTGGTGAGTTCCCATCTTAGGCGACCTCATCACCAGCGGCTAAAATATCAGAATAGAGAACTAAAGCCATTCAGAACTGCAATATTAATCCGTTTGTTAGTAAATGAGAAACGTAGTCCCCAAATTGATCAAGATGATTGTTTTGGTCAGTTGGTGCCTGAAACCTAAGGCATGAAGCTACCCATGTTAGGACTAGTGTCACCGCCCTCGACCTTCGTGTATTGCTGAAGCTTCTCTATTTCTCAAATCAATTAGCGGACGTCTCAATACACAGGATCGCAGCTGCATTGCTCAGTAAATCGTCTATTACTGAGCTTTGGATAATCCGAGACACTTTACGCATGCACACCACTGGTGTAATTACCGGTTGTTAACGACGCGACCTATCTAAGCAACATGCCTTCCGGCCGCAGATCTGGTCGCATCAAAGGTCCCAGGGCTGTTTACATTGATGATCCATTTAAGGCAGCTGGGATCAGTGATGATGAGGACTCCATCAAGCAGGAGAGTTCTCGCAAGGAGAAAAAGAAGCGAGCCTCGACAGAAGATTCAGCCTCAGATAATGAATTTGTTGCTGGCTCGGGTGAAGAAGTTGATGAGGGAATTGAGGAAGAAGACGAGCTAGAAGATGAGCCCGAAGAGGAGGTAGAAGAAGAATTTGGACTAGAAGCGGATGCCTCTGACCCCGAAGAAATGGAGGTCGACGGCATCGAGAATACTCCTAGGAAAGAGCGCTCGGTACCGTTCCAACACGACACGAGCGTTAAAAAGCGAAGGGCCGATGGAACAGTTGTGCCGTCCGCCGAAGAGACACACACTCGTGGCATCATCGAACCCAGAGATCACTTGTCAAAAGGCACTTATTACACTCTCACTTTCGGTTCTGACGATCGAGACCTGTTGCCAGCCGTCCACTTCCGAATGCGATGGAACAAGGGTATAGATGCGGTCTTTCCCTCTCGCTTCACCTTGGAGGAGACAGAGAAGAAGCCTGAATACCTGTACGGTCCCACGTTTGGGGTTCACCCCGATGATGTTATGAAAGAAAGCACCCGTGGATGGGACTGGTACTATGACCGGGACACCGGAGAGAGATTTCGGAAAAGACAGCGTATTGAGACGATTGAAGAATCAACGGCATTCCAAAATTACCTGCCTCAGCCAGATACGCGAAAACATGGCATTTTACTGGGGCCGCATGATAATCAACAACTATTTGAATTGGGATATCATGAGACTTTTGACTATGGAAAGGCCTGGGAGAAACCAGGCTCCAAACCAGATGGATCAGGAACTGGGACCAAAAGGATTCGGGAAGGTTGGATGTTAAACATCGGTCAAAAGGCACTTTGCATGACTTGGGCTCCAAACCAGAATGGTCTCACCCAGTATCTTGCTGTGGCGGCGCCGATCACAGAAGATCAGAAAAAACAGTACAAAGATGAAGGAAGTGAGCCTATCTCATCGTTTCAACCCTCGGAGCCTTTCCCTAGCGCTCTGCAAATTTGGGAGTTCAAAGCCAAACCGAGTGAGACTCCTACAATGACCCTCGATATGGAATCTAAACCCCGTCTTCGACAGGTCTTGTGTGCTGACTGGGGGGACTTGAGACGCATGGTATGGTGCAATTTGCCCCGGACCGAACGAGTGGAGGACGAAGAAGAAGAACAAGCATCCATTGGTCTACTCGCAACAGTTTGGGGAGATGGATATGTCAGAGTTTTGGATATAAAAACAAGTAGAGGGTCAGAAGAAACCGAATTCCGTGAGTACCCCTTTGGAGAGATTCTTACGATTCCCGCTAATGCGCAAGATATAGTCAAAATCAAATCGCCTGCGTTCGAGGCAAAACCGCCATCAACGGTTTGCACATGTGTCACTTGGCTGTCCCCCAGTGATCTTGCAGTGGGCTGCGGTAATGGCTTTGTGGCTATCTGGAACATCGAACCTTCCTCTGCGTCTGAACCTACACCTTATTTCTATCGGCCACTCCACGCCACCTACATACTCAATATCACATCGGCATACCCGGTCCATCCCCAACTAATGATCACCATTTCTATGGATGGCGAAACAAGGATGTGGTCGGTCCTCGATCCCACCAGTGAAATGGCCTCGACGGGCCGCATGCGAGGGGCCTCCCCCTACGTCAGTTATTCTCCCATCTGCCAGTCCGTTGTTGCCGGGGATGAAAATGAATTCGCTCGCGTGATTCCAATTCGACGATTTTTTACCACCACCACCATTGCGCGGCTCAGCAGCACGATCTCGGCCATGGCGCAATGCAGCAATCATCATCCCTGTGCCCTATTTGGAAGTACCGCAGGTGAGGTCGTAGGAACAAATCCCTTCCGACGAGTGGTTTACAACAAGGAGCAAATCTGGCAGCAGATATGGTTTACACATGAATGGATTCCCGCCTCTAAGACGGACACCGTGGGCACTAGTCGGTTTCATGAGGGATACCGGGCAGAGAACCAGAAGCTGGCAACGCACAAGCTGTTCGAGACCAACCCCGTCAATGGCATGGGGACCTCAACGATCTACGAAGAAAACACTCATGTCACAGCCCTCGGGTGGAACCCCAACCGCCCTTGTGCAGCGTGGGCCAGCGCTGCGCTGGGGTGTGGATTGGTTAGAGTGGAAGATCTTGCCATCTAGTGCTGGCAGCAACCAGGATGGCTGCGTTAATGAAACAGAAGAGCTGCCTAGACTTCCCTGTCGATCAATGTCATGAGGACATCATAGTTGATCTATGAAAAGAAACTAGGCGACAGTGAAACGAATATACTATGTCGGTTGTGTCACAGTGGATCCCTGGAGCCCCCAGCCACACCAATTGCTTACTTAACGTCGCCGTGGAAACCCCACCACAACATCGTGGTTGGCAGATGCGCCATGTGGGGTTCTTATGTAGATCTACCTCCACCCAATCAAAATCAATATATGGCAATTAAAAATAAATTAAAATATAAAAGCCATGGCTGGATTGCTGCCGACCCAGCCACCGTAGATCCCAGCCGCCTATTTTTGGCCCAATAGAAGTACTCTTCACCGCGATAGTAGATCTTTTTCATATCACTTTTAAACCCGGACTTGAGTCCTTCTCTTTCATTCTCAATTCTCTATCTTCCATCCAAACCTCTCTCCCAACGTCATCCATATCTCCATTCTCTTGTTTACATCTCAGTCTTCAGTTTCAAGCGTCTTTCTCTTTTGAATTATTATTGCAAGCTTCAATTGCTCCCCATCATCATGCATTACTCTTCTGCTGCACTCCTTGCTCTTTGCTCTATCGGCGTGACCTATGCGGCGCCTTTCGCCAATCCCGAGAACGAAGATCTCGCTCGCCGCGCAACCTACTCTGTGGTCAATGCCGATGAAGATTCTTCCAGCGCAGTTGCACGCGAAGTCGACACTGTCTTCGAAACCTCCACAGTCACTGCTCCTGGTGCCGACCCAGTGCCTGTCACTGTGACTGTGACTGCCACCCCCTCAAGCATGGTTCAGTCCTCGACTCCTGTGGCTAGCTCTACTCCGTGCTGGGAGACCCCTAATGGTCTTCCCGCTACTGGCTCTAACTCGTTCTTCCGCCGGGGCCTGAGAGCCGCTGGTCAGCCTGCTCTCTTTGCTCGCGAGTACTCTAGTTCCTCTTCTGCTGCGCTGTACCCAACCGAGAGTCCCGCTGTCTCTGCTGCTGAGTCTCTCTATGCTCGTGGCTGGTACTCTGTTGCTTCTAGCACTCCTTCTGTTGCCACCCCTACCGCTTCGCCTAGTCCCCTTGTGGCTCGCGACTTCGGTGATTTGTTCTCTTCCGCTTCCGTCGCACCTTCTTCCAGCCTGAGTGCTTCCGTCACTACCACTCCTCTCGTCGCGCGTGGCTGGTACTCTTCTGCTGCTGCCCCCTCTGCCTCGGTGACTCCCCTCGTCGCTCGTGGCTGGTACTCTTCTGCTGCTACCCCATCTGCCTCGGCGACTCCCCTTGTGGCTCGCGTGGCTCGCAGCTTTGGTGAGGGGTCCTCTTCCGCTTTCCCTTCTTACTCTAGCGTGGATGTCCCTCTGTCCCCTACTGCCCTTGTTGCCCGCGATGTGTACGTTTCTCCCTCCGGCACTCCCTCCAGCTTGAGCGTTCCTACTTCAGCTGCTCCTCTGGCTGTCCGCGGCGCCTATGGCTGGTACTCTCCCGTCCCCAGCGTTTCCTCTGTTACTGCCACACCTTCTGCTTCTCCTGCTCTTGTGGCCCGTGGTGTCCGCAACTGGGGCTCTTCCGGTGTCTCTTCGCCTGTCTCCAGCACCTTCGCTGCATCGGCTACTCCTGTGGTCTACTAAGACAAACGACATGGGACAAGCAAGTGATTTAGCTTCCTCCAAAGAAGCACGAGCAAGGCTTTCCATGAACTGATGAAATCCTTGATTTATGGCACGATATGATTGCAACAACGAAAAAGAAAAAGATTGCGAATGACTTGATTTATCCCCATGATGGCTTTGGGGATGCATATTTGACTGGCGTTTTTACCGGAAGCGATTTTGAAATGACTACAATTCTTCATGTGTTTTCTACTTTTTTGTGGATATGGGATTCGTTTTTGCGTTGTCTTGACCTAATAGACTGGATTGAATATTTGATGGGTCCCCGAATTACATAGAATGGTTGCACGATGCACCAAGATTAGCAAAATGAAATGAATACTTTTTTATGACAATATTTCCGATATCATACATAATTCTCCGATCAATCGTACGAATATTTTCCATAACTTGGAAGGGCTAGGTAGTTAACTAGGGCAGACAGATATAACTAGAGCTTATGTAACGCGGTTCATGGCGGCCGCGCGGTGGTTGCCCCGAGAGACGCGGTCGTAAACAGCACATCCCTCCGCTCACCTTCAACCTTGGAACTTCAGACACCTTGACCTCCAAGGGTCTTTTGTGTTGTTACATTTTTCTTTTATTCTTCAATTTTATTGTTCTTATTTTTTTTTCTTTGTACTCGTGATTTCAACACACTTCGATTGCATGCGCAAAGGCTGGCCGAGGCTCAACATCGATAACAATGCCGGGGACAGTGGCAGACGGACCTACGGTCTCCATGTCTTGTATGTGGTACTACACTAATACATATACCCTTGCACGCGCTGACAATTATTCTAGTTGCCAACAATTTTTGGGGCAAAGATGATGCAGGGCTTCAACCCATGTTGGACCGCGTGCATGGTTCAAAGATCACAAACGACGAACTGAAGGTTTTCTACAGCAGTACGTGACATGCATACGGCCGCCGGGACATCGAATTCTAACACCTGTATAGTTCGAGCATCTATCGAAGATGAATATGCGCGAAAACTCCACGCTCTGTGTCGCAAGACGTTGGGATCATGCGAGACAGGGTCGCTCCGAGCCTCACTCGACGTGGTTCGCGGCGAGACTGAAGCCATCGCCAAAGCACACGCCGCCATTGCGGGACAAATGAAGGTTGAATTGGAGGAGCCACTTACTGCTTTTGCTAGTGGTATTAAGGAGCGACGAAAGATTATTCAACAAACCATTGAGCGTTTACACAAGACTAAAATGCAACAGACACAGCTTGTTAACAAAGTGAGTAATTTTGTGGAGTGATGAGAGGTAAAATGCTAATTCTACAGACGCGTGATCGTTACGAGCAGGACTGTCTCCGCATCAAGGGATACCTCGCGCAGGGCCACATGGTCATGGGCCAGGAAGAACGCAAGAACAAGGCTAAGTTGGAGAAGACCCAGATCCAGATGGCATCAAATAGCCAGGAATACGAAGCGGCCGTCAAACAACTCGAGGAGACAACTGGACGCTGGAATAAGGAATGGAAGTCAGCATGCGACAAATTTCAAGATTTGGAAGAGGAGCGTCTAGACTTCACAAAGAGCAGTCTGTGGACCTACGCGAACATTGCTTCAACTGTTTGTGTCAGCGACGATGCTGTATGTTTATTGTGTCCGGGGGTTAATTTGCGATACTAATTCGACATATAGTCATGCGAGAAGGTCCGTCTGTCTTTGGAGAACTGTGAAGTCGAAAAGGATATTATTTTCTTTATCAAGAACCAAGGAACTGGCCAAGAGATACCAGATCCACCCCGTTTTATCAATTTCTGCAAAGATGATGATTCGGGCTCTGATATAGATGAAGCCGACGGCTACTCCGTAGCCCAGTTCCAACGCACCATGAACCCTGCATTCCGCACATCTTCTCCTCAACCCTCAACATTCGATTCACACCATGACCCACAGTCAGATCTTGCGGCTCAAATGGGACATCCTGCTCCTCCGGCCGTTAGCAATGCGCCGCCACCTCAGCAGCAACCGCCACCCTTACAGCAGCAACCACCTCTTCAACAGCAGCAGTTCATGCAACAGCAGCCTCTCATGCAGCAGCAGCCTCTCATGCAGCAGCAGCCTCTGATGCAACAGCAGCCCCTGATGCACCAGCAGCCTCCCATCCAACAGCAGCCTCCCATCCAACATCAGCCTCCCATCCAACATCAGCCTCCCATCCAACATCAGCCTCCCATCCAACATCAGCCTCCCATGCAACCGCAGCCTCCTATGCAACCGCAGCCTCCTATGCAACCGCAGCCGCTCCTGCGACAGCAACCGCCGCCACAGCCACAACCCCAGCAACCCGCACCTCTGGACTTCCGACGTGGCGGTGCACCGCCTCCGAACTATGATCCCGAGCAACATGGAGAGATTGGAGCTGTTCCCCACAATGCATACCCCACAGATGGTATGACCATGTTCTGTCGTGCTGGGCCACCTTCGGAGCGAAGCTCAGCAACGAGCGCGTATCGCCCGTCTAGCCGTGACTCTCAGAGCGAAGTTTCAAACTCAACCTCTATCTCCAGTGTCGAGGAAACTCCTACCAAGAAGTCTGTAGTAAAGCCAACAAACAGTGCGCCGATGCCAATTTCTGGGGATGACAAATCACCCAAAAAAAAGAGCGCTTTCTTTAGCAACAGCCCCTTCCGTCGCAAGAGTCGCCATGATAAAGAAAGGCCTGCCATTGGTTCACAGCAAGTGATCTCTCCACAGGCGGTTGTTTCGCCCCAGTCTGCGTCGCGTGGTGGTTGGGACTCGCCGACAAAGCAAATCAGTCCGACGAAGGAAATGAGCCCCCCAAAGCAAGTGATCCCACCCAAACAAGTCATCAGCCCGCCTAAGCAAGTGAGCCCGCCCAAGCCAGTCAGTCCGCCTAAGCAAATGAGCCCGCCCAAGCCAGTCAGTCCGCCTAAGCAAATGAGCCCGCCCAAGCCAGTCAGCCCACCAAAGCAGGCTAGCCCAACCAAACAAGTTAGCCCAGTCAGGCCTTCAGCAGGCCCGTCGGGTCGTGCTTCAGGAAGCCCGGAGCCTGTTGATCCTCGAGCCAACTTCCAGCTCAATGTCGGGAATAATGTCTTTGATGTCGCATCCCCCGAAAAGAGCTCGCCCCAGAAAGGATCACAACAAAACCAAGCACCTGAAGATGACTCGGACCCTATCGCGCGGGCCCTAGCGGACCTCAAGACAAATGGGAAGCACTCCGCCACTCGGGTGTCAGCAGATAGATATCATGGTATCCCCACACCTACCCCGTCGGCACAGTCTTCTACATATGGTGGCAGCAATGCTAGCGTTGCTGCCCCACCACCAGCATACAATGATCCCACAGTCAAGCGACTTGGCGCACCTCAACCGGCCTTCACGGCTAAGCAAATGCACAAGACAACTCAAAAGTATACTGGTCAAACCCAGAGCATGCTACGGGGACAGAACAACAGCATGGGGTCAAGACATAGCGCCCAAACCCAAGAAGCCCCCCGAGCTAAATCGCCAGCACCAGCACCGAGACGGAGCGTCAGCCCTCAGGTTGCTCCCCCCCGTGTTGATACTCGCATGAGCCAGAACAGTGGCAGGGGCCCGAGCCCTAGTCCGAGTAGTTACCAGTCTAACAGCATGCGGAGTCAATACAGCCAATCGCCCACTCCCCGTCGTACTCAAGATCCACCCTACTCTCCAAACGATTTTGCTCGCAGGGCCTCGCCCGCTATGAGCCACCGTGCTGTATCCCCGCAGCCACAGTTCAGGCAACAAACCCGTCCTTCTAGTGCTGGTGGGATGGAGCTGCAGTTGTCTGGAAGCCACGATATGTATGGTTCCAGCAGTCCCGGTGGATATGCCGGCTCGACTCGAGGAAGTAGCCGCCCCTCATCGACTTATGGTGACGGCCCACCTATTGGCCGATCCCGGAGCCGTACTATGGCTGTTGCAGAGCCTGGACGCAAATTCAGCCGTGATGGCCGTCCAATCTTGCACTTTGGTAAGCACTTGTCTCCTTTCGACAATGCGTTGTTAGTATCTAACTCGATTTCAATCTCACAGCTCGTTCCATGTACACCTACAATGCCGCCATTCCCGAAGAGCTCAGCTTTGGCAAGGGCGATGTCCTTTCCGTTATTCGCCTGCAGGATGACGGGTGGTGGGAAGCCGAAGTCACCAATGCCCGTGGCCACCCTGGTCTCGTGCCAAGCAACTATCTGCAAATCATTTAATACCCCATTGATCTCACGACCAACCACGACCCTCGGAACGTTCGTCCTGACGGTGATGCCCTTCCTCATGTTCTCACGTAGATACTATGCCTTTCGTCGACTTTCTTTGCACATTGACGATTCTTTTCTGACTCTACTTCTATTTTTCTTTCATTCTTAACATGGTGCTACAGGTGGTACAGTCCCGTCTTGACATCACTGAACAGCCTGTTTAATCTTATTATTCTGTTCTTGCGGATGTTTTTGGAAACTTTAGCGTGTGTGTTCTGGGGATCTTTTTACCATGTGCTTCGTGTGAATTTGTTGAATTCATTTTTTCTGTCTTCTCCTTCTCTCTACAGAGATCTGTTCGAACGAAATTGTACGATGAGCAATCTCGGGCCATGAAGACCTCTGCATTTCATGGTCTTTTTTTTCTTCTTTTTTTTATTCCCCCTTCTTTGCTTCGTTGACGATCATTTGCTTTGCTCTATGTTTGGACGCTCGTTCAATTGTTACGGAGGATACGTTAGCTTTGTTCTAATTGATTCTCTCTTTCCCATGATATATATTGTATGTAAGCAGTACGCATATCACGATAGTAGTAGCTTAAATTGAATTGAAGACAGTCTTGGTGTATACTCGACGATTAGCTCTTGTAGTTAAACTACATGTAACTAGGTGGGATATGGGTAACTCAGTTTAGCTGACCCTTCTTATTGTACTCAGTCAAAGAAAAAAGCATTTCTTCCCGTTCAAAGTCAGAACGAACTGATTCACATTGCCAGTGTCATATGGTGGATTATAGCTTTGCGAAGAGGTCGGCTCTCATTCGTTAGCTCTATAAATACATGCTCTTTGTTCCGATAATTTGCATAATTACTTAGAATGAACTGATACATCACTCGAAAAATCAATGAACTTGGGCCAGGTATTTGTGAATACCAGGTTCTTGATAGACTTCTCGGCCTCGTCAAATGCATCGGCTGTGAAATTCGTAGGAACGACCACCGAATTCGGAACGCGGGACTCAATATGCATGATACTCTGCTCCTCGTAAGGATACGCATCGAAACACAGAGCCTGAGTGTCTTCCTCCACGGTTATCATAGTTGACAACTTCTTTCTGTGCATTGCCACCGTGTTGTAAGATTCGGGAAGATTCCTGTAGGCGCAAGCTTCGCCAAACATTTCCAGTAAATCCGAGTAAATTCGAGATTCAACGTTGATAGGGAATTCTGCCAAGTTCATATCGACGCAGAATGCGTAGATCTCAAGTGCGATCTTGAAGAAATGAAGTCGGTGATACTGAGGATCGCAGTCCCAATCGTATTCCGGGTTTGATTCACCGATCATTGCCCATGCAGCTTTCCAGTCGCGCACATAATTCAGGAAGAGGATATTCTCACCGCTGAATTCTTTGGCCGCGGCAAATCGGAGAAGAGCACTGGAGTTTTCTTCTAAGCACCTCTCTAGAGCTCCTCGGGAATAACCTTCAGGTACGCGGCTGGCTTCACTCGTAGTTCGTGATGGTGCTGAGTCCGATCCTTCCCCGTTGGTTGTTTTCTTTTCATTCCATGCTTGTAGTTCCCCCAGGAAGCGATCCCTCTGCCCCCTGGAGACGACAAGTTCATAACACGGAAAGAAGATAGTAACAGCTTCCATTGCCATAATGCCGGGAGCAAACCTGTGATGGTTAGTTATCATCTGAGTTTATTTGGATTTGATGATGGGGTTTTATTACCAAAGAGATGGCACCCAGTATTTGTTGATGGCTGCCCAGATATCGGTGGAAGAATATAGCGCGGCGAACCACATGGGCGAACCTGGTAAACTACAGATCCGTCAGCATAAAATGGTGATGCCACAGAAAATGTGCAAGTGCTTACGCGGCGATAAGACAGCAAGTGGTTTGAAGCCGCCAGTGATGGATGTCATGGATGTTGCGAATCCTCCACAGAACGTATGGCGCGAATATCCAAGACCAGAGCAATTGCCAGAGAATTGAAGGAATCCTTGAAGATTTCGTATCAGAAAGAATGTCAATCATATTACCATTCCAAGCAGAGATCTTACCATTCAGGGCCTCGCCGACATTCCGCAGCGCTCACATGTTCGGAGAAGGTGCCAAAGCTATGAAACTTTCGGGAGGTAAGGAATATACAAAGCGATACGAGTAGCTATAGATGAGAAGAGATAAGCGGGGAATACCAGGGAGCGGGCGCGTAGGATGCACTGACTTGAACCAAAATTCCAACAGCAATACCAAATTCCGTTCGTTGTACGAGGTTTAGTTGCCTCCATCGAGCTAGGTACCGACTAGACGATCCAGAATCGATAGAGCGGGGTCTGCACGGTTGCTGCGCAGTCAAAAGTAGCTTCTCCTGAACGCCAAAGACGTTCAGAAGCTGCATACTGTTTGCTTGGAAAAGGGCGATTCCCAGGGGGAAGTAAATGTTCATGATCCAGTATTCTGCGGCACAAGGATATTCACCACCCATCGAATATGCAACCATGCACAAAATCCAGAAGACATGGAGACATGACACCGCGCTCAACACGAGGCGCAAGTTGCGGATGCGAATGCATTGCTCATGGCGATTGACAATAAGGAAGACAGAGCCGGCAAGGAGAGCAGCGGTCCAAGTGATGGCCACCGCTACATAGAATTTGGCCAAAGAGTCGAAGATAGCCGCGCCACCGTCGTCCCCCCCGGGGCGGGTGAAAGACATATTTGATTGTCTTAGAAACCCAATATAACCATCCGCTAAGCACTGATCGCTGTTTTTAGCAGCTTTGAGAAACGGGTCAAATGGGTCAGGTCAATAAAGGAGTGACAGGGATTGATGATGGAATTTTAGGTCCAACGCTGGGTACAGGAAAAGATGTCTCGGCTACTCCGAGGATCGGGCGAACTGTCCAACGGCCTTTGGCCCCCAAGGTTGTAACCCCTGAAATAACCTGAAACTGGATGCATCACGTCCATGCACCTAGATAGCTAGTATAGAAATAGCGTGAGGCCATGTGCCAATCCCGTCCCAACCCGGACGGCCCGACCTCGGGAACCCACAAACCCTAACCAATTGGAAGGACGTTGCTGCGCATGCGACATTACTTGGTCTGGCCGACAGGATTGCTCATAAAAGATACATCATAACCCTACCCATCGATGCATATAGGTATATATAGGCACTCCGTACCCAAGCATGCATCACTCATAGGAAGTTGTGAGTAACAATTGATGCGTTGCGGACTCCCCAATCTTCCCAATGCCCAGGGCTTGCCCCTCGGCCTCTCTCCGAAGACCCAATACAGCCACGGTACCTGCAACTAGGAGCTAGGGGATTATCGAATTTGCGCCCGGAAAGGGACGGCACAGGGGTCGCTTTGTCCCGTGCTAGCACTGAACCCCCCATACCCTCCATCGTCCACGAGCACGAGCACTCGGCGAGACCCAGTTAATTTAAACTGACTGGATCCTTTCCAAAGTTTAAGAGCGCACATACATTAAACAAAGCATCGTTTGGGTGCCTAGGCGTTGTGTACGACCGTTGAGTGATCCCCCCCCCCCCCCCCCTTTCCCCAGTCTTCAATCTTCAAGTCAAAGCTCCAACGTTACTTTGGTTATTACCGTAGGGCATACAATTATAAAATGTAACTAACTCAATAGAATGACGTACAATGACACCTCCTTCCAAGGGATGTTGCTGTGCAAACCGACAAGGTCTTTCCTAAGACGTTATCGCAGACGTGCCCCACGTACTTTTGTTCCTGCGGTGCTAGATGGAAGTGGTTAGCAGACCCACGACATTCCACTCCAAACAACGTGGTTCTCTCGTAATGTTGCATTTATGTACCGTTATGGGGCAGAGACGCTCTATGATGGGTTGATGATAATCAACCTTGTCGGGCGTCCGCAAGCGTCCCCGGCACACACCATACGATATTACATTGTTGTAGAATAAGAATTGGTTGAGCTCGTCGTTCAATTCCATCTTTTTAATCTTTTCATCCGCTGGTCCAAACTTATTAACATCGTTTCCACATTTGCTGGTGTCCTTAATTGTGACACGATACTCCCACAGAATGGCATCCCCACCACAAAGACCATCTCCTGTACATGCAAGCAAGCCGAGCTTTGCGACATCAATCAATACATATTTGAGCATGGAGAGTACCTGGGACTGGAAGAGGTCTTCTACCAAAGTCGATGTGGAGGCTCAACGTAGGCCACGCATGAGCTTTTCCTCAATACGATATCTCATTCTCACAATCTATCGCCGCCTATTTTCGTTGATTTATTGTGCCAATGCGATCGCATTCATTATTGTCATGATAAGGAGCCAACAGAAACTTCTTGCATTCGTCAATGCAGCGGGCATCAACCTGTTGGTATGCGGTCTTGCTCGGCACCCGCTAGTAGTGAATGCTATATTCCGGAGCGTATGCCGCATACCGCAGTCGGCTCCTCTCGCGCTGCGCAGGAGGGCCGCTGAAGCATATCAGTATGGTGGAGTCCACAGCGGATGCGGTGTGGCAGCCTTCTTGTGGTATACGGGCCTCGTGGGTCTGATATCAAAAGAGTTTTGGTTGAATGGAGACTCGGGAACGATTACCGTCCCGGTGGTTGTTATATCCTATGTTTTACTCGTTGATCTCGTGGTCATCATTGCGGTTGCGTACCCTACGTTCCGGGCAAAAATACATAACTATTTCGAGCTCACACACCGATTCGGCGGTTGGTTAGCAGTAGCTCTGTTCCTAACCCTCCTACTGGTCTTCTCAAATCAAGCCCGACATGCGCAAGGCTTATCTCTGGGGAAATACCTGATCGAACTTCCAGCGTTTTGGTTTGTCCTCGTCATCATTGCTTCCATCGTTCATCCGTGGCTCCTCCTCCGCCGGGTGCAAGTTGTGCCAGAGCGTCTCTCATCGCATGCCATCCGACTCCAGTTTGATCACACATCTACGGCATTCGGTAAAGTCCTAGCACTCTCCAACCACCCGCTCAAGGATTGGCACAGCTTCGCAACTTACCCCAATCCCGATGGTACGAGCTTTTCCTGCATAGTATCCAAGGCAGGCGATTGGACAACCCGGTGTATCGACCAGAAACCAACCCACCTTTGGAAGAGGGGAGTACTCATGTACGGCTTTATCCACGTAATGCGGGTTTTTCGCAGAGTGGTAGTGGTTGCCACAGGATCAGGAATGGGGCCATGTCTCTCGTTCTTGAGCGAGAAGCATCGTCCGCAGTTGCGAGTCCTCTGGCAGACGCGGAATCCGAAAAGGACGTACGGCCCGGATGTCCTCAGCCTTGTGCATCAGCTCGACCCAACCCCGCTTCTCATTGACACCAGCACCGGTGGCCGAGTGGACATGGTGCCAGTTATCCAAGAGCTCGTTCGAGAAATTGACGCGGAGGCTGTGTGTGTGATCAGCAATCCGCGGCTCACGAAACAAGTGGTCTTTGAGCTTAGGGAGAGTGGAGTGCTTGCCTTTGGACCAATCTTCGACTCTTAAACATGAGAGCCAGAGAATGTACATATACAGGTGCATATGTACCGTGACGAGGATATCTGACCCATTTAATGTGCTGTGGATCACTACTAGGTCTATACCTAGGTATCATTTTTAGACTAGTTGTGATAGAGTTGAATTTAGCTTTTTATAGTGCGGGCACGTTCCAAAGGTACCACGGCCACTTTTAGAATCCCTTAAGCCTTTCCCCCCACTTTATTGTTCTCCGCACTCTACATTCCTTCCGGCGGGGCACTGATTTTATTTCTGAGTCATGATACCGAGTGAATCTCAGCAATACAATCGCTCCTCTTTGAAACTAGCGCTGGCTTTCTGCCCGTGCTATGCCTTCCACAAGGGCATTCATGTGCGGGGGTCGTCCTAGGAAGCGCTCTAGTACATATCCCCAATAGGCTCTGCTCTCTTCTATCGTACCTTAGAACTCCTCGGCAGTACTTATGCTAAGTATCTTTGTTGTATGGGTCGTGGGAAAAGGCAGGGAGGAACAAATCCTAGGCTATGGCCGTGCAACTTGTTCTGTTAGCATTATCTACTGCTATAGCAAGAGCTAACGTACCACAAGTAAGCATAGTAACAAACATTATAACCAGCCGTTAGATGACTGAACGTCCCAAACGAAAAATCCATCTCTACATTCCGAAAAGTCCATTCCTTCTTTCTCCTCGCGGAGATCACACCACATTTTCTGGATATCGAGATCCGCAATCTCCTTATCCGTACACAGTGAGTGTATCTGTAGATCGAAGATCGATGTTGACCAGCGGAGGGCGTAGATACAAACGATTTTGGTATATGACCAGTTCAGACTTTGATACTCGGTACTAGGAATTATTAAACGCAATTACGCTGCTACATTTGTCATTTATTCTATACCCAGCTGGCAGGCCACCCTCCTAGGTTGATTATAATAACAGTGGATATTCTGCGAACCCAGAGATTTACTATCCCCATACTACTCCTAGTATCTTGTTGGGATGACCTGACCCTGTTTGTCGGGACTGGCAGCTACAAATGGCTTCCTCTTCCTCCTCTTCATATTTTCCCCTTAGCAGTTAGCAGTCATCTACAATACAGTTCTTCTTTTAGTTTCTAGTCAGATCTAAAGTGAGGTCTGTCTCCATCATGTATTGGTCGATTGCTACATTACAAGCATATTAGCACCGATCTTTAAGTTCAGTCATTCCGGGACTCTTTGCTTGTGTACATCGACAACTTTATATGCCAGGATGAGATCGACCATATGCTTAACATTACCTCTTTTCAAGGTTGTCCGAGTTCAAGACTCCACGTGCTAAAAAACAAGCTCCTCTCTTCTCCATATTTCCTTCCAACCTTCCATACCATCTTCAAGAACCTTCGGGGACCCGGTTATTCTCCGCGGTTATAATTCCCCCTCAGGTCGTGGAATTGGTTGGTCCAGGAAAAAAATACCAAAAAAAACCTCCTGCATCTGACCCCTCCTCGGCCCAATTTCAATCTGTCTCGTATAGAGACAGAAATCTGCCCACCATGTATCAGGACAATTTCCCATTGAAATTCCGCCGAACATCTAGCAAATTTAACAAGGAAGCCCCTAGCTTCAGTTCGCGGATTCTTCGTAGTCATCAGAGCACCACATCGTTGAAACGCACCCCCCCTCACGTTCCTCTCCTAGCAACAGTCGCGAGGAGCCTCGTGATCTGACCGCCTTGGCGAAACCTGGGGTAATCTTCAACTGACTTCAATGTTCTGGCGTCTCCTACTCCCCAGCTACGAGCCATCATGTTATCATGTCTCGCGCGACCGCGCTTAGGGCGCGCGACCACCTCCATCGTACGCACACATACCAATCGTTCCTTCTCAATGAAGGGCTTTTCTTCATATTCAAAAATTTACATTGCGACTGCCGGTTTGATCAGCATGCCCGGTCTGTGGTGGTTGACAACTACAAGGGATGATGTGCCCCGCCTCGAAAGTCCAGCGGAGCACTTGGCCCCTGAGCGGGGCCCCTCGAAAGAGGATGTCACACATATCTTATCGAAAGAAGCATACACCTTCCAGGTCAAAAATATTGCGGGCGTCAACAGATACGATGGCGCTCAATTGGGTTCCAATAGCCCGTGCGAAGACCGTTTTATTCATGGCAAAGTGTCCTCGCCGTGGAATGAAAATGATCAATGGATGTCCTGGGCTGTTTTTGATGGACATTCAGGCTGGCAGACAGCGGACCTGTTAACGAAGCAACTCCTGCCTTTTGTGCGACGCAGGTTGACCGAAGCTAAACCACCTTCAAACGACGAACCGGTGCCAAATGAGTCAATCCAGCGCTCTATCATGGAAGGATTTGTGGACCTTGACGACTCCATCATCAAGACTGCACCAGACACAGTTGAGACCAATGAATCATTCCAAGACAAGGTTAAGAAACTGGCCCCTGCTTACGCTGGTTCATGCGCTTTGTTATCTCTGTACGATCCTTCCACAAGCACGCTGCACGTTGCATGCACTGGGGACTCAAGAGCGGTTTTGGGACAAAAGGGGTCAGACGGAAAGTGGGAAGCAATTCCCTTGTCAGTAGACCAAACTGGCAGCAACGAAGAAGAGGTCACCCGAATTTCCAAGGAGCACCCTGGCGAGGAAAACATAGCCAAAGGTGGACGGGTGCTTGGGCTCATGGTCTCGCGAGCCTTTGGTGACAGTCTGTGGAAGTGGCCTGTGGATTTCCAGAAGGAAATGAAGCGGAAATTCAGTGGTCCAGCACCCTTAACGCCACGGTACGATGTTCGCACACCCCCATACTTGACCGCCGAGCCCGTCGTGACAAGCACTAAGATCGATCCTAACAAACCCTCGTTCTTGATTATGGCAACTGATGGGCTGTGGGACTATCTCTCCAGTGAGCAGGGTGTTGGTTTGGTAGGGAACTGGTTGGAACCACAAGGGACTGGGGAGAAAAAGAGTATACCAGAGCGAACAAATGGAGAATTTGACTTTGGTAGATTCTGGAAGGATGTGAACTGGAAGTTTGAGGAAGAGAGAACAACAACGCAAGATGATAACGCTGCAGTACATCTGATGCGAAACTCCCTTGGTGGAAATCACCACGAGTTGATAGCAGGCCGGCTTGCGTTTGGCCCTCCTTTCTCTCGAAGGATACGGGATGATATCACCGTGCAAGTTGTTTTCTTTAATACCGAGAAGTAGATGTCGAGTTCTTGGTAGATTTGAACTTGAAAGTCTATTTCTAGAGGATGTGCTATGTACCTCCGAACCCCCTTCGGGTGGCGGAGACCAAAGATAGATTACGACCACTACCATCACTGATGTATCACACATATTCCAACAATTTTCATCACAATTCCAAAGAATCAGTCTGTCAAAAATGTCGTTTATTCCTCGTGTGACTGGAGGCGCTGCTTTGCGTACTCGCTCAGATGATTCCTCAGATGATGTTTCGTGGTGGATAATAGTTGGTCTTATTTTGATCCCTGTCGGCCTTGCTTTCATTGTGGGGATAGTCGTGGGGATAGTCTACCTTCTTAGGGAAGCTGATATGTGCGACTGTCTTTGTTTGTAAGTCATCGAATCTACGAATTCCCATCGAAAAGGGATGCTAACCAGCCCCTGATATCTAGCATTATTTGCTCACCTGCAATTCTAATGAAGAGTGTATTCGAAAAGTTATATCGCTGGATTGTTCGAAAAGCAGCGCCTCGCGAACAGCAAACTATGCCTGGTAAGGGAAATCCATCCAACCTAACTATTTTCAAGTCACTAAGTATTATCGTGTTTGTTCAGAGCCCATCCAAATGGGAAATATTAGGACATCAAATGCGGGACCTATTAGGATGCAATATATGAGATCTGATAGCCCAGATTCGCCAGACTACCAACACTGCCTGTCTCCGGAGGAGCCCTTGCCTGTCTACAAACCATGAGAGCTTGGTTGGAAGAATGAAAAGGAGTATGATTGGACTAAAGACAGTGGTACATTGCCTTTACATTGCTTGGCTGGGGTTTTCTATTTTGGTGGTTATGTCGAATATGATACTACTATGATAGCTCTATAGATATGAAAACTCATATGTAGTAGAAAGCTAACTCATCTAGCTTAATTTTCGAAACAGTGTGAAAAACGCTAGTGATTATCTTTGACTGGGAATAAATGTACTGGAAATCTAGGCGTAGCTCCGTAACAGCACCTAGATAGTCACAATAGTTTCCGGAAGTACTGTACACCATTCTTTACTTCATTTTTGGGTAACCTCAACGGTACATGCAATCAACTTATGTGGCATTCGCACTGGGATTATTCACACCACTCTAGTAAGTATTCTGGAATTAGAGATAGTGGTACAGGGTTTAAGTCTCCTGGTCATCCGCGGCATCCAGATCCCTTGGATTGGCTGGAAGTAGGCAAACGACCCTAGTAGGTAGGTATCACTGCCGTATTCATGAACAATTTAGCCATTGGGATTTAGTCATTATTGGCTTCAGCTGAATGAAAAGATCAAGTCATTAAAAATTCTGAATTCTACAAGTCTGGAATAAGCTGATTCCTCCATGAATAGCGTCCAGTAATCAAAGAAAGAAACTAGCAAGTATTGACAAATAGGGGTATATGAAGAAAAGACATGCTTCCTCGCAGTAAGAATTCAAGTACGTGCAACTCTCAAAGAAAGACAAATGGTCCATGCTCATTCATCATCAACAAAGGAGTTAGCCAGGTGGCCAAAGAATGGAACTTCAAAGTGATCCAAAGTATCAACTGGAGATAACGTGGTTAGTACCAGATCCATCGTTCCTGCCAACGACCAGCTCAGCTGTATTGACAGCTCCTATGGAGAATCTTCGGAAGACTCACCATCTTGGTAAGCATGCATGCTGAGGAAGCCGATTAATGCGATATCGATAATGAGCAATGTCCAGGAGAGAAATCTCGACCAGCAGAACAGTAGGTGGATGATCTATGTTTGGCATATGAGCGTCTGCAACATTAGGAAAGACGGAGTACCCACAAACATGGTAGCAAATAACATGCTGGATTGCCAGGCATGGAATCTATAGTAAAGTTAGCACTGAGCTTCAAATTAACCCCAGAGTACCCCAAACCCCATCACATACCGCACATAGTCACTCTTGTGTTCAGCTAGTAGCAGGAATACACCCCCCGCGGGCGGCAGAAGCAGATACGCCAGCGCTGCTTCGATATCCATGCGAATGGGAAGACTTGTTTCAAAAGCCCCTAAGCTCACATGGCCACCTTCAACGTCTCGCCCAAATCCTGTGTTGCCATGTCCACCGCTAGCAAAGCGACTAGGGGAGGGTAGGTCGGCCGAGGCTCGCGGTGAGCGGAGAATTGGGGATACTCGGCGACCGTCTGGGTGAGGAGGGGATAAAACACGCTCAATCTCCGGTGATTGATCTTGATAGGGTGCGAAGTTCATTGTGTTGTCGTACCTGGAAAGGTGAATGACGGAATGATCTTTGTGGATCAGGGGAATGATTTGGGGTAATCTCCTTATCGTTATCAGATCGCGACGCGTGTAACTGCCCATACGATGCCTCAGGCGACAAAATATTAAAAGGGTATCATATCATTCTCCTTCATCTTCATACTTAAAGATTTATTGTACATAAACTAGCTCAGTCCATCTAGACCTTCCCCCGACCGCGAGAAATCCCACTCCCTCGTGCTATCCCACTGGCCGGCCGTTGACTTGTTGTCGTAGAACCACGTGTTGCAGTGCGGGTTGTGCTGACACTGGGTGTTCTTCCTAAGCCAGTGGTTCGAACTGTGCCCCTCGTAGTTCCGCGGCTGCCTCGAGTACCCCGAGTGACCTGTGCGCGTCGCTTTTCGATTTCCTCGGCCTTTCGCGCTGCTGCTTCCCTTTGTTGCTGAAGTGCTTGTTCACGTCTTTCTGCCGCTTGCTGTCTTTGAATCGCCTGGTTCTCGATATCGACCACATCCTGTGTAGCTCCCTGCCAGTTGGGGTTGAGGATCAATCGCTGATTATGCTCGGTTTGGGAGAGAATGCGAGTCCACGTGTTAAGGAGTGTCGAGGCCGAGGTAACAGTTTGTGAGACCGTCTATACGGATGATTAGCCAGAGTATTGATCATGCACTATGGGAGGGGCATATTACCTCCATGTTTCCTTTGGCGGAGTCCAAACTTCCTAGAAGACCTTCTATCACTTCGTTGATATTCCGCACACCTTGTAATTCTGTCCGGAGGGCAGCCTCTCGGGCCTCCTGCTGATCAAATAGAGGATCCTCGCCATCATGGGGAGCTCGAGGTTCTGGGGTAGTTTTCTCGTCGGAGGTTCTTGGGTCGGTCTTTTTCTGGATCACTCTCTTAGATGGCGAGTTCCAGAGGTCCTCTGTGTCATCATCGGATAGCTGAAGCCTTTCCATTTCTTCTGCTGTGGTGCGGAAAGCCATGATATTGAACTTGCACAGAGTAGCAGCCGAAGTATGTACAAGCAATCTTGAGGGGCTGAACACCCGAATAGGTTTAGTCCTAGACTAATTGCCCGTATGAAGTGCTTGAAAAGGTCAATTGATAGCTGATGAGCAAGAAGATCGACAGTTGTAAGACAATCTAACAGGCAATTGGGGTAGATCAAAATAGGAAATCCACATTGTTGACGCGGGGTTTTCAGCCACCGCAATTATCGGGCGGTGAAGATACCCGGTGGCTGGGCGACAATCGGCTGTCACAACAACTTCGCCCTTCTTTCATCCCCATCTTATCGTTATTTTGTTCTTGTCGCCTCGGACAATTGAATATCTGCAGCCTCGTGTTTAATTCCTTTTTTTGGACTTTCATATCTCCGACTACTGCCCTGATTTTGGCTGGACATCTGACAAGCCGGAATTGGTACGCCCTTGATTGAACCAACACTCCACGACAAGATCGTGAAATTCAGAAAAAGCCCAAGAATAAACTGTGACTAGCATACTATTTACATTTTCCCTCAAACGATTGCAAAGTATCGAGCGGTTGTTCAATCGTGATTCAAGTCAACATGGCGTCAACACCACCGCCTCCATCACCGTCTGAACTTCGCGTACCCAGGGCGCCGCGACATGGGGCAAAGCACGACAACTATGAACCTTACCCTACCCGCTACTCTGCGAGACTTGCAGGTCAACGAGTTTCAAGGGTTGTCCAAACCACGCCACCCCCAAGTCACCCAAGCGCATCTGCCAAACCTGGACCATCCAAAAGAACCCTTTCGCCCTCTTCTCCAGGCACCGCCAAACCCTCGCCCAAAAAGGTTGCACGCCCCCATAGAGCTGCTGCCTCCCGAATTTCTCCCTTTGATTCGGAACTTGGACTTCCCCGCACTTCTGCACACCACACCTCCCGATCGTCTGCAGAACAGGCTTTACCTACCCCAGCTAAAACTCCTTCGAAGAAGAAGGTAATCCATTCTGATTCTTCTACATCTCGTTCCCTGTTTCCTTCTACTTCCACGCCAAAACGCAGAAAAATGGATACCCCCAAACTCTCTGCCGCAGAACCCCCAGCAATCTTCGTCGACGAGCCTTTAATCGGGTACACCGTTGAAGCTGCAGAGCAAGAATTGGGTATCCCCATTCATGAGGATTCACGTGATCGCATCCCTGTGGTCGGCCCACTCTCGACTGATTCGTTCATTTCCAAGGCTGCAAGAGCGGTCGGACGACCTGCGACTCGCTCAACCACCAACCACAAAGATGGAGCTTATTATGTCCAGTAAGTCAACCCTCACCTACCCGTCATACTCGCATATTCTAACTTGTATCTTAGCCGTGGAAAGAAAATATTCAAGCGCTTTGATGACATGGAAGATGAGGCTGAGGATGAAGATGACCTTGGTCTTTTCGCCAACCGCCCCGACCTGCTGGCCGATAACCCTGATATTCTCAAGAGCGTGAAGCCTTTGAAACGTGGTGAAATCAAACCTCGTCTCCTCTTTTCTACCCCCGTTCAGCCTCCCGATGGTGATGAGGAGGATGTCACCGATGTCGAGGATCACGAGCCAATGTCTCCAACTCCGGCTTATGAAGACCAGGAGGCATTTCTGACTCCTCCCATCTTGTCAGATCCAGCCACCCCTTCCTTTGAATCCGAGGACTCATCTGTCGTTCTCCCTGCCCCTATTGGACGTGCTGGCCTCCGTTTCCCTCGCTCTGCTGTGGGCGATGTGTCTCCTTTCCAGCCCGCTTCTTTCTCTGAGGACCTTGGTCTCAGCGCATCTACCGAGGACCAGACTCGGTCCCGAGGTCTTTCTGTCAGCAGTGGTAGCAGCCTCCTGAAATACTGGCCGTCTGTGAGCCGGAAAACGCGGGAAGTTGAAGCCCCCACCGACCGTGTGAAACGCCTCCGCCAGGCCCGCGGTAGCCCTGCCCCACGCACCCGACAGGCCCTGCGCGCAGAAGCTTCTGGACAGGCTTCGACCGCTGAGCCGTCTACATCTGATTCCTAGGTTTCACTCAAGCACCTTTCTCACCTCAACTTTGCATTATTCCAGCGCTCTGACGATTTTGACCCTTCGTTTATGCGTTGTGCCGGTCCTGGCGCTGAGGGTGTCAATCTTTTGTTTGTTGCGCCCGGGCGCATCCTTTTTGTCGGCGCCTTCTTTTTCTTTCAGATGTTCTCCTAATGCCCTTCTTTCTCCCCACAACGGCCATCTTGTAATTGCGCAGGCCGCTGGTGTTTCTCTCTTTTTTCTTTTTTTTGCGTTTTGTTCCAATGGCGCGCATGGGTTTGTGAATCGCGAATACTAAGGATACCTCATGAACACATCTTCGGCTTGAATAGCGGCGTTTTCCCTTGTCTTTTTCATCTACGCTCTTCCAGATTGTTTCTTTCTTTTGGTTTTGATTTTTGGTACCGGCGTGTTCTTTTGTTTTATTAATCGCGGGAAGCGATCATCACGGGAGGAATCATGGTTAAGCGGAACAGCTCAATGGAAATTCAGGAATTTTTTTGGAAAGGTTTTCCCGGTAGCTAGTATTAAGTCCGTACAAAAAGCTCGCTTCTTTGTTGGGGAAGTATGGTTGTATCCCCGCTGCTAGTTGGTGTAGTCAAAACAAGCTTTCCAAAGTTCGGCAGTAGCCGCGCTAATCATCGATGCTATTAGTACACGTAGGCAAGTAGAGAAAAGCCTTCCATGACCCTTATAATTGAGGTACAAATACATTAATCATCACATCGATTCATGACAAGGGCTGTATCTAGCTCTACTCCTCAACAAATTCAACAAAAAAGAAATCCGCCCAATGCAACCGGGACATGCTTTGTATTCGTTACAGCGTTATGAGTATTCTTATCCTCAAGGGGGGGCCAGGGGTTGAGGTGGTGATATGATGGATATAGGCATTTGGATGCATCAAATGAACTCCAAATCATCATCGTCATCATCATCCAAGAGAACCTGTTTCCTACTCGGTGTGGTCTCAGCTGGCGCACCCAGGCTCTCCCGGCCAGCCTCCCTGATACCCCTTGAAGTGATGAACCGCGTTTTCTTGACCCCACTGCCGTGAGGCTTGTCATGGGCACGCTTCATTGGGCTTAAACGGACGTTCTTGGCTTTACCGAAGGTGGTCATATCCATGCCGTGGGTTGTGGTGGGGCTCTTGGGCAAGGGGGTGCCTGATGCTTTGTCCTTGTTTGGACTCTCGTTGCTGGTCCTTGTGCGAAGGTACTCGGCACCCACACCACCGACACGGCCGGAAACTAGCTTTTGGGTGATGTCACGCTCTCGCTGTTGGGTTGCGAGACGTCTGCGCATTCGTTCCTCCTTGCTGTCCATACCGCGGCCCATCATACCTGAGGCGATGAAGGGATCGTCATGCGCATCAATCAGGTTTGCCGCCGAGCCTCCCATGGGGTTGTAGGACGAACGACCACCACCGCGGTTTCTGGAGGGCGCCACGTAGTAAAGCGATTGAGATCCCATGTCATACTTAGGACCATCGTGTTTAAGGCCTTGCTTGAAAGCAGCTCCTCGCTTCGCCCCTTCCCCAAACAATCCGGTGCGCGAGCCGGATTTACCACCAGGACCAAACATACCAGTGTCAGCATTGACTCCTGAGCGTTGGCCCTGAGTGCGTCGGATCTGGATATCAACGTGGAAGTCACAGAACTCGGTCTTTCGACCATCTATCCAGGATTGGCAGGTCTTTCCGTCTTTTCTCACAGCCTTGCAGAACCCGATATCCCGTGCCTTGCCAATTTCGAGGACCTTGTCATCTGATGAAGACAGTGACAGGCTGAATCTGTTCGTGTCCAGCTTGTGCTTTGGTGGAGGCATGATTGTAGGGTTCAGAATTGCGACGAGAGTCCCTTCCGAGATTTTGTAATAACGGGGGAAAGCAGTGTCAAAAAGGAAGAGGTCAATAGTCCATTTCAGGTCGGTCAGGGTAATGGCCATATATCTGTTGGTGTTGTTACGCCCATCATCATAAGGGTCCTTTTCTTGAGCCGACGCGTTTCCTGAAGCTTTCTTGTCCCTGGGGTCGGACTTTGACGCAACGATGCCAAATACCACGAAGTCCCCATCGATGTCCTCTGGGAGCTCGAATGCCGGTGCCTTGACGGTTTTAAGTAGGTCAGGAATGCGCAAAACCCTCTTTTCTGCGAGTGTGCGGCTCAAGAAAGAATGCGGAAGAACTCGGCTTGATAGATGTAGCGATGAGTAGGACTCGAATTTCGAAGAATCCGGCGCCTTCATCAAAGCATCATCTGTTTCGCCTAGTTTGTGTGAAGAACTTGGTTCTTCTTCTGCGGTATGAGTTCGCCTATGTAGATGAGAGTGTCTCTCGTTGTGGCCAATTCCCTCGGTTCGTCGAACATTCGGGGTTGTATTACTGCGTTGTAGACCAGATGGGCGGGATTGTCCCATAGATCGAAGAATATCCTCACGGCTGAAGCTTTCCACAGGGCGCTCTTGTGATGACGAGGGTGGGGATGAAGGCCTTGTGTCCGAAGCTGCAGCTTTGAAGGCCTCGATCTCCGACTTGTCCACTTGAAAAGCTGAACTGCGGTTAGCCTGGACCCTTTCTGCTCTCTCCAGCCGAGATTTCTCGGCCGCCCTGCCTTCCGCCATTCTCTCGCTGAAACTTTTTATTCGGTTGATCCCTCCTGTTGATGAAGGAGAAGTTTGGGGCCGCGAGCTGAATATGTCATTAGAGCGCGGTGTAGCACCGTCTCGAAATCCCATATGACTACTTGGTCGAGGCCCGGGTCTTGAACTTGGAGGTCGTTTCAAGGATACATCACTAGCCTTCCAGCCCTTATCAATTCCCATGACATACCTCCGAGGCGATATTGGGTCGGCGGGAGGCAGTTCTCGCCTGGTAGGTGATGCCGGAACCTGGATTCCATCGCTGCTCGTTCTTTGCCTCCCTCCCTTGGCGATTCTTGGTGTCGCACCGCGGTCTTCTGTTCGCAGAGCGCTGATTGCGGAATTTGGTCGAACATCTTCGTCCTCGAGGTTCGAACTAGATCTTCCGCGATTCTTTTGTTGGAGTTTCTTCAACTTCAAACGCGCTTTGATCTCGGCTAGCTGAAGCTGCAGGGTTTCTTCGTCCTCCTCTTCGCCATCATCCTCGTCCAGAATTTGACTCGCTTTTGATCGGAGATTAGGTGTGGTACTTGAGCGCTTCAATGGCGATGACGGATTCTCTCGAGGGCGTTGCATCTCTTGGTACTTTCGTCGTCCCGCCGGCGAACTCAAGAGAGCCGCGCGGGGCGATTGGGGCGGCCACGCAGGTTCAACCACTTTGACGGGGGAGAATGATTAGCCATCGATCAGCGTAAACAATTGGAGGGACCTTACTGGCGATTAATGAGAGGATTCAAACGTAATCAGAGACCGAATATACCATGGAGCGTCATTTGCGGCCCACGCCCTTTGCCCTTGCGAGTGTAGAATGCAGAATGTAGAGTATGTAGAAGGGGATAGTCAAAATGATCATGGAGAACAGAGCACAGGGATACAATAACACAAGGGTTGAAACTCGCTAATGCAAAGTGAAAGTGACGGATCGCGCACAGGGCCGATTGGGTCGGGAAGGCGCGTTCGCGTCGCGGCCCTTGCCATTTTAGCCCCTTCCGTTTCCACTCTTCTGATCTTCACCTTCACTTTCTACATATCACACAATGAGGACTCGATCAGCCCCAGTATCGAAATCGAAAAAGTCTGAAGACGAGACTAAGACCAAAACCCTCGTTGCGGCAGAGAAACCGAGCAAAACGTTCATCCTTCCATCCTCGACCAGCGACAATGCGCGCCTCCTCTCCCTACCAGATCCCCAATCGGGAGAGCTAACACGCTACTTCTTCTGCCCGGATCGCGGTATATACGAATTTACGGTTGTTGCACCGCCGGCGCATATGGCGCGCAGTATCCTGTTCACACCTCGCACGCGCGCAACCGAAACCCAAAGCCCGTTGGAAGAAGAGAAAAAGGACCCTGAGGAGCCCTCCCTGCCGGGCTCAATCACCAAGAAGGCAGAGTTCCTGGTGGCAACCCCAATTGATGCGATGTTTTTCATGGTTCCGTTGTTAGCGCCTTCTTCGAAATCAGGCCGTTCTCTTTTCCAGCCATTAGACGATATAATCGACTCCCAAGACGATATGCCTAAGAATCTGCGCCAAGTCCTTTATGATGATGAATTCCGGGGCTCCCTCCTAGCACGGACGGAAGCTATCTGTGAAGTGGTCGAGGCCGGTGATGAGAAGATGTTCCGGTTCAATGAGACGAGGCTTGTTCAAGAATTGATCACAAAGGCAGAACGCATGGCGGATCGGGGTCTTCCTGTGAGTCTGGAGGAACGTTTTGTTCGTCAGGCGCTAGCCACACCCTTGATGTCGGTTAAACGAGAAAATATTCCGCCTAGCCAGGAGCCGTCAAATGAGGGCCAGGAATCGGCCTCAAAATCCGAGGAGAGGCAGAGTTCGCCCTCGACTGTGGACACAACTGCGACCCCGTCTGTTGCGACACCTGCAGGGGAATCGACACCCGTGCCACAGCCACCGAGCGAAGAGTCCCCAGCTACGGATCCTATTACGCGGCTCCTCCGAATTTCCACTGCACTATCCTTCATGAAGGAGTCATATCTGCCCGCCACCATGGCCTCGAGACTAGATGAGATCTTCGCTTCTGCAGATAGCCCGATCGATTTCAAGCCACTTAAAGACCGTCTTAAGGAGATTGCAGACCTTCGGGCTCAAGCTCTCGCATCACGCGACATGTCCAACTTCAGTCGGAAACGAGCCCTTGATGACGAAGAGGATGATACGCGAGCCGAGAAGAAACGTCGCAAGGAGGAGGAGGAGAAAAAGTCCAAGGCTGCAGAATCCCAAGCAGTCAAGAATCTGAAGAAGGTCAACACAAGCGGGATGCAGAAAATGAGCGCTTTCTTCGCCAAGGCTGCACCCAAGAAGAAGACTTGAATTTTTAGGGCACAACCGACTGAACTATAACATAGCCGTATGTTATGCAGGTAATTTATTGCCTGGCTTCGGACGAATCCAACCAGCAAGTTCTATGATTGAAAGATTCTGTCTATAGATCTAGAGGCCTGGGCCTCCTACCCAGACAGGGCCACCAGAGGCACTGCCAGTGCAGGCGAGTCGAGTCGAAAGGCTCGCCTCGTTCCACAGCCCCAACGAATCTACGCGATTGCTTGGAAGGCACATATTGCAGAAAGACACTTGTGCCCAGGAGATCATTCTTCCACCCGGCACATCTTTGTGCACCGTCAATGTATACTATCTATTGAATAATCCATGAAAGATGAATATAATTTTATATTTTGATCTCATCATAATCGCTAACCCTATTCAAATGGGCTTCGTTTCAATCTGCTATGCAATATTCAAAGGGGGATCTGGTCAATAGCAGCCCCCGTAACCCTATAACCGAAAAACGTTAGCCATCATCCAGTGTGTGCCAGCGATCAAAGGGGAGCGAGGAAGGGAACAACATACAAGAACGACCCATTGGACGGCTTGCTAATAACCATAGCCTGCTCCAACTTCTCCTTGCTGATATCCGGGAACTTCTTAAGATAGTACTCATCCCTCAGCGCAGCAGTAACAGCCTCAACCTTACCCTGAGGCAACATGTGGACAGTGCAACCACCCCACCCAGCACCAGTCAAACGACTACCCCAAGTACCCGCACGACGCGCAATAGCACAGATCTCATCGACCTCCGGTGCACTGCAGTCATAGGCCGTCGCACACGATTCCTGCGACTCATTAAGCAACTGACCGAGATAGTGAATGCGCTTCTCGTCCAGCTGCGTAGCCTTGCTGAGACAAGCCTTGAAATCGAGCACACGACGCGCCTCCTTGAAGCAGTGCAGCGCGCGCTGGCGGAGTTGGAATCGCTCCGCTTGCACGGGGAATGCGGAGAGGAAGGTCGACTCTAGCTCGGCTACGGTGATGCTCAGCAGTTGCGCCATCTCCTCGCGCGTGTATCCCTCTTCTTGTGTGAACAGGTCCATCGTCGCTTGGATCACGGAGTCGATTTGGTACTCGAGTGGATCTTGGAGACGGCCTTCTTTGGTCATTAGCTCGTTGTGGAAGTTGCGCAGACTGTAGCCGAGTGAGCTGTTGTCCTTGGGGAGTGTCACGCCGTGGTGCTTGGCGAGGATCACGGCAGCGAGGGTGCACTCTGCTACGCGTAGGTTGTAGTGGCGCGGGGCGGTATCGGCCTTGTTGGAGGTTACGAAGCTCTGGGCCATTAGGAAGGTGATTTCGTCGGAGGATGTGGGGATTGGGACGTGGTGGGCTTTGAATTTAGGGAAGAATTGGGTGTAGAGCAGGTAGCCGCGCTTTGAGAAGATAGATGCTGCTTGGTCCATGCTATAGTTACGCAGTGATGTTAGCTTTTTGTTGGTTGCTGTCGTCTGTTGACGGGGGGATAACTCACCCGCCGGAATAGACGCCGACAGCCCGCTCCGAAACAACAGCCAGATCCAACAGATCCTGCTTGGAGACGTCGTGGTTGTTGGCCTTCATGACGGCCAGGGCACTGGCGCACACGAAGGCAGCACTGCTGGAGATACCACCGCCGGGTGGCACATTGCCGTCGACCAAGATCTGCATGCTGGCAGGGACAAGCGAGCCATCGGGCTTCTCCTTGCGCAGGAACTTGAGAGCGCCTGACAGACCGGCACGGAAATAGTTCACCCACTCGTGCTTCTTGGGGTCGATCTCGACGTCCTTATCGTGGGGCACGCTGAATTCGCGTGTGGGGAACTTCTCTGGTGAGACATTGGCGATCGTGATGGTAGTGCCCTCTGCGCTGGCGGGGACCACCTTGACGGCCATAATCACGTCGACACTAACGGCGGTCGGCAAAACATCGTACAGTGAGTAATCGATGTGCTCGCCGATGATGTTTACGCGGCCGGGACTGCGCGCCACGAAGTCTGGACGGTGGTTATATGTCTTATTGAACTGGGTAATGAGGTTGGTCCATCGCTGCTGGTGCTCTGATGCAACCGAGTTCACCGAGGCGTCGTCTGTTGCGTAGACTTCCGCGATGGATTCTGTTTGCGGCACGAGCTCTTGTTGAAGTGACATGGCGGGGTAGGGGAAAGGTGAAGGCGGGGCAGTGAGGAGAGGAATTGAGAATAAGAAGGGAAAAGAGGAAGACAAGAGATAAAAGGAGAAAAAGGAGAAGAGCTAGAGTGGTAATTTGTGTGTAATTTCTCAAATGTCCCCATATTCTCCCCGGGTAAAGTGGTCAGGCACGTGGGGTTACAACAGGGCCATTTTTGCCATTTTGGGAAGTCCGGTGACTGTGTGCAGCCACTTTGCGGGGGAGGTGGAAGGAGACTCAAGGAGACTCTGGAGAGAGTCTCCATTCATCAATAACTCCACGATTTCTGATTGGGTGATTGGGTTTCCTCTCGCGGGAGTTTTCTACCGGATTTGGCTATGACGACATGTTTCTACCGAGTACTATATAGCCATTCTCTATATTGTATTTCCATTCTGGAATTCCTCTCCTCTCTCCTCCTAGTTGCTACTCTTTAATACTTTTTCTACTTGCATCCTAGATTCATTCCTTTATATCTGCAAAATGACTTTCCTCTACGATGTACGTAGGTACCTAGGTATGTTCCTAGACCGTGGGGTGTCGAGCCGAGCGTATCGGATTGAGGGATCCCGAGAGTGGGCCTAAAAGAATCGGCATCGTGCCATATACGGCCCGATGAAACCGGGAATAGCCGATTTTTCAAACGGAAAAGTCTGCTTTATGTCTTGTCTCAATATGCGGAGCATACTACAATTAGCACATCAAGGGCTCATGGATACTGGTGTTTTTATAGTCATCTATACTTATCGACGATCTCCCAAGGGTCTATAGAGGCCAGTGCGAACCCATATATATCAATGGCAAAGATAGGCTTCTGCGCTTCCTCTTCTGTACAGTTTGCAAGTGATTCGATCATTCTTTCGGTGATTTTCTGAGACAGTGGGGTTGCAGGATCGGGATCGGCTCCACGGTCCAGCAAAAGTCGAACTGTCTCGATGTTCCCGGTATCCGCGGCCATGGCCAACGGCGTGTGTTGATTGGTGTCTATGTAGTTGACTGGGGATCCTGAATCGACAAGGAAGCACGCGATATCGAGGTTTTGCCATGATGCATTGAGTGCCCTTCCCAAGATGGTGGAGTATTCGGATTGAGCAAGATCTGCCCATTTGGGACAAGCTCTCACAAGAACTTTAAGAGTCTCAAAGCAGCCTTCCCCGGAGGCGTTGAAAAAGTCCTAGGCGCGCGGCACGTATCTATTCTTCTCAATCAAGACTTACAACGCTTCTGCGTGATCGTTCGCAAGCGCCGCTGTCCAGGGAGGCCAGTCTCGGATTGAATACAACTCAAAATACTCCCAGATTTTCCCCTTCCATCTAAAATCCATCTGTATTCAAACAAGCTGCTTGGAACTCGTAATCTTCCAATTAAAGCTCACAAGAATAATCGGGCGCTTATGCAGCCTTGTCATGACTTTTTGTTGGTCTTTTGGATGCTCTTTTTAGGTAGGGACTTTTCTATATACAACCTTTGATAATTTTGATCATTGCTTGCTCTTAGGAGCAAATAGTTCTTCTAGGAGCCTCTAGAACAAGGTGCAAGGTCTCTCTTCGTTCCAAGATGCCCATATTCGCCTAGTCAGTAAATACGCATATGTGAAACCAAGATGTGTGATTGGAGACTCCCCATCTTCTAGACATAGTTGTACGATATCCTATGTCCTGTAAGGTCTCATGAAGCCGCCACCAAGCAGTGGGGAAGTCCATCCGGATACCTTCTTTCGCTAGTTTGCAAGTGAAGGAGTCTCAATCTCCCGATGTCGCTGAAGCCAAGATCATGGATAACAAGGAAGTTTGGTCTTTTGGTCAGGCTGCCCATTGTCACAGAACACTGCCAGAATGGTGAGGATAAAAGCCGGTTGAAAATATATCAACGAGGCCAGGATGGTGGCATTCTTATGGCTACGGGCGAAGAAATGTGCCATGCCGGACTTTGGTAGTGTTTTGGTCAATATTGATTTACTGCTTTGCCCTACGCATATGTCGATTATGTCGACGCACAACGCAGACATATGAACTATCACCAATTTTCTTTTAATTTGAAAGGTATTATATCATTATAAAGCACTTAGAGAATATATCAATCTATCAATTAATCAATGGAGATTTTTGTTCGCATAGGTCAGGTAAAAAACAATACTCGTTTTATTTGTACTATGAGGTGATGAGTGGGGCCGACTATTTTTGTTAGATATATATGAAAGAGGTAAAAAGCATGAGCTATGCAAGAGACCTTTTTATGTATAACCTTTGATAGTCAACTACTAGTACCTTTACCTAACTATGAAGTTCAACCCCGGGGCCCTAGCGCCCAGGCACAAAATGGGGAGGAAAACTAAGTAATCTGTTGCTGGTAGTAATAGCCAATGGGACCAAAGTCCTTGGTGGCACACTTCATCGCCCCCAATCGGCCCTAGGCTAAAAGATACGATGCAGATAAGTCTCAGCTTAGCTAGCACAGTTCGATCGACAGGGATGTGGGGATAACCTTGGAAACGTAGGGTTAATATTTACTAAGGTTTCCAACCCGATCTATACGAAGCTTTATTTATTTTGTTTTCTGTTCCCTCATGCCCTACTCAATCTAGTTATATATCATATATGTTAACCTGCTATTCCGAGCATACAGAGCATTTTAACCCATAGAAAATCATCCAAGCCAAAGATAGAACACTAGTGTAGAAGAGCGAAGTTTTCATTATATCGAAAGGATGGTTGATTCTATGCTTGGCTGTATAGGTGAGGTGGTCAGCAAAAATAACAGAATGGTTTAGCCGAGCAACAGACCTTGGAGGCTTGTGTACTGGCAGACCATGAAGTAAGGGATTCAATAACATTGCATCTACAAAGGGCGCAGGCATAAACATCCTTACAATGTCCCTTGTACAGTAACTAGCTTGGCCCAGACGCCCGGTCCGATCTAGACCCACTTGGCCGAAAAAGGTTGGAAGATCTAAAATCGGACAAGGCTCCGGTGAGTTCTGTGTAGGTGCAGAGAGATCTTGGACTATGGTGACTTTGAAGTCCGGCTGTGGCCAACATGATAGTTCCACGTATATGCCTAATTTGTCAATATTTTGTTAGGAGGCGTACAGCAGATATGTATGTGTACGTCGTAGACCATATTTTTTTGCCGAGGGCATACGAAAACACCAAATCAGGTGATCTAGCAACGGCCGAGGTCGGAGGGCGCGGAGGGGCGCCGAGCCAATCAGAAGCCCCGAATATCTTGACTCAGAGCGGTCGGACATTTTGGGTTAGGCGTTTTCTCGGAAACCCCAGAGACGAGTCACTGGCAATCTTCAGCGGTCAATTGGAACTCATTTTTCCTTACTTTTTAAATCACTCTCCCCTCAGTCTTCCTGGCTTGGCTATCATACACAATGATGCCTCTAAGACCCTCAAAAAGCGCTCTGCGCGCATTCCACCTCCAGAAGCAGTTTGCTGGACGTCGACCTTTTTCGACCTCGTTTGTGGCTTCGGCCGCTTCGCCCCACCGCTCCTCTGTCCAGAAGCGTACCCAGAGCACAGCTACGGCTTCAAATCCGTTAGTTCATTTCCCCCTATGGTTGCAATGCAATTGAAGCCTTGTTCTAATTTGTTTAATCGTCAGGGAGTCCAGACCCGTGCCCAGTCCGGCATTCAATCAGGAGCCCCATCGCAATGAGATTTCTCCCTTGCAACATCGCCAGCTCCCCGAGCTCGATGACTCGTATGTTACCCCGATGACGGCTTGAAAACACCGAAACTGATTAGTACAAAGAATGGTTGGAATGAGTGGTGGAGAGATCTTCCACGAGATGATGCTTCGCCAGGGTGTGAAGCACGTCTGTGAGTATCTCATGATTGATATTGCACAATTGGCCAATTCTAATACTTGACATACAGTCGGTTACCCCGGTGGTGCCATTCTCCCCGTTTTCGATGCTATCTACAACTCCAAGCACTTCGAGTTCCTACTTCCCAAGCATGAGCAGGGCGCTGGTCACATGGCCGAGGGTTATGCCCGTGCCTCTGGCAAGCCTGGTGTCGTTCTCGTTACTTCTGGCCCCGGTGCTACCAACGTTATCACTCCCATGCAAGATGCCATGTCTGATGGTACCCCGATGGTTGTTTTCTGTGGTCAGGTCCCCACCAGCGCTATTGGAACCGATTCCTTCCAGGAAGCCGATGTGATCGGTATCTCCCGTGCTTGCACCAAGTGGAACGTGATGGTCAAGTCCGTTGGTGAGCTGCCTCGCCGCATCCAGGAAGCTTTCGAGATTGCCACGAGTGGTCGTCCCGGTCCCGTCCTGGTTGACCTGCCCAAGGATGTCACCGCTGGCATTCTCCGCAACCCCATTCCCATGCACAGCACTATCCCTTCGCTCCCTAGCGCAGCTACCGTGGCAGCCCGTGAAATGAGCCGCAAGCAGCTCGAGGGCACCATCAAGCGTGTTGCTAACCTCGTTAACGTTGCCAAGAAGCCCGTCCTCTATGTCGGACAGGGTCTCCTTGCTCGCCCCGATGGGCCCGAGATCCTCAAGGAGTTTGCCGATAAGGCATGCATCCCGGTCACCACTACCCTGCAGGGTCTTGGTGGATTTGATGAGTTGGATCCTAAGGCTCTCCACATGCTGGGTATGCACGGATCCGCCTACGCCAATATGGCTATGCAGGAGGCCGATCTTGTCATTGCTGTTGGTGCCCGCTTCGATGACCGTGTCACTCTCAGCATCCCCAAGTTTGCGCCTCAAGCCAAGCTTGCCGCTAGTGAAGGCCGCGGTGGTATCGTGCATTTCGAGATCATGCCTAAGAACATCAACAAGGTTGTTCAGGCTAACGAGGCCGTGGAGGGTGACTGTGCTGACAACCTCCGTCTTCTTCTGCCCCATGTCAAGACTGTTTCTGAGCGTCCCGAGTGGTTCGAGCAGATCAACGACTGGAAGCAGCGCTTCCCCCTGTCGCTCTACGACCGCCAGACCGAGGACGGTCCTATCAAGCCCCAGGCTGTTATCGAGAAGCTTAGCGAACTCACCGCCGACCGGAAGGAAAAGACCATTATCACCACTGGTGTCGGACAGCACCAGATGTGGACTGCTCAACACTTCCGCTGGCGTCACCCTCGTACCATGATCACCTCCGGTGGTCTCGGTACTATGGGCTTCGGTCTCCCCGCCGCTCTTGGAGCCAAGGTGGCCCGTCCGGACTGCCTCGTCATCGACATCGATGGTGATGCTTCTTTCAACATGACTCTCACTGAGCTTTCCACCGCTGCTCAGTTCAACATTGGTGTCAAGGTCCTCCTGATTAACAATGAAGAGCAGGGTATGGTCACTCAATGGTAAGCTGTCGTCTCTGATCTTTTCCCAGTATATTTGACTTATCTTTTTGTTTCAGGCAAAACCTCTTTTACGAGGATCGGTACTCCCACACTCACCAGCAGAACCCCGACTTCGTTCCCCTTGCCAAGGCTATGCGCGTCGCTGCCGATAAGTGCTTCAAGCCTTCCGAGCTTGAGGAGAAGCTGAAGTGGCTGATTGAGCACGACGGCCCTGCCCTCCTGGAGGTCATCACTGACCGCAAGGTGCCCGTTCTTCCCATGGTGCCTTCTGGCCGTGGTCTGCACGAGTTCTTGGTTTACGATGAAGGTATGCAACCCCCTGGCCAGTGATTGACTTGAAACACCGCTAACTCATTTATTACAGCCAAGGATTTGGAGCGCAAGGAGCTGATGCGCGAGCGTAATGTGGACTTCCATGTCCGGAAAGAGTAGGTGACTAGCCAATGTCACCTTGACAATCATATTTCTGTACTTTGATATCCATGGCGTTTCTTGGCTGGTTCACCAAAAGCGATTGGGGCAATATCTGTCTAAAGATAAACAACAAAGTTGTTAACCAGATTGCTCTTGGAGGTCTCTCTGGCAGAGAAGTTTGATGCTCGCGGGTTCTATACGCCTGTGGAGGGTTGCCCTTCGCCGTATCCTTGAAACAACCATGGCGAGTTGCATGAAACACGCGCTTCGCCATGGCCTTCGATCAATGTTGGCCTTTTCTCTTGCCAGGTTGTTCCTCTTGTATATAATCATTGACGTCTCGGGTTCCTCGATGGGACTTGGGAAATTGATACGTGCGGGTTCCATTTAAATAGGAGCAGTTAGTCATTGAAAGCAATATTCTCTTGTTTTATTACGTGTTCATAAGTAATTGCTCGTATGTTCATCATCTTAGATGGCTTTTGTCTTTGCTGGCTAACAATGTATGTAGCTCCGGCCCTCGAGGATGTGAAATCACCTACCCGAAAAGGAAAGTAGGCAGAACACAGATTGTCCACTTTTGGATAGGAAGTAAAGTGATCTACATGCTTTCTCGCTATTGCTTTGCCTTATAACTTAATAGAGCACATCAATCAAATAGACACTCAAAAACAAAGAGCCAATGCTAAATATGCCTAAAGGATGGCAACGAAAGAAGCTTACCTAGGTACTACAGCAAACTTATGTAAATGGACGACTGCGCGTTAGCACCTGACAACTTTGAATATATATATATTCCTTCCCCTTCACACTCTTGCTTTCAATCATGCTCTTTCATACGACCCAGGAATTGCATATCCCACAGCAAACAACTATTAGAAAGCAGCTTTTTGCAGTGCTTTCAACTGCATTGACCTTCACGGATCGCATTTTCTCGTGATATCGCCCAGCTAGGGATCTTCCTCTTGAGCATCGTCTTTCCACCAAGCACTTGACCAGGAAATGATACCAGATCATGGACCCTCAAAGGTGTGTTTTAGATCTCCCTTACTTTTGCAGTATACCGCAAGCGATTTGAGAGACATCTGAATCTATTTGGAAACCCCTCTAAGTAATTTGCGGAAGATGCTAATCGATTTAACCTATTAAAGGATGTGCCGTGACTTCGCCAGAGGCAATTGCCGGTGGAAAAACTGCAAATTTGCTCATGTGAGCAATGACCAAAGCCGTAGTCCAAAAGTCCCAACTAGCCAGATCCAACGCCCTGAGCCCTTGCCCCGACGAGCTCGTGGCTTGCCAAATGCAGAAAATGCATTTCGAGTATGGCAACGCAGCATTCCTCTACGCGCGACGGTCATTCGTCCCTCTTCTGGGAAGAAAACGACCATCTTCCGGAAAGCGAGGGAACTGATTGACTCTGACGCCAGTATACGACAAGAAGTTATCCGGACATTGGCGACTGAGGACGGCTTGCGCCTCGTCTTGGACCTTGTCGAGGAGAATTTCGAAGACATGGATGCCGCAACGAGAGACCTAATTTTCAAGACTCAGGTGCTACCGTTTCTAGAGACAATCTCAAATCCCGAGGTTATCTCCTCTCTGGTACTGGAGCAGGCAGTGGGCACAATCTACAATGTCTTGTTTGGAATCGACGGATCCAGAGCAGCGCGATGGCTCAATTTCATCTGTGGGGTTCTCGAAGTCGACACCACCAATGAAGGCAGTGCCATGCTACTGGAGGCATCTCTGCACACGTTTTCTCGCATTGCGGACCTGAATTCTACGGCTCCTATCCAGGACTGCCTGCATGCCGTTGCACAGAGATTTGAAACTGTGCTTACCTCAATGAATAACAAGCAAGGCATGAGCGGTAGACTTTATCAATCTCGGCTGCACCTTGATCGTCTTCTTCAGCGCATGGAGACTGGAAACTCGCTCCCAACGGGTACGCCAGAGAAGAAAGCCAAGAAGGAAAGCAATGTTGCTTTTGTCGCCAACCGTGAGAGTCCCGGAGGCAGACACAACAATGACTTCGACGACATCTGCCAGATTAGGATCATGCCTAGCTTCGAAGAAATCCGCAGCCTTCGAGGGGAGTACTTACCCGTCAATAACCCACTTCACTGGCATATTGATGGTATCGACGGATTGCTAGATCGAAACTTTCGGTTGTTGCGAGAAGACACCGTCGGTCAACTTCGAGATGCAATCCACCACGAACTGAGTCCACGTGCCCAGCAGTCACAACTGCGCAAGTTCGTATATCCTAAGTCCACGGTGGTCAATCTTGAGTTCAATTGGCTTTCGGGTCTTTACTTCGAAGTCGACTTCCCTCAGCCTGCTGCTGTAACAAACTACACACCCATGGCCCGAGAGATGTGGTGGCAGAACTCAAAGCGTCTACAGCCCGGTGCGCTTGTGTGCCTGATCATTCAAAAAGATGTGGTGTTGTTTTGCACAGTCACACATCGTGACATGTCACCCAGGCGTAAAAGGGATAACACCCTCCTACAGGATCACCTTCCTCCACAGAACAGAGCAGAGCCAAGGACATTGTGGAAGAGCTCCACGAGAGGCTCGGTTATGTTGATGCTGGTTGATTCTAGGTACACAAACACTCAAGTCATTCTGGACCTTTTCAGTCCCAAGAAGCCTACTATGTCTCTGGTGGAGTTCCCAGGAGTCATTCTTCCAGCCTTTGAGCCGGCGCTCCAAGCACTTCAATCGATGAAGGTGGCCCAAAACCTGCCTTTCTCGGAGCTGTTCGTTCCATGGGTCTTTGAGAATTTTAACATATCCGATATGGCTCCTCCATTGTATGCTTCGCAGCCTGGCTTTGCATTCAATCTCCGCTGCCTCATGAAGGATGATACTAATTTCTTCGTCCGCGTTAATCAACCATCTGACGTGAAATATGTACAGGATCATTCTACCCTGGATGGCGCACAGGCTCATGCATTAATCAGTTGTTTGAAGCGAAAGCTTGGTTTGATACAAGGGCCACCTGGTACCGGCAAGAGTTACACTGGTGTGGCTCTTGTCAAAGTTTTACTGGCAAACAAAGAGGCAGCTATAGGAAAGTTAGGGCCCATATTATGTGTCACATACACCAATCATGCTCTTGACCAACTTCTTGAGGCTTTACTGGACAACAATGTGACATCGCAAATCGTTCGTATTGGATCCCAGTCCAAGTCGGAGAGGCTGGAAAGATTCAATCTTCAGACTGTCGCCAAAGATACAGCAAGAACAAAGATGGAGAAGAAAGAAAGATGGTCCACAGCTGAGAGACTCTCATTGTGTGAGGATGACTTTCGCGCCCTTGACCTGAAAAAGGAAGTTCCCATTGCTCGTCTCAAGTCCTATATCCAGCGGACAGATCCCCAGCACCACGATCAGCTGTTTTCACTGGTTCAGGCAGATGGTTTCTTGGGAGTAAAAACCAACAGCCCCCAGACAACACTCAATTCCTGGCTTGATTCAGCACCTAAAGACAATACTCCTGCGCGGCCTGTGGACGAACTCATGGGCATCAGTGTTTTTGAGATGTCTCGAAAAGAACGACAGCATCTTTACAACCGCTGGGTTCGTGATTGCCGGGCAGAGTTGGACGAAAGCGTTAGGCAAATAATATCATCTCACAAGACTGCCAAACAGGGGTACGATAGCGTCCAGGATGAGATGCACCTTCGCTGCTTGGCCCAAGCAGACGTCATCGGCGCCACTACAGCGGGACTTGCTCGCAGACTGGATATGTTTCGAAGGCTTCCATGCAAGTTCATGCTATGCGAGGAGGCTGGTGAAGTTCTTGAATCACATCTCCTTACGGCGTTTATACCTTCTGTTGAGCATGCAATCCTCATAGGTGATCAGCAACAACTTCGACCTCAAGTCCAAAATTACGATCTTTCTAGCGAGAATCCTCGGGGTGGTGCGCAATACTCACTCGACATCTCCTTGTTTGAAAGACTGGTGAGCTCAAACAAAAGCCCCATGGACTGTGGAGCTCCTTTCAGCACGTTGGAAACACAGCGACGAATGCATCCATCCATCTCTCGGTTGATCCGTGAAACCCTGTATCCAAAGTTGAAGGATGCTCCATCTGTCTCGGAGTATCCAGGGATTGCGGGGATGCGGAAAAGATTATTCTGGTTGGATCACCGACAGCGAGAGGGAGGATCTGATGCCGATGCCATGTCAACCTCTCATTGGAACACGCATGAGGTCGATATGACTGTTTCACTCGTCAATCATCTAATTAAACAAGGCAAATACAAACACGGAGACATTGCAGTGTTGACCCCGTATCTAGGCCAACTCCACCGACTACGAAAAAGGCTCGATGAACTCTTTGCCATTGTAGTAGGGGACCGTGATCGAGATGATCTCAAGCAGGCGGGCTATGCGGATTATGAGGCCAAGGGCAAGCCAAAGATCAAAGCAGCCTTGTCACAGACCCTTCGGGTGGCCACGGTAGACAATTTCCAAGGAGAGGAAGCTAAGGTTGTTGTGATATCTCTAGTCCGAAGCAACCCAAAGAACCAATGTGGCTTTCTACGCACTTCCAATAGGATCAATGTTCTGTTGTCCCGAGCACAACACGGCATGTACATCATCGGCAATTCCGAGACCTCGATCCATGTTCCCATGTGGGCTCAAGTCGTAAAGATTTTGAAGCAGGATCAGAATATCGGAAAGGCCCTAGAGCTGCAATGTCCTCGCCATCCAGATACACCGATTGCGGTTTCGACGCCAGAAGATTTTCCAAAGTTCTCTCCCGAAGGAGGTTGCAACCTGCGCTGTGTCAACCGGCTAGGCTGTGGACATGCCTGCGCTCAGAAATGCCACTCAGATCTTCTTCACAACGCTGTTTTTTGCCTAGAGCGTTGCCCTCGACCGTTTAGTGGCTGTAACCATTCATGCCCTAAGCGATGCGGGGACCCTTGTCCGGAAAAGTGCATGGTCAACGTATATCGAAAGAACAGAACGCTCCCATGCGGTCATCTAATGCAAAACCTTCCTTGTTGGCAAGATCAAAATATCTCAACATTTCGCTGTCTGATGCGTGTGGACAAGACGGTCCCGGGCTGCAATCATACCATCTCACTGCCATGTCACATCGATGTGGAATCAAAGGATTATCGCTGCCTAGCTCAATGCCGCACCCCCCTGCCTTGTGGACACATGTGCAAGAGGATGTGTTATCGCTGCGTCACTAGAGGGCCCGAAAACATCCCAGCAAATCATGGAAATTGCGAGCAACGGTGTGACCGGAATCATTCTACGTGCGCTCATACCTGTAGCGTTCCCTGCCACGGCGAGGAGCCATGTCCTCCATGCAAGGCTCCTTGCGAAGTGCACTGCGGCCATTCCAAGTGCCCACGCATGTGCTATGATCCGTGTACTCCTTGCGCAGAAGAAAAATGTCTTTCAGCGTGCCCTCACAGCGTCTGCTCAATGCCATGCGCAGCCCCCTGTGATCATGTTCCATGTTCCAAGCGATGCGACAAGAAGCTGAATTGTGGGCATCAGTGCCCGTCAGTATGCGGAGAAAATTGTCCTTCATCCTCCTTCTGTCAAATCTGCGGAAATGAGGACATCCGAAATCATCAAGTCGATTTCATTCTGGGTCAAACGTACAAAGAAATCGACCTGGATGAAACCCCATGCGTATTCCCCAAATGTGGCCATTTCTTGACGATTGAAAGTATGGATGCGCAAATGGACATGGCTAGCTATTACGAGGTCGACGCCAGTGGCAAACCCATCTCTATCTCGGTCTCATTGACACCGTTCTCCATTCGAGACATCAAAACATGCGCCACCTGTCGTGGCCCATTGAGAGATGTCGCCCGATATGGCCGGCTGATTCGCCGAGCTATCCTCGATGAGTCGACGAAAAAATTGATCATCTTGCTCAACCAGGAATATGTCCCTCTTGCAATGGAACTTCCCCAGCTTGTTCGTGAATTGCATGAAACCAAAGGTCAAAGAAAGTTTCCTTGGCCAGCGGTGATTGAGATATCTGGCTCGCGAAGCCATCAAATCCAGACCATGGGAGAAATCGTCCAGAACACAAATCCAGATCGATGGAATACAATCCTTGACCTACGAACGCGCGTTGATCTCTATCGGCACCGTGTGAAACCGGAGGAGCAACCATTTGAAAGAGTTCGGAAAATGATTGAAAATGCTCGACAACGCCAAAAATCCACAATCAACCCTGATCAGGTCGATAATGTGCTACAGACCAAAGGCTTCCTCCAGGGTACCGCCCTCCTAATACGTCTAGACATTGCTTTGCTCGTTGACCTTTTGAGTCTCGTTTCCCAAGGACGACCAAGTGATGTTATACCTCGATTCGAGCTCGATCTACAGAAGATCAAGGATGATTGCCAGACCCTCATCCACCAAGCCGTCGCCCACCAACGACTTCTGCAGCAGGTAGAAGGTCATATTTTCCTAGCACAACTCTATGCCCTCGAACGAGCACATTGCTTGACACCAGAGAAGAGAAACAAAATCTTGAGAAATGGCCAGGTTGCCATTCAAAAAGCTCAAGGTCTTTGCGATGCGCACCCAGGCCAGACTCGAGGATTGGCAGATGAAGTTCGCAGCGTTGAGAAGATGTTGCGCGGAGGAACCTTCTACACAATTATCACCAACGAGGAACGCATTGAAGTTCTTTCGGCAATGGCTCAAGAGTTCAGTGGAACTGGGCATTGGTACTACTGTCGCAACGGGCATCCGTTTACCATTGGCGACTGTGGACTAGCCAGGGAGACGAGTCGGTGTCCCGAGTGCGATTCCCCGGTGGGAGGCGAGCATTCTCTACTGGCAGAAGGGGTTAGACGCGCGGTGGACTGGGATCTTGATAGGGAGAGATTGAATCTTTAGGGGAGAGGTGGTTTGATTCTGTTACTCGTTGCGCTCATCCTTTGTGATTAGGCAACCCCAATTTGTTGCCGTATGGCAGGTATTAAGGACACATTCATTTTTTTTTGTTTAACTTAGGTGGCCTTTGAAAATTCCAGAAATATATATAAGTTAAACCATTTTAAATCTTTATTAGGTGAAAGCATTGGCAATATCAGCCCTGGAGGTACTGAAGTCGCTATCCGCTGCCGTAAGGTCCACGGGGTGACGTCTCGGGGAGAGTCTCAAGGTGTCACGCCCCAAGCTTATCCTCCACTCAACTTCCTTCCGCTCTTCCCCCCTCCCCCATTATTCCCACCTTCATTCTTGTCACATGAATTGATTCCTACAATCTCTCGCTAGCTCATTGTCTTTGCATTGCATGTGTTTACCCTGCTCCCTCCCTAGCTTCCGCCCCTCACCCATTCCATGATGGCTAGCCCACCACCCGTCACCGAGGACCAGAACCGCCTCCTCGAGGAGGCATTGGGGGTGGTGAGGCAGCAGTCGAATCTGATGCGCAAATGCCTAGAGACTCCTGGAAAGCTCATGGATGCGCTGAAATGCGGGTGAGCTCCCCCGTGAAACTCCCCAGGCAGCGACCTCGGAACGTGCGCAAATGGGTTCGTATGCTAACAGCTTCAAATTACCTCCACAGATCGACTCTTGTCTCCGAACTACGAACCCCTAGTCTGGGACCGAAGCAGTATTACGAATTGTATATGGCCGTCTTTGATGCGTTGCGACACCTTTCCGTCTACCTAAAGGAGAACCACCCCGTCAACCACCTCGCCGACCTATACGAGCTCGTTCAGTATGCCGGCAATATCGTCCCTCGCCTGTACTTGATGATCACCGTGGGTACCGTTTACATGTCCGTCGAAGATGCGCCGGTCAAGGAAATCATGAAGGATATGATGGAGATGAGCCGCGGCGTGCAACACCCGATCCGTGGCCTGTTCTTGCGATACTACCTCTCCGGTCAAGCACGGGATTATTTGCCCTCCGGAACCGGTGATGGCCCAGAGGGTAATATGCAGGATTCGATCAATTTTGTTTTGACGAATTTCGTGGAAATGAACAAGCTCTGGGTTCGGCTTCAGCACCAGGGCCCCTCACGAGAGCGGGATAGACGCATACAAGAACGACGCGAACTGGAGTTACTCGTCGGTAGCAACATTGTTCGACTCAGCCAGCTAGTTGATCTTGAAGGGTACAAATCGGGTATTTTGCAAGCGCTTCTTGAACAGGTTGTACAATGTCGGGATGTCCTCGCGCAAGAATATCTCCTGGAAGGTACGACTATCTTGTTTCTTTTTCACTCGGAAAATACTCTTGCTTGGTCCATTTGCTAATCTGGTCAATAGTCATCACAAAGGTCTTCCCAGATGAGTTCCATCTGCACACCCTGGACCTTCTATTATCTGCCATTGCCAGACTTAACCCGCACGTGGACATGAAGAAAATCGTCATTGGTCTTATGGACCGTTTGTCTTCTTATGCGGCAAGGGAAGCAGACTCAACAGTAGAGCCACAAGCACGGAAACAAAACGAGGAAGAAGCTGTCACCAAGCTATTGCAAAAGCTCGAGCTTGCGAAAGAAACCAAAGCCGAAGAGCCAAAGGACGCCAGCACCGATGACACTTCCAAGGAAAATGGTACCGAGAACGGCGAAGCAGAAACACTCAAAGAAAGCCCCGAGCCTGCTGAACCGCCAACGGAAGAAAAGCGGGTTGAGAATGGGGACGACGCTAAGCCTGGTATCCCAGCAGAAATCAAGCTGTACGATATCTTCTACGATCAAGTGGTCAATTTGATCAGAACGCGTGCACTGCCGATTCAAGATACCATGGCCCTATTGGTATCACTTGTCAACCTGGCATTGAATACCTATCCAGACCGGTTAGAGTACGTCGACCAGGTCCTGGACTTTGCGACGCAAAAGACTGCAGAATACACTGATCATGCCGATTTACATTCGGCGCCAACCCAACAACACATCCTCCACCTTCTCAATGCTCCTCTCAAATCTTACATCTCGATCTTCACAGCCTTAGCGTTGCCACATTACCTGCCACTACTGAGCTCACAGTCATATCCCACAAGGAGGGCTGTTGCAGGCGAGGTCATTCGCAGTCTTTTGAAGAACAAGATCTTGGTTTCCACAACGGAGAACCTCGATCGTGTGCTCCAGGCAGCAAGAGTATTGATTAAGGAAGGCATGCAGCAGTCTGCTGGATACCCCGGGTCACAGTCCCAACGGCGGGGAGGAGAAACCGATGAGACGGTAGAAGAGCAAGGGTGGCTTGCGAGACTGGTGCACTTGATTCAGGCATCGGACAATGACACCCAGCTAAAGGTATGATCAATTCCCAGATGTTGTACCCTTATAACTAACAGTCTGTGTCAGCTTCTGCAAGCAACGCGCAAGGCATTGGCCGATGGTAATGAACGAATCCGCTATACTACCCCTGCAATCATAACGGCCTCAATCCGATTGGCCCGCAAACTGAAGTCGCGCGAGCATTACGACGACAATTGGCAATCACAGTCTTCGGCTCTATACCGATTCATGCACCAGAGCATCAACAATTTGTACCAGCGCGTAAACCCAGGTTGCGCCGATCTCGCACTGCGACTGTTTGTCATGTGTGGCGAGGTTGCCGATCAAACCGGATTCGAAGAAGTCAGCTACGAATTCTTCGCGCAGGCATTCACCATCTATGAAGATGCGATCAGTGACTCGCGCGCCCAGTTCCAGGCTGTCTGCATTATTTCAGGCGCCCTACACGGGAGTCGTGGATTCTCTAAGGAGAACTATGACACACTCATTACCAAAGCTGCACTGCACGGAAGCAAACTACTCAAGAAGCCCGATCAATGCCGCGCAGTGTATCTCGCAAGCCACCTCTGGTGGGTAGTTGAGAACCCTCAACGCGAAGAAGATGATCCCAAAGATGTAAGTTTTATCTCCAATCCCAATGTCTTGGTATCTGTTAACTGACGTCAACTCTTCAGCTCTACCGCGACGGCAAACGGGTCCTCGAGTGCCTCCAGCGTGCCCTCCGTGTGGCTGACGCCTGCATGGATACCGCTGTCTCCGTCGAGCTCTTTGTGGAAATCCTGAACCGCTATGTTTACTACTTCGATCAGCAGAACGAGACCGTCACTACTAAGTACCTGAACGGTCTCATCGAACTCATCCACTCCAACCTGCAGACCAATGAAGACGAGGCAAATGCTAATCTTGACGGCCCGAAGCGCCACTTCCAACGCACGCTGGAGTATATTCGCTCTCGCGAATACGAAGGCATCGTGACAGATCCACCAAAGTAATTGCCAGATAGGACCTTCAAGGAGCACTGTATGTCATGTGTCATGTGGGATTTCTGCTTTGATCCTCGTAACAGGACTTTTTTTTTTGTGCTCTACTATTTCCTTGGTCTCTTTTGTCTTTCTCTTGTTCCTGGAAGCCCGCCTCTTTTTTTTCTCTCTTGCTGCTCCTCGGATTTCTTTCATTCCTAGTATATACAAGTGTATCATTGTCTCCGGATAACACCATACCCTTTCAACGTGATTTGTATTGGCCATGGACAACTTCTGTTTTTCCTTTTTTGTAGAACAAACAAGCACCTGGGCAGCACCGATGTGTTGGTTAATCATCGAAAATATGATCATATCCATGAAAGGGAGCCTTACCGAATTCCCTCTAGAGTATATATATAAACCCTTTCTGCATAGCACGTGATGACTAGATCTATATTTCTACGTTCCAAGTTCTATTCCTAAGTTCTACGCGAACAAAACAAAGCCGAAGAAACCTTCGATCATGCAATTGGTAAAGACGATGACGGAGTGGGAGACTAACCCTAACTCCATGGATATCGCTGCATAATGTAGAAAGGCCAGACTCATACGGTACATGAAAACAAATCCGGATGCCATACTTCGAAAAGTAAAGCATCCAACCACATTGGAAAAATACCAAGCAAATAAAGAACCCATATCGATAGCAGTAACTCTTTCGAGTAGAAAGATGTAGGCAGATGTGTGAGTATGACGTTAATCCATGACGCTTCAATAAAAGAGGATGAAAAAAAAGGAAATGAAAAAGAAATAGATGAGAGGGCATTTCAAAGTCGTTCCAGCAAGAGTGCAGAAAGGAGGCCGAGAAGAAGATACATCCCAAGGCCGGGTTGGCATCAAATCATGATCAGGATAGAGAAGTCCCGCCGAATAAGGTAGTCGGAGGCGAAGAATACTGCCGCAGCACGGAGGGCCCACCAAATCCACTGAAGGGGGCTGGGTGGCTGTTACTGGGGATCGGGCTGCCGATATCACCAGGCACAATGCTACCCCGATGACCGGATACCGCGCTGTTGGGGTCGGGCTCGAATCGGACGGACTTCCCACTCGGGCCTTCCTTGATAGAGAACGATCCGCCGCCATTCTGTGGACTGCCTTCTGTATCGCAGATATCAAGCATTTCATCCAAAGAGATCGATGGCTCGCCTGAGTTGCGCAGTTGCTCCACCTGACCAAGAACAAGGTTCACATCGTGGAAGCTTCCAGCACCCTTCTGCGGGCTGGTCATCGAGTTCAGCTGCTTGCATGCTTGGATGACCAACAGGCGAATTGTAACGGGTCGAGAAGTATGGGGTCGATGATGACCACCCGCTGCGAAGGCATTGTTGGGAGGCCAGCCGGTTCCGGTGGGGGTGGGGCCCCATGTGGCAGGGAAGGGGGAGCCCCCAAAGGGCGTTGCACTCCATGTGGGGTTTCCCATTGGAGAACCAACCCCGAAGTTATTGTGCGGGGATCCGAGAGGCTCAGAGAACAACGACGATCCTTGGAAGCTCGCTCGGGTTGGCCCCGGGAATGCTCCGGGTGCGGGGGCACCAGGCAATGATTGAGACAGGTTTGATGGATATGTAGCATCAGTGTCATCAAGAAGCGCACTGCTACCTAGATGAGCACTCAAGCCATCCACTTCTCGCTGCACTGAAGCATTGCCATTGTTCTGCCGGTCCTGTGAGGAGCTGGATGGGCGTTTGATAGGGCTTGGCCGTGTGATGGGGAATGGCTGGGTCCCAGACTCTAACGGGGACCGGTCAAATGAAAGAGAGGGCTGCCTGGAATGGGCTTTTGACAGACCGCCTTGCTGCAGAGGGAATGCCCCAGACACGCCATGATTGCCAGCGAAGGGAAGCCCGTGTCCAGTATCAGGGAACGCTCGGCTCGGCGGCATAGGGCGTACACCGTTCATCCCAGGCGGCGCGGGAATTCCACCAGACCCGTTGAATGATCGCAAAGGGTTCATCATCCCAGCATTCGACGAATACATCGATTCTGATGGGTTAGTCGAGCGAGGACCCATTCCGGGTATGCCCGGCGGGTTGAACGGTAGACCGCCGAGGCCAGCAAATGCTGAAGGATTTGTGCGCCCTAGAGGTGACAGAGGAGCGGAAGGCTGAGGATGGTGCAAAGGAGGCTGTTGATAAGCTTGTCTGGCACCGAAAGCCACGCCTGACTGCTGATGACCCATGGAACGTGGAGAGATGGAAGGGTGGTGAGAGGAATCGGCGCTGTTAGGTTGAGAGTGAGGGGAGGATGTAGAAGAGCCATGGTGAGATTGCTGACGAGGTCGGCCCGGAGTCGAGACCTTGGGAACAATAGGTGTTGCCATAGGATAATGCGGAGACTGTAGGAAACCAGGAGGTGCCTGAGACTGGAGATTGTATGGGATGACGCCTGGTAGAGTGTGTGGTGGCGAGGTTCTGACTTGCTCGCGCTTTCCACTACGATCTCGGATTTCCTGCTCTCGTGCTGCGTCTCGGTCCTTCCTCGCCTGCTCTTCACGCGTTTTGCGCTCACGCTCCTCTCTGGTTCTTTTTTCAAAGGCCTCACGCTCTTCCTTCTCTTTGCGTTTGGCATCCTCTCGCCTCTTCTTTTCCTCTTTTTGTTCTCGTTGCTTACGCTCAGCTTCGGCATGACGTTCCCGTTCTTCTTTGAGTCGTCGCTGCTTCTCGGCTTCTTTGCGAGCACGCTCTTCCTCTTGCGCCTTTCGTTCGGCATCACGTTTTTTCCGTTGCTCTTCGCGCTTCAATCGCTGTTCTTCGAGTTTCTTCTCTTGCGCAGCTTTCGCAGCTGCCTCTTCAGCCGCCTTCTCGGCGTCCCGGCGGGCTTTCTCCTCTTCCTTTGCTTGTTTTTGCAACCGCTTCTTATCTTTCTTCTTTTGCGCTTCCCGGGCCTTTTTGGCATTGCGCTGCTCGTTTAACGTCTCCTCTTGGAGGAGCTCGTCAATTAGCTGTTTCTGACGTTGTTCGGCGACCTTCTCTCGATATGCCGTCATGACTCGTTGCTCAAACATTCGGGCGGCGAAAATCTGGAACATCCGTCGGCCTTCCTGCATGCGTTGTTCCTCGGTCATGGCATCCTATTAATATTATTAGTAAGTGGGTCTGAACAATATGAGACCGTAGACGCGTACCATTTCGTCCTCGTCGAACTCTTCCTCCTCTTGACTATCATAGTCCTCATCGTCCTCTTCATCATCGTAGTCCTCATCGTCTAAAGGACCATGATTATGCCCATGGAAGGACTGATGAGCAGCAGCTATTCCGTACTGTGTATCTTCCTCTCTTTGCATTCTCCGTTCAGCCAATTGCTCCATCATGTCGATGAAGTGCTTGCCATCATTTTTCAGGAGATCGTCTGCAACTGTAAGAATTCCATCTGGTAAAAAAGATCAGTTAGACGTCAAACCCTCATGAAGTTGGTCAGGTGATCTTGTTGCATACCTTTCACAGTCAAACTGTTACCAAATGCAAAGAAATCGGCCCGGGCTGCTCGAGCTTCATCATCTTCAAGGTCCTCGTCGCTGTAAAGCTCTTCGTCATCCTCTTCCTCCTCATCCTCGTCATCCTCGTCATCATCCTCTTCCTCTTCTTCGTCGTAATCCTCTTCTAAATCCTCATCGTTGTCTTCGGGTAGCTCCTGGACTCGGCTCCGCGACGGATGAAATTGGCCGTGTGTCCTAGTATGCTGCCCTGGGGATCGAAGGGGTGGTTGATAAAGTCGAGGAGGAGGAATGATGGGAGCTCCTTCGTCGAATGAGCCTTGGTTGTTATTCGCGTATTGTTCCAGCTCCTCGTAGTATGCGTCGTAGAGGACCTCTAGCTCTTCTTCAATCGCGGTTCGTTTCCGTCCACAAACTGTACAACTGCAGGAGTGCTTTTGCTGTTCTTTCATTTTCTTCAGAACAGCATCCTTTTCCACTTTGACAAGCTGGCGTCGTTCTTCTTCGCCGAGCTCGAACCAGAAGGTCCTGATATTTTCGCGTTCTTCTAGAGTTGACTGGTTCCAGATGCTGCTATTTTTCATAGGTTTTCCAGTGAATCGACTGATGTATGGCAAGGATTGAGGAGGCCGAGGAGGGTGGGAGAAGGTGGCGGACGGGGTGGAAAGCGGAGTGGAGCTGCGATCAGCACGATTCTGGGAGTCGGATCGAGATTTCCTATTTTTCTTCCTCTTTGAGGTCTCGCCTGAGGCAGTGTGGTGGTCATCGGGTCCGTTCATCGTTGGTGGCCCGCGGGGATGTTCTGGTGACGCATATCCGTAACGATCACCACTTGCTGTGTGGTGGTGATCATCGAGGTCATATTCGTGGTCTTCATCGTAGGAGCGCTGTTCATCTGTTGCTAGCAAGTCCGTATCTCCGGAGGCATAAGTGTCGGGATGTTCCGCGGCTAAGCGAGCAGCTTGTTTCTGTCGGCGTTTCTGCTTCTTGCGATTCACAGAAGGCGCAGATGTAGCTGTCGGTCCGGTCGATGTGGTGCCTTGGGGACCCCGCGCGTGGGTATCGCCGTTGGTTGCTGGAAGCGGTGTTGCTGACATATGGGTCGCCATGGTGGAGGTGAAATAAGCTGTAGGGACTGCCTCAGCAGCATACTAATACCGCCAGAGCAAGCTTTAAGTTAGAAGAGCAATGTCAGAGAAGGTGGGTGGTAGAATGAGGAGGAAAAGCGGAGAACGGAAGCGCCAAAGAGCCCTACCAACAAAGCTCCGATGACTCCACGATCTGGTGTTAACTTACCGGAATTATTCCCCTTGGCGTATTCACGCACAAAGAGTCAATCGCGTTCTTTGTTATTTGCTTAGAAAACACTTCCGTAATGGCAAACGTGAGGGGTGAGATAGGATAAGGACACGGGAGGAGGGGGGTTGAAAGACAATGATCCCGGCGGGTCACGACGTGTCTGCGCTTCGGATTAGCTCCTGGGGCACTGACAAACCAGCGGAGAAAAACAAACAATGAGCTAAAAGTCAGGAGAAACAACCTTGGAAGATATCAAGGCTGAGTGAGCGCCGGAGCAGAAGGTACGACAGATCGAACGCCGATGAATGGATGGAGTGATGGGCTTTCCAGCCTTCTGGCTGGTTGTCGTGCCGCCGCAACGGGATAGCCGCTGCAAGCGAGCTGATGCCTCAATTGTCAGGCTCCAATCTCAAATTGTATGCTTTAGAGGTAGTATCTTTGATGGTAGGAAGATATTTTAAACTTTTTACCGTAGTAAAGTTTAGATCTCAACAATTTCCACTCTTCAGCCAGGGTTTTCTTTCTTGGTTACAAAACTAAACAAACTACATCTCACTGCTTCATGCTGATCACTACATTGTTTTGAGTCACATGATCACTGACATGTCCGCCTTTAATCTGCCTGCAATATCTCCCTCGACATTGGGCGGTGAATGGATAAATGGGCAAGGGGAAACAAGTATGAGCGCTCTGATCCACCGAGCTGGTGAGACACGGAGAGCGCTAATTAAAAATATCTCCTCAAGGTGATAAAATAAGAGAGCCGTGATAAAAAAAAGGGTCCCCATATGATGATGAAACCGAAAAAAGATGTCCATCTTTCTATTAATATTATATTACTAGTACTATTCGTACTCGGCGTGAGCCTTAATAAATGAGATCTCTCTGCTTGGAGTAATTATAAGCGTCTTCCCCTTCATCTTATCTTACTCTTCAGCTTCAGCCTCTTTTTCTTTTTTTTTCTCCAAACTTCCGCTCACTCAATTTCTACCCTCTCTCCTCTCTCTTTAAACCCCCTATCATTTTGAGGTTACCTAGGGATTCTCGTGTCCACGTCAAAAAGCCCCCCAATCATTAGCCTCAGCCGCAGCGCGACCTTTCCACCACCTCCCCCTCCCCCAACAACTCGTCACGTCACTGTTTTGGGTGCATCTTCAGGCCACCCATTCATCTTCAAACTATCCCTGTAATCCTTTTGGGCCACTATCTGCCCAGGGCTGGTCTTTCCTTACTATCCGTGTCCGCCAATTCTCGTAATCAGCTGAAATCCGACTCGGAACTCCGCGTCATCTCGCTGATCCACAATACCCTCCGCTCTCCCATTACCCTTGTGTATCACGAAAGCGTTTTGCAACCTTCATAATGTCGCAACAACAGGATGATAATGTGATGCGAAGGTATGTGCAGCCCATGTTTGGATGTGGTGTCTTACATCCCCCATGCGGTATGGCAAGGAGATTATGCAAGATTGGATATGGCAGCCTAGCACTTCCGATACCATTGCCGGTGGGGTTGAAGACAGAATGCTGTTCGCATGTACTAACTTGACTCTCTTGTTAGGAAGCTTGTGATCATTGGTGATGGTGCATGTGGAAAAACCAGTTTGCTCAGCGTCTTTACCCTCGGGTACTTCCCAACTGTGAGTTTCATCCTTGAGCAGCCCCTACAAGAGGCCCCTCGAAGCAGAGTCAAGCGGCTAACATGTCATTATATCGCAGCATTATGTTAGTACTCTCGACCTCGATACACCCAGTCCCAACCACATCTCTGACATCTCCCCCCGTTAGGTACCAACGGTATTTGAAAACTACGTGACGGATTGCCGTGTCGATGGCCGTTCAGTCCAATTGGCTCTGTGGGATACAGCAGGACAAGAAGACTATGAGCGCTTGCGACCATTGGCCTACTCGAAAGCCCATGTCCTCCTGATTGGGTTCGCTATGGATACTCCAGATTCGTTGGAGAACGTGAAACACAAGGTTCGTTTCAGATAAATTCCCAAATCGGCAGTGAATCGGCAGTGGTACTTACTGATCTGCGGTATAGTGGATCGACGAAGCAAACGAGCGATGCCCCGGTGTGCCGATCCTTTTGGTTGGATTGAAGAAAGACCTTCGTGAAGACCCATTGGCAATCGAAGAAATGCGCAAGAAGTCCCTCAAGTTCGTGACGACAAAAGAGGGCAGTGATATCGCAACGTCGATTGGAGCCCGCAAATATCTTGAATGCTCGTCCCTGACGGGCGAGGGTGTTGACGATGTATTCGAGGCAGCTACCCGTGCTGCATTGCTCACGTTTGACAAACGCAAATCGTCTTGCTGCGTGGTTATCTGATGATGCAATTTGGGATGTGCAAAATGCCGACTCTTTCTCTGCCAGCGCGCGGTTTTTCTGTTGACTTGGGAAGTTGATTGATACTTGGTGTAAACCGTCAAGATATCAATCGACGCTCCGTTGTATCATGCATCACTGGTGTTTGGGAGGTTCTTGTGCTAACCCGGTCGATTGATCTGGGTACGATGTCTGCTTTCCGGTTATTTTCAGCCGTGCCTTTTCCCTTGCAGGTATTTTCTTACGTCTTTCCTTTTTGATCAATTGCGTCTTTGTGGCTGATGCTTACGCACGTGCAACTCCGGATTCCCCTCCTTCTTATCACTCAATTCCCCGAAGTACATTGCGATCTCATTCATTGTGTTCTCTTCTTTTCATGTAGTAATTCTGGTGCCTTTGTTTTCAGCGCTCATTTCTCATACATTGTGCTCACCACCCCCTCAGGGTACCATATAATCAACTATCTCCTTTCGGTACCTCATACGCTGTAGACCTATCCTATACTCCATATCCATAGTGTCAGAGCATATCACATAGGAAAAGCATATGTGCAACTCAAATAAAGTGTTATGGAGCTTGAAATGCAAACTAGTATATCGATATAAAAAAAGAGAAATGCATATGTTACATAGCGCCAAAATGATACATATATCCTGGGCCTTCCAGTCCAATGAATCTTCAAACCAACATCAAATCCAACCAGACAACCTCTCAATCAAGTTCTCTATTTCTGACCAGGCTTCTTCCAATCATGGTTCCACCCATCAGAAGGAGGAGACTCAGTCTGCATGCGAGCATACTCGATAGGGAACATATCAGTGAAGATACCCTTCTTGTTCATCGAGATACGGAACAGCTTTCCTCCATCGCCCGCACCGGTGCGCAGCTCCTCACACGCATCCTGCATGCTCTGGTACTGGCGCATCATCTCGAGTTCGTGCTTACGGCGCTGCTGGGCCTGGAACAATTGCCAGGCGCGGTGGATGGTCCAGTGGCGGAGGTAACGGTTGCGGGAGAAGCGGAGGGGACGGGGGGTGAGAGGGTGGTGGAGGAAGTAGCGGATCAGAGCTAAAGGGTTGGAAAGCAATTGTTAGTTTTCGGTTCTTTTTCTTTCTTTGGCCTTGGACGTAAGACGTGTTTGGTTTGGTTGGGGGGCTCGGGACTCGGGACGAGCGTGAGAGCTCAGCGCGCAGGGATATGGCACATACTAATGCGCTTGTCAACTACAGGGCCGTTGCCCTTTCTCGCGGCCATTGCGCTTGTCGTCGAAAATGGCGCTGATTGCAGGGCTGCTGTGACCGGGCCGGGCTGTTGTGTTTGGCGGTTCAGGGTCTCGTGGCACGCCCGGGAAATTGAGGGGCGGACCGGCGCCATTGACATGGGAATCTTGAAGACATTCGCGAGAGACGCGAGTGCTGGTGATAAGGACTTCATTGTGATGGTGGTCTGTTGGATGGTAGGAGTTGGAAGGGCTCGATGGAATTGAGGTCCACGGGGAATAATTCCTTGACGGCAGAATCTTGTCCGCCTGTTTAGCCGCGCGCTTGGTGATATGAACATTACCGCTGAATGCATCTTAGTTGCGACGCACTTATGCTTCATATCCTTTGGAAATGACGATCAATTTTATTAAAAAAATGGTAGGGTTTGGGGGAATCCAATATATTCAAGACAGAAATTTCTACGCCCGATGACTTGTCAATTAAGCCCAGTGTTGAGGTTTGATAATAGGTACATATAGAAATTGATACACGACTTTTGAGCAGAGATCATTGACTTGATATTTTTGTCGAATAGAGAGATATAGAGTTATTGAGCAGTATCAAGAGTCATCAAAGGCATCATATGTGAAATGTCCCACCAAAGCCGTCAAAGAGAATGCCATAAACGCCATAGAATGCAGTCGACGTGCCGAAGATAAGCAGAGGAAAGTAGGTAGTGACTCAAATCGATTGAGAGAAGAAATGGACTGTTCAAAGCTATCCAGTGGACCGCTTTGCGGCATGGTGCTTCTTAGCTCGATCGTAGTTCAAGACCTTGCGGCGACGGTGTGTTTGGGCTAGCTTCCACCGGCAATAAAGAACCAGTGCATCCTTCAAAAGAACAAACATACATCCACCAACAACACTGCGGCCCCAGCGGGTCTGAAGTAGTCCTAGGCGGCCCCGGTCCATGACTGAGGATGTCCATGACTTGGGTAGAAGATACTTCAACAGGCCACCCATCGACGCTGAGACTGCTGGGAAGACGAGTGCTCCGAGTACGACATCAGCGAGATTGCTGGTATCAGCAATGATCTCGTTCTGTCGCCGCCCAAGTCCTAGTGGGTTGTTGTTTTGCCCAGCATCTTGTACGCCGTTAGGGCCGCCCTCGGCATCTTCGTCCTGCCCGACGGGAAGGGCTTCAGCATCCGGCTCGTCTGCATCGCCCATTCCCATCTGCAGCTCAAGGTCGATCTCCATCAAGATCTGTCCGTTCCCATTATCACCGAACCGGTTGAGACCCTCCGCCTGATCTTGCTGTTGCGCATCATCCAAGATTTCTTCCGCGGCGCGGGGTTGTACCTCGGCAATCCACTTCCGTTCCAGGCCACCGAATAACCGATCGTAAAGCGCCCCGTAAAAGCTTTTGACGTATGGCAGCGCGGCAAACGTCATAGCCGGTGTTGGTGGCCATAAGTCGAAGTCGGGTTCCTGCCCCGGGTTATGTGCAGCGAAGAAAAGAACCGGAATTGCTGGAAGAAGGCCTTCGGCATACCGAGTGCGTGAAAATATTAAGACGAGCGGGATAAGCGGCAACCCGACATTCATCCCGGGATTCCATGGGCCCTCCATAGTCTCCTCCATAATCTGTTTGGCCTCCTCGGTTCCGAAAACGAGGTACATTGAATAAACTCCATGCGCGCAGCACCCGGCCCATACAGTGCCAGCCACCGTGAACATCATGCCGGGAAGAACTAATCGGCCTGCTACGCGCTCAACTAGTCGAAGCATATCGACCACATAGCTCCGCGGGCGAGTGACCACGATTTCCGTCTTGCACTGAGGGCACTTCATTGTTACGCCACCACCGTTGCTTTTGCGCGACCGGGGATTTTCCATGTCGGCAAGCCAGTCAAGCAGACATGCCTCGTGGGCTGTTAAGGCACAAGGGCAAGGCGACCGCCATTCCAGATTCAGTGGCGAGTCCTCCGTTTCATCCGTATAGCAAATCCAGCATTTGCGCGGCTCGTCTTCATCCGAGATATGAGAGGGTTTTGATGATGGACTGAGTGATTTGCTGGAAATATCCGATCCGTGGCTTGGGGTTGATACGCTCTTATTCAAGAAAACGGTTTCAGTGTCCTCCATCGGCTCATCCTGAGGTGAGACGCTCTCTTGGGAGATGGTGTTTTCATCAGAATTAGCGGGTGTGGTGTCATCTAGCGATCTGGTTCTGCCTGCTGCAGAATATCCCGGGACGGACGCCATCGTAGTGGAGACAAGGTATGCAAGTCAGGGCCGATGAGAAATGTAGAGAGATAGTGGGATAATGATCTAAATCGAGCTCGATAAGAGACAAAGAATGGGGTTCAACATCTTCTGAATAGAGAGATGAACCATATAAAAGCTGACGAAGCAAACAAATGTCTTGAATTTTCCCCCAGAGCACAAGAAGAGAGGAGCTCCATTCCGCTAAGTGGAGGTTGGGGTCTCTTTAAGTTCGGCTGTGAGCCGCGGCTGTCAAAGGCGGTCACGTGGGGCAAATCACGTCACATTGGTGAGCTCAACCCGGAGATGGTAAATGATCGTCGCGCATCTACAATGTTTGGATGTGAATTGCTTCCGGAGATGTTTCACATTCTATTTCATCTGAGGTAGGATATACTGCTGTGGAGTTTTTGCCCTTTAGGCACTCATGCCTGAGATATCAGGCTTTTATTTGATCTCGGCCCGTGTATAGAAAGGAAGATGTCAGAAATAGAAAATGGCCCTACTAGGCCCTAAACAAGAACGTTCGTTTTTGTTATGGTCTAGTGGTAAAATGGCTGTATTTTTCCAACAGAAGACAACTGGGTAGTATAAGAAGAGTTCAATCATTGCTCTTGGTCCTCTTATCTCTCTCCCTTCCAATGTTATGACAGACCTCTGCTCGCTCTGTGTCTTTGTAGTTGTCTAGTGTTTTGAGGCCGTGCTAGTGGTGTTTTGGTTAATCTGATTTGCTGAAGGGGAGTTCTACCTTGCTGGGCGCTGAATTGGATTCTGAGGGCATGTTGCAGTCTTTATACAATGTACTTGTTGTATTGTCCCCTTCATGACAAGCTATGTATGTAGTAGGTCCGGAGGTCGGTGATGTTGATGATATATCAATTTGACGGAATACTACAGTTGTCTACATAGAAGGATAAGGAAGATATCGTTGAATCAAGTAATAAATCAGTCATTAAAAACGCGGAAAGTAAGACCTATGGTGTGATCTGGCGATCTGGTGAGCAGGAGTGGCAGTCCCCATAGGCGACTATCATAGGAAAGCGAGGGGTAACCAATCCACACACCCAACTACTGTTCAGGTTGAATGCTACCATCAGACTCCTTCTTGCCGTCAGCTGACGCAGTCGTATCTTCCAGGGCATCATCCAGTTTAACTGGAGTCGAGACAGATTCAGCCATCGCCGCGGCAACAGCTGCAGGTTCAGACGCAGGTTCAGAGGACTTTGTCACGTCCACGTCGTTTTTCTTCTCCTCATTATCTGCTGATTCGGTTGCAACTAGAGACGACTTAGCCGGTTCCTTGAGCTCTGCTGGAGTCTGAACAGGCTGCACATCCGCTGTTGTGGCTCCGGGTGATGTCACGTCCTCCGCAACGGGAGATTCAGGTGTTGGGTCTACAGATTCGCCGGCGGTGTTTTTGGCGAGTGGAGGGGCCATTGGGTGTTCGGTAGGGACAGATGGTTCTTTCACTGCAGCGGAAGGCTTCTCGTCGTTGCCTGTCCCAACAACCAGGTTCCCATCCTGGCCGACTTGCCAAATATTCAAAGCTTCTGTGATCTTAATCTCTGGAATAGTGGGGAGTCTGGAAGTGGTTTTCTCGACGGCCGGCTTGCGTCGTGCTGGGCCGCGGGCTCTTCCCTTGCGAGCATCGCTCAGAGGCTGCTTCTCAACCGGCGCCTCGGGTTCCTTTTCCTGAGGCTTGGGCTGTTGTGGACCAAGTTGCAGACGTGAATTCAGATCTGTGAGGAAGCCAGCCTTCATGGCTGCGATCTTGCTTCCACCCGGACGAACAGGGATTGCGGGTTTGGCCTTGACTGCAGGAGCCTCTCTCGGGGGTTCAGTAGTGCCTGCTGTGACTTGGGAACCAGACTTAGCGGGACGGGTAGGGACCTGGGGCTTGGGTCTCTCTGGGATTGTTGGTGGCTGGCGCTTCTCGGTCGGTGAGATAGACTGAGGCTGTCTTTGCGGGCGCGGGGGAATTCCAGGCCTGGAAGGTACTTCCGGACTTTTCAATTCTTCTTTTGCGGGCTCAATTCTGGTCACTAGCTGGTGACTATCGGGGGCATCTTCCCAAATATCTCTACTGGGGAAACGCTGTTTCAGAGTGTCTGGTCGCGCAGGGATCTTCTCCTTGGCGCTCTCACCTTCCAGGATGTGGGCAGCCACTTGATGAGAGTCAACTTTGGTGTTCTGCATCCTGCGTGTGGCCTCCTGCTCTGGTGTCTCGAAGATTTCGGAAGAGTCTCGCTTAGGCAGATCTGGAGTGGTAACGGTGGCATGAAGCTGCAGACTGTTCGGAGTATCCTCCCAGATATCCTGGCTAGGGAATCTATGCTTGAGTGTGTCGGGCCTTTTCTTGAAACGATCCGCAGCTGACACGGGTTTCTCTTTCTTAGCACCCTCCTCAGGAAACAACGGCTCATACTCCTCCACGTCTTCAAGAGGTGTATGCGCATCCTCACGCGAGTCATAGCGAGTCAGCACCGGGAATTGGCCTTGAGCGCTTGCTGATCGACTGTTGGAACGACTGTGCGTGATACTGGGGGTTCGACTGCGGCCATCATCCTCGTAGCTTGCCCGACGATCAAATGTCGGCGAGACGGCGGGATGTAAGTATGCCGACTCAGGGCGCACTTCATCGGCAGCCAAAATTGGCTCTTCCTCTTCCACGGCATTCTCATACGTCGGCTCATCCTCTTCCAGCGCCGGGGTTGGGGCAAATCCGTCCGGGTGGTGCAAAGGATGCATCGGATCATCCACATGGATTACGCCACCCTCATGATGTCCATGCGAACTGGATCTGCGTTGATGCAACGGGCTTCCGGCGCTTTGTTTCTGCGTGGCTTCTGAGGGGAAACTCATCTGTCGAAGTGGCGACTCAACACTCGGCTGGCTTTCGAATCGAGCGTCAGGAGGGGGAGAAGCAATTTGATGTATGTACTCGTCGGACGCAATATACCCGACTTCCTCTTCAGGGGTGCCCACAACGTTTGGGGAAGTACCTGGCTACAATTAGCTTTCAGCCGACAACACAATGACTTCAAAATACTCACCAAGACCGGAACCGGTCTGGGCTGAGCTTCGAACAATCTTGTTCAGATCATCGCTACTCATTGCCCAATCAGGACGCGGAGTACCGACACCAGGGCCATATTGTCCTTCTTCCTTCACGAATTCATCGGGGTGCTTTTCATACCAAGCCTTCTCAAACTTATCGGGATGCTGAACGCCATGTCCGTGCAAACCGTAACTACCAGGGGGCAGGGAAGAGTCCCGAACACTACGAGTGCGGTTGTGGTTACGGCTCGACCGCTGCGAGCCCTGTTCGAGGTACGGGCTGGGGGATGGTGCCTGAACTTCACCGGCATGAGGATACATGGGCACGCGGAACCCCTGCTCCTCCCCGATATGAGAAGAGAGTCGGCGCTCATTGGATGCAGTTGAGGATTCGGCACGTGAGCCACTCGTTCGGGAATGTAGTGAACGACTTGAGCGTTCTGGTTCCTCGCGAGCAGGTGAAACACCACGGCCTAGTCCTGCCGCAGCAGCCTGTCGGGAATCAGTGCGGGTGACAGCCTGAACTTTTGCTTCAGCACTTGATGTCGGCAACGAAGGTCTCGGTGCATGGATCTTAAGATCACTGCTAACATTGCGAGTCTCCGCAGGTGTCTGGTGGTGGTTATCCGACACGTTTCCTGGGTCGAGATCCGCATATTCAATACCCTCCTCACCAAGAGACGGTATCGTGACGCTTGGGGGACGTGGGGGCAGATCATTCGAAACGGTACGGGCCATGCTAGGGCCGGTCCATTCATTGAAAGGCGAAGGTGCATAGCTATCACGCAAGGGCGAAACGGAACGATCATTGCGGCGGTTGCCTGGGCGCGGCGGTATTTTGGGCATTTCTAACGACGAAGACGACGACGGCGGTTTGGGAGATCGAGCCGGTCGAGGAGGGATGGCCGGAGCAGCTTGGGTTGACATGATGAAGGTCTGGGAGCTGTTAACAGGTCAGCAGCAGCCCAACCGGATACCCCACGAATATGCTCGGCCCTGTGCGGGCTAAAAGACAATGGGTACACGGCCCCAAACGACTTGCAGGGATTGGCGCAAATATTATGGATATGCATCAAATTGATGCAAGACTTTCAGGAGCAGACGGGCCAGCCCATGCAACTGATAAGAGCATACAGAATGATTTGCTTACCCGGATATGGTGAGAACCAGTTTCAATCCAATTGGAACGACAGTCAAAGCGTGCAATCAAAACAGTCAAGAACTGCAAAGCAGATAATTGAAGCAATTCCGAAACTGAGTTTTGGGAAAGGGAGATGATGTATGCTCTTTCTGCCACGCCTGACGTGCTCTGACCGCAACAGATAATGGGCGTAACGTACTAATACTGTATCATTACAGGCCAGCTAAGCCAACTACGACGATCCATTGCATTCAACGCCCCGCCTATGAGATCAGCATAGGGCCTTGATTTTCGATCTGAATCGTGAGGCATTTTTCTTCTTTGATTCTTGCAAATGGCTCATATTAGTGATCAAGATTGGTCTTGAAATAATGCCTCGTTTCTATAGCATTACAGTACGTTGTACAGTTGACCGGATCATCTCCAAGTATCAAAGGTATATTGTATAAGATATCTAAAAATATCGAGTTTCTCCCGAAATCAGTATATTATACAGAGAAGTCTAGAACTTCCAAGTTGCAATCGGAGTGTTCTTTGACCTCTAGGGCTTTTACTTTTGATAAGATGATTTCCCTGCGGTTGGATTGGTCGGTCAGACCGAGGCGGTGAAGTGTTATGGTTCTCCGCATTGCATCATTGCTAGTTATCTATACAACTCTACTACGTAGCTCTTAACATCGTACACTTCACTCTAATATCATAAGACACTCTTGATATATATGTGTGTATGCTACCCTGAGAAATCTCAGGCTCTGGGTGTCTCTTTCTTGTAACCTTGTCTTCCGTTCAACTCACTAACCAGTTAGTTACGAGACACTTACATGTTCAACGTTGAGATCCACTCGCAACCGAAACAGCGAGAATACCCGCCACATATTGATCACCAGGGCTAAAAAGAATTTGCGGGGTAACATGACCTGTGACCAATATTCCAAGGTCCATACCATCATTTGCGCCACGTTCCTGGGATCAGCTGTCTATATCTATTATTCAAGCCAAAATGGCAGCTTGTCCCGTGCAGGGAAAGCTGGACAAATTACATACGTCTGCCCAGCCCAGCTGGACAAGTTCCGAGGTTGTCAGCATCCGAATTACCAATTCCACAACGGATAGAGTGCATATACATACGATGTATAACTTATGGGGTCTCGGATCGGCCCATGGCTGACACTCAAGACTAGTTATAGTAAATACATCATAATCTACGGAGTACATCTATTCCCACCTGGTCCTATTCGTGGAAATCTTTCAGGGCCAAGCGGGTATAGATGCACTTCCAACTATATATGTATTAGCCTGCGGCTAGGTATCACCCGCATAGTGAGATACTACCTAATGGGCCAGGGCATTATCACCGTGGGTACCCAAGTATCAGACTCAATATCTGCAGAAATGGGGGATCGTCCACATGCTTCTAAACCCCAGGAAGATCTGAAAAACTTCTGCTTCTCCAGATATATAACGCATAGCTGAGTTTATACAGAGTGTAGTCTGATATTCTGGATAAATTAAGCTTGGTCAACGAATACACCTGTTAAGATAGTAATCAAAACACCTATTCTGGCGGACACAGTCCACAAAAAGAAAGGAACCCCGGATATATCTGCTGTAGAAACGCTCATCGACTGTGAAAACAGACATATCCAGCAGGATCATCCTGAACCAAACCGAGACATACAATTACAGGACAATAAAAACACAAAACTATTTCATAGCGCATCCCAATGCATGCTGCCCAAATGGCATTATTCTCTTTGCGCCAATCTGTATTGAGCATCTCATCGTGTCGCACAGCCCCCCAATCACCAGTATTAATCCTAAAATGGGCCCAGCTGGGATATAAAAAAGGGCAGGAACGGGTTGGGGTGAATGTTATGCTATCAGACAATCATCTGTGCAACTCCCTGGCCACCCAGGGTCTTGCTACCAACAAATTCTTGCTTCGTCAGGGCTGCGAGTGCATAGAACACAGCCGCAATGAAGAGAAAGACGGCAGCAGCAATCAAGCTACAAGCATATTCGGCAAGACTGATAAGTTGGATAGCACCAAGGACGGCGTAAATGAGGGCGCGCATCCAGTTGGTTGTAAAGCGGCGGATAAAGGCATCGAATTTCGGGGATGTGGGACAAATTCGGAGGAGGAAGGGTACTTCAATGAAGAGGATTAAGAATGCCGAGAGACTGAAACAGGTTAGGCTTCGCAATGAATTGGTAGGAAATGAATGCGACTCACATGCTGATGCCACTGAGGATCATCAGAAGCAAATTGAACGAAAAGATGTTCGCAATTCCTAGCGCAAGGCAAAGGATAATACATAGCACACCCGTCCTGTATCTTTTGTTAGACCGATCCCTTCTTCAAATGCAGAACTGATTTTCGGGAGAGTGATTGAAAGGCCATCACACGAGGTAGCACACGCCATTCAACCATTCAAGCAAAGTGCTCAGTGCTCTCCTGCGACAGTATTCAAGCTCACAAAGAGCATAGGAAGTTGGAAGGTAACGCGATAGACTAACCATTGTCCATAGATGCCTAGAATGGGCCAAGGTTAGCAGATTGAGATTTGGTGTAGCAGAATCTAGATACTCACTGAAATTTCGCGATCGGAGCTCCTCGGCCAGCGACATAGTGGGCTAGCAAAAATAATCTGGGGGAAACAAGAGCTGAAGATCAAAGATGGGGGATTCGCGGATGATCAGAGGTGTCAGAGCGGCAAAGTGTACACGCGGCTGATTATCCAGGGCGGTCAAAGGATCGAAACAAAAGGCAACCACGATTTGAATATATCCTCGGCACTTGGCGTCACACTTAGTTATATAACCCCATTAAGAGCGGAAGGTTCACTTCGTTGCAACTCACCTACTTTCTCACCATGTCAATCACCTCATCTTCACAGTTATGATCCTGTTCCTCTAAAATGGTGACTGAAACCCCAAAGCCCGAGGGCCAGTGTGCCGCAGTCGACATGCATGAGAACATATTGCTAGATGGGATTAGAATATGCAAATGAAATAAATTGCAGGGTGCATACTGGTTTTCCATTCACTTGGGTAAAGCCAAGAGCCGCCGACAATGTCACTAGTTCTAAAGGGCAAGTGATGATGGGAAACTTTGCAAGATTTTCTACCGATAGTTAGTGGAGGATATTGAAGGCTTTAGGGAAACAAACCCTGCTTAGCTTTGATCATAGCTTCGAGTATGGCAGGATGGTCACTCCTCTATGATATGTTAGCTAGCTATGTTATGCGAGAGTTTATACAAGTACTTATAGATTGCGTGTTGAGAGCAACTGAAGACGTATATATCTAGTGCCTTAAAGAAGCCTTCGGTAGCCGAGATAAACTTGCTAGTCTTGATATACTCGTTATGGCGCACTCGCTTTAGGGGCCTATTCTTAGATTTTGTTATATTTGATGCTATAGTTTGGTTTTATTTTATATTGGTTTAGTCAAATAGGAGGCTTTATATAGTACTTAGAGGACTCCTGCGGAGTTTGTCTACGCTAAGACAAGAGGGAGCTTAAAATCTCCGAGCTAACTAGTACAATCTATAGACCTACACTATGGCCGATCTAAGAGGGCTTATTATGCTTTATTCCTATATATAACTATGGTTGTTATATTAAGGCGCACGAGATGTAGTATTTTAAGCTATTAAGGGAGGTAATTGTAGAATTAAATATGGATGGTTTGTCCAGTAATAGAACTTGGTATATTGTGTGGTCGGTTTTCTTTTCTTTTCTTTTTCCGCCCTTACGGAATAAGGGTGATATAAATAACGAGGGGATTCTCTCTGTCGAGAATCCCATGTCATCACAGGGTATCTGGTTGCTTTCACCAAAGTCTCCTCTGGGTGGAGCCCCAATCATTATCCAATGATCTCCCCCCCTGCCCCGAGGGCTGAAGACGGATACATGGCCTTCTTCCCGAGGGAATGCACAGGAAACTGTTCTGCCAACTTTGCTATATGCCCAGGGGCAAAAGTTTTTGCGCCTCGTAAGGTTTCCGGGTAAATGTGAGCCCCGTGGCACAATAGTAATTCCATGATACCGACAGCACGATGGACGATTGCTTTGCCGATTGCGCACTCACCGATGGTTGGTAAATCAGGATCTGTTCCTCGTGACAGGAGAAGGGCGACTATTTCCTCTTGACCGCATTCGATTGCTTTCAGGAAAGCCTTTTCTTGGTCTTCGAAGCCTTTATCGAATAAGATCTGGAATATTTCCGTGTCGCCAGCCTCTGCTGCGAGCTCCAGGAAATTGGTCTGGCAGTTTTCGGTTCCGTACTTGGTAATGAGCATCTCTAGTGATTTCTTGTTGCGTTGCTCAATAGCAGCACTGACATGCCCACCTTCGACATCAGCACCGTGAGCCAAAAGCACCTCAACAACCTCTTCGTGGCCTTTCGAAATTGCCAGGTACAAGGCAGTCTCCCAGAGACTAGACGCCCCCGTTGTGACTTCAACGTCAAAGTCATTAGCAAGCAAAAAGGTCACCAGATCTAGATGCCCGAGTCTGGCTGCTACTGATAAAGCAGTCGATACGTGCCCTCGTTCGTCGTGTGGGTATAGAGCCATCCTAGGAGTATGGCGTTCAATATATTTGTAGTTGATGTCTGCCCTGTGACCAAGGAGCATAGACACCAAGGCTATATTACCGGAAATAGCGGCAAATGGAAGGGTCGAAGAGGCATAGTCACGGGGGCTTGGAGTATAGGACAATAAATGTTCGACCACATGCGTATGTCCTTTCAAAGCAGCCTCTTTGATAGGAGCCAACGTGAATTCTGTGTCGTTATCCATAAGGAATGGTATAGAGCAGCCTTTTTCGAGTAGGACCTTGATAACAGAGAGGAACCCATTTTTCGCTGCTAGATGTATAGGCGTTTCGCCTAGGTTGTTCTCAAAGTCTGGTCTGGAGCCTACGCGTAGAAGATATTTCACAAGCTCCGAATGTCCATATTCTGCAGCACAAAAAATAGGGTGCTCCAGTCGACATGAGCACGGGTCCCATCGTAGAAATCCAGGTCGTGGTAGGTGTTCCTCGGTATGGATTGGTCGGTCTTCCACAGGGTATCCCTCTTTGATAAATTGGACTACCGCAGGGGTTAATCCCAGCCTGGCTGCCCGGAGAATACCATCCCCGTTCCGTTGCTGTAGGTTGTATCGATACAATATGTGCTTTATGAGGTGATTGAGGCGGCAGTTAACCTGCACCAGCGCAGCGAGATCTGCTTGCGATTGTAATTGCTGCGCAATCAGGATGATGACTTCGTTCGACGCAGCTGATATAGACATTTTGAATTCATGTCAGTGACACGGTTCCAGGACTGCGCTAGTCGTGATCAAAGACCGGCGCAATATCTCCTAGGCTGCGAAGGTGTATAGCGGCCTCTGTTCAGTTTCAATTAAAATATGTATTGCTGCCTTAAAATGCCTTGGTGTCTTATTTAAATCCAGCAGAAAATTAAGATACCTGAAATACCATTACAGAGCCCGGATCCTACGAACAGTACGAAGGCGTACCCTCATCAGCTAGTAGATAAATGATTTCATTCGTACTGAAATTTGTATGGCATACATAGCTTCAATTTGATGATTTGTGTTGTTGGAGGGAGGTTTAACGCGTGAGATTTGACGAAAACGATGATTTGTGGGGCCGCTTATACGGCCTTGTTATGTCTTTTGGATGCTCTTTTGGATGCTCTTTTAGATGCTCTTTTAGATGCTCTTTTTAGATATATACGAAGGTACGCAAGAGACCTTTCTATATATTACCTTTTAATTTTCTGCCTGGCAAAAACCCGGTTGGCGCGATGATATCTAAAACCTGCCGTAAGGGATATACTCAATTTGATGATTTGTGTGGTGGGAATAGCTTCAATTTACAATAGAAAGCGGTCTAAAATCAGGCATAGTTCAGGTATAATCCAGGTATTTCAAGGCAGCAATGCATATTTTAATTGAAACTGAACAGAGGCCGCTATACACCTTCGCACCTAGGCTATCGTCACAGATAGGCTTCCGCAGAATCCAACCCGACCCGGGTCTAAAATCTCGACCTAGCGCTGGGTTCTAGGTTACTACCCTTAGCCGGACCTAGTAGGCATTGTACAGCTCAAAAAAGTTCTAGTTATGACCCCACACTCTTTACCTATGACACATAAACGAGCCTTGACACCCTCACCTGAACTGTCCTCTCCTAACAAAATATGCATCATGTCCCCCGATGCTGTGTTCTCTTCGAAGCAGGAAGTTGTCCATCTGAGTGACTCACCCTTGCTTGCACCATCAAAGAATCTTTTCCGGCTAGGTGAGGCTACTATCAGGAAGTTTTCCTTGGAGGTGCCAGAGTCAGAGTCTCCGGTAATCCATTTTTCGAGTCAAGTCAAAGTTCACCTAATCACGAGGCAGACGCCAATGGTCAAGGTCCCAATAACTAGAGTCGCATGCCAAACGAGGAAAAAGCACGAAATGGAGCTAAAAGGCAGCAGGGATCTGGTGCTAGGCAGCGGACACGGGGATGCGTCGGAAATGGTCGGTGGAGCTGGTGTCAGCCAAAATCATGCACGGTCATGCTCATGATGGATCAATGATACTGATTGGTATAGGACCCTGGACGGAAGATACCGAGTAGGGCAGGGTCAACATTTGGACTGACTTGGTGTTTTCTATCACACATGTGGCTATGGTATCTATGGTAGGAGAGATGAGAAAAGGATAACTAAGAACATTTACTCTATCTGTTTTTCTTTTATATGATCAATAATGTCTCTCAGTAGGTACCTATATGGGTGCCTGGGTTTGTATGTGTATAGAATTTGAGACAGATATGTCTATATGAGGGGAGCACCAAGAGAAGCACGTAGCGTAGTCCCAACATATTCCCGAGGTCCCCGTGGGCAGGTGAACGACAGCATATTTAATCTCTACCATCCAATTATCCGCTCTCCCATTATCTCAAAGCATGTACCTGAATAACGGAGAGCGATCACCCAGCGAATCGGGATTCTCGGGATACTCTGAAGGATCCATAGCATCCCGCTTCCGGTTAATACGCTGGTACGCCATGCGCAGAACGACAGTCGCTACCATGCCCACGACAACGAAAGCAAGCTCAAGGGAGTGGCCAAGAATATAATTTGGTGCATCTTGAGCACGGTAGAAATTTGAGGCCATAGCTGTTGAGAAAAGAGGATTAGTTTGATTTTCAAACTCCCAATTAATGTGATATCCTTACCTCCTGCCAGGTTTCCTAGTCCAATATAAATAGCCATGCCGGCGGCTCGCTTGTAGTCGCCTGCCATATTGACGCTGAGCCATGTGACATTTCCGGGAAATGCTGGATAGATTCCTTTTGGTATTTGTATTAGTTAAGGTGTATAAGTGTGCGGACGTTTGTATCTTGTATGCACTTACCGACGACCGCGACGAAAATACCAAAGTACATAACACCTGGGACTCCCCGTCCAGTAGATGCGAGACAGATGATGAAGCCGATTCCGATCATGCTCATAAAGAAGAGAATGAATGGGGAACGCTGCTTGCGTCTGTCAGATACCCATGCTGCAATAACAGCGACAATTGCTGCGGTGATATAAATCGGTACCTAATATGGTGGTGTTAATCTCCGCTTCAACAAGGGAAGTAGCACAAGGAGCCTACAGTAAGGAGCTGTGCAGTCGAAGACTTATATCCTAGATCCTTGATGATAGAAGGAAGGAAAAGAGAAATGCCGTATAGCGGACAGGTGATACCCCAGAACACTTTGCACGGATCAGTCAATGATGCATTGAATACCCCAAAGCGAACAGAACTTACTGAATAGACCCAACCAAATCTGCCAGTCTTTGAAAGCCTCAATGACATAGCGCATTTCGAATTTATCATTCGTTTGATCAATTTCGCGCGCGTCTGCTGAGTTTTGAATCCGCAAACTGTGGATCACAAACCGACGCTCTTCTTCAGTCAAAAAGGTAGCAGTTTCCGGGGAGTCGTGGATGGCAAATGGGGCTATAAGTGCCACAAGAACCGTAAGTAGACCCTCGAGAATAAAAATCCATCTCCAGCCAGCATATCCGCCCACCCCGTCCATTTTCTATTAATTTGGAGATACATTAGTAAAGTCCCCACTGATGTCAGCGAGTAGACCACCTACAGCGATGGCGTATGCAAGAAGCCCCGAGAATGCACCCGCAACACTAGCAGCGCTGAAGAAGAGAGCTTGTCTGAATTGTGCTCGATGGCGTGGGTACCAGAGTGTAATGTAGTATGCCACACCTGGATACAAACCGGCTTCTATTTTGTTTCATACAGTGATTAGTATTGACTTGAACAAGATGCAGGTCGGGAGGGGGGAAGACATCAACATACCAGCAACGCCCAGAAACAATCGAGTTGCGAGCAATCCACCGTAATCGTTGACAACTCCCATCAGGGTCTGGTTGCAACGTCTCTATTAAATGGTGTTCGAGATCAACCTCAAAGAATGCGCGCGCTCACCATAACAATTCCCCAGGCGATCATGATCAAAGGAAGCCATCTCGAGGGTCTTAGCTTCTTTAGAAGCAGATTGCTCGGCAGTTCAAAGACGGAGTAGGTAAAGAAGAAGACGGTCACTGCCCGCAAACAGATGTCAATTGGCCATTCTTTTGTAAAAAAAAGACAAGCAACCGAAGGGATTCATCATACAAGTCCAATTGTATTGCGGTCCCGTCATATGAAGATCATCAACAAGTCCTTCTATCTTGGCATTTCCGATATTCCCACGGTCCAAGAATGCCAACAGATATAGCAAGCTCAGCATGGGAATAAGACGGATGTCCATCTTTCGGAGAACAGCTTTTTCATCAACCCCCTCAAAGGTCGGTGGGCCGAGGCTGGATGCTTCCGCATCTGCGACTAGCCCATCTTGTTTGAGATCGGCGCTGTATGGGGAACCTTGGACAGTTGTATCCTCGAATTGGTGTAGGGAGGTCTTCTCCGGTGTGTCTTTTGAATCAACCATGGCAGGCAAAGAGAGATGAGAGAAGAAGAGAGTCAATCAGCGCGGACATCATTCTGCGAGTATTTATACTTATCCCTTGAAAAAGGTTTAGTGTGACCCGGGGTAAGTCCGAAAACTGGGGAGACGATCCCTTGGCATGAGGGGTATACTACATTGGGATGGATCCAATCGATTACAGAGGAGCGCCCGCGCGAAATCACCCAACATGAGCATTTCATCAAAGAACACTTGGTCGCACTTGACGGTTGACTGGTTGGTTGGCTTCGGGTAATTTTGACTTTAACCTTGAGTGGCAATCCCATTGCCGGAGACTTCGTTTAATCGCTCACATAGGTGATATACCGAGGAATATTGTACGAAGTATATGTCAGTGTACGTGGGGGCACACCGTTTTCCCCCTGGACCCTGGTTACTGGCGGCACAACCCATGGATGCTAAATACCTTGTACTTACCTTATAATTACCATACTGTAGCACAGGCCGCTTATTGCACATGCTGCGTTGTATCATACATAATGTATCCATAATACGATGTTGAGGCCCTAGGCTCGATCCACCACTTCCAAGCTTCAGGGTCAGATCATTCTATCCATGGGTCCATATACATGTCAACTGGCTTAAATTTAGAATCTATAAGGTTTGGATACCAGCAAAAGCCTTAGAATGTTCGAAATATGAGGCAAAAGATAACAGTACAAAGCCCGTCTGGCTGTCCTACCCAAGGAACGAGACTAGCAACCCATTATGGATTTCTCGATTGATCCCCATAAACCACTGCGTTTTAATTCTGCCCCACGCTTTGGGACAAGCTAACATATGCCCTAGAAAACAGGAGTGATATCGAAGCAACAAGTCCAGCAACCCGGTTGGGTAGCAGGTGTAGTGCACCCGAGACTAATAGTACCAAACTCCCTACGTGTGTACCACTCGAGGAGAGGACTGGTAAATTTGATGGGACCACATGCACTCGCATTTGGAGGGCTCTGCGGTTGGTTGGTGAGTGTGGCAATTAGTCTCAGTGATGGGGAATGATTGTCAAACAGGACAGTTATATATATACATACTACAGCAGGAGATGAGCAGAGGAGAGCAGCAGGCCAGCAGCCCTGGGTACAGAGCTTGTAGTTCGCGCCCAACTGAACGGGAACGAAAGCGGGAATCATGAGGTTTTCGAGAGTGCTGTTTGTCGGTAGGGCTTGGGTTTGCAGAAAGAGCCAGGCTAGGGCTGATGGGATGGTGAGATGCATTGGGGTTTAGGAAGGGGAGGGGCTCTGAAGTACAAGTCAATTTCAATTCAAGTGTGTTAGCTCAAAGATTGGGAAACGGAAGCCAAGAGATGGCAGCTTGCGGTCCTTAAATATGGTCAAGTCTAGCCGTTGAGTTGCCGTTGTGCTACCAGAGTATGCTTGTTTAACCCGGGAGTATACCGCAACCACTCGTGTGGAATCAAGTGTGGCCTTGGGTTGGACATGGGAACCCTTAGGATGTAGAGGATATTCGTTGGCAAATTGAGGAGAGTATGTCCACTGAGGTCAACAGCCACATAACATACCTTCCAAGAAGTATCTCTCACACATAGCTCTTTCCTTCTTTACACTCGCTCCTACCCCCGATGACATCTCCCAGACAGTTGCCACACGTTATACGGGTCTAAGATCCTCTCCGTCTAATTGTCGCCGATAATTTGGATTGATTACACATTACCTGGCGCCCTGAATATAACTACATGATCTACAAACTTAGGATCGGCAACTGAGTTGATGGCTGAGTTAGAAACATGACCAAACGCGCCAAGGCTTGGGATCTTTCTTTCCCTTGCTCCCTTTTAATTTGTTCTCACCTTAGTCGAGGTATTTGACAAATCATATTGTGCCTTTACCCGTTTGCTCGAGAAGCCTCCTAAAGGGACACCTGGATTACCATAAATGACCTTCTTACCTATCGAGGATACGATTCCGCTGAACTGCATGCTGATATAATTAGAGTAACGACAAATCCTAAACTTCTCAGATAGAGCCTCGACCTTATAGAATGGGGGGTACTCACATTTGCCCCCAGAGTTAGATCATCACGGGAAAAGATCCGACATTCAATCATCATAGCATCATAGCCCCATAACCTCTCTCCCTCGATCAAAGTGGCCACAGTGACTACCACTCCAGACTATATCTCACAGGGTCATCTCCCACCTACAAAACCTCCAATTTCCAAAGCAAAATGCCATCAACCCCATGGACCAAGCCAGACACAAGCACACGCCCAATCGCCGTAATCGGCGGCGGCGTGATGGGCCGAAGAATCGCCATGATGTGGATAGCCTCTGGCTTCACGGTAATCCTGTGCGAGAAGGCTGACTACAGCGACGCCGTGAGCTACGTCCAGGAACACGAAGCCGAACAAGCCGGTAAGCAAGGCACAGAACCCGCTGAGCTGAAAACAACAACCTCGCTACAAGAAGCCGCGGGGAACGCATGGATGGTCATTGAAGCCATCCCCGAGAAGCTGGAGCTGAAGATCGAGCTCATAACGGAGCTGGACAAGATCGCCCCGCCGGACTGCATAATCGCCAGCAACTCGTCGTCCCTTCGGTCCAGCCAGATGATCGTCAACACGGAGAAGAATTACCGCATCTGTAATGGTCACTACTACATGCCGCCGGACCAGACGTACTTCGAGGTCATGTCGTGTGGCCACACAGATCCTGCTATCTTCCCATTTTTGATGGAGAAGGCTGCTCAGGCTGGGTTCAAGCCTGTGCATGCTCAGGTTGATTCTACTGGGCTGGTTTTCAATCGTATTTGGGCATCGCTTAAGCGGGAGATTCTTCTTGTCTTGGCTGAGGGCGTCAGTGATGCTCGGACCATTGATGAGATGTTCATGAGTTGGTTCAAGGCCACCAAGGGTCCTTGTCTGATGATGGATACTGTTGGCTTGGATACTGTGTACAATATTGAGGTTGTGTATAGCCAGCAGCGTCAAGTGGATACCACTGCCATGAAATGGCTGAAGGAGAACTATGTTGACAAGGGCAATCTGGGGGCCAAGGCTGGAAAGGGTTTACTTGGATAAAAACTCATTATAGATTGTTTTTAGAAGTCGCAATACAAAAGTTGCTAGAATACGCCATTGAAGTTACAGTTCTAGAAGAGAGACATGGTATGACACCAATTGGAACTATTTATCAAACGTTATACCTACATGTTTATAACTACCTACAGGTGTACTTCGCTCTCTTTCCGTATTAGTGCTCCAGCCCTTGCCGCTTTTTGCTCACTGAGTACAACTGAGCACGTCCACTTCGCTCTTAGGCCCTTAGGAATCATGTCCTATACATAAACCGAAGGAATTTATATTCACTGAAGCACCTGGACAACTAAAATGGATTAGTTAGTTCCTTCTTCTTTCTGATAAGCGCTAAACGTATAACATTAACCTTGGAAATCCTTTTGTCAAGACTTTTTCGCCATGACTAAATTGGCCCCCAGTGCCGCTATGCGCTCCTAGCAGCCTACTGGACACAGTGCATTGCGATACTCCTAAGGCTTACGCGCTTTTTCTTACCAATCATTTATTTGACACATAAGACGAACCTCCAGGAACACCCTACCTTTCTCTCATTTCTCGGGCTGTGCCATCAATGTTTACCTTAAAGAGGCACACTTGTTCTTGAGTTGCCCACTCCTAATAACAGCGGCATTCGGATCTGTCGACCGCGTTTCTGCTAGATCCCCCTGACTCTACCGTGAACTATCCTCCTCTTCATCTATTCGCCACGCATCAATAGCTGAAGGAATGTCATCAAAGACCCAACCTTCAACCGTACCGCCGGCCATGCGTGCCTGGGTACGCCGGCGGCGCGGTCCTGCTAGTAGCGCGCTCGAGCTGACCACCGATTATCCAACCCCCGACGTGCCCACGGGCTCGTCGCCCGACGTGCTAATCCGCGTGTCGAATGTGTCACTACAGTTCAGCAGTGAGCTGATAATGAAGATGCTGCCTAAACTGCCTTTCACCAGCTCATGGATCCCGGAGATTGAGCTTTCCGGCGTGATAGTAGCGGCTGGCGCGGGTGCACCGGCAGAGCTGCGCGAACCGGGTTCACACGTCATTGCCTTTCAGAATATTCCCAGCGCCGTGGTCATGGGCCATGGCGTGCTAGCAGAATATGTGCGATTGCCTGGCAGCCAGGTCGCACGTATCGATGGCGGTATTGATATGGCATCGGCCTCGGGCATCATCGGGTCCGGTAGCACTGCGCTCAAGATGATTCGCACAGCAGGTGTGCGTGAGGGTCACACGGTGCTTGTGAATGGGGCTAGCGGGTCAGTCGGTTCGGTGCTCGTGCAGCTGTGCAAGCTGCGTGGTGCAAAGGTGGTCGGCGTGGCTAGTGGAGGCAACGAGCCCATGGTTCGTGATCTGGGTGTAGATGAGGTAGGTACAGTTGCCAACATTACACAAGAAAATGACTAATGTACAAATAGTTCATCGACTACCGCGAACATGAATCGCTGCCAGCCTACCTAGCGCATCAGTATGGCGACAAGCCGTTTGACTTTGTGCTTGATTGCGTCGGCACCCAGGCGCTTTTTGTTAACTCCCCGGCTTATCTTAAGCCAGAGGGAGCTGTTGTAAATATCGGCATGCTCGAGGGCATGTATGTGACGGCGCGCAATGCCCTGCTTAATAGCTGGCTGCCAATCTGGCTAGGCGGCGTGCAGCGTCGCTATATAATGTTCAGCACGCCCCCGTCATGTGACGACGCAGTCTACGTAGCACGCCTGATCGAGGAGGGCCGCTTGCGTATCCCTGTCGACTCTGTCTTCGACATGAAGGATGTCATACATGCCTACGAGCGTATCGCCACAAAGCGTGCGCGTGGCAAGGTCGTGGTCAAGGTGCACGACGAGGCTGTATAAGGGGGCTTTTATGTTTACAGAGATTGATCGGATTTAATTTGTACGTTGCTCGGCCTACTGTGGTGTCGAGTGGACGCGTTTAGGCCACGGCAGTGATGCTATTCACTCTCTGTCAAAATTGAGTACGAGGTAGGTATAGCTACATATACGTCGATTTGCAGCTTTTAGGCCATTTCCACCGCCTACATCGAAATATTTAGGAAAAAAAAGACATCTAAAAAGCTCGTCACAAGGCCGCATAAGCGGCCGGCTATTCGTGTTGGGTATAAGATAAAATTGTATTCTCGGCCCCGGGATTATATAGGCTCGATCCATGTCGCCTCGGGCAGTCCAATTATAGAACAAGGAGTTGCAAATCTTTGACAGACCGTGAAACACGATTCGAACCAAATGGGCGGCGGCGAAGGAGAAAAATTACCCTCGGAGCCAGTCGCCAAAGTGATGTACAAGAGTGTTGAAGAAAGGTAAGGATAAAAGGAAATGACCAAAAGAAAGTGAAATACGGCATGAGAATAGGTATCGATCGTCCAAGAAAAGCCAGACGGGGAATCAACAGTCATCAAAAGTATTAGTATCCCAGGAGACACAATGATAAGAAATTACATAGGCAAGGAACGTGGGTAAAGTGAGAGGGCAACCAGAACAAGACGACGGCAACAAATAAGCGCGCTCTGAGACCTCGGAGTAAAGGGTATAGAGTGAAAGGCATTAGAGTAAGGCCCTAGGGTGCGACTTGCAATCATTAGGGTATAGCACACCCGTAGGGCCAATTGGTGCAAAAGGGATTGGGCCGTGAAGAGATTAGCCAAACAAGGTTGAAGACAAACGCGCCAACGAAGCCTTGACCAGAGAAAGAATAATTAAGGGGATTTCCTGCGACGATGGACTTTCCATTCCGCTTTAGCGACACGCATGAACATTTCGGTGTCTTTGATGGGAACCCAGCTAGTGAGGACTTTCATGATATTCTCAAAGTCAGACTCGAGAATGATTTCACGCATGCCATCAATAAGGGCAGCAGATGAAGCATGCAAGACGTCTAGACCTTGACCAAATGTCCTTGGGTTCTCAGGAATGGGGACTCTGTTCTTCCCTGCAGAGGATGCGGGACGCCCAGTATTGTCTTCGGCATCTCCAAGGAGCATGAAGACATCCCACACTCGAAGCTGAGCCGGGAAGGGGATTGAGTAATTAAAGAGAGTGAGGTACCAACGAGTGCCGTAGGCTGTGGGTGGGATTCCAACCTCGTTCTGCAAAATTAAGCGTTAGTAGACATCCTTCGTGTGTCGAGCGAAATTCACTTACTAGTTTCGTGGCCACTTCTCCTCCGGCGAGCCACTCTCGCTCAAAATCGGCCAAGGCCTCCATTAGACCAGCAAAGCCAGACTTGTATAGCTCTTCCAGACCTCGTAGCTGCCACAATCTGACGAGCATAATAAAAGCATGTTCCTCGTCGTAGTAGGCCAGTAACGTAGCCGCAAGAGTTGCCATTCCCTGTACGTAGCCCGTGTCAGGAAAATATAACGACATGGCGTGAAGGACACGGAACAATAGTCTTTGGCCACCCCGATAGCGCCTCCGGAACATGATATGGCTGGAGATCGTCCGTGGCACATCTATATCAATCTGAACATCGTCCGGTGACGAGATGAACTGGAGCTCATTGAAGGCTTCGATGAGCTCGTCCGCAGGCGGACTGCCCTTATGGCGTCGGGCACTGGCCTCAAGGAATGAGTACCAGGCCGTTGACCGCCACCGATCTGGAATGCCTTTCCAAGTTCGCTCGATCAACTTTGAGCTCTGAGTGTCGAACTCAAATGTCATACCACCGCCATTCTTGTTCTTCTTCGTCGGCTTAGCCATCTTGGTCCACTTGTCTTCTCGCTGCCACTCCTTCCTTCGCATTGCGCGAGTTATCGGTGCGTCTTTCTCGTCACCAGATGGAGTGGGCAGAGTGAGCATGTCAGCCGCCTCATCTTTGACCTTTCGGTCTCGGTTGTGAGGCAGATGATTGGTCGCCGCACGCAAACGAGACGTCGAGCGACGCAATGGTGGACCATAGTTGCTCTGTGATGAAGATGGACGGGCGCTTAGGGAACTGTGGGATATTTTGCGGACTAGGGATGGTCCATTGAAGGAACGGTTGCTGGCCGGAGCGGTTGGTGGCCGAATTGAACGTTTCCGCCGAGGTGTCTCAGAAGCTAGCAGAAGGCTAGTCGTGACTCGCTGGAGCGGGTTAATGTCGGAACCATTGGAGTTCTTTGCAGGTCGAATGAAGCCATAACGATCGACTTGTTCTGCACCGATATTTTGCCAATATTCAGCGCCACCTGCTAGCTCCTGGGTTTCCCTCTTAATTCGGATACGCTCCACTTCGACAGACGCCCTTGGTTTGGTTTCATCTCCAGTCTCAGTCGTAGCAAGTGATTCAGAGGTTTCAGAATCCGGGACCGCACCCTCTTCCCATAAGACCCCGTTCTCTGAGGCCATTGCTTTTGCAACCTCGGAGTCGGTAACATTGTCTTCGCCCTTCTCGTACATCAGCCGAACTCGCCGTGACAACATATCTTCGTCTGCTGAAATTGCTCTGCTCGGAAGACTAGTCTGCCTCGGGCGAAGAGTGCTCTGAGGTCTGACGCGCCGTGGGACCGCTTTCGGCGTTCCATTTTCCCCTTCGGGCCGGGTCATGATAATGGCAGGGGGCGGCGCAATTTCAGATGTCTGTCGCTCCAACTGTGGACCACAATTCTCTTCCGGTATTTCCTGACCTGGCTGGCGTAGCTCTTGACGAGGTTCCTTCTCTTCTAGGCTTTTCTCTTCCTGGCTTTGCTGGGGCGGTTGGTCTGGTTGTGGCTCGGGGTGCTCGGGGTGCTCCTCCAGCTTCTCCTGAGGGGTTTTTGGGCGTGGACGTTTGGCATCACTCTTGATCAGACTCCCGCGATTGGAGAACTTCATCGGCTTATCTAGACCATCCAAAGAAGCAGTCGGTATATCTAAGGGAATACCAGAAAAGGGGTGCTCGATGTGAGGCACTGGCGGGGGCTCTTCAGAGCTGAGTTTCCTCTCCATGTCAAGTGATCGTTTCTTCAAACCACCCCACTTTCTTTCTGACCATCGAGAGCCCGGCCTTGAGCCTGGTCGTGAGCTGGGACGGGAACCTGGTTCATTCACAAGAATGCTGGGCACGCTGCGCAAGGAGGGCGCGCCCTCCGATCGAATCGTTCGAGTTTCATCTCCAATGGAAACGGATGGCGCGAGCCGTGGGAACATACGCGCGGATGCACGATCATCACTCGAACTGGCTGACGCAGCGCTTGTGCTGAAAGATCGGCCTTCGGAGGCTATTGGCGCATCGCCTGTGGGCAACGAGACCGACCGGTTTGCAAGAGGGGCGGCAACGGTATTTTCAAAGGGCACGGCGTGAATTGTCGGATTGGACTCCGATCGGTCGGGCGATAACGATGCAGGAAGCTCATTCACCATTATCCCGGCATGACTTGCGACTCTGCGCGCGGGCTAGAATCGCGTGAAGGAAAGGAGTGTAAAAACACGGCGAAAGGGGGAGGGGGGCCAGATTAGGTCAAAATGGAGATCCAAGTAGAAAGGAGCGACAAGGGGAAAATCACAAGGGAAGTTCAGCAAAACAAAATCTCCAGAAATTAAAATTGAGAGATACCTGGAGGAGTGGAGTTATTTTGGGTTCTTGGCGCCTCTTGAAGTCAGTGCTGGACTTTAACGGGGGCATCTTCGGGGGTTTCATAACATCCCCTGTAGTTTACATCTAACTACATACATATATGTATTACTACATTACTACACGTAACTTAGTATCTCTCTAACCATACTATTAGCAATTATCTATGTTGTACTCTCTTCTGTTCCTCATTTCCCTCTTAAAATAGAATATCAAGGGGTTGTCCCACCTCTATGGGCCGCGTGTGGATCGTGAACCAGGAGTGTGTGGAGTACGCTAGTTCTAAGGTGCTTAGATTAGAATCATTGCCCAACGGATGTGACATCAAGAGGTAATCTGTTCAATTGTATCCGTGCATACCCAACTATGGAGTACGTGGACAACACAGAGTAGATGGAATTCAAACCCCCCAATTCCCCCTGAACGCCCCAGATGTACAAAACGCGTGGAACTCCTGTAACCGAGGCCTGGATAACCATCAGTTGTCAATGCTCAATGCAGTCAAAAGGGGGAAAAGCCCCCAGCTAGAACCAACGCAAAAAGAAAAAAAAAGTATCATAAGGGCGTGAAACGGTCAATCCAGCGACCCAGCGTTAGATCCAGCTCAAGCCACAGCAGCTGTGTGAGCTGATGGCGAGTCGCGAGTTGGTCGAGCCCGATCCACAGGCTCTTTGGGCAGGAGTTCGATCTGACGGACCAGGAAACTCTTCTCATCCGTAAATTGATCATCGTCAGTTCGGTCCTCCAAGAATTTAGGTAAAAACCTCAACAGTCGATCACGGTTATTGATCAGAATTCGTTGAACCGGCACCGATTTGGTCGGGTTGGCCACAAACACCTAATCCCTTGTCAGAGCGAGGTCTCATCTGTCTCATCTGCGTTACGAACGATTTAAGGGCAAACTTACTTTGAAAACATGGAATCCTTCGTATTGTACCATCTTGCGGTCGTCCCGCAGCAGTTTCATGCAGAGTTTCAGATTATCTCCACTCTCCACGTATGCCATCATCACATTGTAGTTCGCACGGTCCAGTAGGATCTCCCCAAGAAGCTTGATGCTTTGACGCTTGGTGACATACGAGTCCGAGTGGACCAGGATGTTGTTGAACCGCCCAAAGAATAGTTCAAAATTGGTGGCCAGGTACGAAGTCACGAGGCTCTTATGGCGTGTCAAAATCTCCTAGATGTGTCAGTCATTTATCATGAGCCTTGGAATAGCCATCGATCCGGATCCTACCCTAAATGTGGTGAATGCATCTGCGCTGACTTCGAAATTGCTCTTGTCGATCCAATCAAAAAATCTCCAGAACACACCATCTCCCCGTTGCGGCTGGTTAGGCTTCACGTCTGATAGTCGTATCGCCGATTCTCCTTCACTGGATTGATCGTACAATACAATCGCGGTGATGACATCAAATTTCAATGCCTCTCGGAGAATGACGCCACATGGCATTGCACTTTGACTCTGCATGTAGCCACGGCATAACTCGACAATGATTTCTGGCCGATGGTGGACAAGGTATGAGATGACTGGAGGATCCTTTTCGGCGCCATATGAATTAGGCCGGAACCGAAGGATATGGGAGAATACGGTCTGGGTGTCTTTTCTGGCTTCGAAGGGAAGCAAATGGATGCTTTTGGATAGGTCAAAGAGTAGATCTTCTTGAAGCGTTGCTTGGACAAGTGCATGGACTTGGTCCACTGATGCGGAGACCTCTAAACATGAAGATTATTGGGTTAATTCCTTGAAATTGCGCGTTGGGGATTACTTCCAGAAGACCAACCTGGTGTTCCTTGTACTATCACCTTCATTTGACTGAGTTGCTTAGCCAGCTCCTCTTCGGCCTAGTTTATTCGTCAGTCGGATTCTTCTCTCCATGTTTGTCTCCAAACGAACCTTGGGAGCATTCTGGGAGTCATGGATCCTCAGTAATAATTCCTTGGTTGTCCGGACGATATCAGCAGGTTGCCGCGACCGGCCACGATTGAAAAAGAAAGCCATGGTGAGATGGAGAAGAATATGCGGCAAATTGAGAAAGAAACTGGAGATTAAGGCGACATGGGATAAGTTATAATTGCAACGGGAGAATCAGGATTGAATCCAAGGGGAAGCAAATGTGATGTATTCGTCTGCAAGTTGCGAATAAACAAACCAGGCGGGGCAACGGGCAACGGGGGTCCTGCTGCCTGAGGCATCCGCTGATAACGGATTTTTTTTTCTCTATCAAATTGCTATCTCTGCCCCTCCCCCTCCAAGGTTGAAACAATTTGATATTGACCATTCATAAAGTCATGTCAGCTTCCAATACCGTGGATCCACCGGTGGGTGAGAGATTCCCTGACTCGCATTCAGTATCGGATTCTTCTGATTCTAGCAACGAGGAGGGCTGGGAAGATGTTGAGCCGGATGAGGAGTCGCAGCCTGTGGTTGGCCTCTTCACTGAGCAGGTCTTCCCCGATGCGCGCTCAATGCTAAAGGAGTGCAAGGAAAAGTACAATTTTGATCTATTGAAGATCCAAAAGGATCTTGGTATGTGTAGCTTCTACCACTCTTACGCGGGGTCCAACAATTGAGGCTAACTATTTTTCCGCTTCTAGATTTGGATTTCCTCGACAACATCAAGTTGGTCAACTACGTCCGCACCGAAGTCAAGAACGGAAACAACACCCCCGATGTTTCATCCAAGTCCAAATTCGAGGATGATGTTTATCTCAAGCCCGTTTTGGAGGACGATGCTCTCTTGTACAGCTTGGACGATCTTGCCGAAGAACAGGGCGAAGACGCTGCCCCTGCCACCGAGACAAACCGACAGGTTCTCGAACTCCAGGAGAACTTGGAGCGATTGCAGACCCAATTCTCCGAGTACCGTCTTGCTGTGCAGAAGTCGATGGACGATCAATTGTCGAAGGAGGATGATAAGCTTGCTGAATCCAACCCTCAGCCCTCGGCCAAGGCTGTCGACAGACTGCAGGATGCTGAAGACGGATATTTTGTCTCGTACGCTTACAACGGTAGGATATCTCGCTCAGCTTATCATGCGTACGATACTAACATAGTCTAAAGGCATTCACGAATCTATGCTCAAGGACACCATCCGTACCGACTCTTACCGCGATTTCGTGTACGAAAACAAGCACGTTTTCAAGGACAAGGTTGTTCTTGATGTTGGCTGTGGAACTGGTATTTTGTCCATGTTCTGTGCCAAGGCTGGCGCAAAGAAGGTCATTGCTGTCGACAACTCGAACATCATTGACCGGGCTAAGGAAATTGTCCACGACAATGGCCTTGAAGATGTGATCACGTAAGACTCATAATCATCCCCCAATAAAGAGACAAGTACTGACTCTATCCCAGGTGTATCCGTGGCAAGATCGAAGAGGTTACTTTGCCCGTCGAAAAGGTCGACATCATCATCTCCGAATGGATGGGTTACGGTCTCCTTTTCGAGGCTATGTTTGATTCTGTCATCTACGCCAGAGATCGTTACCTCGCCCCTGATGGTCTTATGGCTCCTTCTCACGCTACGCTGCGCCTCGCTCCTTACGCCGACCCGGATTTCATCGCGTCGCACATCTCGTTCTGGAACAACGTCTACGGTTTCAAGATGGACAGCATGCTTCACAAGATCTACGATGAGGCCGTGGTTCGCAGCAACCAGCCCACGACCGTTGTCGGAGAGTCTCAGATTTTCTTGACACTTCCGCTGCACACCATCACTGTTGAGGAGCTGTCGTTCTTGAAGGAATTCCAGGTCACCTTGAACCAAGATGTTGATGCATTGGATGGATGGATTATCTGGTTCGATATCTTCTTCATGCCCTCCAGAGAGTCTGTTCTGCCTGAGGATGCCATCCCTTCAGACATGCAAAAGAAGGGAATTGTCTCGTTCACCACTGGTCCTCATGGAACCGAGACCCACTGGCAACAGACTGTCCTTCTCATTGACCATGCCAAGGACCACGCTAAGCAAGGTTCTCAGGCCTTGAAGCAGGGCCAGGTCATCACCGGAAAAATCGGTTATGAGAAGACCGAGAAGGGCTCTCGGGGAGTGGACATTAGTGTTCAATGGGAGTCCGATGCAAATGAGAAGGGGGTCCAGCTATGGAGCCTCGTATAGGATCGAGCGATCTTTTGATACGTTTTCTGATGAACTAAAAGAGATATGACCACCTACATAGAAAAGGTTTATTTGACCCAGTGAATATAAAAATGAGGTTTGCGGCCTTGTGATGTCTTTTTGGTAGTCTTTTTCAGATGTTCCCCTTGCTGGCGTTGTAGCTGGAATAGAATATCGGTGAAAACGGCTTAGGTATAACATTTGATTTACATTTAGTAATAAGCAATATAATGGGTATCGTTGTCGTAATTTGAGCCATGATCTCGTAGAACAAATGGAACACCTAGGATCAATTCTTTACTTCAGAATGTTTTTCCCGCCTGGGAGCCTCAGAACGTTCATCGTGACGATGACGATGACTGCGATGAGAGGAGTGGTGATGAGAGCGATGATGAGAGCGATCTCGGCTTTGATCTCGACGGCGACGATGATGTCTGTCAGAACTTCTTCTGTCCTTTTCACGTTCCCTGTCCGGCGCATCTAGTTTGAATCTATCAAGGCTGTCCACTGACGCGGATCGCCTTCGCCGATGGCTTGACCTCCGTGCCTCCTCGGATTTCAAAGTTTCAAGCTCTCTTCGCCTCTCATCATTCCACCGTTTCCGTTCTTGCTCTGTTGTTTTCAACTGACGCACACCCCGCTTTATGGCTGCGAGTGGGTCATTCGCACTCATACGAGCCTGTGTCCTCTCTTTTCGTCTTGGGTCCTCGTTACCCCACACATCTCTCTCAGGCATTGCCCCTGGCGCTGTTGCATTTTGTTCTGAGGAGGAATACCAGGGTTTCCGACCAATAGTCTCCTTGAACCCCGCGGCGTTGGAGAACCTCATTGTGTATTGGTCTTCATAGCTGCGCTTCTTCCGTGCAGTTTCAGCCTCTGCTTCGGGGTTCTTCTCTGTTTTAGCACCTGCGGCTGGGAACAAGTTGATATGGCCGGCCTTGTCTAGAATCGGTGCTTGTGCTGTATCAGCCTTGCGAGAGGCGAGCATCAACTCTTCCCGCTTAGCAACTGCTTGCGCCGCATCCTCCCGAGCGTATCGTATATCTCGATCCGTATCATCTTCCCCGGCAACGCGCTTTCTCTTACGAAATCCCCCAGCGTCGCCGGACTTTCTGTCTGATCGAGCCTGAGGTTCAGACGACAGGTGGGAGGGCGCCGGTGGAGGTGTAGGCGGACGTTCGCCGCGAAGAATTTTAATTCTGCGTTCGGCATCGACCTCTTGCATAATACGTTCATCTTCTTCTTCGCGGGCTTTTGCTTGCGCCTCGTCGCGCTTGACGCGTTCGATATTCTCGACGTTGTAGACGTTCCATGACTTTTTGCCGAGGAGATGGCTATAAAATAATTAGCAGGATTCGTAGATATTAAACAAATCGAAAGAAAAACCTCAACTTACAGAGGCATCTTGGAAACTGACCCTTGCGTGGAGGTTGCTCGATAGCAAAGAGCTGGTCTTATCGATAATGACGTCCCCACGGCCCGACGCTGTTCCCGGGGTGGCCAAATGCCCCGTCGACAGCTTTACGGCTCCAACTCCTTTCTCTTCCCTTCAAATTTGATTTGCTTTGGATATCAGCATATATCCAACAAATCCTTGAACATAAAAATTTGAGAATTGACCCCAGGTCACGCGCGCTGCAGAGCCGACTGACTTACACAGTTGCCTGCTCCTTTCCCGACACAGTGTCACTAAAACAATAGCTTCAACAGTTCTCACCTCAACCTCTGTGATTAGCGACAATTAAACGGTTCATCATGTTTAATCGCGGCAATATCCCGAATCCGTTCGGCTCCAGCGGACAACCCTCCCCGCAGGGTCACCCGAACCCCGGCCAAGCACCCCCACGGTATGATACCGATCGCTCCCCCTCGTCCAGTGCAGGCTATGCAGCTCGGATTTGCGATGATGATGTGGCGATGACTGATGTGTATAATGATATAAGGGGTTACGGAGGCCCACCTCCACCAGGAGGGAGACCGCCGCAGCAGCAGATGCCTTCCAGGATGCAGTCCGGACAAAGAGGCGGAGGCCAGACTTGGACTCTTCATCCCAGCAAGAGTCCGAACGAAAACTACACATTTGGAAACCTGTGAGTATTCTCTGGCGGGCTTTTTATTTTGGAGACTAACACGCAGTAGCGTCGCTGTTTCGCCGCAGGACATCCCACCTTCACGAGATGGCACCGACGTTCTCCTCCTTATCAATGACCTCTTCGTCTTCTCTGCCCGCCCTCTTGACGGGTTTCCTTCCGGTTATATGAGCATGTCGGACCCTCAGCGGACATGGGCCAACATCGGATTGAGAGATGCCATCAAGGTGCAGCTGTACGATCCGTTTAGCCAAGGCGGACAGGCCTACCTAGGCTCCGCGGATATTGAAGTCAGCTTCGCATCTACCAAGAAGCGGGTTGAAGCTCCTTACGACCAGGATGAATTGGCACAGGCGGTGATCAGGGTATGTGGACTTCATCCAAGTCCTGAATACATGCTAACAATCCCAGAACTTTGAGAACCAACTATTCTCGCCTGGCCAGAGAATTCTGATGGATAATAGGAGCATTCCGCTCTTACTTCAGGTCAAGACCGTTCAGCGGGTTGATTTGACATCAGAGAAGGCTGATCTCAGTTCTGGACAAGTCGAGACCGATCCAACGGCCAGGGGTATCCTCACACGGCACACTCAACTCAACTTTTTTAAGGATACTCAGACCGGTATCAACGTGAAGCCATCTAACCGCCGTCCGGCGGCCAACTCTATCATCCAACCAGGCTTCAAGTTCCAGGACATGGGTATCGGTGGTTTAGACTCTGAGTTCAGTACGATCTTCCGTCGTGCTTTCGCCTCTCGTATTTTCCCTCCTGGTCTGGTCGAGAAACTTGGTATTCAGCACGTTAAGGGTCTCTTGCTTTATGGACCTCCAGGAACGGGTAAAACTCTCATTGCTCGGCAAATCGGAAAGATGCTCAATGCTAGGGAGCCCAAGATTATCAACGGTCCAGAAGTTCTGAACAAGTTCGTTGGTCAGTCGGAAGAAAACATCCGAAAGATGTTTGCGGATGCCGAGAAGGAGTATAAGGAAAAGGGTGACGAGAGTGGTCTCCATATCATCATCTTCGATGAGCTGGATGCAGTGTGCAAGCAGCGTGGTAGCGGAGCTGGCGGTGGTACCGGTGTCGGCGACAGCGTGGTCAACCAGCTCCTTTCGAAACTTGATGGTGTCGACCAACTGAACAACATCTTGTTGATCGGTATGACCAACCGAATGGACATGATTGATGAGGCATTGCTGCGTCCCGGTCGTTTGGAAGTGCACATGGAAATCTCGCTCCCCGACGAACATGGTCGAAGCCAGATTCTCAACATCCACACTGAGAAGATGCGAAACAATAATGTCATGGATACGGATGTTGACTTGGCTGAGCTTGCTCATTTAACCAAGAACTTTTCTGGTGCCGAGATCGCAGGTTTGGTCAAGTCTGCCTCGTCCTTCGCTTTCTCCCGCCATGTCAAAGTCGGTACTATGGCTAGTATCAATGAGGACGTGGTAGACATGAAGGTCAACCGGGCTGACTTCCTCCACTCTCTTGATGAAGTCAAGCCTGCCTTTGGTGTGTCCGAGGAAGAGCTGTCCAGCCGCATTCCATACGGCATTATCGACTATTCTCCAACTATCAGCGAAATCCTGCGGGAAGGCGGGTTATTCGTCAAGCAAGTTGGAGTGGCCGAGTCAACTCCACTGTTCTCTGTGCTGCTTCACGGTCCTCCTAGCAGCGGAAAAACCGCCCTAGCAGCACGGATTGCTATTGACTCCGGCTTCCCCTTCATCAAGTTGATCAGCCCCGAAGACATGGTTGGCTTTAGCGAGCCAGCAAAGATCTCACACATCAGCCGAATCTTTGACAGCGCCTACAAGAGTGCTACAAGTATTGTTGTCATTGACAACATCGAGCGAATCATCGACTGGGTGCCGATTGGTCCTCGCTTCAGCAACAGCGTGCTGCAAGCTCTCATGGTATTCCTAAGGAAGCAGCCAACTCACGGACGTCGGCTGTTAGTTCTAGCCACGACCACGGAGCGTGCCTTGATGAAGCAGCTAGACATCTACAACTCGTTCAACTCGGATATCATGGTTCCCAATGTTAGTTCCTTCGGTGAACTACGGTTCGTCATGGAGAAATCCGGTGCATTTGACGCACAGGAGATTGCGCAAGCTCTCGAGTCAGTCGGTGGACTTGCAGATGACGGGCGCTTGAGCGTTGGCATCAAGAAGGTCCTCTTGGGTATTGAAACGGCCAAACAGGATTCTGACAAGGTTGGCCGCTTTGTTCGCGTTATCAACCGCGCTATTGAGGAGGAACGGAGTTTCCAGTAAACATTGTTTATAACGAGCGTTCTTCTTGCTGAGTACAGCTGGGATTATAACTAGATTAGTCCTGAAGTATATAGGTGCTTGCAATCCTAGTTTCTCCTCCGTTGGTATCTTTATAAGTCCATCTCTCGCAAACATCCAGTCAAATATCTGATCAGCACATTTTGTGAGTACTAGCAAACGGCATATGACAGAATATCGTTCCAGCGCTGTATGATAAAATCATTCTTTTGGATCAGATTGGCACTATGTTCATCCAGAGGCTGGGTCATGTTAGTTTGTCATGTTGACTACTTGCAAACACTCAAGCCCTAAACACTGCAGGTCTTTTATAGAAATCAAGAGACCGAGTATCTAAACTCCTTTCGAATTTCAGCCGTTACTCGGCTCGTATTGAAGTGTACATGTAAGTAACAACCGTTTTAGTGTGTCAGGCCAGATACATCAGTCTTCAGCGTCAACTTGCAGTTACACAACAGCATATCATACAACTGTCAACGGTGCTCTACAGCCCCAGGGAGATTCAGGCATACTTCAAGACCTCATATTACAGGCCTACAAGGCAGCAACTCCTAGACCATACGGAAAAACTGGTAAAACGAATACCATTCAGAGAACCCTCTCTACTATACGTCAAGAGACACAAATTACCTATCCAAGATATACACAAAGACCCAACCAAAGAATCCAAAGCGCGCCAAACCCAACGAAAAAGCCAAAAGATCCCAAAAAAAAATCCCACATCCATCCCAAGATCCCATTTTTTTCCTTGTCAAGGGGGGGTTACCCCATAATATCAGTAATCAAGCAGCCCATCGCAGCCCAAGCAAGGCCCAATCAGTAGTCATCATAGGCGTACTTCTTCGAAGAACGACGGTACTCATCAGGATGGGCCTTCTCGGCCTTAGTCTTCAGGGCACTATTTCCAGGCACGTGTGTCAGCCTTCTAGAAGCACACTCATCGGCGCTAATGCCGCAGGCACGGCGCTGATCGACGTGCACGTGCCAAGCTCACACCGGCGGAGCGGAAGCCCCTGTCGCGGAGCGGAGCGGAACTTGCACGTCCATCGTACCACATTGCCTGATTCTAGGGGTGGATTTGCTTACCTGACGCGCTTTTGCGTCCATTCCAGGTCGCGCTTTGTCTCTCGTGCGGTTTTTAGGCCTTCGGAGAAATTCGCCCGTGCGCCTTTTAGTCGGCGTTGCGCGAGAGCTTGTAGCTCGAGGAGCTCTTGCTGTTTTGCGTTCAACTGCCCAGACCTGTGCGTGTAGGCGCTGTTAGCTTGGTGTTTGTGAAACTTGAGATATCTTGCTCGGGCTTGTTTTGTGAAACGTCATCTCCTGGTGGTGGTCGCTGCGGGGGTGGAATTGCGAATGCTGAGAAAGTGTTCCAGGGAAACTCACGTCTGCGCTTGTCGTGCTAGGCCTTTATCCAATGGTGTTGGATCAAATGTGTCCTGCATGCGGTCGCTCAATACATCCACGACATCGACACCGGAGTACGATGCAAAGCTAGAGTCGTACTCGCCGGCAGAGCTGAAGGTGAGCCCTCCAGAGGAACGACTACCGGCGGTGGTGCTTGCATCAGAGAAGTCTGGTGGGGAGCCAGAGACTCTGGAAATGGGGTAGAGAGATGCTGGTGCCGGCGCCTTGGAGGGTGCATGGTGGTATGGGTAGGCAGCAGGCTGGTAATAGTGACGCTGGGTGGCCATGGCGACGATTGACTGCAAACAACAGCAAGTGTTATAGTGGAGTAAGGAAGAAGTATGAAGCTCAAGTGGACTTCAGTGAAGTGAGATGAATCAAGAAGATGGGAAGGATGTGGAAGAATGTGCAAACGGGCCTAACTAGGAGTGATGGGAAAAGAAGAAGAAGGAAGGACAGTCTCCCCCGGGCTAGACGGGGGATTTTATAACCTTCCGCGGGAAGTCTTCTCTCCGGCGGATACTCCCATTCTGGCGGAGGCGAGTGTGATGGCAAGGATTGCAAAGGCCTCGAAGGAGCCATTGGACCACTCGGGGCACATTGACTCGCACCCCTCCCTCTGTACCTCCAATCCCCGAGCTCCGTCTGCACGTATGTCTCCGTATCTGCCCGCCAATTTGCCCCTTGGACCGCCTTGACCCCGCTCAGAGTGGGAAAAAGACTCAATTTGTCTGGTCGAGGACGCCAGCCTTCCTCCACTAGGGTTTCCGCCATTCCGTGGCGGCGTGGTGCAAATCCGGTCTCGATCTACGCCCCTCTTCCTTGTCTAACTTTTGGGGCCAAAGCGTGGACTGCAGTTATTCAGGAATTGACTAGAAAGGACATAGAGGGTGGGTTTGAAGAGGGTAGGATGGGTGGAGTTGGTGGGAAGGTGAGGTATAAATATCGCCTTGGCCGGTCTTCCTTCGCCCACTTTTTCTTGCCTTTTTTTTCTTTCATCTCTCATAATTATCTCCTTTTTCCCGCCTCGTCCCCGTTAGACTGGGTTTTTTTCTTCAGAAATTCGGGGGCTGGGACGAGGACGATCAAGGTTGATTCGTTCAACAAAAGCCCCAAAGATAAGACGAACTACACAAGAACCGGGATGGTATATTTCCCCCTCTAACTGTCCAGGTCTAACATGATGGTTAGTTTATCAGTTTTCTATACATATACAAACGTTGGAGTGGTATAGTTGTGGTCAAATACGCCATTGCGCGAAAACCCAAAAGATCGGGATGTCTCTCGGCCTTACATCATCTTTGGGATCGGAGCCCAAGAGCCCAAAAATGAGGATCGCTGCATTCAATTCAGGTCACACGGATATTGTTGGACATCACTGCATGAACTAAAGGACCGCGAGAAAGATTGGCATTCGAAACTGTTCCCAAATCAGTGACCCCATGCTTCCTTTGCAAGGTTCTAACAACAATCATCCCGGCAATATATGAGCAAAAAGGCAAGTCGTGCGACCAATGCGCAATAAGTCTAGATCGAATGACAAAACAAAGAAGTCAAAATACACAAAGTGAACATTGATCGTTGTCTCTGTTCGTCTGCCTGGATGCGGCTGTTATTGCTGCACAACGAGAAGAAACACCCCCCTTCTCGCACGAATCCACCAATAGCCATCAGATCCATTGGCAGCAGAACAAAGCGAATTGCTGCACAGACAAGCGCTCTAGACGCCCATTAACGTGGGAAGAGAGCACGCAGCTGGCCCCCACTCTATGCAGATGGCCGATGACTTGCTTGACGATAGCTATGGGGCCTGTATGATAAAGGGAAGCCATCCGGCAAGCCCCGTCGGAAATACTATATGAGAAAATTCTGTGCCGCCCACGACCCTTCATCATTGGTCCCAGATACTTGCTGACATGAACACCACGCAGGCCCAACTAGGTGGGAAGGAAATGGGACTGCAGGGCACATCCTTCGAGGTCCGGGTGTTCTAAACTGGATCTGGATCTGCCTTGCTGACTCTAAGTGTCCGCTCATTGATGCCTCATCGTGCCTAAAAGCCAGCTTCCATGCCTTACAGCCTGACGACTCACGATATGCCCCGTCAACCCACAATGTTACCGAGGAACCCTGTGACACCACCCTCTTCCATTCCCAATCTGTCATCGAGAACCCTGGTTCGATGAATTATTGCAGGGGTGCCATTCCTCTCGCTTTATGCTGAAAATGGCCGAGCCCGATCTCTTATTCGACCAGGCGAACATCGGGCAGCACGGCAACTAATGACGCGCAGTGCACACTTCGGCTTGGAATGGGCCATACAACTGTTTTTCTTTGGGATCCTTTCGCTCTTCGTCATAGTCTTTCCACCAACTCAGTCCCGATCCGCCCCTCCTTTAGCTCGGGCTTCAGACTCAAAAGGCGTGTTGCTTTGAACCTTCCAATGTTAATACTCCGTATAGGTATTATGCCAACAGAGTTTCCTTGCATAGGTTACACGAGGCCGCTGTTTTGGTCCGAATATTGAGAAGAATCCTATCTGTGCCTGCCTTTATTGACTATGGCGTTCAATCAATGTGTTTTTGTCTAGGGTTACCTGGGTAGTGTGTGTGGTGAAGTATTTCCAAGTTGAATCGACCATGTTCACAACCTTTGCCTCTTCAAATACGTCAAATTCGAATTCGAATCCCAAATCTCAGTTAAATCAATCCAAATCCAACCCGTTTATTATTTTTTCCAGCGCACAAGTGGGGGGGGTTGCGGGGATTTTCTACTTCCTTCACCGCCACATGCGCCATGGCCAACTCATTCGCTTTCCCTTTTTGGGAATTATCACTCTACTCCGTAGTATACCTATGTGCTTGTTTCCTCTGCCACTTCTTGTTGTTCCCTTTCCGTTTTGATGCTCAGACCTTGCCCCCTTTTGCTCACTGAGAGTACAACTGAGCACGCCTCTGAGCGATCTGATCCGCTCACTGAGTCCGAGATGAGCCTAGGGGTGAACTGAGTAAGCTGCATCAATAAAATGCAACCTATCACGTGCAATCCTCCCTTTTACCATCGTCCTATCAGAAAAAGACTGGCATTTCAATGTGATCTTCAACCATTGCTATTTGGCCACCCAATAGGCATTGCAAATTAGTCTACTTAGAGATCCCTAACATATCCTAGTATAGAGGGTAACAGAGACGATCATCAAAACATAGAGATAGAGAACCGCTTCTCAGCTGATAAGCGCATATATCTAGACTTCTATAAGAAAATCGTATTATCTTTATAAGGCTTTAGATATATTGCTCCTAGGAGCAAGCTGCACGCTCTATAAGACCCTATAAAAATGTTTCAGCGCGCGGAGGTCGATATAATAGTCGCAGCTATCGTTTGGGTTATTTCCTTATTCGCTATATCACTTATATTCCTAGGAGTTTCACATCTTTGTGATCGTAGATACTTAGCGGCCCTGTAAGGTAGAGGTGTAGAAATATATCACTAGACTGGATCTCCTCTAGATCCTTTCTAGAGATATATTCAAGCTACTAATCTATAGGCCTACTAATAACCAGGTAAACCTCATCTATATATTCGACGATCATAATCCATCTATATTTTTGATTAGTACCATCATTAGCTACCGTGACATTTTGGCTTACCGTTTCTTTATAAGGCTTTCGTCCTAGCAATACGCAATCCAGAACATTATCTCCCAGCCCATCTGACATAGGAACGAATCATAGCCATCCCTAGACCGGAGGTGATCGGCTTTGACTTCCACAATAGAATGAATGTCCAGAGAGTGAACATCTCGTACCACTGTCCGTATCGAAGATCCAGATCTGCCATGAACTGTGAGATTGTCGTTGCAGCAGTTGGTTCTCGCACATCTCGTTGGAGCGCTGGCTCCAGGCGATTCCAAACTAGACGGAGCACAGTGGTCGTGCCTGTGATTTCTGCTGCCTGAGCGTCTCGGAGCATGTCTTGTGCCCACTCTGTGATACTGCGACCTGCGCGCACATCTCGCCAGGATTAAACTGAGGATGGAGCCATGAGCTTCACAATGGCTTCGATCGCTCGCGGTTTGAATCGCTTCTCTAGTGTGACGTACCAACCGAGGTTGAGTGAACGGACATTCTGAGGGTCGACTAATTGTCCATCTGTATAGAGAATCAATTGTTCTTTCCTCTTTCTATCCTTTCGATTCTGTCCCGCGGTGTGGCTTGGTCCCTGTTCCTCTGCATCGTTTGGATTATGCTCCTCTTCTTCCAATTTTCTCTGCTTCTTGGTAGGTCTATCGGGACTCACATCAACCTGGTGCAGGAATCTGGCTTTTGCTTTGAAGCCCAAAGGTTTCGTAGGGAACGTCGAACATATCACGCATCATGGCAATAAATGTTTGATTGTCTTCCTTAGCGAGGCTGTTGTCGTCATCCTAGAACATAGCAAACGCCAGAATATTCGAATAATGGGTTCCTCTTGCTCTTACTGTCCTTTCTAGTGCAGCTTTAAGCTCTGATACGGCCACTTTTGTGGAATTAACTTAGACCGGAATCTTTGAAGGTGATGTTTCACGAGACCGAGGCGATGATGCGGTTGGTGAAGTCCGCAGGGTTGGTGGGTGTCCTAGGCGCAGGAAATGCCATGATGCAATGTACGGAGATGAGGTTCACCACTGAGAGACGAGATGAACAAAAAGCTTCAAGTTTCATGGGTCTTCCACCCATTGGCCCCCCAAGTCAATCATACTTTCAACAATAGTGTGCAAGTTTCTTAGCATTGTGACAACCCATCATACTTGCCACACTACCCGTGCCCTCCAGTTTTGCATCATCATGGCTGAGTGTCCTATTTTTGAGAGCGTAATGAGACTGGAAGATCATGCACCTCCAGAAATAGGAGCATCGTGAAAATTGAGGGCCATCAAAAGTAGTTGCAGAGTGAAGTGCTTCTTTGGGTATGGTCTGAGTAATCAGTGAGCGATCAGTGAGCGTTCATTAGACCTCACTGATAAATCAAGTGACTGGTCTGCGCCCTGACTGAAATCTACTCAGTGAGCCAGACTACCATCATGCACGCAGATAAAGAGGGTACTTGCCGTCGAGAACTCGGCTGCTTTAGCTCGTAGCAAGAGATGCAATTACGATATATATGTCAACCTTGCAAACGCCCATAAGATAAAAGTACCCACGAGAAGCCCAAGTATCTGGCATCATGTTCCATGTCCCGTCCAAACACCAAAGCAGAAAGGATATTGAAACCCAGAAAAGAAAGAGAAAACAGAGAAGGAAAGTGAAAAGAGTTGGATTATTAACAAATACAGATCCAGAAAATAGATAGGTGCCACGCGCTCATAATCTGGTATCACAAGAAAGTAAAGAAAGGCCAAAAAGAAACAAAAACAAGAGGGGTTCTGCTTGCTTGGTAAACCCAAAATCGAGAGAGAATTAGAGCATTGACGCCACGATGCACAGGCTCGGAGGGCGGAGGGCGGAGGGCATCTGTGCTCTTGAATGGGCAGAGTAGAGAAAATGAGGGAAGGATAGATGCCCTCCTGACCCTGTGCAAATGCAAATGTCGCAATGGGATTTCCAAAATGGTGAGATCAGCCCTGAAATGTAAACGAGCACGCTCCATGCGTGTTTAGCAAGCTCCCAATCGCTCTCCTGTGCAATCCACCAAATGCAAGAACCGGAGAGGTGGGATACGGCTGGCTATATATGTATATGAAAAAGAGGAATATTAAAACAAAGACATGCTATTAAAGCAGCAAAGATCTAAGGGGTGAAGGTGGCCAGGGCAGGCAAAGACCTGAGGGAAATCCCTAGCGGCGAGTAGCGATGGTCTGTTGTTGCTCTGGGCTAAGACGGTCTCGCAGAAGCATGAGTGGGCGACCGGGCTCAAGAAGACCCATCATCATCTTGCCCAATTCATTGTGTTTGATCGGCTTGGTAACGTAGTCATTGAAACCTGCGCGGGCAGCGTTTTCAATCTGATCTGTCATTGCGTTTGCTGAAAGAGCCATGATTGGAATCTGTGGGTAATGGTTCTTTTGCTCCCAGTCACGGATATCTCTACAGGTATCGTAACCGTTCTTGATAGGCATCTGAATATCGCACTATGAATCAACGCGGTTAGCTTTGCGGGGGAAGAAAGGGTGTACAGTAAAACCCACGATGATGAGAGAATAGTATCCCGGCTCTTTAGAGAGCACCATGTCAGTGCATTCCAGTCCATTGGATGCAGTCTCCGACATCAGCTTGATCTTGTCCAAATACTTCAGCATGACCTATATATGAGTTAGCAATCAATTCAACGACGTTCCCATAGATGAACTTACATCTCGATTGGTTTCGTCATCCTCGACGAGCAAGATTCGATAACCCTTGTTTCCCAAAACTTCTTTGACCATCTTGGAGACGGTCTTGAAGTTGTTATTGATCTCGCGCGCCATGTCTTGGTTCCGATCCTTGCTCAGCTCGCGCTTGCTCTCGGGGTCGAAGATACTTGAGAAGGCAGAAGGTTTGACAGGCTTTGGCACAATAAAAACCTGCTTTCCTGAAGCTGCTAGCTCTTTGACCCGTGAGCTGATTTGACGCTTTTGGTAAAGGTCTGCAATTATGACGATGACGGGTGCAGGATCCAAGGCTGGGTCTGACATGTTTTGAATGACCTCCAAGATATCATCGGTTGGAAGGTTCAAGACAAGATGTGTGCAAGGTTGAGCATCGGAAGCAGAGTGCATCGCATCTTTCCATTCATCAACATCAACTAACGTTGTGACCTTGAACGAAATCTCATGAGGGACGACCTGCTCAATGTGCTGCTTTATGGCTTGCCGGGAGGTTTTGAGCGGACATAGGATTACGATGGAGAAAGGACCATGGACGGGCACAGATACTGGTCCTATCGGTGTATCCGGAGAGGCAGATGCTTGAGACGTAGGCGACACAACACCACCCTGTGTGTCGGTCTTTGTTACGGCAGGTTGGACTCTTGGATTCGAGACTGCATCTGGCAGATTCCCCAAAGCGGTTGTCTGCTCCAATGGAGGCAGCAGGGGCATGGAGCCGATATCTGGGGTCGGGAGAGCAGAGGATGTAATTGACAACGAGGCAGAAAGGGTGGTATCAGAGCTTTTGCCGGATGAGTCGGAGTTTCTGGGAGCTAGAGGAGGTGCTTGTTGATAAGAGGTCGTTCTAGATTTTGCCGGCCTTCTCGAAGCAGTTGAATTCTGGCGCATCAATTTGGGCTGTTCAGAAGGCGAAGGTGGCGGAGGAGCATCGACCTTGACGTTAAAAGAAAACTTTGCTCCCTGACCCTCTTTGCTGCTGGGAGTGAGCTTGCCGCCATGCATTTCGACGAGTTGCTTCGACAGGAAAAGCCCCAGGCCGCTACCTGCATGTTGCTGTGTCCCATTTTCTCCAAGCTGACTGAATCTTTGCATCAGTCGTTCCGCGTCCTGAGAACTGAACCCCTTTCCGGTGTCCACGACCTCGAAGTTCATGAATGCCTGGGTGTCGTTGGTATTTGCAGATGGATCCCGATGCATATCACAGCAGATGTGGATTTCACCCTGGGCAGTGAATTTGACTGCATTTCCGAGAAGATTGATCAGGACTTGACGAATTCGGAACCGATCTCCAATCACCATCGATGGCAAGTCTTCGCCTATAAGATAGTTGATTTCGAGACCCTTATCGATTGCTCGTGAGGCGATGGTGTCGATTACATCCTCGATCATTGATCGGATGTGGAACCAGGATTTGACCATTGACATCTTGCCAGCTTCGACGCGGGAAACATCAAGGATATTGTCAACTAACTCGCGAAGATTGGTGGAGCTGTTTTGGATGGTGTCCAGCATTCGCCTCTGGTCACTATCAAGCTGCGTATCCAGGATGAACGGAATAGTACCAAGGATGCCATTGAGCGGGGTTCGGATCTCGTGTGACATGTTGCTGAAAAACTTTGTCTTAGACTCCATTTGGTGATTCAACTGCTGCATGGCCTTGTTGAGTTCTCTTTCGAGGTTCTTGCGGTCGTTGATGTCGGTACATGTTCCGTACCAGGAGGCTTCCTCGCTCCCGAAACTGCTGGTCTTGACACGTACTACACGAACCAAATGCCACCGGAAATCGCCACCTCGAGAACGAAGGCGGATCTCGGTGGAATAGAATACACGGCCATTCTCGTCTTGCTGCAAGGAAGCAATGCCACGCCTCACAAGTTCATCAAGAGCTGATCCAACCATGAACTCATAAGGCCCGCTATCATTTTCATTTTGGTCCACGTTCGGAGATGTTTTGTTGAGGGACAGTTCACCGCACTTTTCGAGATCGTCAGGATGAACATGTTTAGCGAAGCCAAGGTCGTGTGCCTCCTCGAGGGGCTGGCCGGTGTACAGATTCCACTGCTCATTGACGAATATCAGTCCGCGGTTCTCCGTTGCCTCAAACACAACCTGTGGGATCGAGTTGGAGAATGCACGATACTTTGCATCAATAGCAAACTTTTCCCTTTCTTGGATTGCCTCAAGCTCAGCAATATGCTGCTCATGAATGTCAAGAAAAGAGCCAATCCAGTACAGGACCTCTCCTGTTGATGATAACAGCGGATTGGCCCGGAAAATGAACCAGCGATATGCCGATTCATCATTAAACCGTCGGACCCGCACTCTTTCCGTGAACTGTGCACCGGTTCGCAAGGCATTGGCCCATTTGATATGCACATGCTCACTCTCGCTGCTATGGATATTCTGCCAAGGATCTCGAAATTTTTGCTCCTGGTGCTGACTTCTTCTGTAGGCATCGAACTTGGAATTGGTCCAAATCACCTCGCCACTCTGGGGCTTTGCCAGGAAGAGATGCAATGGGATCGAATTAAGCATCAGCTGGGCTATCGTGTCGGTGAACGGGCGCGGGAGCTCCCGCTGCAGTTGAGCATACAACGAGTTTGTAGAGGCTTGACGTGATGATTGCTGGGTTGGTGAAACGACATTGGGCGGCCTGGTGTCTTGCAGTGGTGGTGCGACGTAAAAAGGTTGATCTTGTAGGTTGTTGTCATCATTCGCGGTTGGTTTCCAGGCCACCTTGTCAGGAGAAATTGGCGACGATGAGTCAATGTTGGTGGTCTTCGACTTGAGGAGGCGTGGTCTGCTTTGGGATGCATTGTCTCGGGCGCTCTTATTTTGAGGGACATTGAAGTAGCTGTCAGCAGCTTCTCCGCCCGATCGTGAAGCCACTCCGGGAGATTGGTTTGCGGAGCCGAATCCAATATTCCCAAGATCAAATCCAGGAGTCCCCATAGCAGAAACAGCAGGACTGAACTTTACAGACGAACGATCACTAGGGCTAGTAATGCTCGTGTGCGCGGACATTGGGTTGTTGTTGTCGCCAACGGAGTAGTTGTTGACGTGACCGCTTAGTCCCGCAACAAGCTCTAACTCACTGCTTGCATCCGAGAAAGTGCCCCCGAGACCCAAAAGATGACCATAACGGGGAGTTTCAACCTTGGATGATAGTTGTCTTTCGAGCTGGCTATATCGCTGAGCCAAGCAGAAAGAAGTTGTCAAATGCGGCATCAGAAATGAAAGTGATTGCCTGAGGTTAGGAGGATATGGAACGATTGTGCACAACATCGACACAACGGCAACAGGGAATCTCAATGTCGATGAGGAATCCCGGTTAGAGTGACCACCATGTAACAGAGGAATGTGGATAACGGTCTTGGACTGATCGATCCCAATGGCCTCTAGTGGAAGATTATTAGAGTAGTCGTGTGAAGGCGGATGCTTGGAGAAAGCCCCTTCATCGACTGAATGGTTTGTGAAGAACGGATTGTGCTCTGCATGTGCGCGAGGAGCGGGCGAAGGAGCAGGGGACTGAGACCACGGAGACTGCGGAATCTGCTCGTATTCATCGTACTGTTTCCATCCACTGACACCGAGGCCTTGCTGCATCGGTACACTCCCGATTCCCCTGTCACCAGGACCATCGACATCAGGAGTAATTTGAACCATCTCATTCGGACTATCGGCGGACTCGGTCCAACGCTGTGGATGTTGCGCGCTCTCTGTATATTCACGTGTTAAGATGGTGGGACGGGTACGCCCAAATAACCTGACCACACCCGTGCGCTTGATGAGAGGGTCTAGCTCTACCTCCAATGGTCTAGGTATGGGGAAGACAGCCTGCCGCATACTGCCAAGAAGACTGTCGATTGTATCGTGTTTGGCTTCGGGGATCTCTCCCATCAAATGATCTGTGCATGACGGGTTTGGGGAAGCGATATGTACGTGCTTTTTCTCGGATTTGACGTTTATCTTCGAAACCTGTGGTTGGTTGGGATCGTGGGGGGTGTGGCTTTTGTTCTTATCAAACCCAGCGAATGAGTGCCGAGATAATAAAGATGGCCGGGAAGATCCAGACATCTTCGCCTGCGGGAACACTGTCTCGGCTTTCTGTTGCGTGACGTTTTTGCGTAACTGAGGTGTCTCCGTTGATGGTCCCTTCTCCATATGTCGCGCTTGAAGTTCATGCAACGGTGTATCCACGTTCTGGTTAAAAATTGCTTTTTGTCCCCAAGGTACGTTCTCCAAATCGGTCACATCTCCAGGGACAGCGAGTGACACCCGCTCGGCCCCGTAATGCGTTTGCAATATATCGATGAGATTGGACCACCACGCTTCGAGTCCCGAATCCGCATTCAGCTGAAGTGTCAGATCATACAAATCGGGACTGACAAAATTCGGATCTTCTTGGATTTGGTTATGATGAGCGGGCAGAAAGCTTGGACGCGGTTCGGAAGCTTTTGATTCTGGTAGAGTTTGGGAGGTTGGTGTTGGCGATTGAGATTTCTCAGATGGGAGCTTCAGTCTAAATGGTCCTCCACGCGCTGTTGGTTCAATGGCCATTTTTGTTGGTTTGTTCTGGATGTGTGGAATATGTGGGAAAGGATACGACGGCGTGTGTGCTGGTTTGCGATCGGAAGGTGTCTCTGTCTGAACACCTTTGATTGTGCCTGCTGAACCTGCCGAGCCTGCGGAGGTCTGCACGATGGGGGCTGGAGCCTCCGTTGAGGTATTGGACAAGGTATTGGACAAACGTCTCTTTCTTGGGGTATCATTCGAGAGGGCGGAGACGGGTTGACTCTGGGACGGAACTGGTTGGGTTTGCTGCATCTGTTGGTACACAAGGAGATCTTCCATCTGCTTTCGAAGTTCCTTGAGGGTATGCGAACTCCGTCCTTGATCCTCCTGTCGCTCAGCTTCCGATCGTGCGTCCTCGGTAATGGGTGTTAGACCAACAATCTGCTCCGTAGAGTCACCACGCGATAACCGAGATGGCTGGAGAGATGACCTCTCAAGAGCGTCTACCCTATCCGCAAGTTCATCCACCAATTTTTGGGATTGGTGACCATGTGGGGGGCGATGACCTGGCGATCTGGGGGGCTGCATATGATGGGATTGGGGAACTGCAGGTGGAAGTGTTTCTGTTGGCGAAGGGAATGGAGGACTCCTCCTACTATGGACATCCCCCATTCTCGCACCTCCGCGAGTGGAGGAATAGGGTATTAAAGGATATCAATAGTTGTGGGTTGAGGTATGGGATGGAACGATGTGAGGCGTTTATGTCTTGACCCAGGGCGCAAATGGGGGAGGTCAGATGTTGGCGGGTGGGGGTGTGGTTAAAGGAACCAAGGAAAAGAAAAACAGATTATGCCAAGGTTAGAATATGAGGTGAGAGTTGGATTTAGAATCATAAGAGATGGAAGTTGAAGACGAATAAGGTTAAGGCGGTGTATCCAAGGGGGGGAGGAAACCGATATATTGAGGTGTTCGAGAGAGAGTGTGAGAACTTAGGGACACAGACTGTACCAGGCCCATTGCTTGGATCGATATGGGAGTGGATGGGAGTGGATGAAGGAAGGAAAAAGTGGACTGGGGGCGTGATGCACCTGGGGGGGGTTATGACGTAGGAAAATAAAAACTTGGCTGTTTTTTTTTTTATACACAAATTATATACAAAATATAGACGGTTATTACTTTATTACCCTTTATATTATTACAGGGGATTATCTATGTAGACGTGTTAATAGTATTCCAACACTTTACTTTCCTCTTTCTCGTATATCTCCAAACTCGACCTGTTCCCCTTTCAAACCTAAAAAAAGAAACGAATGTGACGTAGCCCTATATTTCGGCCGTGTACCTGGATTACCTGTACTCGGGGCTGCGGTGAACAGTACAATATGTAATGGCGATGTTCGTCCAAATCCAAATCTCTCCCTTTTATACCGGGAAAGGTGTACAATGGCGATGTTTATGAAATATATTGATGAGATATTCACAGCATATGTATCCACAGGGCACATGACCATATGTATATTGGTATCGGCCCTACAATTCACATACCAAAAAGCGACTCGTGGCACGTCCGGATCGAAGGAGAAATTCTTATGCGGTCTAGACCAGAGAATTCAAACCCCCTATATCCCCCTTGTTCAGCCTCAGATTTATGGGGAATGGGGTATTGTTGAGGTCAAATGCATTGTCACACTTGCAGATGCCTAACCCCCCTGGGAACGAGGGAATCGACCCGCCGACGTCAACGGGGCTCCTGTGGCGCCAAATTGGCTCAATGTGGGAATATAGACGGTCAAAGCCCCCTTTTTTCCGCAGGAAAATTTAACTGTGAAATGGATAATCTGGGGCAATACTTTATACTTTATTTAATTTGACAATATATCTTGTTAGCTTTATATCGCAGGTGAGCATCAGCTGGGATTCTCCTGTCGTCATTTGGCATAATATACACATTCCAGCCTCACTTTGCTGGCTTCTTTTAGATGCAGTCTAGGCTCTCTAGCTACATATGCAGTTATCCCTTATTCTTCTTCGAGCTTCGGGTGGCGCTATGCCTAGTTTCATATGGTTAACTATAGACCCTGGCTGAATGAGATATCTGATCAACATATATACGTTGCTTCCACTGCTCCATTGGTAAAATCTCAAAGCAACTATTATTACACCCAAAAAATAATTTGAAGTTGAGATTCATTGAAATGTACTTTACCTATCAGTCTAGGAATATGTCTGACGTTACCTAGTCCGACCAAGACCTATTACTAGGTCGAAGGGCTCAACCCAAAAACCCAACCTAGGAAGACTAACTACTATATAGCAGCTGCCGCTCGATAGGACCAGAAGGTGTAGTAGGTAGTCTAGTACTTCATGATAGGTACTCGAAGACGTGCCGCGGTCAGTTTAATCTAGTGACAGCCGTTTCTCCTTTGAAGATGAACTACCTGTTGATGGACACTAAAAGAGGGGCAGGTCACATGACCAAGCCACCTGACTACCCACAAGCCGACGGGCAATCCGAAATAACGAACCAAACCCTAGAGATCGCTCCAGCATTGGTCGTCTCAACGGGATACTCACCCCACCAACTCATGTACGGCGTGGAGCCCCGCGAACCAATGGACATGATGCGCCAAGCGATGGCGACTGAACAAGACTTTTCCATACGCCCCGATGCCGAGCATAGCTTAGCCTACGCCGCCATGGCAATGAAGAATTGTCTGTGTCGAGGGGTACGGTTCTCTAAGCATGTGGGCCATTTTCTGATGTATTGTTTTAACAGCTTGGCGCCTTTGTAAATCAAATACCTTTCATCCTCTGCCAACTGAATATATTTGTTTAGCAATCATATGCTCATCCAACAGGACTAGGGGAACTCCGAAGGTTCCGACTTCAAGTCCACTGACTGTGCAGGCTCCCGGCTATCTTTGCCAACCTGGGAGGACTCATCCAAACCGCGCCGAGGATTCAACTCCCTTTGATAAACCGGTTGTTCGTGGTCCTTCACACCCGAACCTGTGGGGTCTCTCCGAATAAGAAAGCCCTGCACACGCGCATCATTTGAATCCATCTGTTTGACGGTGCTATCTCTGCGGCCCTGTAGGACGCGCGCCGACTTCTCATTGACCTCACGTAGTCGGTCAGTGACACCATTATTCATCTGCCCGATCCAGGATGCTTGAAGGGCGCCCGCAAACAACACCAAGAGGATTACAAGCCGAGAGAAGGTGCGCTGGTCAACAACATGCTGCTGTGGCCCCTGATGGCGGTTATGCCAGTCCTCCCAGTCTTCCCATGTGGCATTTGAGTAGATATTCGGTCCATGCGAGTCGGGCTTTACTGTTGTATCCAGTCCCGCGTGGATCCAGCCAGTGCCATTTCGATCATAGGTGGCTCGTTTGATCGGATCGGAAAGGAGGTCATGTGCGTCAACCACAATTCGGTAGCGCTGTAATCGAGTTTCAGCGGTTAATTGATGGAAAAGAGGATGGTCTTTGATAGGTCGGTCGGGGTGGTAGATCTTAACGAGGTCATAGTAGTTTCTTTTCGAGTATGTTGCGCTGCGGGGTAGATTCAAGACATCATAAGGGGTGAAAGATGAAGAGCTGGGCCATGAGTAGTTCTGATGTGGGAATTCTGCTGCGGTGGCATATGTCCTATTTTTGTATGGTGCCTGCGGTCCATAGCTTGGAGAGGTGTTGTTGAACCGAGAAAGCGGGAAGATCGCGGTCGAATCCAAAAGTCGCAGGCTTTTGCCATGAAAAATATTGAGTTTCTTGAACATTATCACATGGCGTCACTTCAGAGAGCACGGTCAAAATCTCCGTTGCGCTCTTGTCTCAAAGTCATTCCAAGAGGGAAGTAAGGTGATGCAGCATGCTCTCATCCTTCGGAACGGCGGGCTTCGGGGGTGAAAACAACCTGACCGCTGTTCTCACCGCTCCCTCGAAGCATATATGTCAATTTTAATCTGTATACTGATTTCAACTTCTATTTTATTTTTATGGACATATATATATATAAATATTAACCGTTCTAATCAATATGCCTGGCGGTCGACCTGCAGTTGATCTAGAACCTTATAAAGATGAAATTATCTCTCTTTTTCATTCCGGTGTATCTTTCAATTCAATTCTATATACGATACTATACGCGTAATATATCACCTTACTACTATACCCTATACAATAAGGAGACGTCTTAAAATATGGGGAGTTAAGCGGATGATCCTAAAGCAACTATATATAACTACGAACCATACTCTATATTTAAGATTGAAGACGCTTATCTTCTAAATTGGCCTTTCCGACAAGTAACTAACTATAACTCTTAAGATAGAGGGTAAGATAGAGGGCTATGATATTAGTCCTCGAACGCTACAAAGGCCATGGCTTCGGCTTGGTATTCGTCGTCGTACAAGTTCAAAGGAAGAGGAGGAGACTTAGTTCTAGTTGATCAACCGGACCCTAAAAGAAGAGATCGAAAGTGGTGATATTGAAGACTATAGGAGGGTGCTTCTTTACCAGCATCTTCGTCGATATGGGTATATGTGTTGGAGTGCCTCCCATACATGTAATATACTGCATGTTTGCCAGACTGAGCCTTTGCTTGGATGTTTCTTTGTTTAGATGATCCTTTGTTCGACAGGGAATATAAACATTGGATTTCTAGTTTCTAATAATAATGATTCCTCCTCTGCTTTTCCCCTCCGTAGTATTGAATATGTTCTCACGGTATATATTATACTTCAATTTAACATACTTCAATTTGACATACTTAATTTGACATACTTAATTTGACATGCTTAATTTGACATGCTTCCAATTTGACATGCTTCCAATTTGATACTACTAATAACTACATAATTAGTTTTTGTATAGTGAGAGTGGATCTAAACCTTGGAAATACTGCCTGGCAATTATAATCCAATGAGAGAGTTGTGCCCGGGTAGCACACTTGTCGCCCGTAGGGGGTGGTCACGTGTATGCCAGTGTGCTTTGATCCAAAGATCTCCAACATTTTGATCTTTACGCTTGCCTTTCCCCGCAGTCCCATCCCAACAGCAACAATGGCTGGGTCCATTGACGACCACCCCGAACGCCCGGGACGCTCCGTGAATTCACCCTCAGATCGGACCCATGAACGCCGGCGACGAGATGCGCCTCAAGACGACCACTATTCGAGCTCAAGACGACGCGATGAAGACCGTCGGAGCTCTCGCCGGGACAGCTCTCGACGGAGATCATCCCGCAGTCCAGCTGAAAGGACCATCGGCCGAAGTGATCGTGATCGACCTCGCCGCGAGCGCAGAGAGCGCTCAACAAGCTCAGCGAGAGAAGACCGCCGCAGACACAGACACCGCAGCCATCGACACCGTGATAGCCGCCACGAAGATGAAGGTCGGCTATCTCGGAGACATCGTGCTACGCGATCACGCTCTCGCTCACCACAGAAATCACGCAGCCCTCCACCACGAGCATTGGAACGACGCGGCCCCCTCCCCTCGCAGAACGACGCATTTACCGATGTGGCGCACCCTTCAGATGCACCGGTGCCAGAAAAGCAGAAGCCAAATTTCAACGCCACTGGCAGACTCGCAGCTGAAAGCAATACAATTCAAGTCCAGGGCGGTGCGGAAATAGTTTTGAAATACCATGAGCCTCCAGAGGCGCGCAAGCCGCCCTCCAAGGAAGCCTGGCGCATGTATGTGTTCAAAGGGCAAGACTTGCTGGAAACGGTCGAATTGAGTGAACGGAGTTGCTGGCTGGTCGGTCGCGAGCGACTGGTGGTCGACTTCCCACTCGACCATCCCAGCTGCTCGAAGCAACATGCAGTACTACAATTCCGATTTGTTGAAAAGCGCAATGAATACGGCGATCGCATCGGCAAGGTCAAGCCTTATCTTATTGATCTTGAGAGTGCAAATGGATCGAGCGTTAACGGAGAGACGATCCCCGGTGGTCGCTACGTGGAAGTCATGGACAAGGACGTAATTCGCTTCGGCCTGAGTTCGCGCGAATACGTCCTCATGCTGCCTCCCAGCTGAAGAGTGACGTTTTCAACTTTGTTTAAAGCATTGAAGCGTTACGGGCTACACCAACTCTGATGAACGGAATATGGAAATAATATTACAATTCGGATCACAAGTGATGCAAGCTTAACCTAGTCTTTGTGGACAGACAAGGTCGAAGCCTTTATTCAATGCGGCGCTTGGCCTTCACTTTCATCTGGCCCCATCGCCTACTTTGTCTTCTGCTTAGCTTCGCTCACTGCTTCTTCTGCCTTGCCCTTGCCCTTGCCTGCATACTCGGCCGCCTCACCCTTCGCCTTGCCTGCATACTCGGCCGCCTCACCCTTCGCCTTGCCTGCATACTCGGATGCCTCACCCTTTACTTCTTCTCCCTTTTCCCTTGCTTGCTTGGCCCCGGAGCCAACGGCATCCTTAATCTTGTTGGCGGCTTTCTCTGTTGGCAAAGTCATATTAGCATCAGTCTCTGCACATTGAATCAAAGTCATGTAGATCTATGAGATCCCATTGAAGACATACCACCCGTATTGATGCCCTTGACTGCTACATCAGACACAGTCCGGTCCGCTTTCTTCAATGTCTCCTTTGTCGCATCCACAGGTCCCTTGTTGCATGGGGCTGTAGCTGAGATTGAGCGAATTGCCTGGAAGCCGGGTGCAGTCTGCACCGGCACCCGGGTTCTCAGGAGAGGAGCGAATCGTGATGCGGACATGGTTTTGGATGATTGATGTATGTAGTAGTGTGGTAGAAGATTCCGATGGGTGAATTGGAATATAAGAGATGAAATATTTGATAAATTTCCCCAGATTAATACCGAGCAGCTTGTTTAAATAGGTTGGAGCTTTAAAATGTCGGCGTATCATACTTGGTTTCAAGTTGGTCGCCCCCAACTGTTAAGTTGGTTTTGACGACGTCATGAGTATGTAGCTCATCTCTTACGTCGATTGACAGTCAGTCTTGGCCTGATTTTTAAGGTTTCTTTCCCCAATCAGGTTATTCTGTTTGGTCGGTCACGGGATTTATGCGTGTCTAAATCCGGTTTCGAGTATGTCATTTTTGGGGTCATTTGTTTTCTGGATAGATGCAGAGAGATGTGGGCGACAGCGGCCAACAAGTATATGCAGAGCCCCAATTATTACCAACAAGCAGTGGTGTAAAAAAAGACCCATAGATATTAAAGTGATATATCGTTTCGTAGTATATGAAGAACAACTTACTCAACTGCTCGACAATTAAGAAAAAGAAGAATACCAGCGAGGCTAAATAAGTTTATATTCATCATCATCATCACATTCGGAAACCCCCAAAGTTGTATCGAAGGGACGGATATTTGTGTAATAGATAGTTTTTATAGATCAATATAGCATAGGACTGACCCAAAAGATATCCTGTGCTAGCTACAGTGGGAATTTTTAGAGCACACTTCCCCTGTACCTTACTCGAATGGATCCCCAAACATATCACCCGAGGACAACTAACTATATGAATGTGATGGGATGACTAGATAGAAGGGGGTAGGACCCTGAACTCAGACTTTGAGATACTCCGAAATATATGACCGAAGTCAAGCTGGTTTCTGTATGCCGGATCCAGGACCGGCCCGCTTTTTTACCGTGAAACTCTCGATGCACGGCCCTCGTCACTCGGAATGTGTCTGGGTAAACACTTAAGATTGTGCTTCCATGTGCCAGGATCTCGATTGGGATATTGTGCGATCAAAACAATGCGCCCTAGCGTTGTCTCAAGTTTAGCGCAAACTCAACTTGGCCATGGTTCGGAGTCTCATGATACCATGAAAGTTGAAACATTATGTAGGCATGTTCCAACTTTCATATATGACACTTGAATCCAAGCAAATTGGCATTGTACCTCAATAACGTAGGATATAGCGATGTCTTTATCATTTTGTGATAGGAGTATTGCATTATGGATTAATCCTGTCATAAAATATAGGGCAAACCTAACTTAGAAAGTGTCCGAGGTCTCATCATAAGTGATCCAAGCTAACAGTCGCCTACAACAAATCAGACTTGAATAACATCGACGCCAAACTTGCCATTGTCAACTTGCTTTGTCCTACCCAACCAAATTTGCAAATACATCGCAGTGCGACCCTGGGATCTAAGCCGTTGGCAAAACTTTGACCAAGAAGTGAAAGATTACCAAAATGATATCCAGAATGGCAATGCATACATATCTATTTCCATTCACTGGCGCGTAGGGTCTGGCAGCTTGGAGACCCAGTAAACAAAACTTGGATTGGATCAAGCTCCCGTGGTGATGATCGTGAATGCTTACTTCGTTCTTTTGAAACACACGCGAGCATCTCGGACTTAGCGCATGAATACGGGTGACGAAACCGATCATATATAGATGAATCGATTCGCTATAATTATATTTAAAACAGAGGCATCTTAGAAGGATCGTAGACAACTCGTAGATAACACTTAGCTAGAACTTAAGTACAGTATAATAGATATATGTTAAAAACAATAGTCAGCCTCATAAGCCTCTGCCCTTAGATCTTGATATTGACAATTGAGATAATTTACCACAAACTGCTAGATATCCGTAGATATAATTAACAAGCAATCTAAACGAATACAACGATCCAATTGACCCAATTGATCCAATTTACCTTCCAATAGGGGGAAAAGCAACTTTCAAGTGTTGTCTAAATTTGGAACGTTGGAAGGTTCCGGACCTCATGTCAGCGATGATTCTAGTCATGGAGCCCTGGGGGTACCTACCCTACGTAGCCCTGAAGAATTTCTTTTTTCCTCTTCACCTCTGCTCTTTCCATCTCTTCCTCTCTTTCAACGCATCAAAACAACACGTCCTTTGTTGTTGTTTTCATTTTTTCACTCTGATCTCAGTTGATACGCTTTTACTGCCTTGACCTTCGGTGTACAAAGTCCCTCAAAATGGAGTCGGCAGCAAACTCCAGTCACGTTCACCTTCCTAATCAAGATGGGGAGAACATTCTGGTCGGCGATGTTTCCCCTGAGCAGGAAACCGTAGTCCAAGCTGCAAAGGCTGAGCTCAACCTTGAGCACCCAGCAGACACCAAGCCCGAGGAAACTGAGTACGCGAAGGGTCTCACATTGGCTTTGATTACACTGGCGTTGTGTTTGGGTGTCTTCTTAGTCGCTCTTGGCATGTTTATATTTTTATTGTCTTTTAAACCTTCCAAGGTTGGAGGTTGACTGCAGGGCCTAGCTAACACATATTAACTTACACTGCAGACAACAGCATCATTGCCACGGCAATCCCAAAGATCACAGACCAATTCCACAGCCTTAACGATGTCGGCTGGTATGGAAGTGGTATGCTAAACCACGAGGCAACTTCGGCGATGGACGTGAACTGATCATTTTCTTACTCTTTTTCAGCATACCTTCTCGCCACAGCTTCGCTCCAGCTACTTTTCGGAAAATTCTACACCTTTTTCAATGTCAAATGGACCTTCCTCGCTGCCATCGGAGTGTTTGAGCTAGGCAGTCTGATCTGCGCCGTGGCTAACAGCAGCCTGACACTTATTATGGGCCGTGCTGTTGCAGGACTGGGGTCTGCGGGTATTTTCTCGGGCTCGCTCATCATTGTCGCCCACGCAATCCCCCTAGCGAAGCGCCCATTGTACAACGGCTGTATCAGTAGCATGTTCGGCATTTCATCCGTGGCTGGGCCTCTGCTTGGTGGGCTTTTCACTGACAAAGTGTCATGGCGCTGGTGTTTTTACATCAATCTTCCTGTCGGGGCTGTTACTGTTCTCGTGATTGCAATCTTTTTCCCTGCCCCCAACCACCATAACAGGAAAACGACATGGGCGGAGCGCATTAAGAAGTTCGACCCCATGGGTACAACTCTCTTCCTCCCTGCCATTGTCTGCTTGTTGCTAGCTCTGCAGTGGGGTGGCACCATCTATGCCTGGAATAGCTGGCGCATCATTGTGTTGTTTTGCTTCTTTGCTGTTCTCATTGTCCTGTTCTCAGTTGTTCAGTACACCAAGAAAGAGAATGCTACAGTGCCACGACACATTCTCTCACGTCGTACTGTCTGGTCTGCTGCGCTTTACACTTTCTGCCTCGGCTCTGCCTTCCTCTCCTCTATTTACTTCTTACCCATCTGGTTCCAGGTCGTGAAAAACGCCAGTCCCGTCAGCTCAGGTATCATGAACCTGCCTATGTTGATTTCCGTGGTGGTCACCTCTCTCATGGCGGGAATCCTTGTCACCTACATCGGTTACTACACACCCTTTATGATTCTCGGTTCAGTCCTTCTCGCTATCGGATACGGTCTCATGAGCATGTTCCACACAGATACGTCTAAAGGTGTCTGGATCGGCTATCAGATAATTGCCGGCGCCGGTGCAGGTTTCGGTATGCAGCAATCTCTGATCGGTGTTCAAGTGGTCCTTCCTCTTCGTGACGTACCCACTGGCACGGCTATGACCATCTTCGCCCAGACTCTTGGCGGTGCTCTCTTTATTTCTATCGGAAACAATGTTTTCAGAAACAAGCTTGTTGAGTATCTTGCTAAGTACACTCCCAAAGTGGATGCGGCTTCGATCCTTAAGGCCGGCGCCACTGGCGTCCGAAGTGTTGTTGACAAGGCTGACCTACCCGGAGTCCTTCATGCATACAATGACGCACTTACCCAGACCTTCATTGTCGGTGCAGCTATGGCTTCTATCAGCATGATCGGCGCTTTGTGTATGGAGTGGAAAAGTGTTAAGGGAAAGAAGCTTGCGCCAGGAGGAGCCGCATGATTTTTTCTAGGGAACTTCTCCATTCCAGCTTGGGAAGCTTTCGTCCTATGCTAGGGCAATAATTCTTCTTTGCTGGTCTCCATGACCCTTATGGTTGCACCATTGGGGCGAGTGATCGTTCCCAAGCGGCCAAGCCTGTTTCGATGGTTCGATTAAAGGCGCAAGCAAGGGCCAACAGAAATGAAAAATCCGTGCTCAATGGCATGTACGTATCAAACGAGTTTACCAAATTGTTCCACAGTTCCGTTAGATGTAACTCATTGTATTGCACTATCAAAATCCCAACTCTGCTTATCAGCCAGTGATAACCCTAAACTGCCACCCGTGGACCTCGGGACCTGACCAGCCTGGGCAGCTAACCCAATATGTCCTAGCGTCCTGTTAACCCCGGTCCCCAGATAAGCAAGCGGAGAACATCAAGTTTCAGGTTGACTTCACAATATCTTATGATCCCATGGGACATTCCACTCTATGAAATGCCGAGCAAGCGACGGATTCTGTCCTGCCAGCCGTGTCGGCGCTTGAAGACACGATGCGAAGTTCTTCCGGGTTCGAGGCAATGTGCTCGGTGCATCTCCCTAAGGTCGGTGGCCCAAAAGAATACCATCATTTACGAGGATTGACAGGGGGTTAATCGGACAACGAACAGGCTTGAATGCTCTCTTCCATCCACATCTGCTATCACTAGCCCGGATTCAAGGTCTATCTGCAGACCAGAGAGGACTTCTGACCAGCACCTTGGATGCCATTGTGCAAACCGGTATTGTATTTCTAATTCCGCTTGTATAGACCAACGCTCCGATTACTAACCGATAAGCACCAGACTTGATGCTATCGAAGCCTCACTCTCTGACATGAAAGAATTACTGAAATCTCACCTTCTCGGCAATGACCGGTCAATGTCAAGAGATCCCACCAATGAAATGCATGGAACGAGTAGTAATTTACTCCCGAGAAAGGATATCAATGATAGCAAAGCCACTATGCACGTCCCCTCACAGACAGACATATCGGCAACCACCGACATCCAACCAGCACCAATCACAGTGGTCCGCCACGTTGGGAGTCTAATCACGGAGCCCGTAACAACCGGGGAGAACGACTCGCTCCGTGGAAATATGACCGAGATGGGCTTGGACTCGGACAGTTTCGCCAGCGTTTTCCAGCACGGCTTCGAGCAGATAACATCATGGTACCCATTTCCGAATGAGACCCTGACGGATCTGAAAGAGAACCATCCGCTGCTCTTTGCCGTATGTCTTCTAGCAGGAATCCGAGCAACGGCCGGCCTAAACCGTACCAATTTGCACATAACCCTTCATACGCTGGTCAAGACCCACTTGGGCAAGAAGACTTTAGATACGCCCATTGATATGTCTACCATACATGCCATGCTTATCTTCAGTGCCTGGAGTTTTGGGCCTCTCGTACCAGGTGGTAGGTATATTGATAGCTGGTTGATGAGCAGCACAACAATCACCCACTGCATGCTTAGTTTTCCTCTATCTGAGCTTGTGTCGCTCGTGGGCTTGTACGATGAAACAAATCGGAACATGTGCAGGATGTGGATTCAGGCGTCGCTGGTACATCTGAAGTACGTACTGTTGAGTTACAATGGTAAAATCTTTTTGGAATGGGCATCAAAGCTGACTAGATTTCAAGATATGCAATTGGCACCGGTCGGCCATCAGTGGTTTTATGCGACCGTCTTCATCAGTGGACGGAGATTGTCAAATACCCCGGTTTTGAAACATTCGACCACATCATTGCCGCAGAGCTCAAGCTCTACATTCACCTGTACGAAGCCATCTATCACACTGTCAGTTCAGTGCCGGAGGCCTGGGAGAATGTCAACGGATGGGGACGTAAATATCTCGGAGGTGAGCATGTTCATATAAGCGTGCCGGAGAGTTTCTTTCCATGCTGACTTTCAAACACAGAAGGCAACAATATACTAAGATGGGCGCACTCTTGCGCATCCCTAATTTTATCTCGCTGGGAACTGGCAAAGCAGAACCAATCCACGTCTCCGAACGCGCTGATGCGTAACGAGCGTATTAACGAGCTGACCGAAACGGTCATTCGTTATGCTCAGCGGGTACTGAGAGAGATTTTCGTCCTCTGCACCGCTGAGACTCCGTTTGTTAGACCAACATACGACTACCTGCTCACCGCATATGCGGGCGTCACTCTAGCAGAATACTGTGCGAATATATCCGATGTGCACGCAACATATACGTTGATGGAAGATGTTCGGACGCAGGCTAGGATTCCCAAGAGCATCGAGGGAGTATTTAGTTGGGCAACGAATGTTGTGCAGAAGAAGGCAAAGGATGTTTTGGATTCGAAGGTGGTAATTCCCGATGACACGTTTTATTCATACCCAGGCTCGGTCGCAGACTGGGCGCCGTTTCGGTTTATTGACTCAATGCCCGCGTCTGATTGGGACGGGATGAATGGTTCTATGCAGCACTTTTGAAATCTATACAAGGGATGTTTATTATTTCACGGTAATTTGAATTGGAATACATATCTCTCCAAATAAACATTATCTTCAATCAGAAATAGGCTTTCCGTGCGAGAGTTCAAGTCGGTTGCGATGCCACTGGACGTGAAGGGTTAGCTACGTCCCGTACCGAACAAGGTTAAATTGGGATAAGACTTACCTTTCCACAAGAGATAGGCTCATAAAGCGCAGGATGAGTCTCATCAATACACGAAGGCACAACCTTACAAACCGAATCCGGATTGAAACCCAGGAAGAAAGGCATCGAGTACCTGGAGGTCGGCTGCCGATTATAAACCCTATGCACGGTGGACTTGAACCTATTATTCGAAAGACGCTGCAGGAAGTCGCCAATATTAACCACCAGCGTGCCAGCTATAGGCCGAGCATCGAGCCACTCGTCACTGGCAGACAGGACCTGCAAACCGCCAGACATATCCTGCCACAGAAGAGTGATGCACTGGATATCGGTATGCGAGCCGATTCCGACATCAACATCCCCATTGTTTTCTTCCGCCGTATCAGCTGGTGTAGCTGGATAGTGTACGTAAAGCGCGTCGGCGCCGGGGTTAGTGGTCACCGCGTCAAAGTAGTCTTCCGGCATTTCCAGAGCCAGTGCAAAGATACGGATCATCTTGCGCGCGAGCGTCAGACGGCGCTGATAGAATTCAATTGTCGTTTCGTGGAATCCAGCGAGATGACTTGTTGTCTCCCATGCAAAGTCATTGTCGCCGGACAGCTTGGCCGGGTCGGAGACAGTTGGATCATTCTTGGGATTGTACCGCAGAGAGAATGTCTCTTTGCGATCTGAGAAAGTTTGTCAGTCATTGGATATGACCAGTATATACCTGCCATGTGCCCAGGTGGGAGTGAGAAGGGGGTGGTTACCCCTTGTTTCAGTTTTGTTGACTTGGGTAGTCCCCAACCCATGCCATCCATCCGTGTTCTTTTGAATATTGCTTGATGCTAGCTGTTTCTTTTCGATGGGCTGGTCGAAGAAAGCTTTGGCTTGCGATAAGGCATTCTGAATGAGCTCTTCTGAGATCCCGTGATTTTTGATATAGAAGAAACCCGTGCTCTCGGCCGCTGCTCTGACTTTGGACGCGAGGGATTTTCTTGCTTCTAGATCCTTGTCGATAGAAGCGAGATCTATGATCGGAATCTCGTCCTCCGTTGGCGGCCGTGGAGGAGCAGTGGACACCCGGCGGAATTCTGGACCGCTGAGCGTCAAGAGCTCGACTTGAGTATACTTGAGCAGGGTTGTCATGATTAGTTCGATAGATGGCCAATACCAACTCGAGGATGCTCATGAATTTATCCACGGTTCTTCTCCCCGCAATATGTCTGGAAGATCAAAGTGTCAAATCCACCGATAACCGTCGGAGAACGCGTTGCGACGGCAATCGCCGGGCTAATCTCCATACGCCCACATGCAAATGTGGTTGGTTGAAATGATAAGCTGTGAGATAGGGCGTTACATGGGTTTTGCTTTTTAATTCTCGTGAGATAGCATCGTCGGCGCCTCTCTGGATAGTAGTGTTTTGCAAGCTGCCAGTGGACACGGGTGACTCCTTATCAATCCATTGGTCACTCCTAAATTGTCAGATAGCCCTAAAAAGCACGATATATACCCTGCACGTACTTCTCCGCCATCTTCCCCCCTTTATTCAAGTTTCAGGGTTCGCCACTAAGATCTGCACTCGAATTCGACCATATTTTATATTTTATACCTCTTTCTCCACCCTCTAACTACCCCACCAACCTAATACAACACAATCTCAATTATGTCGAAACTATCTCGACTGCATGAGCTCCTAATAGTAAAGAGAACTCAACGAGATGGCGTCGATCGCCCGGTTGCTATGCTTGACAATGACTCTATCCGACCGACACCAGTAAAGGATCGAACATGGTCCCAACTCACCTACATGATGTTCTGGTTCTCTGCGACTGCGAACGTCAGCAATCTGTACACAGCTTCCACGGGAATGTCCATGGGATTGACCATGTGGGAAGCAATCGGATGCTCCTTCGGCGGTCAGATTCTTGCTGGTGCCTTGATGGCTGTGAACGGGCGTGCTGGTGCCATGTATCGCATTCCGTTCCCTGTACTTTGCCGCTCCAGCTTTGGGCATTGGGGAGCACTGTGGCCAACTTTTAATCGTGCGGCTATGTCAATTGTATGGAATGGTGTGAATTCCGTTCAGGGAGGGCAATGTTTATAGTGAGCTTTTATCTTCATCTCGTTCCTTTCCACGGTGAGCGAAGCGCAGAAAGTGTGGTTATTGACCTTCGTTCCTAGTGTCTTCCTGCACGCTATATTCCCTTCTATTGAAAACATCCCGGATAAAATGGGATCTAAGTCGGCTTTGACTTCAGCACAAATGATGTGTTTCTTCATCTATTGGTAAAGTGACTAGTATCGCAATGCTTGATCTATGGTTAACCCGACTCGATAGGCTTATAAATTGCGCATTCTTAGTGGTGCCTGTACCAAAGATGAAGTCTCTGGTCTATATCAAAGTTGTGGTTTACTTTGGTGCAGCCTTTGCTATGCTGGGATGGACTGTGTCTCTCGCCGGTGGCTCTTTGAAGACAATTAATGCTCCTTCGGAGATCAAGGGCACCGAGAAAAGTTATCTTATTTTCAAGTTCCTCTTCTTGGGACTCGCAAGTTGCGGAACCTTTATCTCCAACGCGTCCGATCTCCAGCGATATGCTACAAAACCCAATGACGTCCTCATTGGCCAGTTTGTTAGCTTCCCGCTGTCGAACTTTCTAGTTGCCATTTTGGGAAATCTTATCGCATCAGCTAGCAAAGCCATCTTTGGAGAGGTTTGTTATATTAAAAGCATTGTTTAAAGCCTTTGGACTGACGAATTCCCTAGCTCGTCTGGAACCCGCTGAACTTCTTGGACAAATTGATGGAAGGAGAGCGATACACCTCTGGCAACCGCGCGGCCTGTGCCTTCATTTCTCTGGCATTTGTTTATTCGACTGTCTTCTCTGCCATTTTCGAGAACTCTATCCCGTACGAATCCAATTCCCTTCTGCCGCATTTTTATGTCAAATACTAACCATCCTCAGTGCCGGTAACGACATTGCAGCGCTACTACCAAAATACATTTCAATCAAACGGGGATTCTTTATTTGTGCCGGTAAGAAAAGAAGAAGAAAAAAAACTTGAACAATCCCAATTGCCTCAACACAAACTAACAAAACCATCAGTCCTCTCATATGCAATCTGTCCCTGGTATCTCCTCGCATCAGCCTCAATCTTCATCACATTCCTCTCCTCCTACCAGATCTTCCTATCAGCAATCACCGGAATTCTCATCTGCGATTACTATCTCATCCGCCGAGGGCTGCTCAACATCCCCGCCCTGTACGTCTCACGCCCAAGTCCGTACCGGTACTTCCATGGGTTCAACCCGCGCGCCTTCTTGGCCTACTTTATTGCTATTGCGCCGAACTTTTACGGGTTCCTTCACCAGATGGGTGTCAAGGCCCCTCTAGGTATCCAGCGATTCTACTATATCGCTTATCCTACTGGTCTGATTATTGCGTTTGTTGTTTATTACTTGTCATGTTTGGCTTTCGCCCCGGCTGATATGAAGGACGCATCTGGATGGATGGAGCCCAAGGACTTTGTGGAGGATAATGATGCCTCTGGGAGTGATGGATATACTATTAATGCCGTTGAGCCCGGTTATGCGGAGAAGGGGGCTGTTGCGGTTACTACAGCAGTTCGTGGCGAAAAGGGTTCGTTTTAATGAGATATGTCTATGAGATCTTGGGGGTGCCTAGATTGCAGAAGGCAGCATGATTAATATTTTGGAGCTATAGCTTAATGCCTATGACCGGAGCCCATATACACAGAATTTGAGACATTTTACTTTTATTCTATACAGTTCGTTTATTCCTTTAAGTAATTATGTGCCCTGAATTGAATAGCTTCTCTAATTAAGAACAGACCGAGGCTCTACCGCAGGTTTCACCCCCGGGCCGTGATATGGAATCCTTTTTCTCGTGTAGCCCTTCGCCGACCTGGGAGAAACTAATGATCTCACATTGTTGCTAGTTGCTATGTTGATACACTTCTATGGCTGTCCATACTGTCACGGCTTATCCTATCATTATACAGAAACCCTCCCATGATCGACCACAGAGTTTACCATGTAGGTAGAGTTCACCTCCGGGCACCTGGTGCCCCGGCACACGAGTCCTCTATAAAATGGGGACGAATAGCACATAATCCTTTGCCGTCCATAATAAACCAATAGCACTAAAGTCCCTAGCACACTTTGTACAACCCTGGAGGAGATCTCGGGATGCGAAGCCTATCAGCATTAGAGTTTGCTGTGGGGCCAGTATCCATGGCTCTATTTCCCCACCTCCCGACCTACAATAGAGTACCTACCTCGGTACAGCGTAGACTACACGGGGCCAAACTGATGGTCCATATGTAACACACTTGAATGGTGCCCTCATTACTCTTGACCTAAATTTGAGATTCTATGCCCAAATTCTGGTAGTCACATATATACACCGTCAGTCATATTTTGCTTCTAGTAGACGTTAGGTGGAAGTATAAAACGTCTTGGTGATCGCACTTCCAACCACCTAGGTACTTCCAGGGAATCTTCATTTTCTTTCTTCTTTTCTCATATTCACGTTAGTCTGCAAAAATGCCCTTTGGAACTCTCTCGGTCAACGCCAATGCAGTCCCTCAATTTGCTCCTCCATACACGTTGAAGACACAGAGCTTCAGCGACATCACCCTCATTAAGATTGCTTACCGGGTCACTTCTGCGAGTATTAGCAATTTGGTTCCAGACGTGCTTGAGCTGGAAAATGAACCATTGGTCAACGCTATGCTAGTCGATTATGGCATAGGCACCCTCGGCACCTACAAAGAGTATGTTCACTCTGTCGAAGTGACTTACAAAGGAAAAGTGTTCGACTACTGTCTCTCTGTGATACTGGACAATGAATCCGCGGTTGTCTGCGGCCGTGAACAATGGGGTTTCCCTAAGCGATTCGGGCACGTTTTTCTCAATATGCACACCGGTTCCCACATAATACAGGGCCATGCTGAGAGGCCGCTGGGACAGAAACTCGTCAATTTTAATTTTGCAGCCTCGCGTCTCCTTCCCGCTGTGTCAAAGACCATCTCGGCATTAAATCTTCGCGTCATCCCCTCGCCGCTCGCAAATCATCCGCCATCGGTAAAGGAACTAGTGCCCGCTACCATTGATTTTGAAGCGAAGGAGGTCTGGCTGGGGACTGGGTCTCTCTCTTTCCCTGAACCTTCCGCGTTCGATCCTCTACATGAACTCGAAATTCTCCGCTACGAGCCATCTGTGATGATCCGTGGAGCGACGTGTGTGCTCAACCACCCTACTGAGGTGTTTCCGTTGTAAATAATGATTGGCCAGTGTAAAGAGGTCTTATCTACAGCTGCCGGGTGCGCTTTGGCTTCGATATATTGGAAGTTGGCTTCGCAATATTGTTCAATTGAAAATAGTTGTTGATTTTCGATTTGTCGTGCGAGGATAACATTGCCCCCACTTAAGTGGCATAGGTGGTGGAGTATGTGACGCAATCGAACGTCGAGTTCAGCTCGTATTGCGATCCGCAGACCGTCTGATGAGACACGGAAATGATAACCGAATTCTGATTGGATTCAGTGTCTCCTATGCTCTGACTCGGAATTTGCAGAGATGCATGTTGTTAGCTTGGCGTTGAGACTGGTAGAGTTGGCTTTCTTCACACCGAATAATGTATGCGTATCTGAATCTGATGGATCTGATGCATGCTGCTGCAGAATTGAGATTCGTGATCATCACACTAATAATAATATCCCCATGGATGCTGGATTTATATCACTCCAAAAGACTCAATCCGGATTTTGCTTTCCAGTGCCTATTCAACTCTTCGGTCAAACAACTGCCACCATGACAAAAATAATGGACAACTTTGCCGCCAAAGGCATCTCCTATTACACACCAGCGCAAGACCCTCCAGCAGGCACGCAATTAGAGGGATCGACCAAGTTGTTCACCCCTCTTACCATCCGCGGTCTGACGCTTCCAAACCGTGTGTTCCTTGCTCCCCTTTGCCAGTACTCTGCCAATGCCAACGATGGCAAGGTCACTGATTGGCATCTGACACACATGGGCGGAATTCTCCAGCGCGGCCCGGGATTGGCAATTATGGAATCTACAGCCGTGCAGAAAGTCGGTCGTACCACGCCTCAAGATCTTGGTCTCTACGAAGATGGTCAGATTGAGCCGTTGAAGCGGATCACCGAGTTTGCCCACAGCCAGAGTCAGAAAATCGCTATTCAATTATCTCACGCCGGTCGAAAGGCTAGTGGCGTTGCTCCTTGGTTGAGCCTCAACGCTATGGCTGCTAAGGAAGTCGGCGGGTGGGATGGGATCGTTGCACCGTCAGCAATTCCCTTTGAAGAAGGAGTCAACACCGTTCCTAAGGCGCTTACCTTGGAGGATATCGAGGTCTTGATCAAAGATTTCGCGGAGGCTGCGAAAAGGGCTGTAAAGGCTAACTTTGATGCTATTGAGATTCACTCCGCTTACGGGTATCTATTGCACCAATTTCTAAGCCCTGTTAGCAACAAAAGAACGGATCGGTATGGAGGTAGTTTCGAGAACAGGGTCAGACTACTTCTGGAAATTTCCGAGGCAATTCGTGCTAGCATCCCAGACACAATGCCTCTATTGATCCGAATTAGCGGGACTGATTGGTTCGAGTTCAGCGATAACGATGACTTGCAGAAAGACTTTCCCGAGAGCTGGACAGTTGCTCAATTGATTCAGCTCGCTCCATTGTTAGCTGAATGTGGTGTTGACTTATTGGATGTCAGTTCAGGTGGCATCCACCCTAAGTCCGTCAGTGCTATCAAACCGGGGCCGGCCTACCAAATGCATTTGGCCCAAGAAGTCAAGAAAGCTGTGGGTGACAAGCTATTGATAACGGCTGGCGGCGGGATTAAAACGGGGTCTCTGGCCGAGGAGGTGGTGCAAACTGGCATTGATGCAGTGCAGATTGGGCGCTGGTTCCAGCAGAACCCTGGCTTGGTTCATGCTTTTGCCAATGAGCTAGGAGTTACAGTGAGGATGGCCACGCAAATCGATTGGAGCTTTGGAGGGGGCGTAAAGGGGACAAACAAGAGCTGATTGAACAATTGGCACAACATGACATGTTTTGTAAGAGGTGATAGAAAATACTAGTTAAGGGTTTGCATACATTCTCGACATAAGTAACCTTTTGATGTTCCTTCCCAACTTGCTGCAACTGTATAGGGAGGAGGCTAAGAAGGAAGGTGCGACAATCTCCACCCCTTGGCTTGCTTACATCTTGACCAACTGGTGGATTTTTCGCAGTACTCCATTCTAAAGACGAAATATACAAAATAAGATGAAAATATTACAGCATCTACTTCGGTTACTTGCGTGGCCTTAGCCTATGGCGTTAGGACCTTACAATCAAACAGATCTCCGATATATATGAAATATAATCTTTGGGATTTTGATATGAAGCGTTGAAGATAGTACATCAACCCTTCTGTTGAAGCTCCTCTAGATGCTATAGTTTTTGCCAACTCGAAACTCCAATGCACACCATGCTGTTTGGTATCAAGCCTCGAAATGAAAGAAACCCCTATTATGCAAAATCAAACAAACCAGATGTAAGATGAGCAAGTATAAGAGGACAATGAACGCACCAGTATAACAACCGTGTATGCAAATGTAAAAGAAAGAGAAAACAAACACCAATAACAATAACAATACCCAATGCCAAAACGCCCCAATACTAAAATCAAACTGCATTACCATCACGAATACCGCACACCCAAACCAGCATAATTAGGGCGCACAGGGGAACTCCCACTACGCGCACGGGTCCCATATACCTCCAGTCGCGGCGCAGGCGCAGGTGCATAGACCTGACCCTCATGCTGAATCAAAGGACCCGACAAATTAGGATGATATAGCTGATACTGCTGGGGACGCGGGGGCAGCACTCGAGTTGATTCATGGAGTCTGAGTCGTGCGTCTCGCACATCAACGCGGTGTCCGCCAAAATGCAAATACTGCACTGGCTCGATCTCCGGGTTCCAGCCCGGATTGGGATACTTCAGTCGCTCATCCATGGAGCCGAGCTGTCCATGTGATGACACGGGTGGGCTGGGGTAGGTGGGATTTGGCTGGAGAGCATTGCCCGCCAGGGGCAATTCAGTTGTCCATCCAGCGGACCCAGAGAGCATTTGTTGCTGATGCTGCATGCTCGATGGGGGACTCGGGATCATCTCGGGGGCCTGTTGGAAACTTGGAACTGGTGAGAACCGAGGGGGATATCGCACGGGTTCTGTGGCCCATGATTGGTGAGAGTAATCCGAAGAGTCACGCGACATCGGTTCGGGGATAGAGCGCTCTGGGGCTGAGCCCACGTGTAGTTTGGCATTAGATAGTGACAATGCGCTGGGCATGATTGCGGATGGATGAGCGATGGAAGAAGGTCTAGGAGCGCCCGAGGTAGGTATTGAGCCTTGTGCTAATTGAGAGGATCTTCTGCGGCTTGGAAGAGTAACAGATATGTTCTCATCGTATGGAAGAGGTGGTGGATAGGGAAGGAGGGATGGCACGCTTGCGGATAGACTTTGTGGGACCTCTAGATGGGGTACTGAACCACGCCGAGAGGGAGCCCGGGATCCAGGCGCGGTATGTAAACCTGCTGCGTGGTGGCTGGGTATATTAAACTCAGGCTCGCTGTAGGTTGACTGACTCAGAGGCTCGATCGTGAATTCATCAGTGAGCTCATGGTATAGCGGAGACGTAAAGGCGTAGCCCGCTTGACTATCGAGCGACTCGGTGGACGGTTTCATCTGCACGCCGCCATTCAAATGCAAACCGCTAGCTGGATCCAAGGCCTGAAAAACGGGAACAGACGATGGGCGTTTCGCTGTAGAGTCTATCTCTAACCTTCGTCGGGTGACCACATTCGCATAGGTGGGAATGTTCTCCTGGTTTGCTGGTGTAGAGGTGATAGGCTGCGGGGCGCCAGCGGACGCTTGAGAATTGCTAGACCAACGCACTGCAGCTAGTGCTTTTTCAGCAGCTGAAGCCATCACCAAAGAGCTCCCCTTTTCGCCAGAGGCTGTGCGGCTTGATGATCCTTTGCCTTGGATAGAGGACAGTTTGACCAGTGGGGTGTCGGATTGGGTATCTCTAAAGCGACGAGGGCCTTTGTTTCGCCTCTTTGTTTGATTTTCTTTATTTTGTCCTGGCTTTGAGCGTCGATTGACCACTTGCCATTCCGATAGGCTAGTAGTTAGTGGAGGACTCGATGAAGGAGGTGTATTGTTCGGTTTCTCTGTAGCTTGGCTCATTTGCGACATCGTAGGAGAAATTCGAATTGGCCCCTTAGCTTCCCCGTCCGTTTCATATCCTTCTTCGGATTCATACCCAGACTGTCTGAATATATGAGGTGGGAAAAGCTCTAATCTGAACTGGGGAAGTGGTGTAGCCATTCCCTCGGGAGACTCGGCTCGAGGTGACCCGAGATCACTCCAGTTGAAGGTAGACCGGCGCGATGGACCTTCGTCGGCTGATGAATCGCGGAACGAGGAGGACGAGCTGCTTGACCTGTCGAAAACTGACTTTTGGTTCCGTAGAGAGTGGTGTGAGGAGCTTGGAGACATGTTCTCTATTTCTTTGCTGATCATCTTCGTCAACTGTCGCAAATTCTCTCGCGCTTCACGAACGATTAGTGGATGGAGATTGATTGTTGCCTTCTTTGGAAAAAGCTCAAGCAGTCGTGAAGCGTGAGTTTCGTACTCTCGGTAGTCCCGGACGAGGCCACAGTCTTCATAATGAGCCATCCGTCCCATAGCGGCGTCGTAAGACATGATGAGAAAACGGGTGGCAACAATCAACCAAGTATCGAAGAAACCAGGGTCATTATTGTTCATGATGCCTTTGTTCTCCTCGTCCTTGATTCGGAGCTCATCACGACAGAACCCTTGCACCACACTGTGGATCTTGACTACATCAACCACCGATTCATGGCGGTAGATGGAGAAAAAGCCTTCTTGGCTGCTTTCTGTCAGGGAATCTGAGAGTTCCGGAACAGTCCTCACGTCCGAGTTCATATTTTCGCCCTCAAAATTAGGCACGGACGATCTCTGCTGAAAGAGATCGGCATCTGAAATCCGTTCAATCAACCCGTAGTGAATGAGGGTTCCAAGTGTGGTGTCGAGATCAGGATCTTCTCCGATTTGGCCGCTGGTCTGGATCTCCAAATTCTCAGCGGCCATAGCTGCTCGACCGAGGTTCAGAAGGCCCACTGGCACCTGGTGGCCAAGAAAGGAGAGAAGATTAATCAAGTGCAATGCCTGCTTTTGCTGCAACCGAAACAAATCGTTCATGATACTCAAGAAAGGCTCTGCAAGCTTCTTGTCCGTCACTTGGGATTTGACATGATACTTTTCAATCGGTTTACCTGTTGCGTTGAGACGGTGCCCAATTGCATGGATTGCCAAAGGCAGACATTCATAGTGCTCGACTATTCGGGTAGCCTTAAAGATTTGCTCGGGTGTTGCTCGCGTAATCCCAAGATCCTTAAACAGAAGCTTGCAAGCGTCTTCCACTTGCAATCGCGAGATCATCAGACAATATGGCTCGTACAGTCGCTGCTTTTTGCGCAGCGTTGTATCGACCGAGGTGTATATAATACTGCACTGTTTGCTCCATGGCAAGACCTCCCTGAACTTATTGATATCATCGTCACGGTCGAAGGTAACACCATCGAAGACGAGGAGCCAATCTTTGCGTGTCTGAAGCCAGAGGCGGACTGCATTCACATACTTTGCAGTCTCGTGATACTCAGTGCTCACGGTGACCTTCTGTTCAATTAGCGTAGCTGCTTGTGCAATCTCCCAAAAGCACTTGTAGGTTGATTCACGGGACTTGGCGTCAATCCAAAATATGCCACCTGGATAGCAGTCACGCTGAGTGAACACGTACTGGCGCGCTAGATGTGTCTTGCCGGAGCCTGGAACTCCGGAGATCAGTACCGCCATTGTCTTTTCTGGACGGGCCTTGGCTTTGAACAACCGACTGTGCAGCACTTCAAGTTCTTTCTTCATTCCAAAAAAAGTAGCGTTAGGATGAAACCCCGGAGGTGCCACGAATAGGGGTGCATCTTTGGTGGAATAGTGGGAGAGTTGAAGAATTTCACTATTCCCCAGATCAGATACCGGGGAATTTCGGCCTTCTGTGGCGGGGGCACGCGGTAGAGATAATATGGATTGGCCTATGATGAAGTCAGCCAGCGTGACTCTAAAAAGGAAATGTGATGATTCTCATATTGAGAGTGTAGGTCAGCTAGTCTGAGGACATGAGATGGGAGCCACCCTGGGGACAAGACCAATAATCGCAGTACAAAATTGAAGAACACACTGTGCATTGTATAAAAAAAATATAAAAAGATAAAGTGGATTTGCAAAAGTAATTGGCCCCTTGACTCGATAGTGAGTGGCCAAGGAAATCATCGACAGACATTGGAAGAAACGTGAGCAAACTGAGCTCCAAGAAAGAGCAGAATAAAACCAAAAACCAAAAGCAAATGTGGCTCGCCGGAAAGCTTCAGACAGGGGGCTCCTCAATCTCATAGTCCCTCAACGTGATAGCCACTTCCGGTGCAGGGAGAAGGTATGAATCCCTACCGGTTCTGTTCAAATCAGGCATGCTTCGATTTGCCGCGTCATCTACTCTTGCTGCAATAGTCAGCATCCGAAAGAACACATATCAAAAAGATACCAGTTTTTCGAAAGACTCACCGTCGTAGATTTCCCTGGCCTTGGCCTTCTTCTCCTGGGTGCGGGCTTTCTTCTCTTCCGCCCAGCGCTCCGTAATCACGGAAGGAGCCTGACGTGAGTACCGGAGAATGGCCTCGGCTACAACTTCATAGCCCGCCGCATTGTCGTCATCAAACTTGCACATATGGCTGTGATCGGCCTCGATACCAGCCCTCTCAACACCTTCCATGTACGGGGCGGCTGAGTACTCGTCCACAATCACTTCGCGAGTACCACGCACGTCGGTGGACCGTGTTTCATGGAAGAAATAAATGTGGAATCGGCCCATGATATCAACGAAGAGACTGTTGATGTGCTGCAGGGTTTCATTGTTGGTCCGCAGAGCTTTGACAAGCTGCGGGGACGCCTCCATAAACTTCTTGGGGAGCACAGCATTGCAGATGTTGTGCAACAACAGACCCCATTTTGCGATATCAGATCCATTGTGAGGTGTGCCGAGGAAGAGAATACCGAAGGTGGAAACATAGACTGAGCGGAGATGCTCGGTCTTCTCACTTGAGAGACTACGGGAGTATATCAGGGCGCGCTTCACAATTAGACCTCCCAGCGAGTGGCAGATGAAGATTATCGGACGGTTGGAGCAGTCTCGCAGCTATATGAGAAATTTAGGTCAGTTCTTGAAGCTCGTTACCAGAGGTGCAGAATATCAAAGGCAAGAGCAGTCAAAAACAAAAGTAGAGATATCCACCTACATTTCGATTAGCAGCGAGACTGGATGCAAGAGTCTCAGCATGGCTGACAACCGAATCACGCGAAGCTCCATCGGTGAAGGCAGTGACATTCGCATTGTAGCCGTAAGTAAGAATGCGGGGACAGAGTGAGGCAAGCACGTCCGGGAGAAGGTCCGTAGGCCAGAAGCAATCAGTAGTTTTGCTAGTCCAAGAGTCATGAGGATGGCCATTCAGGCCGTGAACAAAGACAATATCGATCGTTGGATCGTCGCGCGGGGTATAGATCTGCGTCAAGCCAAAGGCCTTGATGGCCTTTGGATCGGCGATACGGGGCTTGGACATGGCAACGGATGGGACAATAGCAGAGTCAGGATGCTATTGCCATAATATATGAAGTTGGGAGAAGAAGAAAAAGTCAAGAACCAGTCCGGACTTTGGCTTTTATAAATATGATGCAGGTGACTGTGAGGGTGACTGGGGGTAACTGGGGGCAGTGTGCACCCCTGACCCAGGTCACCCGGACTATTTTGGTCGATCCATGGGGTTTCTGCATCGGTTGTGAATCCCGGGTGACGGGCCGCATATTATTCTTCTCTACTTCGTACTTTTTTTTTTTGTTATGTGGGTTTTTGGCCATTGGTGGTTTAACCCGGGGTTCCTTGCACAGCCCTGTCAGATCGGGTAACCTGCCAGGTACCGTGCCACTCAGACCTCGAGTTGCCGTTATTCATAGATATAGGAATATGTAGAATATGTACGATGTTGCATCATTGCATCATTAATGAATATGCCTTGTTCGGGGTATGCTGCCTTGGAGTATTCCTATATATTCCTATATAGGTAGTGACCAGTGAGTCATGTAGATCAACCATGGGAAAATGAAACACACTTATGTAATTTTTGGCCCCAGACTATCTTGATGGGGCGAAATGTTCTATGCGGCTGATGTTTATGCTCATCATCTCATTTACAACATACGTGGTCTATATTGTAGCCTATTGAGGATCAGAGCCAGAACTATAGAACCAAGACCAGGCCAATAGATCAGGCAGAAGCTTAAAAGCACAACGGAAACAAAATATATCAGACCCTCTAATGGAAATAGATCTATGTATGCTATTATATTTATATCACTATTTACATGTACTATTTACAGTGAATCATTGGAAGGTTGCCCTCATGATCAGAATGTCCCCATGATGTCTTGGTATATAAAGTACGTACCTAACACTCTACCTTGAGTAGTCTACCTAGTCTATTTAAATCGGTTTTTCTTATTCCGAACTACCAATAGGACCAAACTGCTCATAAAGTCCATAGAATTATACGTATCATTTTGATGATATAGCTTACCTAGGTGGGTCACCTTTTTCTACATATATCACTCCGCATCCCATCCCAGAACATTTACCTCCCACGGAACGCCGGCTTCCGCTTCTCAACAAAGGCGCGCAGCGCCTCATACCGATCATCAGTCTCAACGACTCCCTCATAAGCCGCATTCTCCGCACGCTCACCCAGAGCATGAGCAGCGACGGCCTGCATCGCCATCTTGATAGCAATAGGGCCACCTTCACAGATATCCAGAGCGAGCTTGATACTCTCTCGCAGGACACGTTCGCGGGCAACGCCCTCCTGTGCCTCCTCCTCAGGCAACACCTCCACAAGCCGATCACAGAGCCCAATGAAGTAAGACTCGGGTCCAGTCACCCGGCGGCCGGTGAGGATCATATCCCGGGCGCGGTTCACGCCGATAATCGGAGGCAGGCGGTATGTGCCGCCGGCGCCGGGGATAATGGCAAGACGTGTTTCGGGAAGAGCCACAACGCTGGAGGACGCGAAGACGCGCAGGTGCGTGCACAGGGCGAGCTCGAGACCGCCGCCGAGGGCTACAGACGAGACGGCGGAGATGGTGGGGATTTCGAGGGAAGCGAGTTTTTGGAAGGTGGAGCGGAGTTTGAGGAGGAAGTCTTCGGTTCTGGATAGTCATGTTGAGTGGTTAGCTGCATATGTTCGCGTAGATTCTAGCTTCAAGCCCGGGGCACCGGGCACTGGGCACTAGGGCATAGGATTGTTTCTCACTCGGCCATGCTCATGTTGGCGCGTTCCTTCAGGTCTGCGCCCGCGCAGAAGGCTGCATCTGCGTTACTCGCTACAACCAATGCCCGGGTTGGTCCGTTGCCTCCTTCGGCGGCAATAGCGTCCACATGCTTTGAGAGCGTGTCGAGTAAGTGGGTAGAGATCGCGTTGCGAGCTTTGGGCCGGTTCAACTGTAGCACGCGCACATGCCCTGAACCTGGGGCGGGGATTTGTTGGGTCTTGATGATGTCTTCTTCTGTGCTGGTGCTGTAGCGAGAGATGAAAACCCGGGTAGGCACCGCGGTCGCCCGGAGGTGGGCGAGGGGTGCGGAGAGGCGGACGAGACGCGTTGACATGATGGTTGCCATTGTGCAGGTGGCAATTCAAAGATCCAGTCGAATTATACTCGACCGCGATTTAAAATGAAGAAAGATAGACCACTTGCGCTGAAAAGTTCTCAGGTGGAAGTTGTTCTCGGAGCTCGGGTGTGGGGAAAGCTCTGAGACCGACGATTACCGAAAGCTACAGCGCTTGATGAATGGGATATATATGGGGGGTATCATGTACATTGACAAAAAGTCCTCTAAAACTACAATATTATATACACAGTCACTGACAATATTCTGTAACCTCCGCATCACTCGGCCAGTCCCAGCCTGTCCGGCTGATAAGGTCGTATGCTTCCACGATCAGGTCCGATGGTACCCGTGTGTCAATCCGTTGCTGTCGTCTTTCCAAAAACACCCTGATCGCCACAAGGGTTCGACGCATCATTTTGTCTCCGTTTGCATGTTCGTCTGCAGCTTCTTTCAATATATCAGCTGACCGACTCATCCAGTGCAGCAGATGTAACAACCCTTCGTCATCCCCTACAGACCCCAAAGCCCGAACGAAGGCATGTAGCGTGGCAGGTGATGGTATTTGTAGCATCGAGGGAACATTAAGTTGTGTTTCGGAGGCGATTTCTCCCGCAAAGACACTTCGCTCCGCATGCTCCGAGGTTTTAGAGGCTGGGAGAACAAGGTGATCAAACTGATGCTTCAAAACCTGCAGCGCGTGCTGCATCAAAGCGTCAACCTCGTCATCGCCTTCATTTGTGGCCTTGAGACGACGAATGCGAGCTTTATGAATCAGTACAAAGCTTTGTTCGGCAGTGCCAGGGTGTTTAAGGGCAGCGCCAATGGCTTTTGTAAACGCCACACATAAAATGCGGAATCCTTCTTCGCCAAGTTCAACATCACGCTGTCGCATCCAGCTTAATGCTCTGAGAGCCTGGTGCCATGCCAGTATGCGCTGAAGACTTCGGCTTCTTGGGCCATAATACCCGGTAAGGCGCTCCCGGGTCAGAGCAGATAAAATATGGGTCCAGGCCGGGGTGTAAGGAGCACGTCGTAATTTGGTCAATTGGATCGCGTGCCATAAAGCCCTTGGGTGGTGCTTATTACCTGGATGTTCCTCGGAATATGCGACAAGGTCCACTTTCGCACGAGTCGAGCTGTCAGCAGCTATCAATGCCGGGAAACGGTCGGCTGTGAGCATATTTCGATTACAGACATCCAGGCTAGAAATATCTGAATGTGTGCATAGAAACTTGATGAACGATGCAAATACCAAGTCCGGCAAGTCATGAAAAGCTTCAAGGTCCAAGGTTTGGTATGTGCGAGGCTTGCCCCGTACAACAGAGAGTGCCTCGATTTGAGCATCTGTCAGGTCACCACATTGGAGGTAATGCAACCCCGACCTCAGAGAAGTAGCCGACTGAAGTAATAGGCACAGGAATCTCCCAGAAGGCCGAAGCCCCCGTCCGCGCATATGATCAAGGAACTCATCCACGGTAGGTGGTTCTGTGGGCACATAGATAATGTCGCGAGCAGAAGCTGGTTCCGGGTGGACTTCGAGGCCATCTCCTGGCAGAACATGACTCATCTGGTCAAACTCGCGTTCTATGGCATTTCGTCGGTAGATTAACTTTTCAGCCATGGCAGCGTATATGGCACCCTTCGGGGGCAGACCACGATCCTGATAGGAGAGAAAGCACGCCCAGGCTTCACGGACAGTCCTCGTAGAGCGAATGCGAGCAACCCACACTTCATGATGATTCGACTTGGAGCCAGGTCTATCCGGTAAAGCTTGCGGGCGACGCATCATAGCCCTCGTCTGCACCGTCGGGCTGTGATCCGTATCCCAACCCGCCAAAATGGAGGATATGTCCTCCCAAAGACGATGAGAATAACCAGCATCTTTCATTTGTGAAAGCACCTGCATCGCACGACTGAACATCCCTTCATTCCCACGCTGGGAATCAATTCCCAGTTTCTCTTCCTTCCATGGGGGCCACGATGGAGCTTTTAGTTCAGCAGACTGGCGCTCTTCGGATGTTTTCTTATGGGCCAGTTGGACGGCAACGACCGCTCGATATCCTTGTCTTGTGACGGGAAGGACGGGCGTATGGGTTGCCATGGCTCGAAGAAGCTCAAATTGCGCTTGCTGTTGGATAGATGTGGAGCGGTAAGGAGCAATGTTGGCCGGTATGGAAAGTAACCAGAGACATTCATTGAACTTGACGGTTTTGGCGCGATCGTCATGTCGAGTCACCAAAACTGACCTCTCGGCATCATCCACCCTGCGAGCTGAGAGGAAGCGAGCGAATGCACGTGCAATAGTAAGAAGTGATTGGGGCCACACGCGCCGAGCATGACGGATTAAACGAACTACCAAAATCATGCATGTACCAGAATCGATTTGAGGCCGGAAGTCCTCGGGTGATAGCTCAGGATCATTTTCGGCAACACCAGCGGGAGTTTCAGCGATGGGGAAGGTATGTCCGCTCATGAGATGCAAAGAGTGAATTAAGAGCAAACGGAAAGTGTGAGCATCGAGGTTTTGCTGTCTCAAAAGATGGAGCGGGATAAAAGGCGGAATCCTCGGACTAGTAGCGCCAGACTTGGCTTTGTCGGTTTCGAACAAGAAGAGCCGCACCATTGCCTCGTGGGGATTGTGGCTCTTCATGATCCAGGCCCAAGAAGTCACATCGGCGACATCGTAGCCACGCCATGATAAGTAGTCATGACTTGTGTTTCTGAATACTTTCTGGAGAGCGGTATCCAAATTCTTCTCTGCAAGCCTATCAGACGTAGATGAGAGCAGCGGATCCACCTCTCGTAGGTACTCCCCAAGAATAACCGGCAGTGACGGCTTTTTTGGTCGCCCAACTGTCCTCAGCTCGTTCTGTGTTTGAGGTGTATATTTGGAGTGAGCGCGGACAAGCCCGGCTGATTGAGCACCATATCCAAGGGCGTGGCCAGTATTTCGCAAAGCTTTGGAGAGATATTCGGCGGGCTTTGGTTTCACTCTGATGTTGGGGGTCTTTTCGAGCCTTTTCTCTCCGAGCGAGCTATCCACCGAGTGTTGGAGCACTGTTGCACATTGTTCGTCGAGTGAGGAATCTGGCCGCTTTTTGTTGAAATGATCGCCGAGTTGTGAGGGCTGAATGTCGATTGCAAGTGACTCCGGCACATGGAGGAACGTAGTGGACTGAAACGAACGGAAACCGCCTGGGCTTAGGCCAGCCAGGGAATTGCGCGAATAATGTACGGGAAACTTGGTGCCATAACGAGATATTTCCTAGGACACATCATAATAATTTAGCACTATATCCAATGACGGGAAGAGTCAAATTAGAAAAAAAAAAAATTACCTTGTATAATTGACTATTGAGCAGGTCTGCTCTTAGCCGCGATACTCCCGAAAGGCTTCGGGCATGCTTGAAAACTGATGACATCCATGAACGTAGTCATGGGTGAAAGTGCCTGGACGCCACAGACCCATTCAATAGGCTCAAAGAGTTATTTGTCTCCGAAGATGAGAGAAGTCAAGTCAGGAATCAGAAAAATACAACAATCGCGCGGCAGAAAATGGGGTCACGTGATGGATCGTCAGAAGGCGCGCCATTCCGAAAAGCGCAAGTGAACGTTCTCTCCAACAAAACAGAAAAAAAGAGAACACTTGACCTATTGGTTCGAGGGTTACCTATTGCATTGATCATTGTCCTAATACCTTGATCTCTATTGACAATTATTTCCACCTCATATTCACCTCTTTTATTGTGGTGACGTGAAGGTTTTATCTTCCTCCCCTCGCTCTCCGCGATCCCCATCTTCTCTTAAAGGATTCGCTTTGACGCCCTACCCATCGAGGTTACTTGGACTCCGGTTGCTTTCCGAACCAAGTATCAACCTCAACACTAAATCACCAGCAAATATTTATTTCCACGATCGCATTCTTCCAATCTTTACTTTCAACCTTCTGATTTGTGGACCCCATCCATTTGCATTGGAGAGGACCGCGTCAAAGCAAGTATCCTGAACCTTGACCTCGGCGCGACTTCGCAACCATGAGCGCCGACGAAGCTGGAGACACAACCCCGGTGTCCGCCACAAATGGCGAACCTCATCCTGACCCTGCTACTAATGCAACCTCTGGGAAACGGAAGCGCTCCACTCAGGACGACAAACCGAGCACTGATTCAAGTGCCACTACCTCGCGCGATCGAGCAAATCTTCATGAATCTCTACGCAGCCTGATAGGGCTTCTACTGAAGTAAGCTTTGATAAAAGTGTATGGTTCTTAGTTTTACGCTAACAAGTCACAGGCATGACACCGAACTCCAACTCCTCTCTTGCCCCTTCCCAAATTCAACCACCAAGCCTCGTACGAAGCGCGCAAAGATTTCTGGCGATTCAGAAACCTCCAACATCCAAACACGCGCGAATTCGGGCAAATACAACACATTGCAGGAGTTTCTTTCCGACATCGAAAGAGCATCAGCTGCTGTAATTGAACGCAATCAGACGCAGGCCAATGGTGCAAAGGAAGATGGGGCACCTTTGAATGAGGTGGTCAACCGGATCGCAGCATTCAAAAAACATATGAACAGCTTGATTGGCCAATCCTTTGTCAACCAACCCGAGGTCAAAACAGAGACAATGGAGGACGATGCCGACGAATCAACAGAGCTTCACGCGATAAATGTCTGCCAGCGAGAGGATAAGCCCGCCCTAACACTGTTCGGAAATCCAGCGAATCCCAAGCAGCTATTCTCAAGTCTTCAAAAATCGGTGAAGGTGCCGTTGCAGTCTGAGTCAGGACCTGAAAAGTTTGTCGAAGTGCAGGAGGAACTGCGCGAGCTCGCTCTGCCTAATGGCATCACAGCCACCAAAGTCGTCCCTTACAACCTTGATGCGGCATCTCAACCAAAGCGAACATTTGGGGAGGTATTTGCTCCACGCGAAACATTACCAAAGCTGGAACCTCCGCGTAAACGATCTCACCGGGCTAATTCGACCACATGGACGGATCGCTTCGACGCCACCTTTGATGTCAGAACATTTTTGGGGGAGCGCAGCAACTATTGCCTTGCACCCCTCCCTTCAACCCGGTGGCTTCAATACGGTGGAGTCACATCATCGCCTTCCTACTGGGATCGTGTAGAAAAGCATACGGATTCGGATAATGTTCATCGACATGGCGATCCTGCCCTTTGGACTGGCCCCGATTCGTCTGCTTTCCAGGGTGTCTTCTCGTCATTTGCTCCTTCTTACGACAGTTCTGGCGCGATTGTACAGCTCGCTTCGAAGGATATGGTTTGGTGGGGACAACGGGGTGCGAACCGCGTCAGCAAATTGCTGTCCGTCCCATGGGAAGAAGACATCAAACAAAATGACATCCAAACCGCTCAGCCGGGCAATATTGGCGAACTTGATGAGAGCATTCTAGATGAAATGGTTGAGTCATTCAACGCCCAGGACTTTGCTATTGATATCACGGAAACCGATCCGAGTAGTGAAGTCGACCCGGAATCAAAAGAGATCAAGCAAATGCTTGAGGAAGTTTCCGACTTGCTCGACACTCTTAGTTCCTACCAGCGAATTCGAAGTTTCAAACTTCCCTCTGATTTGCAGCTGCCTGGTCAACAAGTGCCTGAGTCGAATGAAACCCCTGGCCTTGATTTGGGCGACGTGAACACGCCCTCTGAAGCAGAGACCCTTGTGTATGATACCCTCAAGTCAAGCCTTGCTGCAATTGTCAGCAACTTGCCACCTTATGCCGTCGCTAAATTGGACGGTAATCAGCTCGCTGAGTTGAATATCAGCCAAAAGGTTCTGGTTGAAACTCCTGACTACAGCGGCACCATGGAAAAGGATGACTTCACTTTGTCACAAGAAAGGGCTGCAGCATTGCTCGCAGCAGCCACTGCCGCAAATCGAACTTCAACACCGTCTACTTCACGGCCCAGTAATTACCAAGGCTCTCACAGTGCCTACAACCAACGTGCTTTTGCTTCCAATGCTCGGGTTCCGGGTCAGCCCGGGTTCCAGGTCACGCCGCAGCACGCACGGCAGCCCTCGGCGCCAACCACATACACGCATGCTTATGGCGCGGGTCGTCCACCAAGCACACCCAGTCAACGTCCAGGCAGCACTCCTCAATACACGCAAATGAACCCGCAGTACAGTCAGGGCAGCCAGGCTCCCCAATACCAGCGCCCTACTTCCAATGGATTTGCCCAAGTGTCTCCACAGCCATACACACCACAGCCCAGGCAGCCCGGGACATTCAACGCCACGCCACAGGGACGTACACCCTACGCGACTGCAACGTCGAACCAGCGAGCTCAGTACCCAAGCCAAACTCCTTCACAAGCTGGCTACTCAAACTCCGCTGCCAGTGCCACATACTCTCGTAGTGCCGCCGAACAAGCTGCGCTGATGGACAGGAACAAGGCACAACTGGCAGCTCGGCAGACAGGTCACAGTCCTTCAACACCTCAACCCCAAGGGCTAGATACCCGTGCTTCCCAAGAAGGCAGCACCACACCAGGGAGCAAACCAAATGGCACTCCCCTTTCGACCTAGAACCTGATACTTGCGCGAATTTGAGCATGTGGGCTTGTCTTCAAAATTCAAAAATGCGGTTTGTTTCTGAAGAGAGGAAAAACTCCAACATTACATTCCTCTGCAGTCGGCTTTCTGCTTTATTGGTTTTTGCATTTTTCCTCTTACTATTTTCGTTTCGAATGATGAGCTCTGGATGTGATCCGCGCCTCCGAATTTTTTTCTTTTTTTCTCCCCAACTGTGTTGTTAATGAACCTCTTGATCCCTGGCTTTGTATGATTTCTCTTTATTTGGTGTTGTATTATGGACTAAGCGATTGGCGTGGATGGTTTTACTTCAAGACAGGTCGGCCTGGGTGTACAGGCTACCATTGCGATACAGCCAAGTCTTGCTTAGAGAGTTACTTTTTTTTCGCTTCCGATCCAATTCAATCAATATGCTGCATACCAGTACACGTCGTGCTTTCCAATGTAGAGCGACTTTAAAGAGGGATATTGAAAAAGAGGAGCTTGCAGAGTGTTCCTAGAATCATATCTCCTAGAATCATATCTCCTAGAATCATATCTCCTAGAATCATATCTCCTAGAATCATATCTCCTAGAATCATATCTCATAAATAGTACATTGCTCAATAAGATCCCCAATCAAAAAGAAACACCCACCCTGCTATAGTATCTCCCAGTCCGCTGTATCTCCTGCCCAATGCTCATATTCCATTACATGCCAGGCCCGAGATACTCGTCTATCTGCCATATCCAATTATTGAAGCAATCGCCCGAAAACTGAACGCCATCTCTTTCTTGCGCGCTCGGTTGTGAGTGCCCTCCTAACCTTCCCTTCACAAAAAAGACAAAAAAGAAAATCATAGTGACATAGAGGGCTCGTCGCAAGGAAATAGAACAAAGAAGATTCGTAAGTCATAAGTTGATGCAAGCAGGATCCAATCCCAGTTGAGGAAATAGAGCATCAAAGCTATGGAATGAACATAGCAGCAATAGTCATAAAACCGAAGTATCTAGAAAGAGAGAAAAGTCAGTCTCCAGTCCATCCACAGCAACAGAATCGAAACAATCATACATCGTAGCACAGCGCCAACCATCCCTCGAGTCAACCAGCGTATCAATACCAGCCGAATAATTCGCCGCAATAGCCGCCGCAGCGCCACCAACAACCGTCACAACGACAAGACGACCGGAGAATTCCGCGATAAGGCTAAACGCCAATAATGGTAGCAGGAGCGCGCCAGAGGCTATAATAATGGCGATGTAGACGGGTGCTGCGGCGGCAGACGCAGCCAGTCGCGGGGTGAGGGAGACCAGATCCGCGTCGTGGATTAGGAACCGTGTCTCGACACCAGCGACGGGTTTGTTCTCTCTCATCCAGGTGCGATACCCCGTGATGTCCTGTTCAGAGGCTCGCGGGAGGGTCTGTAGGACTTTGCTATAGGCGCTGAGGGCGTTGTCTGCATACTGGTCAGCGGGCGCTGCTTTGTGGAATAGCAATATCGAAAGTGGTAAGGAGAAAGGTCTTACTGTATTGTTCGGTTTTGTGGATCAAAGCACTCATGAGATCCATTCGACGGTAATGTAAAGATGAGTACGCCTGGGACTGGGCGTCGCGTCGTCGTGAAGCAGGTAATGGCTTTGTGCCTTCCTGCTCGGCTATGTCGACTCGATGCATTTCTTCATATTCATCTAGCGTGTGGAGATCTTCTTCCATTTGGGAGATCTCGTCTTGGAGGTGGAGAAGAACGCGGTGGTTCACGGTCTCGAAGCGTCGGTATAGCGGAGGGAAGCTTCCACTCTCTTCCGAGGTGGACTTGGTTAGGTGCGAAGCTAGAAGACCGTATCCTGATGGCTCTTGCAATGCATTGGAGTCTCGACGCTTTGTCGGCGTGCGGTGAACGCTATCTTCGGGGCTTCTTGGGGGAGATGGTGGCAGCGGTGGTCTGTGGACAGCACCGCTGTCTCTTGGTGGGTCATGGTAGGTCGATTGCCGGGACAATTCTAGTTGGCCTTTTCCTGGGGAGATGTTTGCAGTCGAGATCGGACTCGGCTTTCTGGTTGGTTGTCTCTTCCGGGTGACTAACTGATTGCCTGTTGAAGGCGCGGGTGGTGCTGCGGGCTTTCGTGGTTCTTTTGGACTTTTAGGTGCCACTGGGGCTGATTGGGCAACTTTCTTCGGGGGTATGTTGCCTCCTGAGACCAACACGCCGTGTGGCACGGTATTTGCCCGTGGCTTAGGAGACTGGATCTTGGTGGTGGTTTGTATAGGGCGTGGAGGGTCCGGCGCCTCGTCTGATTCGGATTCAGACTCAGACTCCGACGAGGACGAGGATGCCGATGATGAGTCTGAAGACGATTCCTCGTTCTCTTCCAGGAATTCAAACACATTAGGCAACTTCTTCGCCGGCTCTGCGGGTTTCTGTGGTGAGTTCTCTGGAATGGCAAGCGCATTTAGGGCTTGTCTTGACCCTTTGGGTTGCTGTGAAGGTGGACTGTTCGCGACAGTTTTAGGACTTGCGACAACAGGACCAGCCTGTGTGTTTGTAGTGTTCGACACCAACGAGTATGTCCTCTTTCTTCCATCCTTTTTTGGCTTTCTAGTTTGGAGCGGCATGATGATCGGAACAGTTCGGAATCAACTCCCGATTCATACCTCTTCAAAATATAGATATCAAATCAGGGCATGCCCACAGGGAAAGAAAAGTAAATGAGAAATAAAGTACATGAAATGAATCGCAGTGGTGAAATCGCAATGAAATTAGGAGTATAGGGACCCGAGGCATGGGGAGGGGTGGAATTCCAGGTCTCAGATCGAGTTGTCAAAAGGTGCGGAATCTAGGGGATGGAAAATAGTATGATATCTCCAATTTCCCCGCGAATTCCATCAGACATTCCCAAGATAAAGGGAATACGGTATTATTATAGAAACACGAAACGTCAGCCCAAGTTTCAAAGTTGGTAGGTTTCGTGTCAGCTGCTGAAAACGAGTCCCAAGTGTTTATGCTAGTCGAAATGTAGTCTTGTAATTCGTCACACCAGTCAGTCCCGGAACAATCTGAAGCAACTTAGAAGCGCCGAGGGCTTTATTGGGCTTTATTTAGATCGACCAATGACAATGGTGTCGCAAGGAGGTTCCTTGTATCCCTGTCGATCGACCACTTTCTCGCGATTCAAAGAAATCAAAGAAATCAAGAAATAGGACAATGGTGAATTGCCGTGTTGCTGAACATTCTGAACAGTTCAGTGTGGGCCAAAGTGTGACAGCAAATCAGGCCTCATGCTTAATGCGAAATGCAAACGCATGTATGTCTGAACGAAGTTAGAAAGGAACATGTAGTTATGCGCTGGTCGATCTTCCTTGCATCTGGCGGTCTAGCGAAGCGGGGGAATGTGATGCAGCTATGTGAGCAGTGTCTGTACTCTGTACTCCGTACAACGCCACCTATCGGCCATATTGCGTGCATAAAGCATGAAGTGTCAAGAATGTATTGATATGGAGAAGTTGAGTAGTTGTCGGAAGTACAAAAGGTACTGGAGTTGCGAGGGGAAGTTGAGATGATCAACTATCCAGGATAGAGAAGATACATATGTCAACTTACATATGCATATATGTAATTTTATAATTTTCAGTACCATAATTGAGTTTAGAATGACGATTTCAAGTGTTCTATGTACATATAATGTTGGATATTGTATGCATATACTCCATACATAGTCGTGGCATACGCCTGGGGCTTTCCCTATCTAAGCTGCCGCTTTTACAAGGTGGCTCCCATATGCAGTTAAACTGCCGCCGCTTTTGTAAGCGTGCTCAGGCTTAGGCTCACTAAGTATATGTCAGTATGGGCTACTCGAAGTCACGTGGTGACCGACTAATACTCTAGAAGGTTGCTCCTCAGGCCCTACCAATCAGTTATCCTAGGTCGTGTATCAGGAGGGTTGATCAAAATATTCACGGCTATATATCAAGATCATTTGCACTATATAAAGCTTTGGTCCTATTACGTAGTCCTATAAACAACTACAACCCTCTCACCACCTATTTCAGCCTTTCCACGTTCCCGATAGTCGATCAACCTTGGACGAGGATACAGCGATTGGTGACTTCGATCGATTCCAGTATTGGGGTGATCGGGAAGAAAATGCTCACACTGTGGTCAAAGTGCCATCCCGGCTTAGTAGACATGTCGTTGACCCCTCTGATAATTATTCCCGGGTCTAACAGAATTGAGTTCGTTATCATCAGAAGTACCGCGCCTCGATTCGACTAAATGTCCTGGTTGAAAGGTTTACGCGGATGCGGGCAGGAAATGCTTTATGTATTATCATGCATAATTGAACTGCTCATCCAATAATTCACGCATACTGCTTCATGTCCCACGAAGACGTTTTAGGTCTCCTGTCTCTGGTTGACTTAGCTGTCGTTTTACCGCTCATGATCGCTTCAAAGTCGATAATCAATGCCCGTCCAAGCTATTTCTTCCAAAGAACATTGTCACGCCGCAAATCTTCGTGAATCATTCCCAAGGCTTTGATTTCTTTGTTCGATCTGCGAATTTCTTGGTGGAGTCTTGACATAATATTGCCGCCATCCAACCTTGGAAGGTGGTATGCAAGCCACAATCCCTCGGTCTTTGCTCATTACATTTTCAGTGTCGTCGATTCTCCAGACGAGGAGCCCGGGCGATAATCGCTCGGAGATAATGAAGCACTAAGTAAGGATCCAAGATATAGGTTCTCTAGGACTCTTTTCTCCACCTTCGCCCTCGAATGCGAAATGTCGTTGCGAAATGATTACCCGGGTGACATCCCGAGTGACATTAGGTGGTTAGTTGTTGATATGGACTGATATCACTGCACCTAGGTAAAGGACATAGTTCACATCATTTCTTCCTTAGCTAAAAATAGCAGTCTGCCCTAAACCTCTCATCTCACTCATCCTTATGATGCACTGGTATCATTGTCCCTTGCCAACATGGAAGCTTTTGCGGCTCCGGAATATGTGGAAGAGGAAATATGCAACCAGCTGTCGGATGGTGCGAAGACCCTTCTAGAGTGTCCCGTGAAGGACTATTTCTCGGATCAGTATCACTGATAGAGACAAACAGTTCTACGTGGTTCTGACTTACAAGGAGTACCTCTCATTTTGATACAATGCCTGGCAGATCCTCTGTTGCTCCTCCTTATCACGTTCGGAGCGAAGGCTGACGGCATTCAAAAGCTTCTCACTAAAATCATATTCTTGAAAGAATAGGCTGGCAAATTCCAGCGGTCTCGGATAAAATCCTGCTGATGCCCAGTCCAGTAAGCAGACACCACCATCATCCAACCAGATGATGTTTCGGGGAGCTATATCTAAATGACAGAGCACTAATTGGCCAGAATCAAAATGAACCTTGCCATCTCCAGGAAAAAGCCGGCTGTTAAACCACTCCTCCACTTGCTGGACATTGCTAATAGTGAGATCATTTGTGTCCGGCCAGAGTAAGCCAATCGACGGGCCACCACATAGGCTACCAGCTCTATCAGCGGTAATAGAGTGAAAATATTCGAGAATGTCGGCGAGTCTTTGAATGTAAGAGTCTGAAAGAGGATCGATAGTTTTGCCCGGAATGAAATCCGATACTATATAGCCCCAAGCCCCGTCGTCCACAAAAAGGGTATGAACCCAAGGGACTTTGACGATGCGCTGATCAATGATCTCGTACGCATTTTGCTGATTCTTTGCCTCATAGGAGGAGATATAAGGGCCGAACTTGACTACCAAGTCACAATCTGGTAGCTTAACGACCTGGTTTCCAGATCTCAAGCCTCCAAGGAGTTGATCCTCTGGACAAGAACGGCAATAGTCAATGATCGACTGGCGATTACTTAATTCAACAGACATGGTGGCATCAGGACATAAAAAGGAGAGGCAGGCGAAGAGAGGAAGAGGGATAGCAGACGATTGCCTCGCCTGTAATGCAATGAGATACCGCTTTCGGATAGTAAACCTTCAGCACGGTGGCTCAGTGCGTGTGTATATGGTGACAGATCATGGGGATATGGATAGTAAAAATAGCCTCTAGGCGACCGGGCATATGGACGGTGATCAAGTCAGACTATAGTAGCGACCCCTCGAATTTAGTATTTACTGAAGCTCATGTCGCCTTGTAGTATACTAACCTGCCCAAGAAACTATATCTCACAAGCCAATACTTGAATTTCGAATAGAATTGAGAGCTTTCCTAGTGTTTAAGCGTTAAGCGCCCCGGTGGATAAGGGTTCGTATAGAACCTCAAAGATTTCGATAATTGTAATAATATTCTATTTTTCTTGTAATTTTCAAATATTGTTTAAGGTATAAAAATGATAGTTGGAATATCCATGGATGTATTTCCCGAGACGTCCAATGATCTGCAGATCGCCAAGTCCCAGCTTCTCCCGCAAATTCACGTCCTTCCGAGGTTCAACACTCTAATCCGAGTTCAATCTCTCTATGCTTCGGTCATGGATTGGCAGCGGTACGGTCCGCTCTCTTTGCGGTCGACGCTTGACTAGGTCACCCCTTTCATTCCCTAAAGCCCCATTCTCCTCCGCGCCAAACCGCTATCTCCAACCGCCGGCCTCCGCAGATCGCGTTCCCCTCCGCAAACAACTCAAGCAGGAAGCTAAAGCACTTCGGTCACACAAGAAACAACGCAAGGAAACAGAGGAGGCTTCGAGGCAAGAATGGGAACTGACAGTGGGCGTGGAGATCCACGCGCAATTGGATACAGAGTCCAAATTATTTTCCCGTCAGTACGCCTTTACACTCGGAGACTACGAGTCATCCTCTCATAAATTGAATAGGGGCAGCAACATCGACAAGTGATACTCCCAATTCCAACGTTGCATTGTTCGATCTGGCATTCCCGGGTAGCCAACCGGTTAGTGTGTTATGGTGTACGATGCTGTGAAGTAGGGCCAGGGCTGATCTGATACAGGCATTCCAAATCGCCACGCTCCTGCCAGCTCTCCGCGCTGCCATTGCACTGAACTGTGAGATACAGCCAGTCAGTCGGTTTGATCGGAAACATTACTTCTACCAGGATCAACCGGCGGGGTATCAAATTACACAATACTATGGTAAGTACGGTCCCTATTTAACCCTGTGTAATATACTTACCTCTGTCCTAGAACCATTCGCACGAAATGGCTACGTTGACCTATTCGATTACGATGGAATTGCCCCGGAAGACGGCGAGCGGGTTCGGATTGACATCAAGCAACTCCAGTTGGAGCAGGACACGGCCAAATCCCAGGAATACCCGCCCTCAACACAACTTCTCGACTTCAACCGTGTGTCCCATCCTCTTATCGAAATTATCACCATGCCGCAAATCCACACCCCGGCAACGGCCGCAGCATGCGTTCGGAAACTACAAGCCATTGTACAATCGTGTGGTGCCGTGACTACGGGAATGGAGATGGGCGGTTTGCGTGCAGACGTCAACGTCTCGATCCGACGCCGAGGCGAAGCACCCGGGCAACATCAGTACGATGGGATCCGCGGGCTGGGTCAGCGTACCGAAATTAAGAACCTTAGCAGCTTCAAGGCGGTAGAAGATGCCATCATTGCCGAGAAGAACCGTCAGATCGAGGTGCTCGAGAGTGGCGGTGTCATAGAAGGAGAGACACGTGGATGGACGATCGGCAGCACTGAAACTCGCCGACTTCGTGGCAAAGAGGGCTCGGTCGACTACCGCTACATGCCTGACCCTGATATTCCACCACTGATCATTGGAGAGGACCTACTCTCTAGTCTCAGAGAATCTATCCCGACAGCACCAGACGCTCTTCTTACACTGCTCGTCGGATCCGAGTTTAACCTGCCAATCGAGGATGCCAAACCACTAATCGAGCTAGACAACGGAGCCCGCCTCGAGTACTACCATGATGTGGTGGATATCCTCCGCACCCTTCAAGTAGACCAGGACGACAAAACGCGCGCCAGTCTCGCGCGGGTGGCAAGCAACTGGGTTTTGCACGAGCTGGGCGGTCTTGTGGCCAAGGCAGACCAGGCATGGGACGCGGAGATCGTCCCAGCCCGATCCTTGGCCCATCTCATCGATCATCTGCAACGGAAACTCATCACCGGCCCGACAGCCAAACAGGTGCTGGCCACCATCTTTGACGGGGACCATCGACCGGTGCCGCAACTACTGGAGGAGGAGAATCTCCTACTCCGGCCGTTGTCGCGTGAGGAGTATCTAGCGTTGGCGGAGTCGGTCATTGCTTTGAACCCACAGATGGTTGAGCAGATCCGCAGCAAGAATCAGCTGGGTAAACTGGGTTGGTTCGTGGGGCAAATGATGCGCAATGGTGAAAAGGGCCGGGTGGAGGCACCCAAAGCAGAGGAGATTCTCCGGGAGTTAATTCTGGGATAGGTTGTATAGTATAGTATAAAATGTATTCTGGCATCAATGATACCCTCATAACTGTGACCAATACTGTGGCCTTTCATTAGTTTCCATGTAAACTCTCTGCCGGACCTCCGATACCACCCCACGGGCCTGGATAAAAGGTCGGAAATGAAATTCTAGAAGTTCCGGTTTATCAGTGACTGTAACAGGTCCAAACAAAAGTGTTGTGGGACACCGAATGGCCCTAAAGGGGGAGCTCTCCTCAACCTGTACTTAACGGAAGTGATGGAGATCCGGCGGAGTCGGTTTGATCGCTAAAAGCAGTTTTTAGCGACTTCGCGGGCATTGCGCAAGGAATGAAGGCATTGCCCCGGTTGAAGTCGGGGCCAAATCTGAAAGATGCTTTAAGATTCTGAGATATTTAAAAGGAACACTTATCCCTCTTTTCTGCTCTCTTCTTCTTCAAAATAAAAATCATCGACATCATCCTGACCTTTCTTATCCAGAGCCTCTCCACTTTTTTGATCTTATCTCGATCTTTCGATAGCTCTCTTTTTTATTACTTCTACCCTTACAGTCTACATTCTACACAATGACCCAGCCTTCAACAATCACATCGAGGTTCCTCTCACACCCTAACCAACTCGGCGTTGTTGCCGTTGGTTTCAATGGCGGCCAGGTAAGACACCCTAGTGGAACTGAAGCTATAGATCAATGAAAACCATACTAACCCCACTCTTCACAGTGCAAGAAGGGCGTCGAAGCGGCCCCAATGGCCCTCATCGAATCAGGCCTCCTAACCCAGCTCAGCGAGGATCTCGACTACGAAGTTCACCACGACAACACAGTTCACTACTACGAGAATGACATCCCCACCGAAGACCCCGACCACCGGGGCATGAAGAAGCCCCGCGCCGTCAGCGCCGTGACCGAAAAGCTCAGCTCGCAGATCTACAACTACGCCAAGGACGGAAAGTTCGTACTCACTCTGGGCGGCGACCACTCCATCGCCATCGGCACCGTCTCCGGCACAGCAAAGGCAATCCGCGAGCGACTCGGCCGCGAAATGGCCGTCATTTGGGTTGACGCCCACGCCGATATCAATGTCCCCGAGACTAGCGACAGCGGAAACATCCACGGTATGCCCATGGCATTCTTGACCCGGCTGGCCCGGGAGGAGAAGAAGGATATCTTTGGCTGGATGCAGGATGAGCACATTGTGAGCACGCAGAAGCTTGTCTATATTGGCTTGCGCGATGTCGATCGTGGGGAGAAGAAGCTCTTGCGTGAGAATGGTATCAAGGCTTTCAGTATGCACGATATCGATCGGTATGTTTTTCTCTTTCGCTTTTCCTATGTGATCTTCGTGCTAATTTTCTTTCTCTCTGGGTAGTCATGGTATCGGTCGCGTTGTCGAAATGGCTCTCGCTCACATCGGTAACGACACTCCCATTCACTTGTCCTTCGATGTCGATGCGCTGGATCCTCAGTGGGCTCCTAGTACCGGTACACCTGTCCGTGGTGGGTTGACGCTGCGCGAGGGAGACTTCATCTGTGAAGCTGTGCATGAGACGGGAAATCTGATTGCGATGGACTTGGTCGAGGTCAACCCCAGCTTGGAGTCCAAGGGCGCATCGGAGACCATTCGAGCGGGGTGTTCTTTGGTGCGTAGTGCATTGGGTGACACTCTTCTATAAGGACAATTTGATAAAAGGATAAAAGAGAATAGAAAATATTAAATGAGACTTTTAAAGAATTCAGTACAAAGATTGGAAGTACGAAGTAGATCAAAATAATACGAACGAGTTAAGACTACGGAGTAAATCCCCTGCCACCCCAATTTCCTAAATTTCCCCCTCCCCGGCCTTTTTCTTTCTTTTTCTTTAATTTTTCCTCCTTTCTATATTCTGGATAAAGTACGGAGTACATCTTGGCCTTTTCCCTTTAATCGGAGATTTATGCGCAATTGTAAATATCCACGTCGCACCAACTCCAAATCCCCAGGGCAGCGCTCAAGGGCGCCCAATGCGCTGTCCCAAACCACCACGCCTCACCAGAAACAACCATACGATTCTACCAATCTCAGATTGAATCACTTGACTCACGATCTGGCCATTTGATCCCAAGTCTGCAACAAAACATAGGGCATCCAAGCCTGCATCGGGCAGTATACAACAACAACAGTATAAAGCAAACAACACCCTCCAGTCGCAATCGAGCTCCATCACCCATCGAAATCCAACACAATCCAACACACAGCTTCAATCCAATACACACCTTTACTCCCTCCATCCACATCCCACAAACAATCCAATGGCAGTCCGCAAGCGCCACGAAGCGCGCCGTCGCTACCACTGGCCCGAACTCCAACTCAACATCTGGATTATGGTCGTATTATCATGCTCAGCAACATGTCTGGGTATCTTCTCCTGGTTCATGGCCGTACAATCTCAAATGCATCTCGGGACACCATGGTAAGTTGGTTTTTTATATTTATATCTATACAAATGTGGATTCGATGCATTCTCAGAACCCACACCCACACACCCCACATTGTTCCCATGTCATGTCAGACTTGCGCTATATACAACACAGAGAGAGAGATAAGAATATACTAACGATATCCAGGCTCTTCCCTTACATGGTTGTATCCAGTGCCCTCGGGGTCTGCTTCATATTCCTCATTATGGTGCTTGCATCGCGACACTTCCTCTTACCGGGGATTATCATCATCGGCAGCTTTATTCTCCTTGTGTTGTGGCTGACGGGTCTGATTGAGACTTCGTTGCAGCTGTATGGGGTTGTCGGCAACGTCAATGATAATTGTCAGATCTATGTGAGGGATAATAAGTCTTGGGGGAATAATATTAATACCTTGGCGTGGTTGACGCAGAGTACCATATGTGAGTTCTTTGTTTTTTATCTCCCTTTTTGATATTCTCCAAAATTGAATGACCAACTGACTGTGTTAGGCAATTGCTGGAAAACTGCCTTTGCACTCGAACTTGTTAATACGATTTTCTATCTTTGGATGATGATTATGTCGTGGCAGGTTAATCGGGATGTTTATGATTGATTTGATTTAATGTCTTTTGTTTTGTGATACCATTTTTTTTTGCATCTATGGCGTTGAAAGCGATTTAGCATTGGATTTTCGAAGATGTACTATTTATCAGTTTTGGTTCTATCTATAAGGATATAGATGAGTTATTCCAGATCATCTGAGTCCAGACAGTATCCCAAGTAGTTCATGGTATATCGAAACTCAATTGTACAACTAGCAATTCACAGATACACACAAATTCCTGAGAATTACACACAAAACACATAAAGTCAAATGGACCTAATAAACGCCGTCGCTATGCCAAGAGCGCATTGCAACCGCACACTGGTGACAAAGAGAACCTGAAACGAAAGCACAAGAATCAAGTGCTCTATCCATTCTCAGCCGCAGCCTCTGCCTCTGCTTGAGAGTCATACCCTCCACCCTCAAATGCAGCAAGCATCTCCCGTTCCAGCTCATCGTCATCGTCATCAGGGTCGGGATACTCGGGCTTGGGGCCACTGGTTCCTGCAGGGTCAGAGTCAGACGCTCCTTCCACAACTGGTGTTGGTAGGTCTGGGGAAACCTGGTCACTTCCGGGGGCAGGAGCCGACGTGATTTCTCGCAGCTTGGTGTTACGCTCGTAGGAGCGTTTGATGCGTTGGGAGAGCCGGGAGCCCTGCTTATCATGGTCGTCTCCGTCGTCGTCTCCAGACTCTTCTTCGTCGGTGCCGCTTTCGGTTTCTTCATTGCGTTTACGCTTCTTGCCTCCTGTGGATGGTTCATCTAATAAGGACTCGTTGTCGCTTTCACTTTCGTCATCGCTACCCAGGAAGTCCTTCAGCTCATCGTGTACGGCGGCTTGCTCGTCGGCATCATACCCAATGGGCGATGTCTCGTCCAGACCGGATGACTTGAAGATGTCTTCGGCATCATCCTCTTGTGTCCATTGGGACCCTGTCAGGTCTTCATCTGTGGATGAGAGCATGGAGGTCTCGAGTTCGAGTTCGCTTGGGGTCAGAGGGTCGCCTCGGTCGTCTGGGTGAAGCGGTAGGAGATAGGGTTCTTCGTCCACATGTCTCCACTGAACCAATGCGTCCACAAGCCATTGTGTCGTGACAATCTTGATATTGGGATAGCGAGTGGCTTCTCTTACCTTGGCGGTGCGGTTGCGACCAGCCACGAGGTGTGTTGTGCGAGCATTTACCCTTGACGAGATCGTCACACCAAAGCTCTTCGCCCACAGGGAGATGTCTGCATTTTGGAAATCTATACCCAGAGGAAGCACACCTGAAAATACCAATACCACCCCTCCAAGGATACGGCGCTTGATCTGCGGCATTATGTCCTTGACATCGGGAACCAACTTGAGATCCACGTCTTTGTCTCTTGAGTGAACCTTTTCTCCCCTTAGAGCTGCCACCCGACCCCCAAGAGCGAGAGTCCGCCTCTTATCATATTCATCATAGAATTGAAGATGTACTTGTTCGAGGCGGTTTTGCAGCTGGTAGAGTTCTTGATCGTGATCCTCAAGGAGGTGATGTCGATGCTTCGCATGTTCCTGGGTTTCTTCGACGCTAGACGATGCATCACTGGTTTCAGCGATATTATCCTCTGCCTCCAACTCCTTTTGCTTCTGCAACAAAGGTCGATCCTCCACTTGATGCAATATTGTCTCTTCTTGTGCATCGGTCTGTTCCTGGAGGAGTCTTGGGCTGTCTCCACCACCCATGGTTACCAGCTGTTCTAATGCTGAGATCTCGGTCCCCTCTTGCGTTTTGCCATTGACATGGTGTTCTTTGGTCTTCTCAGGGGCCTTCGCTTCGATCTGAGGCTTGTTCGCTCCAATATCTTCCTTCTTTGGGAGGAAACTTGAATTGATATCACCAATTCCAACGAAGAAGTCATAAGGCGAGACCTTGATAAGATTGGGACTCCACCTCCAGATGTCACCACGATCATCAATGATTACCACCATCTTTGTGTCCACTGGGAAGAGCCGTTGCAGGTCCTTGACCGTCAAACTTCCGCTCTCGTCACGACTAAGAATTCGGTCTCCAAAGAGCTTGCGGGTGGGATCAATGATATCAACAATATGTTGGGCATAAGCACGAGTGCCCATGGTGTAGATGTGCAGCTCATATATCTCAGCCACATTTTGCAAGAATTCCTCCAGTCCTGGCCGCAGCTTGATATAGTACCAACATCCACGCATCCCAGGTCCATCGTCAATCAATTGAAATTGTCGCACATCCTTCACAGCCTCGTGGTTCGGATTTTGCTTGTCTTCTCTCCATTCCCCCACTGTCGGATCAACAGTGGCATGAATGATAGTTTGATCAAGATCCACCACCAAGGTCAAACGCCTTGATGCAAGTAGTCGGCGCTTCGCGTCTTCTTCGACTCGGGTTGCTTCCCGTTCGCTAACCGTAAGTGTGACATTGTCATGGGCCATGGAGATTGGAGCGCGCATGGAATCTGTGATTTCGGTGTTGTACGTAGATCTGTTCGCGCGACAGGCAGTTAGAAAGGCTTGTTTCCCCGCTAAGAGGGTTATACATACTCAGTCATGTCCTTCCCGCACTCGGCGCAAAGTCCTCCAAACTGGATCTCGTGCGCGCAAGGCTCATCGATTTCGACAACATTGACCCTAGCAAGAAATTAGAGGACTTTCAACAGTAAAAAGACAAGGTTCAATATTCTCACGGTTCATCGATAACGTCTCCCTTTTGGATTTGCCATTTAACGATCTCTCCATCAACAGTCGATTCAAATCTAGTCGGGTATCTCCGCTTCACCTCGACGATGTTCCCCAGTCCATCACCCTCAGTGACGGTAGTCTGATAGACATACCAAAACAAAGCCTCATCCCTCTCAACCGTGTCGCCAGGCTGTTTGAGCAGCGACGTCACGGTGATCGGGTAATGTAGGCTGGTGGGCAGACGGAGAAGCATCGTTGCTCTTCGTTCGCCCCCTGGCGCGATGCAATGTACAAATGCTCAGTCGTTGTCCTGCCGCTCTCCTCAAAATATATCCTGTGCCCTTGGTTTGTTGACAGTGCGCGTCGAGGACGTGTGGGTCGAAATGGATTGATCGCGTGCGCTTCCGGCTACGAAGCCATCACCGACACGCAACGCGTGTAGAGCTGGAGTATATCGGGTTTCGGCGGGTGTATTTCAGCCTATGACTCAGTGGTCCGGGCTAGATCGGTGGAATAGGTAGATGTGAATGGTGGTTTAGGCAGCGCAATGAGAATCGCCACTCCAAGGCGCGGATGTGAAAAGAAAAACTGTGCGCCTAGCACAACCTGGCGCGGAGGTCAGAGGTAAGCTACACACCAGGCGGAGTAAATTGCTTGAATTTGAGAAGGTGGAGAAGGTTGAAAGAGGATGCGGGTTGCAATCAAAGAAAAGGGAAGCTCATTGAAGTTGTGCGGGGACTCGCTCGATCCAGGTTGGACCTGGAGCTACTTCCGCTTATGTCATACCGGTACTTGAAAATCGGTATCTTCCCTTACTAATTGAGGTGCGATCTACTTCACTTCAAGTATCTTTATTTTCTCTGAATGGTCTGATCAAGCAACCCTCGAGGTAGTTTTATTTCTACACTAGATAGTAATGGTGACATCCCACTTGACTTTCTCTGGCAGTATGAATTAGAAACTTGACTGTAGATTGGTGCTTACCTGCACCTTAACCAGCATAAGCTCCAGCCAATTGCCACTCAATTTCTTACGTCTGGGAATTTGCCGAGGGATCTACCACGACATATAAAGTACTGAGGCCATTATGAGGGAAGAAATATTCAATAACAAGGTCAAATGTAATAAGTAAATCTTAACCAATAAACATATCAATTTGCAGTACCAATGGACGACAGGCCTCACAATGGGGCTGTACCAGCAAAAGCAAAACAAAACAAAAACCCTTAGCAACAGGCGAATAAAGTGCGCTATGAAACCATACGTTCAACCTAGAAGCCATATGTATATAGAAGCAATCTCTTGGTGTCACCTGGTTCTTTGATATTCACAGCTCACCGAGCCATCGAGCATTGGGGAATTTATTTCGCCTTAGCCAGACCGACGGCATTGTTACCGACATCATAGACACTGTACCAGCGGCGCAGGAAGGCATCTCCCAAAATAGCAAGGGGACCCACAGGCTCGGGGAAGTCCATGCCCATGAAGCTGCTGATGCAGGAGCCCTGGACCTCCAGGATGTAGTCGTGGGGGCCAATAGTGAACTTGTGACCACCCAGGGTGAAGGTGAGGTCGGGCAACGAGTCACGCTTGTCACACTCGACACTGTACTGACCAGTGAAGCCCTTAGTGGCACCAATCTCCTTGTTCCTATGGAATGGGTGAGCAAAGAGGCTAGAAAGACAAGGGGGAAATCAACTTACAGCAGCTCGGCCATGGTGGAGGGCAGGGCAATGAGGGAGGTACCAGTGTCCAGAATGACACCAGTGTTCTCAAGTTCAGCAACGTTGTTGCCAAGGGCAATGGAGTTGAGCTCGACCTCCCAGTAGGCCTTGCGACGGAGAGGGATCTTGATCAGCTCGCCAGTGTAGTGGCTCTCGTCGATACCACCAAAGGTAGCGACGGAGTTATCGCCATCCTTGTTGGCATCGCCAAGGTAGAAAGCGAACACAGGCTCATCCACGAGCTTCTGGTTGATCATGTGATAGAAGGGAGGGACCATCTTGTTCACGGAGATGGTATCATAGCCGAGGCCGAGAATACCATCAAAGCGACCGAAGGCAAAAGCCAGACCAGGCTCATTGGTAGCTTCGGCGAAGTCCTGTCCCTCGACCTTCAAGTCACCAATCTGGAGGGTGTCCTTAGACACGAAGCCGCTCAGGCTGCCAGATCCATAGCGAATCTCGAACTCGGTGCCATTCTTCTGGTAGGTGCTTGAAGAAGACGAGTCATACTTGCTGTGGAGGAAGCAGGCAATAGAGCTGCACTGGGAAGAGGGGACCCAGAGGTTGGAGCTACCGGTGTCAAGGACAACCTTGAAGGTCTGGGGAGGGGTACCGATCGAGATCTCGGAGAAGTCTGGAAAGGTCAGCGTCATCAATCAGACTGTAAATGGTCAGTGGTAGTATCTTACACTGAGCATTCAGGAAGTTGTCAACGAGCACGTCATGGCCACCAGCGGGATTTAGGGAAGTGTCGTGGAACAGATCCTGGTGCTTCTCGGGACGAATGCCCATGTACTTCTGACCCAGGTTGTGCACATGAGCATCGATGTTGTGTGTGTTCTATTAATCGATTAGCATCCGGGGTATTCTCAGGGCAATATCGATGCTAAACATACCAGTTGCTCGGACAGAGGAACCTTGTTGAGCTTGAGCCTGTGAACCTCGGCGGCAGCACTGCCCAACAACGCCGAAGCTGTCAGGAGAGTGAATGACTTCATCATTCAATATGAGAAAAGAAAGTCGTAGATGTTGGATGCAAAGAAGAGAATGACTTGGGATGTGAAAAGGAACCTAGGAAGGGAGAGGAGATAAGGGTAGATGGTCGATGGGGGAAGAGTGGAGGCTGGAGAGACGATGACGGAAGCGGGAGGGTCACACTAACCCCTTTTGGGTGGTGGACTCATGACATGGGTTAGGCTACCCCGGGGCATTCCAGTTCCTGACGTACACACAATATTTATCTCGTTTCTCGGACAATTTACTCACTGAATTACTATGGCTCCTCTATATTATACTCCGTCCAGGATCGAAGCTGAGCAGGGGAAGCGCTTTGGGCTGGTGCCTGGGCGTGATTAGTGCTATGATCGGACTGGTCGGATGACACCCCCTCCCGGCGTACCTGGCAGCTGCAAGATAGTTGATGCTGGCACCCTTGAGAGGCACTAAGCGGATTGGACTACAGATACATATGATTAAAAGTCTACAATAATGATAACTCCGTACGCATCCAAAACTTTATAGCGTATCACAGCAGGGCACGATACCTTACCGTTGCCGTAGAACAAGACATACAATCATGAGCCTGACCTTTTGCCAACCTCTCCACGCTAACTTTGTGTATAAGGCAGCTTTTGCTGGGTTTTCTCTACCATTTCTTCGTCAGTTTGTCTGTATTTTAAATTCTAATGATGCCTGCTGAGATGACCCGTACAGGGCTATATGAGTTGCGTAACCCTGTAATTCAATATATGGTCCATGGGGTTGAAGGGGGTTTAAACGGACAGCACCGGCTGAATTTTGAAAGGCGATCTATGTAGGTAACAATCCATGGATATTTGGGAGGTCGCATGTACTTATGTACATCCATGGATACTAACATAACTAGTTAGTACGTGTACAGACTCAGAAAATAAGCAAATCTGCTTTGTTTCGAGAGAATACGAGTCAGTGCCATGCAAGGATCATAGCCGGGTATGATACGAAGTCACATGAAAGAACATGCTCAAAGAACATGCTGGGACTCTTCAAAGGGGAGCCAACCTCCTGACAAGAGATGTCTTTTTGGGGTAACTTCGCGCCATTTTCCAACCTCATCGTGATGTCTCTAGCGACACGTGTGTCCCAGCACGATCCTGAATCTGAATCTATGCATTTGCTTCATCGCAGACCTTTCTCCCGCGATCCTCTGATACCGCAAAGCTTCACCTGGCGGGCGGTGATAGTCGGACTACTAGTCGGGGTACTGATCAACCTCTGCAACACTTATTATGGCCTACAAACCGGGGCTGGTGCTCAACTACCCACGGTCTCGGCTCTCCTTGGGTGCCTGGCGATTGGAGCACTTGCTAAATTCAACTTCGCGCCGCTATCTAAAGCTGAGAATGTCCTGATCGTAAGCACTGCTACGGCGACGGGCTGCATGCCCGCTACAGCTGGATTCACTGAGGTCATTCCAGCACTCGAATATATTCTTGGACCAAATGAGGGAGGCCCATTCCGACTGGGATATCTGCAGATGATAACCTGGTCCCTGGGGCTGAGTTTCTTCGGTATCTTATTTGCGGCACTCTTAATAGATCGCCTCATTTTCCCGACCCTTTGGCCTTGGCCGGGTGCAACATGCTAAACGCCATTTTTATTTTTGCCTCACCGGCGATGTAGCGTGCAGCCAAGCGTCGTCAAAGAATTTCAAGAAATGTTAAGGCAGACAAAGCCAATGCTTCGATTCCGGTCTGCAGGGTAGGCTCAATTACCGGCGCATAGAGAGCACTGTGGGTTGGAGGTAAATCTCGCAACTTGCCTTCTCTGTTTGCCTTCTCCCATGTCTTCGGGTCTGTCACGCCAATGTTCCAGTACACGTATGGTATTGGGTTTCCACCAGGCGGAAGTGAGAGAAGCACAAAATCATCCGCGACGATATCTGGTGGCATCACCTGAATAACCTCGGAGGATTCACTTCCATAATACGATTCTAACACTCGGGTGAATCGGCTTGTTGCCAGGTCATCGTTATCAATAGCTGGGCTGCTGACCGTAGTCACAAAACGGGGAGCTGTCGGGGACCCGGAGACTTCGCACTCATGTCGTATAATGCGCTCTACTGCAGACTTGGCAAGTGTCTGGGTGCTTTCCGAGAATGTGCGCACGTCGACCTGGAAGTCAGCGTACTCCGGAATGATGCTGGCATCAGTACCAGCATGAAACGTTCCGCAGCCTATCACGACGGAGTCCTTGGGGTCCATTTCACGGCTGACAATGGTCTGCAGACGTGTGAGAATGCTCGCAGCTAGCATGATTGGATCGATTCCTAGCTGGGGCGTAGCGCCATGCGCACCGCGGCCATACACACGGACAATCAGTGAATCCAAATGGCCCAGAACGCGCCCGGGTTTCACAGCAATAGTTCCGCTTTTGGTTGGAACACAGTGTTGTGCTAGACAGACGCTAGGCAGGGGTATTTTGCTGAACATCCGGTCATCGATCATTGCTTTGGCGCCTAGCAGCCTCTCCTCGTTGGGTTGGAATAAAATAATCACAGTCCCGGACCAGAACTTCCTAGCGTCATGTAGCAGCGCTGCCGCCCCGAGCAAGCAGGTCATATGCATATCTGGGCGCAGGCGTGCATGACACCCTTTTTGGTGCCATCAGAATCAACTTGTTCAGCCTTGCTAGCATAGGGCAAGCCTGTGTTTTCCTTAAGAGGCAATGCATCAAGCTCAGAGCGCAGGAGGACATTTTGTCCCGAGCCATTCCGGATAATGCCAACCACCCCATGGCCTCCAATCCCGCGCTCGACTTTGAAGCCAAGAGTTTCTAGCCGGTCTGCCACGACCATTGCAGTCCGCTGCTCCTGGCATGGAAGCTCCGGGTTCTCATGGAGATCTTTGTAGATAGCTGCATGTCTTTCAAGATCGGGAAAGAAGTCCTTAATGATCTTGCGGCGTCCATCGGACGCCAGTTTGAGTTCCATCGTGAAGAGTTGAGAGAGGAAAGTGGGGGTTAAATGGCAAACAAAGACTCTGACTGGGAGAATGGGAGGGTTGAGTGTTGGGTTTGGCAAAGTAGATATCGCCAGTGGTAACAGGCAGGTCTGTTCGGATTTCCATTGTTCACCAAAATGTTTTCGCAATAGGAGGAAACAAAGAAAGCACCAAGTCGTGTGATGGTGTCTTGGATGAGGATGTGGCCAACGCCATTTCACCGGGGTAAAATATGGCGCTAGAAGTAAAATTAGTGCTGACAGGCTCTTGCATATGGCCAATTGATCGTCTCTTGCTACTTTGGGAATGGACCGCAAGGATGACCTTTCTCAACACGCTGCTTGGGCGTAAAACGATGTTTCTCTGGCTTGTACATCATATACCTAGTAGAGTATGCTTTCCTTCATAATTCTCTCTGCTTCTTGCTTTGTACGAACTTAAAGCTTCACTCTGAAATCGAAATGAATTTGTTGATTCAAATGATACAGTGGCAAGCTTTATAAATTCTCGTGACTGTAGATGATAGATCGATATGTATCGTGACTTCCAAGTCATCCGCATCAAAAACCGACATAATGTATACATCATTGAAAAAACTTACGATCCCATAGAAGAATATCAGGAAGATATGTCTGAATTTATTTAAAAGAATCTCGACCCGACATGCATGTTCAAGCAAGTGCTATACAGACAGGAACCTGCCAGCCAATCTACAATCTACAATCTAAAAGATGAATTGGGACCATAGGGTCAACACATAATCCAAACACTGTGACACATGGCGCCTGCATATTATTGATAATACAACTAGTGAGGGAGACCAAGCTTTTGTCACCCATACCCACGTTCCCGAGAGACTCAAGCATTTACCGGTAGAAGTCAGGACTGCAAGAAACCAGTTAGTGATATGGAAACCCCCAAAAAGCAAAGAAACGTACCGGTCATCATCCTGTCCAGTCTTGACCTGGACGGCATAAGCATCCTCAAGGTCCGATTGGATAATATTGTAACGGTTCTTGCGGACAGCCCGCAGACCGGCCTCCTGCATGATAGCAGCGATGACAGCACCAGACAAAGGGTCGTTGCGCACGATCAGGGCATCGAGATCGACCTCGGGGGACAGTGACATCCTTGCCGCGATGGTTGTGAAGATCAATCGGCGCTCACGTCGGTCACGCAGGTTCGGGAACTCGATCTTTCGATCCAGACGACCAGGACGCAGCAACGCTGGGTCCAAAGTGTCGGCTCGGTTGGTGGCCATGATGACCTTGACGTTGCTGGTTTGTTCGAAACCGTCCATCTGGTTCAGCAATTCCAGCAGAATACGCTGAACTTCACGATCGGCACCAGTTTGGGCATCGAAACGCTTTGTGGCGATCGCGTCGATTTCGTCAATGAAGATAATGGCTGGGGAGTTTTCACGGGCCATCCGGAACACATCACGGACCATACGGGGTCCCTCTCCTAGATACTTCTGTACAAACTCTGATCCGTTGACACGGATGAAGCTGGCGGTTGTGCTGTTGGCCACGGCTTTTACCAGCATGGTCTTTCCGGTTCCGGGGGGGCCATAGAGCAAGACACCACGGGGAGGGTCAATACCTGCAAATTGTTAGCAGTGCCATTAGCCGCAATGGATCTCCATCATTACCCACCGATTTGCTTGTAGAGTTCGAAATGTGTCAAAGGCAGCTCGACGGCCTCCCGAATCTCCTGTTTCTGCATATCCAAGCCACCGACATCTGCGTACGTCACATCGGGCTTCTCGTTCTCACCGAGCATCGCGATGGAGGAGTCGGCCTCGGGAGGAAGAATATCGACAAGGGCATTGGAGTGACGGTGAAGGGCGACCGAGGATGAGGGCTTCAGCTTCTCGCGGTCGAGAGTGGAGAGGATACGGACGACGTAATTAGAACCGGTCGAGCTTTGCACGATGCCGGTGCTAGGGATGTGAGTTAACAAAACGACCATCTCGCATAGGGGACCAGACACAGAAAGCCATACTTTTGATCGATTGCCTCCATAAACTGTCCGATGACCAATGGCACACTCTGTATGCGCTTGATCTCTTCTTGTGCCCGAACCAGTTCCCTCTTCAAGCTCCTGCATCGAACGACGGTAGTTAGCCACTGACACAAATATTCAATGACAGAATCTAATATGCACACCTCTGCTCGTCCTTGATGTACTCCTCCTGGAGTTGGATATACCTGTGTTCGACGTCAGTACATATCACTCCATCCAACAAACATGGTTAGACATACTCGAGATGTCTCTGTAGCCTCTTGAGGGTAGCATATTCATCGTTTCCATCAGCCCCTGTGCCATCGAGGGAATCCAAGTTGGCGAGGGCGTCGAGCGCACCTGGCTTGGTAAGAGGCGTGACGTTGTTCGCCGGGTTCTCCACGGCAACGTCTCCCATGGTGGATACTTTAGATAACGAGCAAGATGAGAAAGGATGGTATATCTATCAGCTGGAAATGGAAGGGAAATGGGATGTGCTTTCAAGATGGTTGGTGAATGACGCGCTGTGTGAAGGGCTCGGAGTTCAGCCATCTGGAGCTTTCGATGCTATGGGTCGGGAAGCTTATCCATCACGTGATGTCAACCAGTCTTGCCAACGTTTATAGATTTAGTTCCAAGTGCCATGAAAGATTCCCTTCCAGAGTCCCACGGGCGGATTATTTTCTATATATCATGGTATATATATATATATATATATGTGGTGTCCAATACTTCATCATTCCAAGGCTAGAAGATTTGTGGCAATTGGCGATACGGTAACATCACCAAATCAAGCGTCCGTCAACTACTTGAAACGTTGTATGCACCAATCTCACCCAGAACAGTGAGATAAATTACACAGAGCCTTGGAAGGTCTCGACAGTTCTAGTCATCATTTCCCCTGTATCTTGCCCAGACACCAAATATAGACTAATCTTGTCTGGGTGAGAGTGTCTCAATCCAAATCTATGGTCGGACGCTAGCGGCTGTCGCGGAATATATAGCCCCGGAGCCAATAACGAGGATCTCAAGCTCATTTGTCTGGGTTGTTTGTTTCATCGAGTGATCTGTAGATGCACGGAGCATGTTGCCAGTTTGGACACCTGATCAGGTTCAAGTCAGGAGAATATCATATTGGACCGCCGTGCGCAAAGGCCTTTGAGACAGTTACGAGCATCCTTGCCATTGGAGTTAGCCATGTCCTCAAGCTTGCCCCCCAAAGCCCAACAGAAGGGAAATGAAGAAAAGTCGATCCAATCATTTGTAGCGGTGGAGTAGGCCGGGAGACGGTAGGTGGGACAGGCACCAAAGCCGTCATGATTTCCCACGCGGACCGAGTCGGATCCTTGCACGGGGTTCACTAGGAAACCCAGGTTAATCCACTCCTTAGTTCTTGACCTCGAATTGTTGGTGACTTCGGAGGATTGGGCGTGCATCAAAATGATTATCAGACGCGCTAGTGCGAGCTTTATATAAGGAGAACCGCCCGCTGGTCGTCACGGCTCTAGATCTTTTTTTTTTCTTCCCTCTTTCTATTATTTCTTTTCCCCTTCCCCCCAGGTCTTGGTCTAGAAAGACTGAATTTTTTTTTCATGACAATATTCCCCTTTGGAATTTATCACTGGGTGGTTGCTAACCCTTAGACCATATCGGGGTTGGAGTACTATATGATCTAACCTGACTCGGCCAAACCGTTGGAATGGATCATCGTTTAGATGATTTACGAAATCTGAGGGGAAGATGGGGTTTTTATGGGAATTTTCTCCCAGAAAGAGATTTCCTTGATTCTCTCTCTGTTCCTTAACATTTCCCATTCCTTTCCCTCTTATGTGTGGCCAGTCTATTTCATACATAATGCAGGTTGAGGCTGACGACGACACCCGCTCTCGACAAGATAACAAAATCAATGGGAAATTCAGACTAACAGAAGGAACCAAAAAGAAAGAAAGAAAGAAAGCCCCCAAAAGAGAAAAAGAAGAAAAACGAAGGAAAACGAAGCAAAAGAACCTGACTGAAAAAGAACAGAAAGACTAACCTAGTAACACAAAAACACCAGTAACGAACCGGGTTACTTGCGAAAGCTCTGACCTGTCAGTAATTTTCCCTCTCCTCTCTCCACTTCCCCTTTCATCCCTAACTGAACGGATCTTGTGAATTGGTAAGTACGCCAGTTTATTATTTGTTTGGTCTTTTTTATTTTTTGGTTCTTCCCATGTTATATTACATTATATTACTTGTATTGATATGATTTGGTTGTGATCACTCCCCTTCTCTTTTTTTTTCTTGCCTTCTGTACCCCGTTTTTGGTGGTTTCTGGAGGGAATACGGAGTACTCCCATTATTATATCTTGGCTCTTTTGAAAAAAAGATCACTGATGTTCCTTGTCTATGATTTGCTAACATTTTAGTCTACCCCAGCCTTCTTACTTTCCCCCCTTCCCCCTTCCCCCAAATCCATCTTTAAACGCCTTTGCCTCCCGTGGTTGGCTGCCTTAGGTTTCCACACCACGTGACCACACCTGGCCAACCTCTGTCCCCTTCATTATCCCCCATCTGCCAATTCCGGGACCCGGCTTCAGTCATCCGTATAAAAAGCGGAATTTAAGTCACTCCAGCCTTATCGGTATGTACCTCATTCCCTCCCCTCCTTCCCCCCATATTATCTCCAATATTCCCCCATGGTTGTGCCTTCCCTCCCCACTTTCTCTTTGACCTGTGTCGCGACCGGGTCTAGGCGCGACTCCAAACATCTCATCCCCCGACGCGTCCACCTGATCGTCCATCATTGGACTAAATCATATACTTCCTGCATTCCTATATGACATCGTTGCACATTATAGCGACAGTACATAAGCCAATGTTCACATGCTGACTCGCCCTAGGTAGATGGGTTGGCAAAACCGCTCGACATGAATGCCTGGCTTGCCGACGCCTCGAATATTCCTGGCCAGGATAATGGCGCCTTCCATCCATCCACGATAGATCCCTCTACTGCTTTTCTTCATGGCTCCCCGACCCCCCAGGATCCATCCCAATTCCAGCGCATGTTCAACAATGGCGTGCCGCGGAATGCTTCCCCGGGCTTTCACAATCCAAACCAAGTGATTCCATCCAAGCGAGCACGGCCAGAAGATGGCATGCCCATGTCGCCAAGGCCAGCACCGGGTGGTGTGACGGGGTCGCGATCCCAAACCCCTCACCAGCCATTTCCAGGTTATCAAGGACCGGCCAATGGAAATCCGCAATTCCCGCAACACCCGACGCCGTACCAGCATCTTCAGCAAGGAGCGTCCCCGAATGTCACGCAGTCGCCCATTATGCAGGAATATGATCAACAAAGCGCTCGTATGGGAACGGCTTCTCCGAGCCCCTTCTCGCCCGCTGGCCCGCACCCTGGACCCCATATGTCTCCATCGCAGTCGGACGGCAGCCGCGTGAATACGCCGCAAAACGCCAACTTTATGCAGGCACAGCAGTTTGGTGGAATGACCTCGGGAGCCCCTCAACCCTCGATGCAGGCGCCGCAGTTCAACGGCATGCAACAAGTACCCCAGGGCTACCATCAAGCTTTAGCGAACCAGCAACAGCGGCTGCATGCCATGCAGCAACAGACACGGATGAATCCTAATCCTGCAATGGCTGGACGGCCGGGTCCAGGCATGAACCCGATGGCCAATTCTCAGCAGCAGCAGCCCATGGGAGGAATGAGACAGATGCCACCGAACATGCAGTCGAACATGCCGAAACCCAGTAACCCGGAAGGATTTTTGCGCTCATTGCAAAAATTCATGGTGAGCCAGAATCTTCCGATCGACCCAAATCCAATTGTCAGTGGCCGGCCGATCAACCTCGTTCAGCTCTATGCCACGGTGATGAAGATGGGAGGATCAAAAAAAGTCACAACAACAAATATGTGGCCAGCAGTTGCACATCAGCTGCAGTTCCCCCAGATGCAATACCCCATGGCCGCCCAGGAGATTCAAGCTCATCACTCAAGGAACTTGGCTCCTTATGAGCAGGCTTTCATCAGCTCACAACAAAAACAAATGGCGGACCACATGCAGCAGCAGCAACAGCAGCAACAGCAGCAAGGTGGGATACCGCGGCCGCCTAGTCAATTCCAGTCTCCTTCGGTCAAGCCTAATCCGGGCTTTGAGCAAGGTCAGGCAATGGCACAGTCCCCTCAGAATAATACGCCAGTTCATAATAATGCCCCCGGGAACCCAGTGAATGGATTCGCCACGCCGACGCACGCTCGAAGCCAAAGCAGGCCACCCCCGGCCGGACAACATCGGCAGAGCATCTCCAGGGGTTCGCAGCCACCAGTCCCACCCACTGAAGCTGCTCCTGGACAATTTACAGCTCCTTCCCCGCAGTCCGTCAAGGGTGTTACGCCTGTTCCGGGCCAACAGCAGCCCGTACAACAAGAACAAAAGCCAGAGCAGCTAGTAAAACGACCTATTGAAGAAACCTTCAAACCCATGGTTCTGACAGGGAGTCGTTTCCACGGGCCCATTGCCGTTGATGAAATGTACCAGATTGGCGAGGATATCTCGAGACTAAAGCCAGACGTGCCAAGCTTTGCAGAACTAGGAGTTGTTGATATTCATGCGCTGACAATGGCGCTCAAGTCCGGCATCTACGCTGAGATCCGGGTTGCCTTGGATACCTTGACAACACTTTCTGGTGAACCCTCTGTTCAGATTTCATTGGAGAACTGTGATGACTTGGTAGAGAGCCTGATCGACTGTGCTGAAGATCAGACCGACCTTCTAGCACAACACACCGTGGAAGAGTCGGATACTATGCTGCTACGTTCCTATGATGAAGTCACACGGGACTGCCAGTCTGAAAACACATCGCTTGCAGATGTTCCCGAATTTGGAAGTATTGAGTACGAACTAGACCGGGCCGTCGATCGACTTATCTGTATCACCACCATCCTGCGCAATTTCTCGTTCAGCGAGACGAACTTCTTACCTCTTGGTATCCCTCCTGTCGCTCAGCTGTTTTCAGCCGTCTTCCGTTACATGGGAACTCGCAAAATGTTCCTGCGGACAAGCCACAACACGTTAGACTTTATGAAGGATGCAGTAATTTTGCTGAGTAACTTGGCGCATGTGGTTCAAATCCCCGGCAAGGATGAAGCACTGAATTTGTTGATTTTCTTGTTGGCGTTCTCGCCCGAACCTGAACCCATATCACCCTCTGGAAAAGTGATGTTCACTGCATTCAACTCTTTGGTTGATCGATACACCCCAGCTGCTGTTGACGGGCTTGCCAAAATGTTGGCTAGAGATGATCCGAACCGAACTTACTTCAAAGCCATCTTCTCGGGCGATGGGTCTGCACCTGCGCAGCCGGAGTTGTTAACCCGCGCATTCGGCCTCGCCATCTCCTGTGTCCCCGACAAAAAGCCTATGGCCGTCGTGGATGCACGCAAAGTGTTTTTAATGCAAGGTCTTCTATCAGCCGATGTCCTCACCACATTCGCCGATGGGGCTCTTGCCAAAGCATGGCTCGAGTCAGTCGACGGGTTCGCCGTCCATCTCCTGCGACTTTCCTGCGCGCTGTGCACAGAACGCATCCCACAAATCAACATGCGACAAAGAAGTCAGGCCGAAGCCGACGCATATGCCTTCAGCTCAATTGTCAACCGAGGACTGGGGATTCTACGCCGACTTGCGGAAAAGTCAAAGCAAGTCGACAACACCTCCCCTCTCAACATCCCATCCGGAATCCTTCCCAGAAAAGAAAGCCTGCTAGGTGCACTGCTCCTCCCCAACATCGACGGTGGTGTTGTTCGCCAGCTCCTCACATATGCTCGGTTGGCGGAGTAAATGATATCTGCATGAACCTCCAATGCGCTGGTGACAGGTTGGTTTCGTGCCAGTCCCGCCTAGGAGGAATCGGATCCTCTTCCACGTAGCATATACGACAATCTTGACTTTCTCTCATGTCATTTGTACTCATGTCGACTGTCAGTCTTCCTATTCTTAACTTTTGGGCGCTGGTCGGTGATCGGGATTCTATTTTTTTGTTCTTGTGAGATAGCGTTCTGTTCTGCTTCGGTGTACAATGCTCAAAATACCCTCGACGCAAATCGAGAGATACTTGCATAATGACCAATTGGCCTTTGCTTCCATTTAAATTCGTAACTATCAAATCAGTGGCTTACCAGGGATTCATAGTTGGACTCGGTCACGTCGAAGCATCTAGTAGAGACAGAAGATGGCATTGCAAGCCCTATCCCGTCATCCGCTTGCCAAAGTAGTTTGGAATTTACAGTCTTGAATAAGGCTACCTGTGGCCTACATTGGCATACTCTAATTGCAGACAGAAGCATACATACTGCGCACTGTTACAAGTCTCCTGAAGGGAAATGCATGTGGTCATTCGATGTAAAAGCACTAGCACCCATCGAGTCGTCGAAAATGTACAGATTGGAAGTGTTACAGGTAGATAGAAAAGCAGGTGGACGCCAGAAGACACGACCAGACAGATAAGACACAAACACCAAAGGAAAAGAGGAAGAAAAAGGGTAAAGAAAAACAACCCGAAAACGAGATTAAAGGTATGCACCGAGAGGGAAGAGGAGAGAGAGATCAAGGAAATAGATATTACCCATCCACATCAGGGACCACCGTGAGCGTTCGTTTCTTTCTTTTTCCTCCCTTGTTTTCGACGTGATGTGATTCTTGGTCTCTCCGATAAGTATGCGCTAGCATACCCCTCGCAATAGGGGTATGATGATGCTTTTTGGGGGGTGAATCTTGGGGCCATTCGAATGATTCCAATGGGCTCTTCAATCGCGAGCGTATGAGATAAGATTGAGGTATTAGAGAAGAAAGCATTTAGAATTTCCGCTCCTGGAGGAAGTTCAGAATCTCGGGTTTGCGCCAGCCCTATATCCATATATCAGTTTCTGTCGCGTGATAATGAATTGCACCGTAGAAGCGAACATACCTTGACAATGATGTGGCCAGTGAGTCGGTTCAGAGTAACGTCCGGGTTAGGCTTGTTTCCGTCAACAACGCCCAGGGCACAGGCTAGGTCGTTGCGGAGCGCGTCCAGATCGCCTTCGGTCTTCTGGAGCTTGGTGAGTTGCTTGGTGCCGCCGGCCTTGGTGACGACGTAGACGGGAAGCTGGTTGGAGGCAGTGCGACGGACGAAATAGGGGAGGTTGGTGAGCTGCAGGGTGGGACTGGGTTTCTTGTCTGATGTGGCTGGGGATGGGGTCGCCGATGGGGTGGTAGATTGTTGTTTCAGGGCTTGCGCTTGACGACCGAGATGAGCGAGGAAGGTACGGCTTTGGCGAGTAGGGAGAGTAGGGATGGAGGATTGAGGACGATCTGAGAGGAAGGGTTAGCCATGCGCTCTTTTCTCTGTTGAAACTAACACGGCATAGATGCGTGTTTTTTCTTTCTTTCTTCTCTCTTGCTTGTCGGTTACAAGATATTGCAAGACCTGAGGATTCGGCCTTGCTCTTGTAGTTCTTAAAAGATCAAGAGATCAAGATGAAACCGAACAAATCGTAACTTACGTGAAGCTTTCAACCTCGCCTGAGGACATAATGTGGAAAATGAACTACATGTCTGAACGGAAGCCACGGACTGTGCAGAGTTGACGCGAAGAGGAATGGTTGTGGCCTGCTTTCGCATGGCCGAAGACGGGCCCGAGTATAGAAGAGACGGCATTTCTCACGTTCTAAAGGACCGAAAGAAAAGACCTGGTTGGAGAATATGGGGATATCAAGGCAGAGACTGGGAAGATCGGGGAGCCGACATCTGATGCTCTCCTCTGCTCAGATTTTCTGCCACCGCTTGCCCAACACCCACTTCCAAAAAGGGTTTAGGGCCACCGACGCCCGCACAATCTGCAAATTCTCCATTGATCGCGGTTGGCCCTTTGTTATCCCCCTCTAGACCTTTAACCCCCTTCTGCCATCTTTTGAGATCCAATATGGCAGACAACGCCCCCCCTACCGCTGAGACTTTGCTCAGCGGCGCTGCTGCTCACACACCTAAGACCGCCGAGGATCTCGCCTCCCAGCATGATTTGCTGCCCCGACTCATCCCGTACCTCGACCGTCACTTGGTCTTCCCCCTGCTCGAATTCAGCGCTACCGGCGATGAGGAGGACAAGGAAATCACCCGGGCGAAGTACGAGCTTCTGAAGCACACCAACATGACCGACTACGTCGCCAACTTGTGGCAGGAGATCAACGATTCCGACACCATTCCCGAGGAGTTTGTGAAGAAGCGCGAGGAGGTTCTGGCCAAGCTACAGCACTACCAGGATCAGAGCGAGAAGATTTCCGAATTGTTGCAGGATGAGGAGGTCGTGGGTAACCTGCGAAGCGACAAGGCCGCCAACTTGCGGTTCCTCGAGGAGCAGCACGGTGTCACCAACGAGATGGTCAACTCTCTCCACGACTACGGACGCTTCCAGTACAGCTGCGGCAGCTACGGAAACGCCGCTGAGCTGCTTTACCAGTTCCGTGTTCTCTCCACCGACAACGACAAGGTTGCCGCCGCCACATGGGGTAAGCTCGCATCAGAGATCCTGACCACCAACTGGGAGGGTGCGATGGAGGAGGTTCAGAAGGTTAAGGACTCAATTGAGACTCGCCTGTTCAACAACCCCCTGGCTCAGCTCACCAACCGCTCTTGGCTCATTCACTGGTCGCTGTTCCCCTTCTTCAACCACGACCCCGCCCGCGACGTCCTCACCGACCTCTTCTTCTCCCCCGCCTACATCAACACCATCCAGACCAGCTGCCCTTGGGTTTTGCGGTACCTCGCCGCCGCTGTCATCACCAACCGCAGCCGCCCCCACAAGCACTCCGGTGTCTACCAGAAGCAATTGAAGGATTTGATCCGCGTTGTGCGCCAGGAGGACTACGAGTACACCGACCCCGTCACCGATTTCGTCAAGGCCCTTTACGTCGATTTCGATTTCGAGGAAGCACAGAAGAAGCTCGGCGAGGCCGAGGATGTTCTGCGCAGCGATTTCTTCCTGGTCTCGGCCGCCGACGCTTTCGTCGATGCTGCCCGTCACCTCATCTCCGAGAGCTACTGCAAGATCCACCAGCGTATTGACATCAAGTAAGTTCATTTATATTGGGAAATTGGCACGAACAACAGACTAACGGTTTCCTCTTTTTCTAGGGACCTTTCCACTCGCCTCGGTCTGAACCAGGACGAGGGTGAGAAGTGGATTGTCAACCTTATTCGCGACACTCGGGTTGACGCCAAGATCGATTACAAGGAGGGCACTGTTATCATGAACCACCCCCCTCAGTCGGTCTACCAGCAAGTCATCGAGAAGACCAAGGGTGCCTTCTTCCGCACACAAGTCTTGAGCGCTGCTGTCGCAAAATAAAAACACCATGACCTTGATGTTGAAAACTGAACTTTTCTCTGTTATGTGATTTCCAACTTGTTTCTGCCTGCCCCATTTTTTTTAGTGATCTCCCCGTGTAGGTCACAACACGGTTGTTTGGGGACTGCAGAGTGGCATCCGGCTGGCGTTTTTTTCGGGGGTCCACACTTATTTCTTTACCTCTTTAGTCTTGCAGTTATGCAAATCACTCTCTCCCCATATTTTTTTTCACTTCCTGTGTCGGATATTTTGCTTGACCTCTTTATGTATTGGCCATTTCTGACCCTGGAGGTTTGGAGCGAGGGGGTCCCCAAAAGCAGCCAGAGAATCATGGCGCCCTCATATCTTTGGGGAAAAGATGAGAGATGGAGATATGTAGTAGACTCTTTGATCTTAGGGTCTGATTTATCTATGCTGTTACGAATGGTCTATAGAGATGAGTGAAAGATGATGTCTTTTTGACAATAACCCTTATTCCAAACTATTCTTGTTCTTAGGCTAGGCATTATGTCTCAGTTTATCATTGACAACTCGTAACTATTATAATGAGCATTGAACTTAAGATCTGTTTGACATCCATCTCTGCCTCTTCCAGCCCCAGTGCATACATAGTGGTTGAGGGGATCATCCCATTTGTCTTTTTCCCCTCTGAGCCCCGAAAGGTTAGTCCAGCTCATAGTTTGTTATAGGCTAACAGCTTCAATCCGAGATTCTAATGTATTTAAAATCAGATTTGGGGTCATAACAACTAATAGGCATCCAAGACCACGAGAAGTAAGAGAAGGGTATATCAGAACGAGACGAAAAACAGGGCTACCGCTATTACACCCAAGAGCCGCTTCCATCCCACCTGGGCAGGATTAGCCTTCCTTTCCTTCCACTGGTCCATCCGGAGGCTTCTGTAATCCAAGGATTCCACCTGGTAACAGAGTCAGGGTTTGAATATCCATGTGGCCAATATCTGCAATCCACGAGATACTCCGGGGCACAAAGAACGAGTCAAAGAAAGGCCAAACGGAGCAGCATCAGGCGGCCATGCAGGAAAGTCCTTCCTCGTAGACGGGCTCCTAGAACGGAGGGAAGAGCTAGGAAAGAAACAGCGAGTCCAATGGATGGAATCAAGGAAACAAAATCGGCCTCAACGGCCGCCTCGTGAGTCTGGTTATGCACGCCTGCGTGTTCCAGTTTGATTAATAGGAATAATCTCATTGATGTACGGCTCGGTCTGAGTTGCCGAGTTGTCGCTGCTGGAGCTAGATGTTGAGGAGCCGCTGGTGTTGTGGGTCATTCGAGTAGCTTCCTGCTTCTCGTACTCTCGGGACATGACCGCGAGATCATCAATTTGGTCCTGTTTGAAAGAGTCAGCAATGTTCGATTCTCCTTCTCTGTGTTCAATTCATGCTCAAATAAAGATAGGGGAAACAAACCCGCGTGAGTGGCACGCCATTGATGAGGTAACCATCGCGTCCCTGCAATGATATCTGATTAGACTGGGTTTATATAGAAGGCGTAGTGGAAGCAGTGGCAAGACATACCTGGTAGCTGTAGGGTCTAACTGTTGCACTTGGTCCAAGGAAGTAATGGATATGACCTAAGACAATATGTCGGGACAGTCCATATCCCGGAAGCCAGTATTGCTGGACAGGAGCCATTGTCAAGGCTAAGAGGTGAGGCGTCGAGACGAGGCGAAGGAAGGGCTAGGGTCTGATGTCAGTCGACACCGACACACAAACGGACCGTGCCTAGAAGCTCTTTGTGGGACTTTTGGCACAGCTCGAAAGGATGAGACATGAGTATAAATAGGTTGGTTGATACCCTGGTTCAACAAATAACAATCCCACCAGAGACGGAGATACATAAGACAAATCTCTATCGAAAATGCAGCCCCCGATCCTTCGGAGAATATGGTCTCACAACAGTTCAACGGCAGAGGGGACCGCGCATCCCCCCCTTTCATCGAACAGCACGATCCACAAGGTCGGCTGCACAATAGGCAAATGAAACCCACGAATCCGATAACACTCGAGCGAGTCTCCACAGAGGGCGGCAAGAATAAGAAAGTGAAACCAGTGGAGAATCACCAGAAACGGCCCAGATCTTGTGCCTTGATCTCGAGAGGAGGGTTCATGTCGGAATGTTCGGGGGGCGGAGGAGAAGAGAACCACCCGCCTCACTTTATCAACCAACGAGGCCCAACCCTTTTTTTTCTCCCTTGATGTGTGTCAATTTGCAGCTTCTGACCGTCAAAATGGGACGGGATCCTAGTTTGCCCACTTTTCCCGCTGTTTACTACCGAGAACCCGGTCTTGGACGAAAGTGAGGCTTGCATGGAGGAGCATCGGCCTCGAATCAATCTCAGGGCGCATAGAATTGGAATATTCCCCTAAAAAGAGTGGACAGTGCACCTGTAGGAGTATTTGGAAGAGGAAGGAAATCAGTTCTGACGTCTCCTTTTCCCTCACCGCAGATTCTCAAACCTATGCAGCGCCAAATTGGCTCCTGCGGTGGTGTCGTGGCACCACGGATTGTGGCCTTGGATCGCGGGGGCCACTGAGCTGCAGCGAGAATATCTGCAGCTCTCGCTTTTGGGGTATGAACTCGCTTCAAGGACATGAATCCTGTATTGCCAAGACTATATTGTATATTGGGTCATTGGTTGTCGAAACACATGGCAGATGGAGAGGAGCCTAGGTGTGGGAACGATTGGAGTTCCTCTCTCGAGAATATATATTAATCGGAGTCCGATACCATTTAGTCAAGAATTGTGTGTTGTATCTCCGATCGACCGAGATGTAATCAAGAGGTTCATCACAGAGCGTTCGGATGTGACAGGATATGCATGAACGCATTCATGTCCGTTAGCCCGTATGCTCCCGAGGTCTACATGGGGTTCAAACCAATCTTAGTCCACAAGGCGCTTCATGTAATATTCTCTAGTCTTTTCATAATTCGTCCGACATGAGCGAAAACAAAATATCTCGCATCGACATCGCCTTTACTGCGGAGGCACATATGGGGTCACCAACATCTCACTGAACTTCTCCAACTTCTCCTTCCCGCGAACTTCCTCAACAAGCATTGGCATGCGGACCACATTGAAATCCTCATAGAGCTCCTCAATCTGATCGAGGTACTTCTTCTGCATCTTTCTCCGGGCAGTGCACTGTTCGCAACCGCTTCCTTCTTTGGGGAACAGCAGCTGGTTGACAACGATTGCGTGGGTATCGATGTTGTAGCTGGTCAATTCCTGGATCATACGTTCCGTTTCGTAGAGCGACAAGAACTCTGCAATGCATACACAGACAAAGGTGGTCATGTCTGGGTTCTTGAATTGCGTGTTGACCTCGCTAATAGTCTCGCGCAACGACTCCATCTTCTGCAGCAACTCATCCATATTCTGACCTCCGGGTAGACCGCCACGAGCGCCCAGAATCGAGTTGAGCATCGGACCGAACTGGGTGGAGAGCTGGGAGAGCTTGGCGAGCGCCTTCTCGAGCACGGTGGGGAATTGGAGGAATCGAAGGGTGTGGCCGGTGGGCGCGGTATCGAACACGATGACTTCGTAGGAGAGTGACTTGACCTGCTTTAGGACTTCGGCGAAGGACATAGCTTCGTCAACACCGGGAATCTGCCATCACCAAGAGTTAGATTGACACGTAGCGTATATTGCGCAACAACGGAATAAGCACTTACGCTGAAGGCAAGATCCTGCATCATGTTTCCCATGCCCAATCCCGCCATGGGATCTTCGGCCTGACCATCTCCAGTAGCGAGCAGATCCTGGATGCTCCCATTGGGGTCGATCTCCATCGCGCTCAGGTTTGAGTAGCCATCGATCAGACGGGCCTCCTTTCCGAACTTTTGGCCGAAAGCGTCGCTCAGGTTGTGTGCGGGGTCGGTCGAAATGAGGAGGACGGATTTGCGGACTTTGGCCAGCTGGATGGCCAGCGAGCACGAGGTGGTGGTCTTACCGACACCTCCTTTTCCTCCGACGAAGATCCAACGGAGAGTGTTTTGGTTGAGGACTGACTGGAGCGTAGGCTCCATGTCGAGGTCATCGCCATGTACCACGGCGGAGGACATTGTGTATGATTTGTTGAAGTTCTAAATGTTGCGAAGTTGGGAGCTTGGAAGTTCAAGAGTTCCCAAGTTTGCCCCGCAAACTCGAACTTTCCGGAAGACAAGACACTTTCACATCACTATTTCAACTTTCTCTTGTTTTTATATTTTTATGTATACATGCAATTGACCTTAGATGCAATATATCTAGGTAGGGTTATAATTAACCCCGTTCATCTACTAATTGGAAAGGTTCCTATGGCACTTGGAGCTCTTCGTCTCTGAACCCACAGAGTTATCCTACTTAAGTTCTCATAATAGAGATAATTCTAATTACTCCAGATACTCATTAAATTAGGAAGCGAAGAAGCTATACAATATACATGTGCGAGTCATGGATCGCCAATTAATAGCTGCATGGCACTCTCCGGCGTCCGCAGCCATCGGTATCCTCCGATGAACCTTTGATAACAATGTAGAGCTCTCTTCCTTCCAGGGTATTATTCTTCTTTTCCCCTTTTCTCCTTCTCCTATATTACACCTTCCCTTTGAATGAATGGACCCCCCTCAAAATAGCCAACAAATTGGTCGCACCACCAACCGCCTCGCACTTTATCAGCAACAAATCTCCCCCGCCCCGCACACCAAAGACTCAGACCTAATCAAGCAACCAACCACCATGGCAGCGCGCGATCCTATCACCTGTCATTGCCTCAACACTTTATCAGGAACACCCGCAGCCAACCTGCCAGTGACCCTGACCCTTCTCTCCACCCCGACATCCGCCGCCAGCGGCATCTCGTTCCGCGCAACTACGAACGCCGACGGCCGCGTCGCCAACTGGACACCAGTTGGAACAGCCTCGGAATCAGTCCCTGCTATCTTGGCTGCTCTGCCTGCTGCAGACAGCAAGACCAACTGGTCTGTGCGCTTTGACGTGGGTCCCTGGTACGAGGCCCAGGGCGTCGAGAGCTTCTGGCCAGAGGTGGAGGTTAAGTTCACTGTCAAGGGACGTGGCCGTGAGGGTGAGGAGGGCTGGCGCCACTACCATGTTCCTGTCCTTCTGGGTCCTTGGAATTACTCGACTTATCGGGGTTCGTGAAGTCTTGGTATAAAATGAGGGTTCCTTTTTGGTGTAAATATTATTACAATCTTCCAGGGCTTGGTGGATGGATGTCAATGGGCTATATCTCTATTGCAAAGGTACTATTCTGAAGCATGAATCTTGGCTATGGTTTTCATTGCTCGTTTGTTGTCTAAAAGCTTTATGTTTTATGTTTCTTTAGATATATGTAGGCTCTAGGGTGCGCTGGGCAGGTGAGGATAACGTCTTCCTACTGAATAACATCCATAGTTCACTTGCTCTCGGAAAGAGAAGCAGCACGCAGACTACTTGGACTCCTTCAGATGAACTGTGGATACACTGAAGATCTTGTCAAACCTTGATATTTTTATCTTCTACCAATTATACGGCGCAGTAAATCCTCATTGAAAAAAAGTATTAATATTGCAGTGCTTGGTTATGCCCTTAAGAGGTCGAGTCGGCAACCTGCTCTTGGAACATGCTGCCTGTGAAGTAACACTATCCTGACTGTGTGCTATTCACTTTTGGCATATATATATATTGAGATTAAATATAGTCGAATGTTTCACCCAATGCCGGTAATTTTGAGTGGTTCGATAGATATTTTGGGCTACTACTCGATATGAATCGAGCTCTCAAGATGCGTTAGGAGCCGTGTTCAAGCTGAATGGTTAATTGCAGTTAGACCTGTCTAACAATTGACAGGTCGACAGATGATGCACATACGTACAATCAAGGTTCAAGGATACCAAGACTGTGGGGAAACCTTAGAACTCTCCACCCTCAATCCCGACGAACTCGCCCAATTGGCATGGTGATTAAAGGGTTAATTTGGGCTAGACTACTCTTTGCAATTATCGCATTGACATTGAACATTAAGATTGCTAAGGATGTATACGGTGGCACGCTATCGAGACACTAGTAGTTGATTGATATAACATGCTAATTACTCCGTACTACCTAGCCTACCTTTTGCATTAATGCCAGGGGTAAGGTATCCCTAAATAACAATGTTATGTAACGTACAAAGTGCCAGACGCGATCTTGTGTACTCTGTACGGAATACTTCGTATGCATACGACGCGTATGGACTACCCATGGATACACCCGTGGACTGCCGTTGATTAATAATGCCCTGTTGGGGGCCGGTGACAGATCGTACAGGCTCTGTACAAACCATGGTTAGATACATATGTACAACATAACTAGAGTCGTTTCTTGTCTCCCATTTGGCATATATATGGGGTACAACCAACTATACTTCCGTTGTATATGAAGATCAACATATCTACAACTTGTAGAATTCCAGTGGCAACCTTGAAGATAGATAGAACCCTCACGTGCTATCGATTGCGTCATCATTTTCACCGCATTCTTTGGGTTAAGTGAAATCCTCTCCTTGGCACTAGGGAATTATGGTATTTGATTGGTCAAAAGAGCGCATATGACCCACAGCGGGAGAGATTTCTGTCGTCACCGTGACATAATGTAATACTGGGATGACCAACCTTGGAACCCTCCGTATCAAAGATGCAAGCATCGACTCTCTACCAGTAGGTACAAGGATTGCGAAGACTCGACTTGTTATTGTACAACTTCTTTTTGTCCTTTTTTCGAGCCAGTGATATTGGATATATATTGGATCAGGTTGACTCCGCTCTCCAACTCGGCAAATGAAGATTGGGCTATTCAACCGATTCTCCACTCTATGGTCAAAATCCTAGGTAAGGGTGTCTCTTTATGGTATAGAATGTCTGAGATGGGAAGGAGGGTAGCACCCCCATTCAGACCGAACAGGCAAATACGAAGATTAGAAGAGTACCAATAGCACATTTCAATAAATTGTGTATAAAGTACAAATGTACAAATGTACAAAATGCCCCGGTGGAAACTAAGGCCGAATCTGATTCGGAGAAAGACAATTACCGTCATGTATGTTGGATATGTTGGATACCCATATAATTCGGTGTTCCATTTTTTAAAATACAGTACCTGACTGTAATTGTGTTTTTTTCGTTCTTCAACTGCCAAAATCCCCCAATTCCCTAAATTTCATCATATCCCTCTTCCCCCTACGTCACTCTCTTCCTCTCTCTCACTCTCACTCTCACTCTTCCAGTAAAGCCCATTGTTTGTTTGGCTTTGCAGCTTTTTATATCCATTATCTTCGAATAAGCCCGATGTCTGCTGCGGTCGCCCCAGCTGTATCGACTCTTCGATCAAACATGTCTTCCCCCATGGACTCGAAGAAAGAAAAAGAAGGTTCGTGTGTCACGCTTTTACCATTTGCGCATTTTTCTAGTACTTTTGCTTTACTGTGAGATTCCATATGGATGTTTCTCCCTTATTTCATGTTCTGCATTATACTTCCAGAAAAGAAAAAAGTCCCCTTTTTTGGTTTGGTAATACGCCACTGCTCCCCCGATCCTTAAATTCCCCAAGTCCATTTGCCGTCGCAATGACTTCACCCACTGGCGTCATTGATTTTCTCCCCACCAACACATGAATCTTCCACAATGAAGCCTCCGACTCGATCCCAAAACCGCAGTGGTACCTATTTGCGATCGCATTAATTCTTGGCGCGTTTGCTAACTCGAACTCTCTCCGCCAGATTCGCAGGCCGCGTCTTCACAGAAGGACCAGAAATCTAACGTAGAGCCTCAGACCTCGTTGGCGCCGCCTCCACGACCGGGTGCGCCTACTGCGTCTGATACTCCGGACTACTTCAATTCCATGCACAATCCTTTCTCGCTAGAGCCCAATCCATTTGAGCAATCCTTCGGAGGGAATCCGGCCGAGACCCCAGGCAAATCGCTTCTTCCCTCTGTCGCTGCCCTCACCTCACCGGCCTTACCTGGAACAACCTCTAATACTGGTTACAATTGGAACAACTCCCTGCGCTCGGGACCTCTTAGTCCGGCTATGCTCCCTGGGCCCACTGGCCCTAATGACTACTTCGACAGTATCGGTCGCGGCTTCCCTACCCCGAACGAGTCATCCCTCCGCACGGGACTGACACCTGGCGGTGGAGGTTCCATGTTCCCGGCCCCCAGTCCCAACTCACAAGCTCTCTTGCAACAACTTCAGAACGGCGGCGCCACTCCTTCCACTATTGATTTCCATCGCACCGCACTCACAGCGAAGAAGAACAACTCGAATGCTCCCACCTCCAACCCCAACGAGCAGGAACAGGCTGCTGCTAATATGGATGTAAAACCAGCTCGGCCCGCTGACTTCACTCAGCATGATGCGGCTGATGCGGCGAATGGACTGTTCATGCTGGCAAAGGGTGGCCAGGCAAACAATGCGCCAATGAACCATGCCCAGATGCCAAATGATACCCGTGCTGCAGTCCGACGTGTTTCCCAGAACACCAATGGTACCAGTGCTGAGGATGCATCTGATCACGAACCCGCCAAACCCGCTAAGGGTAAGGGCAAAAAGAACGCCCCTAAGGCCGCTGCTGCCAACAACCGCCGCAAGGCCGAAGATGCCCCGAAGGGATCTAACAAAAGGACCAAAGCCAACATGGAGATGCCCTCGGATATGGATGACGAGGACGATGATGACGATGATATGAAACAATTCCCAATGGATACCAAGAAGATGACTGATGAGGAGAAAAGACGCAATTTCCTGGAGCGGAATCGGTATGAATGATCCAACCTTATATATTCAGGAACTTGGAATACTAACGTTTGCTACAGTGTCGCGGCTTTGAAATGTCGTCAACGGAAGAAGCAGTGGCTGGCTAACCTTCAAAACAAGGTTGAGCTTTTCACCTCAGAGAATGATGCCCTTACTGCTACAGTGACTCAGCTGCGTGAAGAGATTGTCAACCTCAAGACTCTATTGCTGGCACACAAGGATTGCCCGGTCTCTCAGGCCCAGGGACTCGGTCCCCTTATGATGAACGGCATGTCAGCCGGATATGATCACCACGGATATAATATGCCGCCCAACATGGGCATGCAGCCCGGTGGCATCCCTACACAGGGCATGCGTCGATGAGATAACTTGCCTTGTTTCTCATCTCAAGATACCTATCGTGCTTTTCGCCGCATGTAGGAAATACAGTTCACTGCTTAGACCCGGCGGTTGATCTCTTCTTCCTAGGAGTTTGTTTTTCCTCGCGGTTTCCTTCGGCTAAGGCTCCGCCGATTGTTCTGGCATGGGCAGGTGTTAATGATCCTCACGACTCAAAAATGGACGGACTAACTTGCTGGTCTGGAATGACCTTTTTTTGAGGGTGTGTCAACTCGGCGTATGAGATGTTTTCTTTCGATTTATGGCTGCTTCGAGGTTGATGTTCTGCTTTATGATGTTCCCCCTTTCCCTTGTTGTACTATTTTTTTACCCTTTGCTTTTTTTCCCTTCCCTTTTCTTTTAATCCTCCTCCTTGATGGCTCAGAGGAACTTTTTACCTTTCGCTTGTCTAATACTTGAGGGCACATCGGTGCATTGTTTGTTTTCCCAAGTGTGGGTTGCTTGTGTCGAAATACATGATTCCTGGGTGGCGTACGGATGGCTTTGTGATTTTTTGATGTGTTTGACTAGTTTCCTTGAACCAGATGGTTGGGCAAATGAATCGACAATCGCTTTGAAAGTGTGTTATACATTCTTGTAGATCTTCATTTAGTATATGCTGGATGTAGAGGGAAGTCATTGTGCTTCGTGGTTGTAGCTCGTAGCTCTGGGATCTATAGGAGTCGTATCTTCAGGCATCGTATATCATTTATTAATGTTTTATAGTAAATCCTTGAAAGTCGTGTACACGTCTAAATTCTAGAAAATTCTTGTCAAACTCGGCTTCATCCACATGGGCTCTTCACACTTGTTGTTCACCCGCCAATTTTGGATCTTGTCGTTGTCCCATCCTGCCGTGAATTGCTCGGCAATTTCCAGCTTGCTCTTTGCTCCAAGTCGCAAGCTCCGCACAAACACGCAGACTCCAGCGGTGTCATAAGTGTACGACATACACCAATCCCGGTCATGGCATGCCTGGCGACAAGCTTCTAATGACTCATGTTGGGGTAGAGTATCAGGTTGTTCGATGATTCCACCCCAGGCTCCATTATCCCATCCTTTTCGCTCTGACAACTGTCCCAGATGATGGTAGTCAACCAAGTCTGCGTAAAGTAAGGGCTTCTGTGATATGAATTAGCACGTTTATCACCAAGTAGGTTCAGCAAAACGAATCATACCGTTCTATCCCGCTCATTCTCCCAGTCCGCCAGCCCGGTCATATCACCCAATTGTGATTTATGCATGCTAATCGCAGGCTGGCACCAGTGATGATCATCACCAAACGGAATCGAGTCCAGCGGGTGCGCATTGAACATCGGCCACATCCCAGACAACTCAATGTTCTTTTCATACAGCGCAAACCCAAGCACCGAGTCACCGCAGCAGTCATCTTTCACCACCTGCATATACCGCTCACTGAGCGATGGTCCAATAAACTGTCCATATTCACCAACCTCCCGCGCCACCAATGTGTCGACCGCAGCTCGGGATAGCACAAAGCCCGAGCCACCGTATGCAAACCAGTTGACTTTTCCATCACCGACATCGCGTCCCGGCGCAGGCGATCCCATATACAGAGGGAACAATGGGTCGAACTGTTCCAGCATTCGGAACAGGTTATCCCACACGAAGTAAGTATCCGTCTCGAGAAAGACGTACCACTCCGCACCGGGGTTCACTTTCTTAGCACGCTCCACCATGGGCAGGAATTTGAATCGATCGAGTCTCCACCCTGCTGCACCGTCGATATTGCTCTCCCCGCGTTGTAGTGCTTCATACGCTTCGAACTCCGGAGTCTGATTCCGGGCCGAGGGAGGCAGATCGGCTAGAATGTCGTGCACACGATGGCCATGGAGCTCGGTTTCCTTGTCTGATATAACTAGCAAGTTGGAAATGCAGCGGGTTACAGAGGCCATGTGTGTGTTGACTCGTTTTGGGTCTTCGGTTGCGCTGGTTTTCAAGATAATCTGAATGCGTGATAGCATGTCGGATGGGAAAGCGTCACAGGTCGCATTTTGCGAACTCCCAGTGTCATCGCTGTCATTTTCATGCTTGGGTTTCCGGAATCGAGTGCTCGTTTCCCATGTCCAGTAGTCTTTCTCGTTCGTAAGCTCGTCTTTTGCGCCAGGCGCAATGTCCTCTGATAAACCCCGCGAGGAGTATAGCGTGAGTAGGAGGATGGTTGACACGGTCAAGAATACAGCAAGTAATTTGAGCTTTGCGTTGCCTTGTACTCTGAAAAACGGCCGCGCGGTCGCGGAGGTAGATGTGCCTGTGCCCATATTGGGAGATTGCACATTTGGTTTACTAAAATAGGGACATGGATTTGGAAGAGAAAGGGAAGAGCATGAAAGGAATAGAGATAAGGCAAAAAAAATTTAAGCAATTAAGGCCTAGTTGGGGTTGCCTCTGGGGTGGTTCCAAATTCTACAGATCTTGTATGATCATGGACGTCACTATAGCGGGTCTGCTGTAAAATGCCCCAAATCTTGCCCGCAGTGTTGCGTACACCTTGGCTGCACTTTGACTGTGAATTTTCTGGGCCTGAGCTTAATAATTGCTGGAATTCAGACCGAAGGGCCCAAGTTCCTTGCGCATATTCCTTGATGCATAATACCATGATTGGTCGGTGAAGGCCATACTGCGGTCTTACTGTGTAGGTGGGCTCATGTGTAGATATTTGATTGTTGTGGCACACTCACCGAGGAGAAACCTGTAAGGCATCCCGGAGGACCGATATTATGAAGAAAGGACATGGAGTTGTGAGCCTCGAGATTGTGTTGTAACAGCAACCTTGGAGTTTTATATGACCGGGATGATATATCGGGTAAGGGCAAACTCAGATAGCGATAGGACGATAAGGATAATGTGCCTTAGGGAATTGGCATCAACACACGCCAAACATCACAAACACAAACATTCAAGCTTCAAGCTTGAGTCCGCGTTACGTCCATTGAAATGCAATTTGGAAGGTTCCTCTCAGGCGTGTATTGAAACTGTACAGTCTAGTATCAGGCTTGATTTGCGACCTTCTTCCCTAACCCGCTGCCTGACCGCGATCTCTTCTTACCCAACAATTCCTCCGCAAACAAAGCACCCACAGACGCCAACCACGAGCGAACAGATACCAGATACCGAACAATTCGCCCACTAGGGCACCGGGCAGACGATGTCAAATCCAGCCCGAAACCCTGCGCGCGGGCGCCGCTTAGATGACGCCCTCTCCCAGCTAGTCGACGGCCTAACCCCCGCGCTCCCGATCTCCGCCATCCAAGACGAAGACTACTCCGACGCAGAGGAAGCACTCGCCTCAGCCGAAAGTCGACGTCACCATGTCCTCATGGAGCGTGCCTGGCGCATCCTCGACACCCACGCCAGCACCAACGCCCCAGACCCAGGATCACCAGGGCTTGGTGGACGGCGCGGAAGTCTCGCGGGAACAGAGAGCATCAACAACGCGCCAGATCTGATTAAGCGCAAACTGCGCCGCGAAAATGTCAGCCCAGATAAGGCGGTGCGGTTTTCGAATCTCTACTCTCGTCTCCTGACGCAGCCTGTGCTGTCGCAGAAATGGGGTATCCTCTTTTTGCTCTATAAGTTGTCTGCCTCGGATGAGCCAGTGGAGGGCGGGGAACGAAGCCGGAGCCCGCTGATGGACGAGGCGCATTTGCACAATATGCTGGGGAAGGGCGGTGCACGTCCAAGACGGGGTACGATGATCGACTCGGAGGATGAGGGCCCCGCTGTTAGCTCGTCGGCTTCGCAGCAACACCAACGCGTACTACCGCCGAAGATGGAGCGGCAGAGCTCGCTACGACATGATATTGATCGTGATGGTATAGACCAGGCTGGGCGCAGCGCGACTGAAATACCAGCCACCCGCGTTGATGCTGGGGTAAATGACCGTTCCGGCGACGAGGATGTTCGTGCTGCTTCGCCTCGGCCCTCGAGTGCTAATCTATCGGGCCCGGCAAAATTCTCTGGGTCTGTTGAGCATAGGCTCCTGCGCGACCTTCCGTTCAACTTGCAAGGGTTGTCTTCATCGAATCTGCAATTTAGTTCCTCGTCGAGCTTGAAATTGCCCTCGAATCTGTCCGCGCCAATAACTTCACTTCTTAACACCTTGGCGGAGCCTTGTCTACTCTATAAAGGGCTGTCTGTGTTTGTGGGGAGCGAAGAAGGTGGACTGGTGAACCAGAGCTTGCGAGCTGCCATTGCCGTTGAGCTGCGCGCATATCTTAGCTTGGTGGCTACACTAGAGGCGGAAATCCGACAGGCGCTGGCCGCGATTGGAGATGGAACCGAGCCTCAAGGTGTACGAAAGGGTGGCGTTACCTTGAAGCGATGCGTGGTGTGGACGAGGGATGCTACGATGGCCCTTCGATTGATGAGCTTGATTGTGGAAGAGGCTCAGAGTAAGTGCATAGATAAATGGCTATATTTTCTTAGTAGCTGACAAGTATCGCAGGCAAGAGGGGCGGCCAGTTGATTTCATTAATACACGGCTTTTCAACATCCCACGGAGATCCCTTCGTGTGCGCATTTGCTGAGAAACTTCTCGCACATGTGACGCGCCCATTCTACGACATGCTACGACTATGGATTTACGATGGTGAACTGTCAGATCCATACAAGGAATTCTTTGTCGCTGATCCAGAGTTCCGGCCGAAGACTGACCCCCGGCGGCTTGCAACTAGCGTCTGGGAGGACAAATATAAGCTTGATGATGACATGCTACCCTCAATCATTACCCAGGAATTTGCTAAGAAGATTTTCCTCATTGGAAAATCTTTGAACTTCATTCGCCATGGCTGCGGTGATTCAGCATGGGTGGAGGCTTATTCAAAGAAAGCCTCCAAGGAGCTTCGATATGGTGACACCGCCACTCTCGAGATCTCCATTGATGAGGCGTATAAGACTACAATGGCTCGATTGATTTTCTTGATGAATGGGAAATTCAACCTATTCGATCACCTAAAAGCGCTGAAGAGTTACCTGCTACTGGGCCAAGGAGACTTCATTGCTCTGCTCATGGAGTCGCTCGCCACAAATCTGGATCGCCCAGCAAATTCACAATATCGACATACCCTAACTGCACAGCTGGAACATGCTATCCGTGCCTCCAATGCACAATACGACACCCCAGAAGTGCTGCGCCGGCTTGATGCCCGTATGCTCGAGCTAAGCCACGGTGAAATTGGATGGGATTGCTTCACCTTGGAATACAAAATCGACGCTCCCGTGGACGTGGTCATCACACCCTGGGCATCAACCCAATACTTGAAAGTGTTCAACTTCCTCTGGCGCATCAAGCGAGTTGAGTTCGCGCTGAACAGCACGTGGCGACGATGCATGACAGGTGCACGGGGAGTGCTCGGCAACGTGGAAGACAAAGTTGGAGCAGACTGGAAGCGAGCACGCTGCGTGATTGCAGAAATGATCCACTTCGTCAATCAGCTTCAATACTATATCCTGTTCGAAGTCATCGAGTCCAGCTGGGAACAACTACTCGAGGCCATCCGAAGACCGGACTGCACACTGGACGACCTTATCGAAGCACACACCAAATACCTCAACTCCATCACCCACAAGGGTCTACTAGGATCTGCATCCTCCTCACGCTACGGCACCTCAACCTCAACCTCCGCCAAACAACCCGAAGAAAGCTTCCTCAGCCAGCTCCACCAGATCCTCAAATTCATGCTTGCCTACAAAGATGCTGTGGACGGTCTGTACTCCTTCTCCGTTGCGGAATTCACCCGCCGCCAGGAGATAAATGCCAAGATCGAGACTCGCTCCGCCCAGGGCCAATGGGGTCTCACAGAGCGTGATCTCCTCTCCCGCCAAACCAACACCCGGACCGGAACCTCAATGGCCTCTCCGGACATCCGACCCGATAGTGCTGGGGTAGACGGTGTCAACACCCCGCTTTCATTATCTGGCCCCAATCTCGCCGCCGACGACAACATGCTTGCCTCGCTTCGCGTCCGCCTCCGGGAACTCTCCGCCGAGTTCCGCTCCCGTCTGACTGTCCTCCTTGGGGATCTGTCGTACCAGCCGGACGTGGATATGCGTTTCCTGGGCGTCGTGATGAACTTCAACGATGTCTATGAACTACCTAAACGGCGGAAGGCGGCTGGTCCGAGCGCTAGGGATAAGGAGAAGGAGAAGGAAAGGGAGAAAGCGAAACGGAGGGCTGCTGCCTCTGCAGCGGCTACCAGCTCCGGGACTGAGAGCTTTGTACAGAAGGAGGTGCGCAGAGAGAGGAGGGATACTGGGGCTAATGATCCTGGGTTTGCTTCCGGGACTGGGACATAGATGTCTGCAGCTATTACGTTCCTCTTGTGAGGGCATCATTAATGCAATTGACGAGTTCCACGATATTTTTCTTTCCTTTGAAGTGTATACAAGACTATCAAGAGCTGAATACATACTACAAAATCAACAAAAATCATACAATTGAGTGCAAAAATTCATCACTAATAAGAGGTTGGCGGCTAAGATATCCACTATTCTCTGATATCAGCCAATTAAACTCACTGGTCCCATGCCAAGCTTTCAGCCAAGATCTGAGTTCTGTCCATCTATAACGTCAACGTCCAATCGACTATTGCTGCCAATCTCCAGATAGAGCATACAACTCCCGAGCTGCTCATCCAATCTTCTTCAGGACACCTCGGTGGATTCTAGGAATTCATCGTTATCAAAACGACCCGAAGTGTCGAAGTGCTAGATGCCCCCGCGCCATATATGATCCTTGTCGAGATCTTCGATCTCGATATACGCGGCTTTCTGAGTCCAGTCTACAAGTTCGGCATCCTACAATGCATCGGTACGCCATATGCTATAGACATCTCGATGCCACAGAAGCCCGTGTCCATGCCCAAAGCTTGATCTGAAAATCTGACTCGAGGCCTTAACATTATTCCCATTAGTCTGCTATAAATGCTCATCATATCTTCTGCTAATGGCTCTTGATAGCTAGTTGATAAAACTCTTCGATGTCGGTGTTAGTAATATTTACAGTTGCCAACCTTGTATCTACTCTAGAACAAACGCCATAATCTGCCGGACCATAGGCTTGGATCTTCAGCGGTGGCTTCGGCGGTGACTTGTATAGACAGAAATCACCGCCCTCAACTGCCATGGAGTATAAATAAGGTCGAACCCCAGACTGTTTTCTTCTTTTCCCCCTCTCTCTAGGTTCAGCTACATACTTGACTTACTCAATTTTTGAGCCTCGCAGCTTGACTAGCACTGTGTCATTGGGCTTACACTACCCCCATACGATGCGAACTCTTTTTTCATCAACTGTACGGCTTGTCCGGGCACTTGGAGAAGAAGTTGTCTATTCATGTTCTAGGTGCTGCGTTGTTGTCGTGTCCGCACGCGTCCTTTGCACAGTCTTCTGCCACTCTCGATGTCATACAGGTTATACAATCGTACTTTGTTTGTTTCCTTTGAGGTTCCCTCCACGTCCATGACTCTCTACAACGTACACGCTTGTCTCCAGAGGGAAATTCTACGTACCAGATGAGAAATTATCACAAATTGTATTGTGGAGCCAGCCGTTCACTGGTATCCGTTTGCTGGAGCTTCGTTTGTCTTTGTGTCCGATAGGAGAGCTCACCTCTGGATTCCCTCTTCTCCGTGAATAGACCTCCATTTCTTTGCTCGTTGGGGATTTTATCTGTAGATTACTGGTAAATCAGTAGAGCAAACAAACTTAGTGCAAATAAAACATTCTATACTTGATATAACTGACTTAATTATAGGACTCGAATAGTCTAGTTAGGGATATATAGTATCTGGATGTTACATCAACAGCAAGATTTTGAAGCACAATTTTCTGCATAATGCCTCTGTACTCTCTACATCAATATTGATTCTTTTGATATGTTTCAATTGGTAACTCCCTTCCAAATAGCGCTTCAGAGTATGTAGAAAGAGGAGACAATATGATTGGCCGGCGCAATTGATCGGCAGAAAAAAAGTAGTCTCCGCCCAACCGTCTCAGCACCACAGTCGAGGTCGCATTTACAGGCCCTGAACTTCAGATTCCAGCCTTCTTTAGAGTGTCACGCTCCCCTCAATTCTATTTTGTTTCCTGTTAGACCCTGTCGCAACCCGCCTACAGCAACGATGGCGCACCAGACGGACGTCCAGTCCCCAGCGTCGAAAAAGCTCGGATCGAAGCTCAAGAAGTCGAAGGATTCTACAGGGGAGGAGGGAAGTGCAGACGCACAGAAGTCCACTCCCAGCAAAAAAGACGCCAAGTCCGACAAGAAGGACAAGAAAAAGCGCAAGTCCGTTTCCGACGACGCGGCACCCGAGACCGACGGCGAAATGAAGAAAAAGAAGAAGCGCCGCCATGCTGAAGATGACAACGACCAGAAAGACAAGGACGATGAATCGCACAAGAAAAAGAAGAAGCGCGTTTCATTCGGACCCGGAACAAAGGAATTCGACGGCGACTCCGAGAGTGAGTCGGACGATGTCGACAGCAATGATGCTGCCACAACCGACGGAGCCGAAGCAGACACCGAAGACGCCGGGGACAAGACTGCCGAAGAGATGAAGCAGCGCAAACGGGAGAAGAAGAAGCAAAGAAAAGACGGTACCGCCTCGGCTGAGGCCCCAATCCACGAGACGCCTATTCTCTCGTACCTGAGCCACTACCACCGAGCACGCGCCACATGGAAGTTCCAAAAGAACCGGGAAACCAACTTGTTCAAGCACCTGTATTCGCTTGAGCATGTCCCCTCCAAGTACAACACATCACTGCTGGCGTACATGCAGGGCCTGAAGGGCGATGCTGCCAAGGAGCGAATGAGCAATGCTGCGAGGGAGGTGATCAAGGCCGATATGGATCTTGACAAGCCGAAGGAAGATGAAGAAGCGGAGACCCAGGAGCCGACAACAAGCCCCGAGTACTTGGAAGCTATCAATTCGTTCCGTGAGTGCTTGCCAAAGGGAGATGAGGATCTGGACAACGTCAACTTCGGAGAAAAGTTGGAGGGAGACGTCCAAAAGCGTTTGCCGAAGAGGCAGCGAGCAGAGCTGGTCTTTTTCGCTGTTGCCGGCAAGCTTTTCAGTGCCGAGGATTTGAAGAAGCCGAAACCGAAACGCAAGGCTCCCGAGCCCGTGGTCAACAAGAAGCGGAAGAACAGAACTATGGTTGTTGACATCAGCAGCAGCAGTGAGGATAGTGATGATGATACCCCAGCTCCCAAGAAGGCTGTCAGCAAGCCCGCACCGGATAGCGATGACGACACCTCGTCGAGTGGCAGCAGCAGCAGCGACAGTGATGACAAGTCGTCTACTACCCCGGCCCCGGCCAAGCAGAGTGCTGCGAAGACTCCTTCATCGTCCGCCCCCAGTGGTGCTGCAGTGCCGAAGGAGACCAAGGCTGCAAAGAAGAAGAAGGAGAAGTTTGTACCAGTCCGCGAAGAAAAGCTTAAGCCTGCTGTGCCCAAAAAGACGCAGAAGCGAAAGCTCAGAACTGCTCAGATCGAAATCTCGAGCAGCGAAAGCGACAGCGAATAGTTCTGACGAAATAGGATTTGGGTTGCTACCTAGGGTTTGGATGTGTATATATCTCTACCATAGCATTTGGGACGGTGTAATTATGTTCATGTCAAAAGTCATTTTATCCTCATGTCGTCCATAATTGATATGTGTTGAAGCATGTGTGTGTAGTAGATATCTAGTTATATGGTTCGTTTTCTCTTCGAAGTTGATATTTCACGCATCCAAGGGCGAACAAAAAAACCAACAACAATAAATCTGAGCCAGCCTTCTGGAAATCCACCTGCAGGCCCTCTTTATCCTATGAAATACCCCAAATTCACGAATAGTGGAAAATCCGTGACCAAGCGCTGGTGAACTCCAGGGCTGTTGATAGAGGAACCTGGAAGGCGGTGAAGCTGACCTCAAGCTTGAGCTCAGGCAGCTCTGGCACGCGTCACTGATCAACCCCCATCATCTCATCCTCTCGGACCCTCCTTCCTCATTTCTTTCCTTTGCTTCTCTTAATCTAGCTATAAAATACTTGAAGATCCGCCGTCATGTCTGGTATGCTCCCTCGTTGATGATGGCCCAGTCCAACCTCATGGCTTCATCCCCGACTGACCTTGGTTCTCTCCGCAGGAAGCGCCTACGATAGACATATCACTATCTTCTCTGACCAGGGTCGATTGTACCAAGTTGGTATGTATTGTCCACTCGTCGATGATTCCACCTCGGCCTGCTCAGCGGTCTCAATCTGTACGCTGTCATCATGACCGCTGACCAAACATCCCCCAGAATATGCATTCAAGGCCATCACTTCAGCCAACATCACCTCCATCGGTGTGAGGGGCAAGGACTGTGCTGTGGTGCTCTCGCAGAAGAAAGTCGCTGTAAGATGGATTCCTCGTTCATAGCTTGGGGATTGCGCTCACGCTAATCCGCTGTCTACTAGGACAAATTGATCGACCCTTCCTCCGTTTCACATGTTTTCCGGATCTCGCCTTCCGTAGGCTGTGTGATGACCGGCTCCATAGCAGATGCTCGCGCGTCCGTCGACCGGGCCCGTGGTGAGGCTGCTGAGTTCCGGTACAAGTTCGGATACGAGATGCCGTGCGATGTCCTGGCAAAGCGTCTGGCAAATATCAACCAGGTCTACACACAAAGGGTATGTGTTTCCCGCCACCCGTGCAACGATCTCATCTAGAGAGACAGAATGGCTGACATGTTTCTCTTTGAAACTCCCCAGGCTTACATGCGACCACTTGGCGTGGCTACGACCCTGATCTCTGTCGATGATGAGAGCGGCCCGCAGCTCTACAAGTGTGACCCGGCCGGTTACTACGTTGGGTACAAGGCGACAGCATCCGGCCCCAAGCAGCAGGAGGCGTTGAACTACCTGGAGAAGAAGCTGAAGAACAAGGATGCGGCCGCGGGTAGTTGGGAGGAGGTTGTGGAGCTGGGCATCACAGCCCTGAGCAATGTGCTAAGTGTTGACTTCAAGAAGCACGAGATTGAGATTGGTATCGTTGGTGGGCCGCGGGCCGATGGCGAGGAGGGAACCACTACAGGGTTCCGTGCCCTGACGGAAGAGGAGATTGATGAACGGCTGCAGGCTATAGCCGAGAAGGACTGAGCGAGCTGGGCCTGCAAGCTACGGAGGTAAGCGACCAGTAATGGGAGGACAACGGTGTTTATTTTAGAGAAACAGACGATCTGTGAATGATAACTCAATTGTTTCCTGCACGAGTACCCTTTCGGCTTTGTTCGGGGCTCTCATCCTGCATGGTGACTCCATACTACTAAAATATTCCATATATTATCCGCTGGTATTATGGATACTCGGCCATAAATCCATTTCTTATCGCCGATACGACTGGATACTAATAGCGTAACCCCGTCGGGTGGTCCGAGACCATATCCAGCCTGTCAAAAATTTACTGGAGAATCCGCCACCTGTGGAAAATTTTTGTGGATGGACAATGATGGACAATTCGGTATTGCCGGTTGATCACAGCTTCTACTCCGTAGGTGCATAAAAGCAAGGAGACAGTGGACGGGCATGCTACTACTACGAGTCTGTTGTGCGGGGCGCCACATGTGGCTTAGCGATGGCTGGGTCCTGACAGCCCATAAATTATCCAACGGATGCGTCCAATGGTCTTTCTCAATGGTCTTCCTCGGTATATGATTGGCGTTGTCAATTGAACTAGAGAGGCTAGGGGAGAGACTAAAGTGGCTAATGGTAAGTCCCAGACTAAGAATAAGTGTGGCAAATTATCAGCTGAACATGTTCACCCTAACTGTCAGATCCACTACACGTCGAGTAGATCTCGTCTAATGCAGGTCCAAGGCTGAGGTCTCGAATTTTCTGCCCTTGCTCATGTCTCTGAATCTTAACAGGGGTCCCACGAGCCATGATGCATCGCAAAAAAAAAGAAAAAAGAAAAAAGAAAAAAAAAAATAGTTCATTCAAGACTATCCAATCGGCATCATGAAACACCATCTGTCTCTTTTTACGAGAACCCCCAAATCGGCCGCACAGGAACCTAATCTCATATGCGGGCCAACTCTTTCTCCACTTCAAATCCACAGCTCGGAATACTGTCAAGGCAATAGGCCAGTTCTTTTCCCATGCGACATATGGGCCCTCCTTCCTGTCTCTCTAGATGTCTCCACCGATCCATCTCCTTGGGACAGGGATGGTCCTAGTCATGCCGTAAACGGTTTCTCGGGAGCTTATGGTGTTGCCCGGTCCCATCCCAGCTGTGCTTGACAACCCGAGCTCCCTGATCGTGGGACCTTGCCCGTCTATTGGTGCAGCTCGTTCTCTTGGTGATGATGTATCCTGACGTCGGCTCCGCTGTAGCGGGCTGATAAATCCTAGGTTTCATATTATTATTATTTTGTACTATTCTGGCTTTTTTCCTTTTCTGGCCCACCTATTGAGGGTTGTCATGTATGGGGTAAGGAGAGAGACACACCACAGTCTTTGAACAACTTATATCTTTCCTCTTTCCCCCCAGGAACCGTTGGTGGCCTAACATTCTCGACTTCATGGACCATCAGTTCCTCTGACCATTGCCTTTCTTTCATCTCTCATTGGTTATCGTTGATACCCATTCTTTATACTTGCTTTTGCCTTATTCCTACTCGTCCATCGTCTGATCCATTTATACTTAATCTACCAGAAACATGGCAGACGGATGTAAGCTGACCCCCTCCAATCATCCCAACCAATCACCCAAACAAAATGCTAATAATCGTGCAGTGAACCAAGCCCGCGCTATGCGAGTCGCAGAGATAATCAACGACTACCGCACTCTCCTACTCCACATCTCGCAACAGCATGTCGAACCATCCCAAGAAGAATACTGGGAAGATGGCTTCGTAGTACTCCGCGAGTCCCTAGCCTCAGCCCAGACCCTAATGTCCGTCAATTACCAAGCTTGCCCGGTAACAGGGCAAGGGAACGTCGAGACCGAGAAAGCCGAGCTACAAAGGTATATAGTTATACATTCCTACTTCCCCGCCTCCAATTATGTCATCATGTCAAGATGCTAACGGCCTCTCTACAGAGTCATACTGGACAGCAGCGCACGCCGGTTCCAAGCGCACAAGATCTACCTGCGCGCCGCCGCAGCCCGGCGATGGGCCATGACCCGCGCCAGCTTCCGCGGCTCCAACTCAACAGCCCAGTTGAAGAGCACAACTGCCACCCTCCATCAGGATCTGGCTCGCTTCACGGATCAGCATGTCGTGGCGGACTTGCGAGCTGCTGATCTGCGCGCTGGTCACTGGCTTGATGATGATCCATCCTTGGAGGCGATCAATCGCTGGGTCACGGGCCGGTAATGGGGATACGAAACGGATATGAAACGAAAACAAGAATGGAAATGGAAATTAAATGGATGCATGTTGCATGTTGCATGGGGTTGAGGTTGGGAGCTTTGAGCTTTTTTTTTCGGATTTTTGCCTTCTACTGATTCATGGTGATTTTGGGAGCCTTGGGCTTTGTATGATGCTTTTTAATAGAGGCTTGTGTGAGATGGTAAGTACAGCGCTGGTCGTGAGTACTGCCTTCTATGAAAAAAACAAAATGAGTTTGGATTCTATTGCGTGGTTTTGGTTCTAGCTACGATATCCCCTCTTGTTTTTTTTTGGGTTGTATTTCTGTTTGAGATGTTATAAGTTATTTCTAGGGATCAATTTCTATTTTTTTTATACTCAATATACAAGACTGGCAATATGTATACAGGATGTGCATGATCTATTATTGAATACAATAACCCGGCAATTACCCGTGGACAACCCTAATGGACCCACAGGGATCTGACACAAGTACTACGTAGTTAGTTACAAAGTACATGCAAAAGACCGAAAATGATAGATGCAGGCCTCGTTCGACCCTGTCGGCAATTGACACATGAACTAGACCACCTGGCATGAACCAGACACCTGGGGCGCCGAGGCAGAGATGCCAGCTGAAAGATCCACCGTATATCCAAAGTGAAGGGTCAAGAAAAAAAAAACGTTGCACAGATCAAAGTGGATCGTCAACTTGTAGAGATTTCCGACACGGGCTGTGAAGCTAAGGGCGTTAGTTCGGCTGTGTAGATCCAATCAGCACTACGAACGACCATATCGCGGCTCGAGTTCAGCTATAGATGGACTGGATTTTCAGGCGACTGTTTTTTTGGTTTTTTTTCTTCCTTTTCTATAGTGGATTTGTTATTCCCACGTTATTATTTTTCTCCCGTTAAATTTTAAGTGGGTTATTCGGACCACTTCCTATCCATACATACATTATTGCTCTTGAGTGTCTTCTCGGTCGGCACGGTAAGAATAGTTCTGTGTCTGTTCTATCTTGCACGATCGGCACAACCGGCATTAGGGTATGAGTGCGAGGTGGGGCATGTTGGATAAAGATGCTCTGTCGATCCTCGTAAATCAACTTCGGCGACCTCCGGTAGTTAGGTCTAATATTGTATTTGTGGATAAACAGTAGCACCGCATTTCACAATATAGGAACTACGCATATCATGTATCAATTTATAAATCATATATTGTGATCCAGGAATTCATCACATGGAAATAAGTGGAGAGCATTAGATACATAGACGTAAGAGGAAATATATATATGGGGGCAACTAAATAGGTTACATCAAGGCCAAGCATATTTGGGGGTCATGCATGGACCTACAATTCCATGCTAAAATGTTGATCTATAGGTTCGAAGATCATCTCATGACCAGGAAGAAGGGTGCTAAACACCGAGTCCACGTGTAGTCTCGGTCGATCTTTGTTCCATCACTCGTTATCCTGTTTAGATCACCACGCGAGATTGCCGCTTCTCCGAACATTCCTCGGCTTGAGAAGGTTGTCACTTGCCACGGGTTCAATGGTCGATCTACTGCCGAAAGAGTCCGATTCATGATTGACCCAGGTATATTTGAGGGCGTACGTCGCCTGACCAACGGTCTTATATATGGAGGAATTGCGTGGCTTCGGGAGCTAATGTTAAGCTCCATTTGACAAAGAGCGTGCCCACCAGAGGTTATGAAGGCGTTTGTAGATATTAAACAACGAGTTCTCATGACTAGTCAATCATGACTTCATATATAGTATTGCTTCTTTTTCTTAGGCGGGCCATGTCGCATTCTTCCCTAGAGTTACATTCTTCAACATCACGAGTACTTGATACTCCATATCTTGTGCTTCCACAAAACAATCAAGTCTAAATTCAAAACCAATAAGCTAACACACTATTACATGAAACAAACATATTAGGGATTGGCCAAGAATGAGGTTACATGCACCTTGAACAGGCGGAGGTGTCACGCACCACGTTTTGTTGGACCCTTCTGGGAATTTAGTAAACATACATATAGTCTCCCATCGACATACGTTGTCTCCAAATTATCCAGATTATATCTTTGCTTGCACAGATACTTCTCCAATCTTCTAATCTTCGCGGATATCCTTTTCGATCTATACTCAGCCACACCTAGTGCCTTGGTGCCTTAAGTTCTACACAGCCACATGTGAGTCCCCTAGGGCTGACCAATGACGTTGTGGCGTTGATCTTGCCCAAACCCCCCAAGGTACGACAGTCCACTAACAATTAGGCTGCGACATAAAGTCCTTCCTAGAAATACTTGCACGCTGCCTTTCGGTGCTTTGGTCGAAACTCTCGAACATAACTTTCTTTCTGACTTGAAATTGTGGCGTATCGTCTCAAATCAATTGCTTTGTTTACAGCCGTCCTTGTGGCTGTCCTTGTGCAATACTTTAACTACCCCCGTACTACTCACCCCGCATCAACCATGTCTGAAATCAAATCAGTCGCCTACTTCGTCAATTGGGTATGTGCTTAACTTTGATTACCTCATTTCATTTCACTTCCGACTGCATGATCTGCATCCATCTTACTATGTCTAACTGGCTGGATGTTTACACCGAAAAAAAGCACCAATGTTGACAATACCCCACAGGCAATTTACGGCCGCAACTACAACCCGCAGGATCTTCCCGCGGAGAAGTTGACACACATCCTCTATGCATTTGCCAACATTCGTCCTGAAACCGGCGAGGTGTAAGTCCTGCTCCTGACCCTTACAGACTGCACAAGAATTTCCTGACCCAGAACTGCAGGTACTTGACCGACTCTTGGTCCGATCTCGAGAAGCATTACCCGACAGACTCGTGGAACGATGTCGGTGACAATGCGTATGGATGTGTCAAGCAGCTTTTCCTGCTCAAGAAGCAGAACCGCAAGCTGAAGGTTTTGCTTTCTATCGGTGGCTGGACCTACTCCGCGAATTTCGCGCAGCCTGCGAGCACCGAGGAGGGTCGCACTAAATTTGCTGAATCCGCGACACGTCTGGTTCTTGATCTGGGATTCGATGGTACGTTTCCGTCGGCTCGGTACTGTGTGCAATACTGATCTTGACTCTTTTAATAGGTATTGATATCGATTGGGAATATCCTAAAGGTGAGTTTGTCAGAACATACTTGAAGGAAGTACGAGGCTTATTTTATATCCAGATGACACCGAGGCTGAGAACCTTGTTCTCTTGCTCCAGAAGTGCCGAGAGGTATATCGTTCTCCTCATTTCTTTAATTGGACCAACTGACGGGAAATAGGTTCTCGACAGAGAGGCTGGCGCTGATCGCCGTTTCTACTTGACAATCGCCTGCCCTGCCGGTATGTCTATACCATATCCTCGACGATGGAAAAAGTTACTATGAACCACCAAACTGACTGCTACAGGCGCGAGCAACTACGAGAAGCTTAAATTCCAAGAGATGACCCCCGTGCTAGACTTCTACAACCTCATGGCGTACGACTTCGCTGGAAGCTGGGACAGCAACGCTGGCCACCAAGCGAACATCGCCCACTCAGATTCCAACCCTGCATCTACACCCTTCTCGATCAACGCTGCTCTGGACTTCTACATCAACAACGGTGGTGTACCAGCCTCAAAGATCGTCATGGGCATGCCACTGTACGGCCGTGCATTCGAGAACACCGATGGACCCGGCGCCCCCTTCTCCGGGGTCGGAGAGGGCAGCTGGGAGAACGGAGTGTGGGATTACAAGGCGCTACCCAGACCCGGGGCCGAGGAAAAGTTCGATGAGGAAGCCAGTGCTTCGTATTGCTATGATGGCGGTTCGCGCACGATGGTTTCTTACGACACGCCCCATGTGGCGGAGGTCAAGGCGAAATATATTCTCGAGCGCGGACTGGGTGGTGGTATGTGGTGGGAGAGTAGCGGTGATAAGGGTGGTAAGGAGGCTGATCCGGCGGAGGGAAGCTTGATCGGTATCTTTGTCGACGGTGTGGGTGGTGCAGGTGCTTTGGATCAGGCGGAGAATGCCCTTGAGTTCCCCGAGAGCAAGTATGCCAATATCCAAGCTGGCGTCCCGGAATAGGTTGCTTGCACGGCTTTGTGCATTGCCATTCGCAGTACAGTGATTTACCAGACAGTGTGACAATATCTGAGTCTACGAATACATACGAGTCTATCATTACGTGGGAGTTTTCGAGTTTTCGGCGGATGCCTATTTTTAATTCTTTGTATTGACTGTAGCACATGGGTATACCAAGGAACCATCATCAACAAACGTCAACCGTGATACTCCATCACGTGCCCAGCCTAGAAAATAACCATGCTCAAGCTCGGTGACAGCACACCACGGCCCGACTTAGACCATTTATTTGGCCTCGTCGAAGACGTAGGTGAGGTGGCACTTACCGCAGTACTGGCGGTTGTGCATAGCGGCCATGAAGACACCGGCACCACACTATAAGAAAGGATGAATTAGTTTCTGTTGATGGGAACTGTAGGATATTGCCTTGCGACTAAAAGTGATCACATACCTCGGGAGCGGGGCACTCGCGGCGAAGACGCTCGATCTTGCCGTCACCGTCAACCTTGTAGTACTTAAGGATGGCGAGCTTGGTCTTCTTGTGCTTGTGCTTGATCTTCTTGGGGGTGGTGTAGACCTTCTTCTTGCGCTTCTTACCACCACCACGCAGGCGGAGGACGAGGTGAAGGGTCGACTCCTTCTGGATGTTGTAATCCGAAAGAGTGCGGCCATCCTCGAGCTGCTTGCCGGCGAAGATCAGGCGCTGTTGGTCAGGGGGAATACCCTCCTTGTCTGGTGTGGGGTTAGCCTATGTCGCTTTTTGGTAATTTCTTTTCGAGAGTCTCGCATGTGTGCGATCGTGGCTTGCGGATTTCGGTTGTGCTTACCCTGGATCTTGGACTTGACATTGTCAATGGTGTCGGAGGACTCCACCTCAAGGGTGATAGTCTTACCCGTAAGGGTCTTGACGAAGATCTGCATCTTGATGAAGGCCTGCGATAAGTGTCAGTGGGATGCTCGCGATGATGAAAATGTGACAGGCAGAGAGAGAATGGACTGCATGCTATTTGCGCATGCTCATCACATTCCTATCTGCCTGTATAGGACCAAGACTCACCTCGACAGTCGTGTCTTCCTCAACCTTGCAAGATTAAAAAAGATCGTTGTGCGCGGAAGCCGGTTGGTGATTAAAATCGTTGTGCGGTCACGTGGGTGGGTCACATAACCGAAAGGAGTCTAGCTTAAAAGAAAATGCTGACTGAGACTAATCACGTGTTGAGCAGTCAAAAGTACCCAGGAAAAAGGTCGGCCCGCCTTGGCAAAATAGACCAACACGTGACTCTGAGTGATGTGCATGGATTCATGCCTGAGGCCACATATATTTATCCCGTGTTGGACAGGTCGAATATCCAATATCAAATATTGGGATGTGACGCCATGGAGGACCTATCGGCCTATCGGCCTATGGGTACTATATATGGAGCCAAGGTCTATAGAGTATGAGATCGACTTTGTTTATATTGAATCTCCTTGGAAACCAACCGAGGAGTCGTCAATTTTTTTATAAGTCTACGTACATTTCAATGCATTATTATCACAGGGATTAGCTGCCCTTGCAGTAGAAGTCGAATAATTCTAAGCAAGGCGATCATCAAAGGGCAAAAAAAAATCGAAGGGCAAGGGAGGGCCCGCTTTTCGTCAGAGCCTTGGTTTCCCAGACGCCCGGGCTAAGTCGTTGCTATGCCAACACCCCGATTTGTTGATGAGAACGGGTCTCTCACATAGATCTGGAGTTCCAGAACCAAACTTGGGAAACCATTCATACATCTGTGTTTCTGCTCTTTCAGGTTCAGTTCAGAATCCACAGTGTCACTGGTTTAACTTGAACTTGATACTCTTGAATAGCTACCGCTACTTGAGGCTCTAACTTCCCACTCTTCCTCTTCCCTATTGCCCTGCTTTCTTATTCACATACTGACACCTCAATCAGGACCCATCCGTCAATCGGCGATATAATCATGAACTCCAACGCGCTGGGAACCGGTCGTCATCGCCGTCAAATCTCCACACCAGTTGCTCCATACCAGCCGCCAGTCATGAACAATATGCAACCCCGTCGGTCACATCGTCGAGGCCAGACTGTGGACTACAGTTCTTTCAATCAACAGCCTCCTATGGACCGACACATGCCGAAGACGGTCTCGCAGCTGCGAGATTATTTTAACGAAAAATCAGGTTTCCCATATCAACAGAGGGATGTACAGCAGTATCAACAATATGCCCAGCAGCCCGAGCAATCTTTCATTCCATCAGGCATGCACATGCAGCAGCCGTATCAATATCAACCTCACCAATCGCTCGGGTCTGACTGCCAGGCTTTCAACCAAGAACAATTGCAAGCGATCCACACCACCACTGGCAGCCCTGCGCCCTCTTCTGTCGGTGCTCCGGCTTTGTCTCGATCAGCCAGTGAATGCTCTGAAAACACACCATTGAAGGTTGCCCTGCACCGTATGCAACAAGAGCAATTCTCGAACCAGCAACAGCAACAATTTATCGGCAATGCCGACTGGGAATTGTTTCCTCAGCGCAACATGCCAATGGTCCAAAACGAGCAGGTGACGGCCTATGCCGGACAAATGCACCCAGTCTCTGTTCAACCAAAGGCTCCATCTGCGAAGATTCTTTCGCAAATGTCTACTGCTTGTATGCATCTTTCTCTTCAATCTAATCCGCCTGAAGCTAATGAGATGCCAGACAACTCCCCCTTGACCCCCGATTCTACCCCATTGAAAAGATCTATTGATTATTCCATGTACAGCAATGACCCAACACCTTCCAAGTCCCAAAGTTTCTCATTTCCCCAAACCCCTGCCACCGCTGAGATGCAAAGAGCCCAGTCTTTCCAAGGAGCCCCCTATGTCAATTCCGTGCAGATTAAGCAGCAAATGCCCTCCCCCGTCAATTCCCCGATTACCGCGTCCTTTACCGAAGTTGCCGATATGCCATCCCCGAGTTCTTATGGAATGACACCTCAAAATTCCAATGTCTCATTCACATCTTCCACTGGCAGAACCAAGAAGCGATCCCCATCTACTGTGTCGACTCTCATCGAGTCAGCTGCTCACGACGATGACCTTGATGCTCGAGTCAAGGCATCAGTCCAGCAAACCGGTGTCTCAACCGACGAAATCGCCAAGTTCATCTCCGGTCCCGATCCCAAAGATGGAAAGTGGGTTTGTCTATTCACAGGCTGCCTTTGCCGCTTTGGTCGCAAGGAAAACATCAAGTCCCATGTCCAAACACATCTGGGAGACCGTCAATTCAAATGCGACATTTGCGAAAAGCACTTTGTGCGCGGCCATGACCTCAAGCGCCATCTCAAGACACACAGTGGCAACAAGCCGTTCGCCTGTGCCTGTGGTGCCAGCTTCGCTAGACAAGATGCCCTGACTCGTCATCGCCAGCGCGATATGTGTGTTGGAGGCTTCACCGGTGTGGTTCCAAAGACCACCAAGCGTGGTCGTCCCCCGAAGAAGAAGAACAGCCGTCCCGATATCGAGACTCGCCAGGCCAAGTCCACTCGTACTCGTCAACGTGTTGCTGAAAAGTCGACCTCAATTGCTTCAGCTCAGACCCAGCCCACTCTGCAAGATGCTCCCGTGTTCAACTCGCCCAACTATGCCCCGTCCACTGCCGTCTCGTCCTTCACGCCGCCCACTTCTCCCGGAGACAGATACCACACAATGTCCCCGCCGTGTCAGACCTACAACTCCCTCGATGCTCAGCTCGAGGATGACATGCTGCCTTTGTCACCACCCCAACTCGCTCACGCTAGATACGAGCAGGCAATGGCTCAGTACGGATCAAATTTCGGTTCCCAGACATGCTCGCAGGAATCCACGTACTCGCAGGAATCTCTCTACAGCGAATCTGCTCTCTCACCTCGGGAGATGTCTTCGCCTCGCTCGGCGCCCACCCTGGCTGAATCATCCGTCGGTTCCGAGATCGATATCTTCATGACTCAAGATCCCTCCGATGACTTGCGAGAGGAGTTCGGCCATATCGCTCACTCGGGTCTCGCTGGTTTCTCGACTTATCAGTTCGTGGATACCACCGACTTCGCCTCTGTCTCATCCTATTACCCCGAGAAGACCTTCTCTGGTCTTCCCCACATGGATGATGACCTAACAGACCCAATCGACTGCTTGTCCAGCGAGTTCCTGGTGGATCCTTGAACGTCTTTTGGTACACAAAAAGACCACGGCATATACGGCGCGGCTTATCATTTTCTTCACGGCGAGACTTTCTTTGCAACGATACGGGACGACCTTGTACACTTTAATGACCCACGACAAAAACCGGGCGTTTACTTCTCTGCACATTTCGGGATTTGAAACGACTTTGCGGACTTGCGGGTGTTTCGGGCTATTTGCTTTTTGCCCTTTTTGCCCTTATTTCCCCCCCCCCTGTATTTCTCCTTTCTTGTTTTTTTTTTCCCTTTGTCTTTTCGAATGATTGTCTCAAACCACACGTCCTTTTGGCCTTGTCTCATCTCTTTGAAGATGTTCGACATATGGCGACGTGTTTATTCCCGGTGTTTACCCTTCTTTTTGTATGTTTCATGATGCGATATGTATTTGATGTCTTTACTTTCAATGGATCTTTTCTGTACCTACCCTGTCAACAAGATGACTTACTTGGAGGATTCTTTTCCTTCGATGAAAGACATAATTGCCGATAGCCTGTACTATTATGTCGAACTTTTTATGCACACAGCTTACATCCGGTTCCATATCATCTGTTACTGTGTTGACTGTAGAATTTTAGGCCTAATCCTCCAATTTATATTGTCTCGTCAAGGAAAAGAAAAGGTCCTACCAACCAGCCACACGGCCTAGGAGGAAGAGGGCAAATACCTCCTTCAAGTTTGTCGATATGCACCCTGAAAACTGGAAGTAGAAAATATTAATATTCGTTCAGAACAAAATGACATATACTAAGATACAACTCTAAACAATGCGCATTTCTATTTGGTATTTCTAATTCTTCTTCTCGAAAGAATCGGTGACTGACAGTCCCCTCGCCCTATTCTATGCCGGGATTTCTGTGCAACTCTATCACATCCCGATAGGCCCACCTAATGACCTAACTTCCACTAGGGAAATAGGAAAGGAAAGCAATAGTGAAGGTAGCCCATCTACTTCGAAGTCCAGGTGATCTCGATCTCAATAGGCCGCCCCCCTTGCGAAGCATACACATTACTCTGTGTACGCCCCTTGGGTGGATTGTCGGCATAGAAGGTAGTGTGATCACTGTAAGCGAGCTTACCATCCTTGGCCTGTATGCAGTGTGAGAACATGAAGCGATATCTCGTAAGACGATCTGGGATATACATACGGTGAACTCGCTTGCCGTGGTGACGTGGGGCCCGCAAGCAAGGGCGTCGTGCTCGAAGGCACAGGGCCCCTTGCTAGATTTCAGGGTAAATATATCATCTGCAAGATGTAATTTACTTCATGTTAGCAAACAATAGCAGAGACATCATATGCGGAAAGCACAGCTACGAACCTGAGATCTTTTCGGCCCGGAAAGTCGCACAGGTCCCTGACGAAAACCATGTTCCGTAGCTGATGATGCAACCATGCTTTCTGTTAAGCCTCTCCACAATCAAGTTACCTCGGCCTACGAATGGAGTGCCTGGCGCGGTGGGCTCGGGGTGACCTATGGTTGTCGTATGGGTAGGCTCGTGCCGAGCATGCTTCAGTGGGTACTTGATTCCGATGGAGGGGCAATTGGACTTCAGGCCATCTGGTCATTGTAAGCTTGCAATCCACCAGAATGAGTAAATTTGAAGGTTGACCGACCTGGGCCCGCAGAGACGAATTCCCCCGATTGCAGACTTCCTGCGATGTTGAAATGGTACCAAATCTCATTGATGGCGCCGCCTCGGCAACGGATAGTGACGGGGTTTCCATGAGCTTGTTCCAGTGCAGCTTCGATATCGGCAAGAGCATAAGTTCGTGTCTGGGATGGAATGATGCCAGCATTTGCCAGGAACTTATATATGTTAGTGGTTTGATCCGAATATATATAGTTGGTCATTGATCGAGAGAATCAAACTAACCTCATGGGTAGGCAACTCCTTATAAACCTCAACAGTCTTGTCGAAGTAGTCCACAACCTCCTGTTGTGGCAGATAGTCCGCGTAGCAATCTGGCTCCAGGGTGCTGACACAAGTGCCGTGCTTGTTCCACTCATGTTGCCACAGATTGCTATCGTCACCACGGAAATCCTTCCAATACTCGCTCATGTATTCGAGCAAGTCTCCCCGGCCCGCGTCAACTAGGATCAGAGAAATGTTGCTGTACTTCCGTCTGGAGTCGCAGAACTGGTCAAAGCCGCCGTTGCAGTGATCGGGCCTGAAACGGTTAGTTGTATATTCATTTGATCTGGGAATGTAAAACTCACCATAGCCCATGTATAGTCCATGCGTCTTCAGGGCCGAGTGCAGGGTCGACATCCCAGAATTGCGTTTGAAGCATTTGACCGCCGGGGTAGTTGAAACAGCAGGTGTCTTGACCGTGGTAACTGGCCTGGCAACTTATTTCCGAGGCCGGGCATGATGATGAAGTGCCGGGGTTTGCATTCTCGTTTGAAGTTTGTGAGAGCCAGAGTGAGCCGAAGGTCTTGAGGATCTTCTGGGGTCCGGGGATCCCCATGAACTGTTGTGATGATCCCCGCATCATCGATGGCAGCTGTTCGTCGTGATATCAGGGAGCACACTGGTGAAACTCAAACAGAGGGGGGATATAACAATAGACAAGTAGATAAGTACTAGGATGGTCGTATTCAGAGGAGGGATAGGTATACTCAGGAGGCTACGAATGTTGTCCGCGTACTATCGGAGTCGCCTCGTGCGGAGTCTCATATGACTAAGCGCGGGGACAGCTGATAAGAGTCATCCGGGCTTTGTTTACTTGCACAACAGCAGCCACATTCTATATTGCACTCGTTTAAAGTCGAAAATGGTCATTCGGAGTAATATGCTTACATTCAGGAGTGGAGGGGTATCATAGTTGGTTGGTCCACGGTGGGCAAAATATTTCACTGACCTTGCGTCTGTCATTTTCTGGCATCAGGTGACCCTAGGCCTCCTGCTTGCGCGCCTCCGCCTGTTCATGTACTCTTTCTTTCCATAAACGCAATACCTCAAAGCCAACCTCAACGGCAATGAGAAGAATGATAATCCATTCGAGTCGGAGACCATGTGTCTCACTAAGGCGCTCCCGGAGTACACTTGCGATCTCTTGCGCATAGTCCATCTTCTCATTCAGCAGTTTGATGCGAATTCCAACATCTAAAGCTCTGCCAGCCTGCTCATAGTATCCCTCTAAGCCGAGCTCGTGGCGGCTGTCCCAAAAGATATCAGGAAGGGAATCAGTGAGCTCGGAATAGAGATTGAGCTGTGCTCGGACACTAAGTAGCTGCCCAGTTTTGCGGAGGACAAAGTCTCGTGTAAAAGGAAGACGTGATCCTTGTGATAGGAGAGTCGGAATTGGCCGAGTAGATTCAAAATAGCTTGAAAGAAGGCTCTCGAGGACGGCCAACTTGGTACTCCGGGCAAGACCCGAGGAAAATGCAACCTTGGTCAACACCGTATCGACGGATTGTTGCGCCGCTGGTGATCCCTCTGCATCCCCATGGCCAGAGTTGGTTCCTAGTATAATTGTGTCCCCTTTGATCACACTGTTCTCCCGCTTCGGGTCCTCCACGAATTCGAGATCCTCGGTTTCCAATTCATCAACATGAGCACCTTCTGCTGCGGGCAAGAGAGTCCGTGTTGCTAGGAATGATGTGAATCCTTCCGGAAGTGACCACGCTACGACTGTACCAGAGGGAAACACAAATAAATCGCCCACTTCGTCGGATGGTAGGTCTGTGCTTGAGGGATTCGTCATGCGCTGTATGGAATCTAACGGTACCTGAACATGAACGACTTGTGGGAAGAGCCCCGTTTCCAACGGGTCTGGTTCATATCCTCGTTCTTGTAAAATATCTCTGACTTTGCGGATGTTGAATTGCTCGGCTACGGCGTAGGCAGTCACTGTCTAGAGACACCAAAACGATCAGTGGAAGAAAATCGTAGAAAATCTCAGTTGTGCCAACCTTAGTCCGATATAAACCTTGCTCTTTGAGGAGCGCCTTGGAGTGAATGCCATCCTTCGACCTCTGTGCTTCTACCGCTACTCGCCGCAATGAAGTGGGAGCTGCTGGTAGCCTAGGACCCCGTCGACGTTGCCTCTGGGAATCCGGAGAGAGCTCAGTTGGTTCATCGTTGTTGTCCTGTTTTTGTTTTAAGTGGGCATTGGATGAGAAGAAATCCTTCCGTCGGGGAAGTGCCAATGGAGGAGAGACGTGAAGGTATTGGGTCTGCGGTCGTGTAGGAAGCCGTAGTACTGGGCGCTTGCAGCTCAAGCAGACAAATGGCCTGGCAAACATTGTGTGTTTGAGGAACAAAAACACTAGTGGCTCGGTCGATGACATCGGTTTGCAGCCCGCGGCCTGATACCCCGCTTAGTCATGGAACCAAGCTCGGGGGCCCTGACCTACCCCGGCTCAACTGTAGAACCACCGAATCCAGTTTCCAGCTTGTCGCATTCCACTTTAACCACCTCGGGAGCTGCAGGTGCTGTGAGGGATTCGTCATGGACGCGCCTGGCGCGACACCGCCGGACGAAAGTGCCGTTCAGAGCACTCCCAAGCACGACACATCCATACGAACCAGTTCACCAACAGACACGACTGAAGGCGCCCAAGATAAGCACCAACGATACAATGACCACAGCTCTAGTAGCAGCGATGATGGGGACGAAGAAGAAGAGGCCGAGGAAGAAGATGACGAGGACGACGAGGACGAGGAGCCCCGCCTCAAGTACGCATACCTTACGAAGCACCTAGGATCAGTATATCGCAACGGGGATGCGACAAGCTCGTTCCTCGTAGCAGGAGATAAAATGGTATGTATTTTTAGCGGAACCTATATTATAACAATGAGCTAACGATATGCCTAGATCGTCGGGACACACAACGGGAACGTCGTAAGTTAGCCACACCAGCGCGCAGACATATGAGCTGACCTTGTCAAGCATGTTATGTCCTTGCCGCTTCTACAATCCCTCCGTGTATATCATGCACACTCAGCAAGTGTAACCTCAATATCGATATCGCCATTTCCACCTCCCCTCCCGAACCTTAGGCAAGACACCTTCAGCAAGCAGACCACAGAGGAATACAGACCATCCACGCGATCATCTAATACCACCGGCAGTATCCGTGGGCAAGGGAAACTGGGTAACCATCCAGCTGTCCCTCCCATACCATCGAACTCGATTTACATCGGAACCTCCTCAATTGATGGCCACGTGTGTGTCTCGTCGCTGGTAGACCCCAAGGACGTGCTATTGCGCAACTTTGGCCGACCAGTTCAGTCTATCGCTTTGTCTCCAGAATACAAAAGTGATAGGGCATTCCTGTCTGGTGGCCGAGCGGGTGAATTGGTCCTGACGACTGGCGGTCGTATTGGAGCGACCTCCAACTCGACAACGATGGGGGGTGCAGCCGCCACAGCGTCAAGTTGGCTTGGATCCATGGGCCTGGCATCCACTAGTGGAAAAGATACAATTATCCACAGCGGGGAAGGGGCTATAAGCACAATTAAATGGTCACTTTCAGGAAAATATGTAGCCTGGGTCAACGAGGAAGGCATCAAGATTATGCGGTCAAATCTGCATCTGGATTCTTCGGAAACAGAATTTGCGTGGAAACGAATTAGTCATATTGATCGTCCAACTCGTCCCGGCTGGGATGAAATGGCCGGTGTTTGGAAAGCACGAGCAGAATGGATTGACCAGTCTGCCTTAGACAGTCGGGACAATCTCGATCCAAATGACAACTCAGCAAGTCCAGAACTTCAGTCGACCGCGTCGACTGAGAAAGTGGAAAAGCTTGTCGTCGGCTGGGGAGGAACTGTTTGGGTTATTGATGTCTACCCCGAAAGGGCAAGCAAAACATCGAAGGGCGAGAAATTGGGCTCTGCAGAGGTTGTTACAATGTAAGCTGGAGCTCGCACGCGTTGAATTATCCATCGCTAACTTTGAAGGCAGATTACGAACAGACTGCGTGGTATCTGGCATCTCATTGTATACGCCCCGTCTTCTTGTCATTCTCGCATATATGGAAACCGAAGGTGAAACTGCAAGTAACGGAAGAAGCAGTGGGACCCGCAATCGGAAAAAGGGCCTGGAACCTGAACTTCGTGTCATTGACATTGAAACTAAGGAAGAAGTCAGCGCTGACACACTTTCGGTAAACCGGTTCGAAGGTCTCTCGGCGTCCGATTATCATCTGAGTGTCTTGCCTCCGTGGAAGACCCCAGAGGGACAAGTCGTCCAGCGTGGTGCCCTGGGGGCTCTTGGGTATGGGCTTTTGGATGCTACTATGTACTCTGCGCGGCTATTCAGCTCTGGCGCCAGCATCCGAAGCACCACAAGCAGTGGTGACAAGGGGTCTGGTAGAGTTGCTCCCTCTTTTATATCTAAACTCCATGCGGCCGAAGATGCCCTTCCGAAGGAGGTGCAGGAAGTTGCAGGTGCTCCTGGTGCCAAAATCTTTGTCCACAGCCCATACGACTGCGTTGTTGCAGTAAAAAGGGATCTTGCAGACCGTTTGTCCTGGCTTGACTCTCATGGCCAGTACGAGGATGCATGGCGTCTCGTCGATGAACATCCCGAAGCTGCGGGCTCGATACCTGACCTAACCGAAGTTGTTTCCGAGGCCGCAGGAAGGTCTCAAACCAGTTTAGGTGAATTCTTTGCTGATGATCGATCATCTATCACAACGGCTGGTCGAACAAAAGTTTCTGCTGCTGAACAGGAAAAGGCTCGCCTTGGGGAACTTTGGATCAACCAACTTGTCAGCGAAGAGAAGTGGACTGAGGCTGCGAGCATTTGTGGCAAAGTCATTCGCGACGCCCCACGATGGGAACACTGGGCATGGACCTTTATCAAAAATGATAAAATTGACGAGATCACTTCGCAAATCCCGGTTGATTTAAATCCATCGTTGTCTTCTCGGATTTACGAAGTCATTCTCACTCACTATGTGTCACGAGATTTGGTCAAATTCAAAGAACTCATCGAAATATGGCCATCCGATTTGTTTGATGCAAATGTGGTCACAGAAGCCATCGAAGCACAGGCAAAATCCGAATCAGTGCGCGCCGGGTCTGAGGAGTGGCGAATCCTCACAGATTGCCTCGCCAAGTTGTTCCTGGTAGGTGGACATCATCGCGAAGCCTTGCGTTGTTATATACGATTGCAAGATGGAGATGCTGCTATGGCTTTGGTCCGGGAACACCGCTTGCTCGACGCAGTCACTGATGATATACCGGCCTTCATTATGATTCGGGTTTCCAAAGAGCAAATGAAGTCAGCCACGAAATCCGAACTGGAGGAGTTGACTTCGGAGCCCACGCGACTCCTTGTTAGTGAAGCATACACGGGAATTGTTCTCCCAGATACCGTGGTATCTCAGCTGATCGCCGCAAACCGGTTCCTGTTCCTTTATTTCTATCTCCGAGCGCTCTGGCGAGGCGAGTCATTACCGCACGATGCCTCTAAGCCTAGAAGAGGACGTGGAACCCATGCTCGGGATGCAGCCAGCAAGCTCGCTGCCGATGAAGGCAAAGCCCTGATTGATAACTTTGCCGATACGGCCGTTGAGGTATTTGCCGACTACGACCGGCCTCTGCTGATGGAGTTCCTCCAAACAAGCATATCATATTCATTCGAGAAAGCCACATCCATCTGCGAAGACCACAAATTCACACCAGAGTTGATTTTCCTCTTGTCCAAGATGGGCCAGACAAAGCGAGCCTTGAACCTGATTCTATCGGATCTCAAGGATGTTTCACAGGCCATTTCATTTGCAAAATCACAAGAGGATCCTGATCTATGGGAAGATCTGCTTGATTACTCTATGGACAAACCAAAATTCATCCACGGTCTCCTTGTCGAGGCCGGAACGGCCATCGACCCGATAAAGCTTGTGCGTCGGATTCCGAGCGGGCTGGAGATTGAAGGTCTAAGAGAGGGCCTCACTCGCTTGATCCGCGAGCATGATCTGCAAGCTAGTATCAGCCAAGGCGCGGCCAGGGTCATGCAAAGCGAAGTTGCGCTTGGGATGGACTCGCTGCGCAAAGGTCAGCGCCGGGGAATCAAGTTCGATGTCATTGATGACAGACAAGAAAATTCCAATAAGACACCGACAGCAAAGACCCAAGCTCAAGATCAAATATCCGTGAGTAGTGGAGCGAGGAAATTCGGAGGCCCTGGACAAGGAAGATGCGGCGGTTGCAAAGCCGCCTTCCGGGAAAACGGTATGATTCTGACCCAACCACATTCCAAGAACAATGCTAATAATAACCCTGCTACAGAGCGAGAAATTCTTGTTGGCTTTGCTTGTGGCCATATTTTCCATCTATCCCACTTGCACGCAGACACGTCACAGCAACAATCCGGCACGAGCAGCCGTGACCGATCTGCAGATATTACACCCCGAGCCATGTCTCCAGTCGACGAGACCCGATCTGCTACCGCATCTCGCACCGTTGGTCCCAAAGTCACGACGGCAAGAATTCTGCGAGACAAGATTGGTGATGGATGTCGGATCTGTGCTCTGACGAGAGATATTGAATCCCTTGGTGAGGTTGAGGTTTGAGCCCTGTTGGGGCAGGGAGATCTGTACCCATTCACGTCTGTCCTGTGTGTATACTCTATGTGCACATACCTATGCATTCTCCTTGTTTCTCTGAGATACCCTGGCTCTTAGCCAAGCTACTGCACCCGTTTGTTGGGGGATATTAGCATTCAATCATTCTGTGAGGTTATCACACTGGCCATTGTGTTCATTTGATAAAGATCTGTGTTATGTTCAATGCTTTGGCTGCTCAACTACATACGTAGTACTTTCTGTTTATCTGTAACATTTGTTTCATGGCCGAGATATAACTACCCGAATGCATTGTTCGGTCAGCTCTTTTGTTTTTGGACTTCGTATTTGGTTGCAGATTACAGATTACAAGATACGTTGGACATAACCAATAGTGAACATTCTTGAAATTCGGAAAGCTATGCTTCAACTAGAATATGAGTCACTAATAAAATTTGCAAGATTAAGGGGAGCCAGTTGCATCCCATAAAAAGAACGGCCACCCATCAAAACCATGGGTTCCTCAAATTCCATCGCAAACACAATCGTCGCATCAGGTACTATCCTTGCTACATCAGAAGATGGCTAGACTTGCCTCCTAACACGGGAAGAATGTGTGGCGTTCTCACAGAATCAAGTGAATGATATGAGAGAGCATAACCACAATGCTCATGGCAAAGAGACGGCTGTCCATGATTCCAGCGGCATTGGCACTGTTGAAAACAGGAGAAGGGACAAGAGTGCCACTGGAAGAAGTACCATGAGGAGATGGTGGGACAGTATCCTCCTGGGTGTGGGTAGGCTGTTGAGGAGGCACAACTGAAACCTTGGACTCGGTGGTGGTACCCTCGGCCTCAGTCACCGCGGGCTTGGGAACAGTAGTGGTGGCCAGAGTGGTAACCTGCTGAGCAGGAGGTGCAGGAACCTTGACCACGGTGGTAGCCTCGACTGTAGTGGCGGGAGGAAGTGGGACCAGCTCAGTTGGCTGGATCACAGTAGTCAAAACGTGGGTGGTCTCCTGTGAAGGGACACCAGGAGCAGTTGGCTGGATCACAGTAGTAACGACCTCGGTGGTCTCCTTTGGAGGGGTACCAGGAGCAGTAGGCTGGACCACAGTAGTGACAACCTCGGTGGTCTCCTTTGGAGGGGTACCAGGAGCAGTAGGCTGAACCACAGTAGTGACAAACTCGGTGGTCTCCTGCGGAGGGACACCAGGGGCAGTTGGCTGGATGACTGTGGTCACCAACTCAGTAGTAGTCTGTGGAGCAGGAACTGTAACCGGGATCGGAGTCACAGAGATGGTGGTAGTCTCCGCAGGGGTGGTGGTGTACACCTTGGTACTGATGCATTTGGTGGTCTCAGTGCAAGGGATCTCAACTGTGACAGTGACCTCTTCAGTGGAAGCCGGGACAGGAACGGGAACAGTTGTCTCCGAAGCCGGTAGGGTGCTGGTGGTGAGAACCTTGGTGCTGAGACACTTGGTAGTCTCGGTGCAAGGAACCTCAACGGTGATGGTAATTTCAGTTGTCACTGGGGTAGGAGCCAGCCCAGTTGAGTTGAGGCAAGGAGACGTGGTGTAATAAGTGGTCACATCAGTCACAGTGCTAGGAGCCTGGGGAGGAGTTGAGTTTGTGTAAGTGACTCCAGTGGTACCAGGGACAGGAACCACCTTGGTAGGACGAGAAGATGTAATGGGTCCAGTAGTTACTTCAGAAGTAGTTCCAGGAATCTCGGTGGTACCGGGAGCAGGGGACACTTCAGAGGAGGAAGGGCAAGGCAACGAGATCGTCTCGGTGGTGACCTCGGTAGCAGTGCCAGGAATTGTAGAGGTGGTGTTATTGTCAGCAGTGGTGACAGGAACAGGAGCCACGCTGGTAGCATTGGGACTTGTTGTCACTTCAGTGACAGTACCAGAAACTTTGGAAGTGGTGTGGTCCTCAGCAGTGGTGGCAGGAACAGGAGCCACGCTAGTAGGATTGGGACGAGATGAAGATACCGACTCGGTGGCAGTGGCAATAACCGTGGAGGATTCAGTGTTGGTTACAGAACTGCTTCCTGTAGACACCTCGGTAGGGGTTCCGGGTACGGAAGACTGCGAAGTCACGAAAGTGGTACCAGGCGTAGGAGTCTGGGTTGTACCGGGCGCAGAAGACTTGGTGGTCACTTCAGTAGTTCCAGGAACAGAACTGTGAGGGCCAGCAGGCACAGATGACTGGGAGGAGACTGGTGCAGTCGACTGAGATGACACCTCGGGGGCACTGGACACAGAAGTCTGAGTGGTAACAGGCACCGGGACCGACGAAGTAGTAGGCACAATAGACTGAGAAACACCAGGCACAGGGGTAGTGACCTGAACCGGGACTGGAGTAGTAGACTCTATGGTGAGAGGTGTAGTAGAGTGCTCAGTGGTGCAAGGAACATCTGTGGTGACAGTTGTGGTCGGTTCCTCATGACCGCAGGTAGTGTGGGTAACAGTAACAGTGACTGGTATCAAGTTAGTTCTTGGTCTGGACAAAGGCGAGGGAATTGAAAAATCCCCGTATAGAGGATGAGGAAGGAGCCTGGACTTACTCAGTTCAGAAGCGTGAACAGCACGACCAAACAAGGCGCGAGGCAAAATATTGACTGTGAAGATTGATCAGCAACGGCAGATTTCAAGGTAGACCCAAGCAGTAAAATTGACTTACCTTCACCGAACTGGTACTGCTCCCCAGTGTGGGGGTCCTGAAGAAAGACCGACTCGATGTCATAGCACTCTGTTCGACGGAAATGTCAGTAAGTGATCAAAAATATCGCCAGTTATGGGCCGTAAGACATGCCAGCTGAGGCAGCAACCATGGCCACCAGAGTGGTGACCAGGGCCAGAAGCAACTTGAAACGCGTCCAAGTTGCCATCTTGGCGAAGACGAAGGTTAATAAACGAATGTAAAGTGATGACTTGATGGAATAACCAAGCAATCGATGAAAACGAAGGTGAATGTAGAAAAGGGGGAACGAGTGTGAAGTGGAAGAAGAGAAAAAAGAGAAGAGAAAGAAAGTGGGAGCTGGGGAAGAAATAGTAAACAAAGTCACCACCTGTTGAGGAAGGAACGGTGACCGTGACTACGAGAGAGCACGTGCTGGTTTCTGATTATGTGCTTTCCAAAACGTACAAGGAAGTCACGACTGCCACTTATGGCTATGGTGAAGGTACTTGATAGGGCAGTACTCCTGGAATATAATTTGAACATCACACCTCTATGTGTGACTCGAATAGAACCTTAAACTGGATGCACCGGCAACCGTAAGTGTACAACCTGAGTGAGACAGTCTAAATCTAGTTCATTGACTGGGGTTGATGTAAAAGGAAAGGCCCTTTGCCTAACATCGGGGGGTTTCGTTCGGTAGAATGATGCCGTGGGCGTAAAGGGCTTCATGTCCGGCTTTAACACAGAGATCAGCTCAAAACCAGCCCCTTAAGACTCTCGGATGAACAGAATCATTTCTATAAAGAGGCTGGGGTATCACAGACAATGGTCTATGTGCCACATTAATAAGACTACAGAGGCAAATAGGCATAGCTATATTTTCTATTATTATTATGGTCAGGCCATAGAGGTCCCGAACTAAGTTTGAATATAAGACAAAGTAGCAAAACATTGCAAGGATATTGACTTTTATAAAATTATATTTGAAGTAACGACTATCATTGGCATGACAACCTAAATTTAGGTCAGGCACTGTGGGAAGGTTAAGTGCAGAAGTGAGATACCATTTTGGCATTGAAAAGTTGTTGATTATCAGCAAGTCTAGAACAGGGTTCTATTTTTAACTTAAGCATCAGCCCTATATCAGTGCGAAGGATGGTCTATATTATACTGTCAGGTCAGGGGCAATGGTGACACGACTTAGGGCATAATTTATCAGGTGAAATTGCAACGACATAATCACGACCTAAGCAACCATGGATAGGTATGATTTGAACCTTATAAGCACAATGTCAATGTCTGTGAGCAAGATGACATCTAGGTTAAGTGCAACATTTATAGTTATACTATAGACACAAAGTACCAAACTAAATACCCACTATAAAAAGCGACAAATGCCGATCAGTCCTAGCGGTTAGACACTCCGATGAAAAAGAGAAAAAGAAGAATAAAAAAAGAAAAAGGTCCAATCAGGGACATATCAGTCAAAGTGGCAAACGACATTCCAACGGATGATACACTCCGGCTACCGAAAAGATACATACAGATACATACGTGAACGTATTTCTGAGATACCTGGTAAATGGGTAACCGGAATCCGCTATACCCGAAGCAGCGGTCACGTACCGGGACGACCCGCACAGAGAAAAAGCGAATGTGGAAATTTATTTTTTGCCCTTCTAAGGCCATGACATCATATTGCTTTGGTGTGGAAAGCTTGGGAATCCAGCATCTGCAGCTATCTACAGCTATTTGAATGACAACCTTGGAAAAGCTCAGATCTTTATGCTGTGCATTCTATAGCATATGACTTGAGGGGTTCTCCAATCAGTATTTTAGGAGCATTCGCAGCGTGAACTGGAAAATCTCGCTAAATTGCATGGTATTTGGGAAGGAGTTCGAGAGCTATGGGTAATACACTAACCATGTTTGGGAGTTACTATACACGGAGTGAAAGCAACATGTTTGACTTAGCTATACCATCGGAAAATTGTCAACGGGTAGAGGGTAACAAACCAAATACTCGCTATTCTATATTATGAAGCTGTAGTCGAAGATAGCTCGAGTCTCCTAAAATCAGAGGCTTTGATCACTACACTTTGAATGCAGGATATGCAAAATATAGAGTAATGTATATGAAATATGTGGGATACCCCACTTCTCAGCCCAACCAAATATTTTGAATTGTTATGAGTCTTGCATGGTTGAACAGTGTTGGGTTTTTAGGACACGACTAAAACCCGCGATGTTATCGGCTCGCTTGTATTATCCACTCCAGGCTTATGGGTTACTTTACGATAAGAGCAGCACTTTGTCAGCACTATAAGATGGCGTGCTTGCGAACAATTTGCACCCCTCCAGGAAACCAACTGCTCTAGTTCCTCTTCATATATTCACAAAATCACTACCCAGTAACACAATGGTATCTATTCTATCTGCACATGACATCGGCGAAGGCCTTCCCATCTTGATCATCCATGGATGGCAGATGGAGGGAAAAGGCGAGGAGGTGGACTTCGAGCCGATCTTCAACAAAACACCTGGACTTCGCCGCATTTACGTGGACCTTCCAGGCATGGGCACAACACCTGCGAATAATGTCAAGGATCTGGATGAGATCTACCATCGCCTTGTGCAATTCATTGATTCTCGACTTGGGAGCTCACGATTCTTACTTGTCGGCTCATCATGTGGCGGCTACCTTGCCCGTGCGATAGCTCAAAAATATATTGATCAAGTCGATGGTTTACTATTACGCGTACCACTCATTGAGCCCAAGGACAGCATGCGCGATCTCGACGCTTTCAGCCCTTTGGTTGCAAACGAGCAACTCATGTCGAACCTACCAGCCGAAGACAGGGAACTGCTTGGAAACGTTCTCATCCAAACGCCTGCTTATGTTAAGACTTCAAAGGCAAAATACGAGGAGGTTTACCTTCCAGCGGAGAAAGCAGCAGATAATGAGGTGTTGGATCCGATCCGAGCTGATCCAGATCGTTATCGGTTATCTTTTTCATTGGACGATAAAAGTGCTAAGTTCTTTGCACCCACACTTGTTGTATGTGGCCGACAAGATGACAATGTGGGCTATCGAGACAGCCTTCGATTGCTGGAGCTCTATCCACGATCAACCTATGCTGTTCTAGATCGTGGTACGCATGGACTTCCTATCGATGAGACTGGGCTTTTTGAAGCTCTTGTTCGTGATTGGATAATCCGGGTTGAGGAGTGGCGGGGTCGCACGGACAGCTAAGGGGATATCAGCTCGGGGAGGCTTGCAAAAATCTCGGGGAGACCCGAAACATTTGAGCTCATGCCGTTCAAATCCGGGGTGGACCAGAAAGCCGGACAACTCAGGCTGTTTAGGAACATGCTCAATTTCCTTAGTGAAAAAAAGCGGCGAGGGGTGAGCACTAAAACTGAAAGGGAGGGCCAAGAATTGCTAGACATTATCCTGTATATAAGTACGATACTGTTTGAAATCCAGTCCAGTGTTCGGCAATCGCGCTGTAAACTCGGGATTGTGTTTTCCTTACGAAACAGAAAAGATGTTCTACCAGAAGGCATTAGAGAGAGTGATCTCATTACTATGAGTCATTACTTCGAGGCCTATACCTAGGATGTAAACATTTATAGCATTTGGGTCGGGCATCTCTACTCGGAATAGAGATATCACTGACTGTTGCCTGAGAAAAAGGAAAGAAGCTCAAATACGGAAATAAAAAAGTATATTATTTTTCTCGATCTAGCTGACATTCCAGGCCTAGGGCATCCATAGATCTGATCTCGAAATGGACCCAAATACTCCATACCTCTCGCTCTCGGGATCTAGAGGAAGACCATGACGAAAATGAGAACGTGATACATCCGCAGTGCAACCGATATTAAGCGTCGCAAGCCTAGATTACAAAAGAAGTAAGAAAAAAGAGGGGTGAAAAAAGCCAAAAGAATGTATGTACCACACGATCTAGAAATGAGTGCTCGATCTGGAAGCTTCGTCTCGATCTGGAATACCGAAATTGAGACCCAAGGGAAGCCTCCCGAACCCAAAAGCCAATTGGGCATTCCAAGGCCTGAGGGCGAAAGGGCGGCTCCAGAGCCGTCCAATAAGAGGTTTCATATGTACCCGAAGCAGGGGTTCCAAGGTTGGGATCTTCATTGCCAAAACCCATAGTCAGTTCTCAACGGCCTTCGACCAAGTTGCTGGGAAGTGGACCAGGGAGTGGATTACCCAGCCGTTCTGATGTCATTGTTCTGTTGACTTTTTTTGTCCGTGCTTCTCTGGGTCGATGTGGAATCATTTGTGGACCCTGATGCGTTAATTGTTTTCTTTTCTGCCTGCTCGGCACAACAAACCCGATTTGGTGGGGTTGCGAGCGTCAATCATTATCGGTTGACGTGGCGGCTTTTGATGCCAAGAACTAATGACCAAACGCAAGATTGTTCCAAGGTTCCTTCAAAGGGGGTTGGATGGCTGTTGGTGGCTTTATTGGTGTGGTTGATGAGATTTAACAACCGAGTATTAGAGATAGATACTTTGTGCTCAAGGATAAAATACGGCTTCTACATGTAAGATCATAATTGAGGCAGCAAGATCATCGTATTCTGCACTTGCATCAGGGTAGCTGACTTGTAGTCTCGTGCTCAGGCAACTATCTATATCAAATGATCCAAATCCCGTAGATATGCACAGGCATAAGACGTGGATAGAGATCGCAGAAAAGTCGAACGCTCAGCGTGTAAGAACCAGCAACCAACAAAAAAGAAAAAAAAAAAAAGGAAAAAAAGAAAAAGAAAAAGGGTTAATGTCGGATGAAAAGTCATGGAAAATCAAAAATGGAACAGGGTGTCAACCTCGTATGCTCGGCCCTAGACCAGATCCAAATAATGACCATAACAAACAGACAAAGATACCTATAGTTCCGTAGCCCATCGACTCATATACCGTCGTGGATAAGCAACGCTAAAGTTGAACAAAGAGATGTCAAAAAAAATCAAGAAACATAGTGTAACAGGGTATCGTTGCTCGGAGACTCGTGTATTATCCCCATGTTCAACGCCCTGTAGAAAAGAAAAAGTGAATGCCAGCCCATTGAGAAAGGAGATATAAAAACATAAAACGAGGAAGACGAGTGCAACTGACGCACTCAAGTGGTAAGTTCGTGTACTGCAGACCAGAGGGGAGAGATCACAGTGGGTAGCGATGTGAGATGAGGCGAGTCGAAGAGAAAAGGTACTTTTGTATTATGTTCGAATTTGAGAGGCGAAGGGGATGGCAGCCTTGAGATGTATGCGATGCAGTTTTAATATGTTAATTTGATCTCCAAAGGAGATCCGGAAGCACTGCCATTGGGACCTGGTGTTTCGGAGATGTCGACGATCATGTCTTGGCCCTCTGGAAGCTGGCGGACCACATCGTCGTCCACGATGACTCGCAGGCCTTTGTCATGGACATGCATGATATTTGAGATTCGCATCGGATCGATGTGATATTTCTCGGTAATTTTCCTCACAAGATCTAGAGCGGTGCGCTCCGTCAAATAGATTGCACGGTAGTAGTCCTCTGCGCGCTTCGCATTTCCAGTGAATCGAACATAAAAGCATGCAACTGTGAAGAAAATTAGCAAACATACTAACGATCGGGTTGCGCTTGCAGAACTTACTCGGCTTGGGAGGGCGTTCGGCCGGAGGTCGGTAGGTCAAGTCTACACCCACGGCCTCTATGAAACCCCTTGAGACTTGATCGCCAGAAGGAATCCTCTGGATTGTGGTTGGGCACTTTGCTAATCTGAGTGTTTGTGTAGGCGGCGAGTTCGAAGAAGAGGTATTGGTGTTGGGCGGCGAAGGCATCATTGACTCCAATTCACGTGTGCTTGAACGGCTCATATTTGCATACTGAGGGGAATCGCCGTCGCCTGATAGCTGAATGGGATATAGGTCGGGATCATCGAATGTCTCACCGCGTAAGCCGAAGATGCTCACTGAGCGAGTAGATGAGAACATCTCTTGCATTGTAGCCAACTTGGCTTGCAGATCATCATCCAAGGAGACTTTCTCTGGAGAAGCATTGTCCGAATCTATCGACCAAGTTCGCTTGTGGGTCGAAGACTTCATAAGATTGTCGGATCCCTTTGCAGTAACAGAAGCGTTGTTTCCCCGTTTGCGCTTCGCAAATCCACCACCCATTTCTGCTTGCGAGACTTGCTGCTTAAGTTTATCAATGGTCTTCTTGACATGGGCAACGTCATTGGACAGCTTCCGCTCAGCACCATGATCCCGGAAAAGCTTTACTTTGCAGTAGGACAGCTCCGTATCCCGCGATACACCTGCCTCCTCGCCGGGGGACAAAAGCTCGGTTTTGGCGCACAGTCTGACAGGAATTCCCTTCACGCCTTTGGAGTGGCTGAAATCCGTGGAAAGGAAATTAAACCGCACGGGAATGTTGCAATCCGATGCGCCGCTCGCTGGATTGGCAGTCCAAGTGACGCAGAAACCGTCGACCGACATACTCTCAACCTGCACCTGTCGATTCCTGTGTGCATCACTGCCACCTTGTAACGGATCCACATATTCAACAGCTAATAATTTTCCGCCCCGTTGATGGGCTTCTGTGGTACCACGGCCTTCCTTCCACAGTTGCCAACAGGTTGCCGGTTTCGCTCGCTGTTCTCGCTCTTCGAAGGAAACGCGGACAAATGTTCTATATCGAAGCAGTTCGTGGTTGATCATTGGTGGGCTCGTGTCGATAACTGAGAGATTGTATGCTTGGCCCTTGTTAAGATACGTCACGGGAACTTCACTCAAGTTCTTCACCATGGCGGTCGGTGCTCGGAGGGAAACATTGAAGCGGAATCTGGAGTGTGATAAAATGCGGTTAGCATTGAATAGAAATTTACCTTTGATCAAACCATTTTCACTCACTTTTCACCCTTGGCATAGGACATATCACCAGTCATTTGAGCCGAAAAGTCCGTAGAGGCCGTCATGTTAGATGCCGTTTCGGCCTGTACACCATTTAGAGAAGAATCATCGAGGGTATCATCCATGGCGTCATATGCGGTGTCGCGGTGCATAAATGCGCTTGGTGCATATGACGGCTGCTGTGTGTATTGGTTCATGTCATGTACTGGATTCATGAACTGCGGGTGGAAGGGCTCAAACCCATTGCTGTGGTGATTGTGTATAGCTGGCATGCCCCCCAGCGGGGTCATCAGGTGCATCCCGGTTGGTGTATGCAAATCGCCAGCCTGATTATGGAACACCGCACCCATTCCAGAAGAGGTTGGAGTATAGAAGCCTGCATGTTGGTTGACAAGAGGCATCATGGAATATGAAGCTGATTCCATCCATGAGGGCGTCAATCCCAGTTCGTGCATATTTCGGGGAGTGCGGTCGTTGTTGGTGATGGGGAGCTTGATACCGTGACTGTCCTCCATTTTCACATCGTTGTTCTCGGCCATTCTAGCAAGAATTGCTTTGTTAGTTTCGATTGAATGCATTTCACTTTAGTGGAATACATGATATACATACCTCGAGGCCATCAAAGTGTCACCTGCCCTCACATTGTGCGGGTCTTCAGTAGGCCCACCCTCGCTGTCTCGCCGAGGGACAATGTCTGAGAATGCTTGTTGGAAGCGAGTGATGAACTCGCCATCCGGCTTCCGAGCGCTTTTGCTGCGCAGAAAGAATATAACGTTAGAAATGAAACGACAACTTAAAGTGTTAAGAAACTCACCGGCTGTTAAACATTATTTATTTTATCAATGCTTCGCTTGACCCGGGATAGTAAAGGAAAGAAACAAAAGGTGGCCACCGGTAAATTAGTGGCCCCCTGCCAGTGGAGTCGGATGTGCTCTTGTCTGGTCTTCGATCCGAGGTGGATTTATCGAGATTGGGGGCGTTCGGATTTCGTACGCAGTGTTCGACAGTTTTGAAGTTGTACGAAGCCTTGCGTCGAGTGAAAGGATCTATGGGGAATTTCGTCTGAAGGAGTGCGCCAATGACTAGATCGTGCAAAATGAAGTATGCCACGGAAGCTCGCGGGAGATCAAAAAGGTGAAGATAAATAAGGTATAAGGTCGATCCAAAGCAATGTTTGAATCTTATAGGAGATTGGAGGAAATGATGTAAATGTATAATTGGAGAGACGAGGGGGTGGAGGGGAGATGACGATGTTTTAAAGGGAGAGGGGGGCAGAAGGAATCGTATGGGTCAATGAAGCCCTCCAATGAAAGATGGTATAAAGAGATCCCACAAAACTGTCATTGAGCCACAGTGGACTTTTTAGCAAAAAGGGGGATCCATTGGATGTGCTCGGAAGATTTGAGGAGTTATGATCTCGGGAGGAGGAAAGCTGTCGCCACCTAGGACCGATAAGAACAGACCACTTTTGGAAAAAGGTTTTTCAAAAAGAAAAAAAAAAAAAGAAAAAGAAAAAAAGAAAGACCTCCACAAAGGGTCGAACTACTAAATAAATTGTATAATAGATTTGCTACGAATAAAGTGATTGGTAACAACGGAAATAAATTATGGAGTCAAGGGAAAAGGCACTTACCGAGCTACGGAAAGCCGTGCAGATATAAGTGGGGAAAATGCGAGAACGAGTGGTAAATTTACCGTATTATATTCAATGTTTCCTACGCTTTCTATTGTACCTATTTTAGATAGAATATATATATATATCGACCATCTGGACACATTTCATAGTTCGGTGGGAGTACTATATGATCCATGGTTCTCATTTTCGAGCACACCCGTGGTCCATTGCCAGGCATGTGTATATCACTGGCGCCAACAGCCCTGGAGGTAGTATAACTAGAATGTTCTCAATACGATTCATGTTCACGGGACCTTGGAACCATTTCCTTATTGGGTAATATAACTTTGTAGCAGTGGCGGAGTGTTTAGGGTACTTTGCACATATTGGAACATTTGTAGTCTCGACCAAATACTATAACCATCATTCATTGTTCAAGACTTCAAATGCGTCAACATCACAATATATATCTAAAGTCTGACCTCATAACACGGTGTACATTGTACAACATACAAAAGTACATCAGCCGCGAAGGGAAGGAGAAGTTGTGTGGAACATGGAATCTCTGGTAGTTAGCATGATAGGTGGCCGGCCCGACCGGATCTGCATCAAAACTGATATTATTCGGTTGTTCGGTTGGATCATAAGGTTTTCCATTGGGATCCATTGGCTGGGTCCGGGGATATATCAACTGAATCAGTTGTATCAGTTGCATCAGTTGCGTGCTGCCTACCAAACATTCAAATTTATATTGATGATCTCATCTTCGGTCCCTCCCGGCTCAAGGAGACAGACCCCTATGAATGGAGGCTGTGGTTTAATTGAAGATTGAGTAGTTTCTCTCGCTACCGGGGTCTATTATCTATTATATACTATTGTATGAAACATAATTGTAGTTTACTAACATGTCTTAAAGTAATGGCCATAGCTTGTCTACGGGTGTGATTTATGTTGTATACTCGGTATGGAATGTATGTTGTAAGGCCGGATGTGACATAGAATAAATTACAGCCACATACGTACCATTTCAAAACAGTGCAAACACAGCTCATTGCTGGAAAGCCCACCCACCAGTAATATTGCTCAATTTATCCTTGAATGATCGGCAGAGCACGTGCCGTACGTATAAATACTCGGCATATTTGAATACATGTACATTTGTTACAGGGTACGTACCTTACTCGAGCTTCAATTTAAGTTATTGAAGCTAAAGCGCGGAATCCTAGATTCGTTTCCAAAAATTGTAAATTACTAGTCTAGGGTATGAAGCTACCCCCGGGGCTCACACGGGCTCACTTTCTATATCCCCGGGGCCAAGGTACTTTGTACATAAACACACTAACCGAACGCCTTCTCCACTTGTACCATTGCTCGTCATTGATACCCTCTCCACTTTTTCTTTTTTTCAAAGGGTCCAATTAGACCTGACGTAACGACCTTTCTTCTACGATCAGATTACTATGATCGTAGCAGTGGAAGCCACGCCGTCATAGGACGTTTTCGGTGATATAGTAGCATGGGGGGAATGGGCTAGATGCCAGCCGCCAGCGGCTACGTTGGTAAGGCCACATCCACAGTTGAGGGGGAAAAAAATTTAATTTTGTTTTTTGAATTTGTGTTATTATCATTCTCTTGAAATTAATCGGAAATAGTAGATATATAGAGTATACAATCGATTATTGGCCGATCTGACTTTGATAGGAGCTACCTACGCCACAGTCCAAAGTACGGAGTATGTCGTATGTTGTACAACTCAATAACTATGTAAAGTTCGTCGGCTCAACTCGCCGATCGGTTACATCATCCGTGCAGGGGTATAATGATGGAGCTTCACTAAAAGGGAGTAGATTGTATACAGTGTACACCAAGTACGAGTACGGACCGTTGGCCGAGCGCTTAGTGGTGTTGTAAGCGGTTGAATTCCCCACCCTGGATGAATCCCCGCCGAACAAAAGGGCCAAAAGAAAGTCAACGGGAATATGGGTCCATTGGATCGGCAATGCGAGAGGGGCCGATCTACCCTGGGCTTACAGTGATAGGTGCGGACATAGCCAGTAAGACCAACAAACGGTCTTGCCACTTTGATTTCAGGCATTCAGAGCTCTTTGGTAAATGGAATGCCCCCCGGTACAGCTTACGCAGCTTGTATCAGCCACAAACATTTCCCAATTTTGTTCCCACTTATGACACATTAAGCGCGAATGAGAGATTCCTATGTACTAATTAATATATACAACATACATATGCACTCTATTTCAATCTGTGATGATCTCTGTACACGTCATTGGCCATGTCTATATTTTCCAAGGTTCCCGGAGCTCGGATACATATCCATGGATCGTACCTATGGAAATATCAAAAGTTCCCCGGGTCCCCGGGCCGACTCATAAGGTTCACATATGACGAGGTCTGTCCCGAGAGATTGGTGATAGATATTGTTTCACTCCACAATAACGGGGGGAACGCATTGGCGCTCGGATTGGCCGGTTAATGCTTCCGTCTACAACATAGGGCAATTGAATTTGTACCGACATCATAAAAAGTTTCATTGTATGTTGATTGTACCTATGATTGCCCTGGACTGGGTTATTGGTGATGGGCTACGGATTCTTTTTCCACAAAGATCCATCCCTACGGTTGTACAAAGTATATTGGACATAAACAATAAATCAAAGATAGGTTTTCTCCAATGCCCGTTGTCAGTCAACGCACAATTGCACCATGCATTTTGACGTCTCTGCAGTACTCTCCGGACCCACATCTTCGATATGAACCGTAGGGATTGTTAGCGTGTGTGGTCATCTTTATTTGATGAGACTGGGATTATTGCGTGTTTTCGGTGTCTGGTTATACATGGCAGATTGTTTTCAGCCTTTCTCTGCCGTTCTGACCCCAAATCATCGAGCCAACTGGATGTCGTCAAGGACCAGACAAATGTGGCCCTATTGTGGTCGAGATTTCTGAACGTGCCTTGGTATTCCTTGTTTTTCGCCGTCAATCCGTTCACCGACCTGTCAGTATTCAGCAGCTACTCTATTGCAACATCGTATGATTGTGCTGTATGTCTTGAACAGGTTGGCATTCATTTACTCTGGATCGCAATTCTTGAACATTGACGGTGGTTTCATGACATTACCCTATATGAACTATCCAACCAATATGAATGATGTCCCCTTTACAAAATGATCCGGTAATGCTGTGTGGCCATCCGTGTGCGCAATGATTACCAGTAAGTGTAGTTCCATCCACCCGGAACCTGTATCGACCACGTCTTAAGGTCGAAGAAAATATCACCATGCATACATGCAACCCCAACACGCCCAGGACGCCGATGTGTGACAGAAAATAAAACAGAAGAAAACATATAGACACAGACAAAATCCGACGGAACCTCGTGTATGTAGTGGCTAATGGCCGGTTCTTGATCGCGGAATTGCCTGTTCCCAGATTAGGGATGAAAAGAGGGTAAAAGATGCAAGAAAATGCAAGGCTTGGTACTGCCCAAGCCGTTCAAAGGAGATAAATGAGGAGGATGCCTGCAGTCATTCGCAGTCCACCATGCTATACGATGGTTGACCGGGTTAGTGGCTTGCCTCGAGGGATGGAAAAGAGGACAAGGAGCTCCAAGAGCTGGAGGAGAAGGAAGGTGGTAGACAGCAAATTGATATCAGTGTTGGATGATCAACGAGAATCCATCAACCCATGATCCACAGGAGCCGGAGATTCCAGCAATCTTGTAGCCCAAAGGAGGTATTAAAGTGTGGCTGCATTTGAAGTTGGTCAGCATGGTTCAAATATTGCGAGAGAATAAAAGATGTTTACATACCCTGAACCACCGGTGGCATTTCCATATATACCAGATTTCCTCCCCAGGCTCGTGAGAATTTCAATCCCATCAATCCAGAGACCAGCCCGGACATAGAACCCAAGTAGGATCTCACCGCGTCGAGTATCAAGGACAAACTCATCACCACCAGGCTTGCCTCCTCGCTTGCCGAATAGCTGACTGGTCGCATCCTCGTAGCAGAACTCGAGACCATCCACTGCATTGCCATGGTAGACTTTGATCGATGTCAAGAGCTTTGTTTTGATGAAGGCACATTCCAGTAACACCTGCTCGGGTTCACTGCCTTCCATCGCCGACTGGCCTAATCTGCCGCTTTTGAAACCAGACTGACTTTTGGGCAATTTGACAAGAGAATTTTTCGATTTCAGATCGCCAATGTTCTCAACAGTGTAGCTGCCCAGTGCACCAGAGCAGACAACCAGCCGAATGTTCTTCTTCTTTTCCTTTTCGGTGCCATACACCCGCTGGCGAAGCTCGATCTCGGTCACCGCAACTTGTCGTGGCAGTCCGTTGGGGCTCGACTCGCTGTTCAAATACTCAATGAAGTTGTGGCAGAAGGTGTCACCCTCGGCATATAGTTCCATGAACGCAATCCCCGATGAAGCCGTGAACAATATCTTGCCGTTCTCGACTGGCCACACCTGGACGCTGTCATCCGAAGTGGGAGAAGGGTCACTTGGGAGTCGGAAGCTTGGGTGGAATCGGAAGCGTAGCGCATCGAGGCGGTGCCAGCTACACTCGTCGTTGGGCAAACACACTTTCAACCCTTGAGTCTTGGTGCGTGTTGAGAAAGGCTCTCGGGTCAGGAATGTTCTGTTCAAACGCACATAATCGCGAAGCATGACCCCCGACTCCTGGTGAGGACATCCGAAGAGATGGCCCACCTCGTGCAGGTGAGCACCGATGCCCAGGTTTGCTGATTCCCAATTGGAGCCCGCCTCGCCACAGTCATTGGCGACGTGGTTCGTATCCGTGCGGGTGCAGTCTGTGAACGCATCGACGACTTCTTCCAGGCATGACGGATAGCTTTGGAGACAATGAGATCCAAACATGGCCATTTTGATATCGTCGTCGGCCGAACCTAAAGCCGCATGGCCGGTGATCATCTGGGATTGGGTATCCCAATGAGAGTCGAGGAGGAGAACGGAGACGTATTGCTTCTGGCCGGGCTGAGGCTGGAAATGATTTCGCACCGCTTCTTTAGCAATGGTGAACAACTCGTCTTTCTTCTCCGCTTTATCGTTCTGCTGGGCGATATTCAGATCTCGGAGTTCGGCCACCGTTTTCTCGGTGCGGACTACGTGAACCTTGGCTTCATTCCGCATCTGGCCTTGTGCCAAGTCACGACGGCTCAAGCTACCAGACTGCCACTCTTCCTCAAATCGGAAACAACGCCGCCCGAAATTATTGCGGAACATCTGTTCACCGGTGAAGGCTTGCCAGAGATAGGCTGCCATGCGGTACTTTCGAATCGCCGTTTCCAACCCGTTTCCTTCGCGTTCGAGCCTTTCCGGTACTGCATCGTATGTGCCGTCTGAATCTTTCCCTAGGAGGATGACCAGCTGCAATGGCGGGTTGTTGACCAGAGGAAGGTAGTTGATGCAAATCCAGGAGGAGTGGATGGCGGGGTGGGTGCTGCCCGTGGACAACTTTGGCGAGACAAAGTCAAAGCGCAGACGATTAGGACCGGGAACTAGATGAACGAGGACTTTAAAATGCGATGCCGTGACTGGCCAGCCGGTCGACGGGAAATTATCTTGGTGGTGGTAGACAGTGATGTTTCCGTCCAGCGGATGTTGCCTTGGGTCGCCGATTTGACCATACACTAGCAGCACTTTCTGGTTGACCTGCACGACAGTCAGACACTCGATTCCATTTCACCAGAGAAAAGTATGCGCCTCCAATTCCTGTGCTGGCAGGTAAACATACCCATGAATTGTCCGCCACAGACACGAGTCTTGGGGCGTAAGGCGAGACGGGAGCTTGTGATCGGTACACGCCATTGACGGAGGACGAGCTGCTACCCTATATCCCGAAGCGATCACAAGTCAGTATTGTCAGTTGTCGCGGGAATGAGTACCGGTACATACAATAACGCTGTTTCTCTGAGAACTGGGCACCTGAGGCCCCGGTCGCTGTGTAGGCGGGGGTACACTGACTGCGCTGGTGGTTTCGGATTCATTGAGAGCAGGAAGACTGGGGGTTGAAAGGGTTGGTTTGATCGATGACGGTGGAGTGATTGAGTTGGAGGAAGTGTCGATCGTGGATGATGATTTCCCGGAGACCTCCTCCACACTATGCGATGGAGTCTTATGAAAAGTAGCCTTTGATCGACGCCGTAGGTCTTTGAAAAACGGCATGGCGAAGTTGAGAGAGAAAAAGACGAAGCTTCCCTGTTGTCTTTTTTTTTTTTTCAAGGCGGGTAAATTGTCAGGAACAGGGTAACCGTTTGCGGTTGACGACAAGTCGCCCCGCAAGTCACCAAATAGGGGGGAGGGGGGAAAGGGGGATGAATGGTTTAATCTTGGTTTATAGAAGTGCACATGTGTTTTTTGGGGGGTTTATTAGAGAAGAAAGAAAGGAAAAGATCAAAGATCAGGGATTCCCCTTAGCTTCAAAAAAATAATCAAGAGCTAGTAGCCTATACTTGGAGCACTTTTTAAAAAAAGCTCTAAAAGGGCATTACGTACCCTCAATCTTCGCCTAACCTTCATTATTCTGTTATCAGCTCAGCTCAAACTCTTTTTGTGTCGCAATGTTTCAGTGTGGATCGGACACTAATATCCTTAGCTTAGATCTTGTCTGAGAGTTCACATACCCGATTATGGCCTACACCGGTATGCCTATTCATTGTTTCAGGGTAAACCTCCTGTTATGCTACACGTATGTACATTTTTGGGAAATGAGTGGAGTTACGTAGGTGGCTCGCGTTAAAATCTCCCAGGGGGCCCAAGATTAGAATCTTGAAACGGGGGTCTGTAGCAGGGCTGTAGCAGGGCATAGATGGCTAGATACAGCCTCCGGCCCAAATAAGAATTTGATTGATTTCTTATTTCTTTCCACACCATGTGGAAATCTAGAATGCTTATTTTCTTCCATTTCTCCAATTGCTCCTATTTCTCCCATTTGTTCTGTTTCTTCTACGATTTGATACTTCATACAAAGTATATAAGATGCTTTCGGCGATCGAGAGCATACCTCAGGGGGAGACGGCCTCATTCTTCCATTCCAAGTGGATCGGAATCTGTAGCTGCATGCCTGGTTTCTATGGGGATTCCGGAATAGAAAAAGAAAACATTTTTCTTCTTTGAGAAGAGATGTGGACTAGACTGTACAGAGTATAGGTGATGGGAATTCAAGAGGGTACATGCATATGGATCAATCGATTTTCAGGGCAAACAATTGTGTCCAATAATAAAATAATGAAACTACATAGGGGTTACTGTGTTGAACTATATAATAGTTGCTGAGTACTCCATACTCAAAGTACTATAACTATAGCGTACTCCGTATTAGAATGGTTACATAGTAAATCGATGTAGAAGAAAAGTTGCAAGACGAAAATAATTAAAAATAATGTTAAAGACATATTCCCCAATATCTTCTGTTTGACAGTTTCAATAAGAAGTTTCTTTCTTTCAATCCCAATCTGTTCAAGTGCTTCTCCAGAATCTCCGAGTTCCCGCATTTCGCCAATCTCTCACCCTTCCCTTTCGCCCTTGCTCCCACTCCCCAAACCCCAACCTCGACTCTACATTCGAAAACGTCTTTCATTTTTTCATTTTTTGCATAGGGGTGTCTTGCTTGTTTCATTGGGTCCCTGATACAATGCCTCCATCACAGCCGGGCTCGGCAGAAAAAACGATCCGCAAAATCGATATCGCCCAGGTAAGAGATGGAAAAAAAAAAGAGAGGCTGCGGATCCCTTGAGATGCAGCCTTGGCTATTGGTTCAAATACTTGCCACTGCATCCGAATGCTTCCAAATGATATTGTTGGTGATGTGGGACTGACCCTGGATTCTCTTCGCACAGGTTTCTCTCAGTCTGCAGGATCGATTGGGCCTTGCCAAACTTAAGTACCAACATGGTCGACTGCACGGTCTAAACCCGAACCAGCAAGATGGCAGACCCGTTCTTGAGAGTGACAAGCCTTCCGACTCTTCGTCCGAGTTCTCTCGCAGTCGTTGCGAGACTCCCTTCACCTCCCCTCCCCTCCAAGCCTCCACCTACTCCAAGGAGCTCCCTCGATCCGCCCGCAATAAACATGCCGCCACCTTCAACTCTCGCGTCATGCAGCCCATGCTGTCTGCCAGTCGAAAGCGCCTACGGTCTGATTCCGATTCCGAACGTCCTGCCAAGGCACCCCGGGTCTCGTGGAAGAGTTCTTACCGGCTGCCCGAATCCTCCCCTGGCATGAACCGACACCGTACGAGCCGACGCACACAAGCCCCCTTCATGTCCGAGGCTACAATCCCGGAGATGTCATCGCCTGTATATCCTGGACCGTCAGAAGAGATCGATCCCGATCTGCCGTTGCACAGTTTCCAGAACATGAGCTCGATCGTGGGCTCCTCCCCTCCACGAACCCCTCCTCCGAAACATATGCGATTGCCCCGAAACAACCAACCTCAGAATCACGAAGATGGTGCGGATTTGCTCCTGTACCTCGCCAACTCCCCGACCCCGGCGCGGGTTGCAAGGGGCAACGGAAATCAGGCCTTCCCACCTTCCACTCCTCCCAGCCAGCACGCAGTACTGCCCGGCATGACACCCACCATGGGCGGTGGCATGTTCGCCAACATCAGCACACCCAATCAGCAATTCAATTTCGCTGATTTTGTGAATGTGACCCCTAGCCCGGCGCAACCAACTTGGGGTGGTCGCACCCCGGGCAATCCCGCTCGCACCCCGCTTACTAGCAACAGGAAGCGATTGAACTTCGATGCCCTGGTTCCTCCAAGCAACACCAGCCCTCGACTTCGTGGCAAGGAAACAGGGCTGGCGTTACAACTCGGCGGCGAACTGCACCCATGAAACCCAGTGTTTCTCTCTCCATTTTCTCTTCTCTGTTCATTTTTGCCTTAACTCCCTCTTAAAACCCCAGTGATGACTTTCTTATGATCATGTTATATGTACACATTGTGTTCATCCCCTATGTAATTTGCCCCCTCTCTCCGATGTGGAGGCTTGCTCTTTCGAAGACCTGAGCCTCGATTCGGAGGGCCTCTACCCGGACTTGCATCCACAGGCGTTGTGTTTTTTTATACCTTTTTAAATGCTTTACTATCATGTCTTGCATTACCTCTCATTCATCAAGACCATATGTCTTGCATTTTCTATGTCATTGTTTGCCCTTAGCAATTTCACTGTTCACTCCTATTTCCTTTTTTTCCCTTGCCAGCTTGCCTTTGATGAGACTGTTTAATATTTTTGCATGGCCCCTGTCTTGATATAAGGAGATGGAAGATGGAATGGAATATGTTCATTGAGGACATATGTGTATCTCAGCACAGCCTAAAAAACCACATGTTTCACCTAGCTTATTTTTATTATGCTTATTGGCCTAGAACACCCCGGTGGCCCCAGCTCACTACACATCTTACTGTGAACCCTAGAGCATATAGGGCGTCTTAGCCCAGCAAGAACTTCCCTCTGATCAGTTTATTGAAAATACGTTGTTTCCCTTGGACCACGTAGTCAACCCCTCATTTTCACGTCCAATCCGGTCGCGTCTTTTCGCGTCACTTTCGCGTTGCAGTTTAAGAGGCTTTTCGGCAGCCAATCAGAGATGATGAGATTGAAAGTCAAATGTGATGTCATATAAAGCCTATATTCTGCCACTACCTAGTTAGGATATAGATATAGATAAAGCACATTAGAGCGAATAGACAGTACAGAGTGCCAGATATCCAATCGCTCTACGCGAGGCCATGTTGACATGAGACATTCTGAAGTGAAAACACCCCCAGAATAGTTCACACCCATAAATCAGAGCCCAATATCCGAGTTCGTACCTCAACAAAGTCATTTGAATTCATAGTAAACACGTAGTATATCCCGTATCCCTATCCTCTATCCTCTATCTTGTGTCCTCTGCTATCCTTTCTCTCTATCTCGTCGTTCAGTATAGTTTCTCGCTTACTGTCATGCTTAACTTGAAGCTGATAGGAATAATGCTGAGCGCAAGTAAGAGTAACAGATGACCGAAGGAGAACAACCGGTGGTTCTTGTCAGGTCGGGTCTATAGTATTCACAAGTCAATCTTCCGGGGTCCAAATCAACCAATGGCTTCATTAACCAACTTACATCATATGTCCAATCATCCGAACGAGCCCAATGGGTGGAGTACCACATGACAAATGAGTTCCATGGGTAGATGAACCAATTCTTCTGAGTCTTGTGGTCGATAAAATACTGCCAGCAACTGGATATCAGATATATATAATCCTGACACAAGAAGATGGGATATATTTCCTTACACTGCCGCAGGAGCTATTGAAGATTGTCGTGGCGATTTTCTCATGCAAATTCTCATTGTACTCTTTCTCGCTGTCGGACTTGACCTCAACAAATGAAGAACGGTCTTGAAGAACCGGCGCAATCACCTTCATAACAAGGTTGACGTAGCTGGTACCACTGTTAGCGGGGATGCTATGAAAAAAACCCCCCAAAAAACAAACAAACAAAGGAGATCAGAACACAACTTGACGTACTTCTCAATGCAGTAAATGGCAGATGTGTGACCTTTACCAGAGTTGGGACCCAGAACATAGAAGAAATTGGGAAATCCGGACATCGCGGTTGATTTGTATGCCTCCTTGTAGCCGAAGTTACCCCAGTGCTCATCACGGGTCCGGCCATTGCGTCCTACCAGCTCGACCTCGTATTGCGTCAGGGCGAATCCGGTGGCAAGAAGCTGTATTGGGAAGAATAAGGATCAGCTGGGATAACAAGCAAAGGAAGTTGGGAAATTTTACTTACAATTGCATCTGCACGATATTCCTGGCCAGACTTGGTGAAAATTGAATGAGAGGAAATTTTGACAATGGGATCATCTGTAAGATGAATATTGCTTTGTTGAAGGCAGCTGATATACCTACTGTTGTCGAAGATCCGGCGCTATAGTAGAAGAAGACTCAGTATGTATCCCGAAATCGAATTCAGGTCTGAAATTCTTGCCTTGCATCCAATCTCATATTTTGGGGTCAAAAGGGGCCAATATTGCTCTTTAAACCCATAATAGTAAGCAAATAGTTGACAAAGGTTATTCCTCTTCATTGAATTGAGCTCACCAGGTGCAGTGCTTTGAATGTAAGCTTTGCTTCTCTCTGCTGATAGACTCCTGGCTTTGCCTCCCTTGTAATTCGTATTGAATCTGACGGCAGTGCTCTCCAAAAACAGAAACACCATCAGTCTCAATAGACGTAGAACACCGGGCACATAGCGAAAAATGAATTTCCAGTTGTCGTCGATTTGCATATTTTCATTTTGCAAATAGAATTGGGGTGTCTGGATTAATGAGAAATTATATCTTCCACATGTGAAAAGCGTGTCTTACCCGAATAAACTGGGTGATGCTTCCAGCTTCTTTGGCAATAGCGGGAATAAGCTGAGCAGCCGAACCTGACCAACCGTTGGTTACATGCCCTTAGGGGAAAGAGAGAAAGTGTAACTCACATCCATTGCCAACGACAATCACATCTTTTTGATGAAGAGACAAGTCCGCTTTCCATGCAGCAGTATGAACAATATCCCCTTCAAATGTTTCGACACCCGGGATGCCAAATCGATTTGGGTTGACTAAGGCTCCAACAGCAGAGATCAAGATCTTACACTCGTGATAGAAGGTTTGACCTGTGGACAAGTCCTTCAACTTGACCAACCAGCTGTTTGTCGAGTCTTGCCAATAAGCCCCTTCCCATTCTGTGTTCCGAACGATGTGTCGAGAGACGTCAAACTTATCCGCAACCTTGTTGAAGTATTCCAATATCTCCGCTTGTGGGGGGTAAACTTTGGAGAAATCAGGATTTGGGGCAAATGATAGACTGTAGAAGACCGCTGGGATATCCACGGCACATCCTGGATCTACAATGACATGTTAGGCACTGAAGCATTTGAAGAAAAAGAGAAAAGAGTCCAGGCAAGAACTAACATTTATTTGCCCACCAAGTCCCTCCTGGGGCAGGTGAACGGTCATAGATGACATAGTCGTCACAATTGTGCTCTCTTCGCAGTTGACAGGCTGTAGCCAGACCGGAAAAGCCAGCTCCAATGATGAGCACCTTGGAGGAAGTCTTGTCCTCAGAGAGCACCATATTGGAAATTCAAGACAGATTGTTCTTCAAGATGGATGTGAAGCGGAGCGTGTTTCGCAGATTTTCCCACCCAATTCTCAATGCTGAACTTATAGCTGCCCGAACATAGCATTCTTCGTGAGAATTCCGTGTATAGTTCGGGATTTGATGCTAAAAAGGCCCATAGATGCTTCGTGACTAGGATGGCTTACATGCCTTGGGAGTTACACAACTCGGCGGATCCACCAGTCACCAATAAATCCACTACACCCTTCGAAATATCCAGGACGATAAGAGTAGATATATTGGAGATGAATTAATCAAAATGATTCTGCGGATTGTTGATCTTCTCCTGTTTGCTCGCTGTCAATTCAAACCCACTTTATATACTCCACGGTATAACGCAGACAGCCCTATCTGGTATTGCAATAGTACCAGTTTCGTCTATACGCATGCCCCTACAATACACCGTTCTTTAGTTCCAGGCAGCTGACATTTGGGAAAGGATACGGTGAGTGGTTGTGCCAATAGGAAGATATATTGAGATGTGATAACTTCTTGCATAGTTCGGCATCGATTAGTCTTATTTGCTTGCATCAAATTCCACTCTATTGCACAGTTCCGTTCGCCCGATATACTGTCTTGTATTTCTTTCCAAGTTTGTACAGCGGAAACTGTATCAACTTCTTTGTCTTTTCAACTTTCATCCAGTCATTCCACTACCACAAACGCTCGGCTAGAACCAACATGTTTGTCGTCTTTTCCCCCATCTTGGTGGATACCATTCACCATATTGGTTGGATCAAGACAATGAAGATTTTTATACCTTTATTCCTGCTAGCTATTGGTAGTACACTACTTGCCTGGGTGTCAGTGGTAGCATTTATCCGGCGCAAGTTGGTCTTGTGGTCTGATGGAAACCCCAAAGATGAGAAAACGTTACTGGGAAAACCTCAACTCTATCCAGCTCGTCTAACACATGCTCGCTTCTTCCCGGAGAAGTACCATTACTGGATCAATTACTTCCTCGTTGGGGTTCCCGTTGGACTTCGTGGTCGTGTTGGAAGTGTGGTTTCCATTGAAAGTGATCAGCACACCCCAGCCACAAATCCCGCCTACATATTTGTGAATAGAATCTTTCGGATTCCAACTTGGTTTAGAATGGATACTAGTTGGTATCTTCATCGTGGAGATGGGCATCTGACCTTGGCCGCAAAACTAGAGCATTTTTTGAAAGAACGGGTATGTTAGTTCTACCTGGAAAATACCTGTGCCCGATGTTAAAACTTCCAGGGCGAGGATCCAACCCAATATCCTTATGCATATCTCATTGGAATCCCCCAGTTTCTCTGGTGGACTAAAAGCCCGATCTCATATTGGTATCTCTACTCGCCTCTCAAAGAGCTTAGTGGAATCATCATGGAAATCAACAACTCATACGGCGAAAAAAAGAATGCGTTCTGTCGATTAACCAAGGAGGACTCTTCTTCTTATGAGAAAGCGGCAACTTGCGAGGTTTTCAGCACGGCTTTAGGAAAGGGACCTCATGGCGATCAACTCATTCGATTCACATCATCGGCTCCCACGGCCAAATACTACAAAGGCAGCTGGGATAAAGACATATTTGCCTCGCCTTTCGAGAAAGTTGAAGGCAGATTTGCCCATCGATTCATGGACCCCTTGCACCCAGCACCTGAAAAAGGTGGCCCACTGCACTCTAACATGACTCTTATCAGCATCGACGGCAAGCCCAAGATTTCCTCCCGTCTTTTTTCCGTCGCTCCACCAATTGACCCTCTTTCGGTATCATCCCGGGAGCTGGTGAGCTTCCTTCTCAGTTGGTCATTTGTTGTGCCAGTATCGATTGGTCGGATTGTGGTAGAGGCACTCCGTATTCGATTCAGAGGCAACCTGCCCTATTTGAAAAAGCCAGACGTGAAGAAGGAAAACATCCCTCGTAATGCTTCAGAAACAGAGAGGTATCCTCACCAATTCCCTTTGCTTTTGTTTAAACCTTTCTAACTGTCCTCACAGGGATTTGGAACCTTTCTTTCGGCTGTACCTCTCCCACCTTGTTGAGACATGCCGTTTTCCTTTGGAGGTGATCTATACACCTGCCAAATCACTACATCTCCATCCCATACCAATGCATTCCCCAGTCAAAACTTACACTTCTGCGCCTCCCCCAACCCTCCAAATCCAGCCTCTCACGCCTCGATTCTATACAAATATCCTGAAATACCCGGATGCCAAAACCGGGGTTTTCTCCGAAATGGAGCACATCCCCCAATTCTGTGATCCAGAGTCCCAGCGCCTATGGGCATCCGATCCAGCGTTGTTGCAGAGATTGATTGAATCGACAATAGACCCGCCTAATGTCAAGGTAGTTCAAGTCCCCTCGGCTTCAATTCCAGCCGAGCTTCCGGTCTATCCCGCAAGCAATCCACCATGGCAAACGAGGTCGGGACTGAGGACATTTATGGATGCTTTTACCGATTCCAATTGCCCCTCAGGCATGCGCAGGAGATATCGGGCTGCACGGATCTACTGCTACCTGACAGAGAAGTTTGCGTGGGGGTCTTACAAATTGGCTGCTGTCTACGAGTTTCTGCTGCGCACGGCAGTCTTGGGGCTATATTGGAGGGGTCTGTGGTGGATGTTGTGCGACCTTCGGGTGTCGCGTTACGAGAACGTCTTGATAGTGTCAGGAGTCTATTTTGTGGGGGTTCGAGCATGCACGGCGCTGAGTGGCTATTTCTATAGATAAGCGGGAGCTAATTGGGCTGTTTGGGTGTGGTTTGTGGATTTGGTTGGCTGCGGTAACCCAGGCTGCATGAGAGATCGTCGAGCTAAGTCGAATTTGGCATCCCCTGCATCGTGAAGAACTCGTATAGAAACTTGGAATGTTTTTCACTGCTTTTAGTTCGCATGATCTGGTTATTGCGTACGTGTTTGGTGGCCTAACTGCCGGCCTATGATCCCCTTCCACTCCGTAATTCTATATTATTGCATGCAGCTTATGGTCTATACTAGAGATTATCCAATCACCTGTAACCAATTGACCTACGCAGCGCTGGAGATATAGTTCCGATATCATGAATCCCGAGAATCAACCGCCCAGGCCGCCCGATCTTACCTACACCGACATTAATTCGTAGTCTCTACTCTCGAAAAAGTAAGCTGTTCCGTAAATAGGTAGTTAAGCCTACCCTACATTGTAGTTCTTGGTTAATTATGTAGTCCTGTAGGATTATTCTATGAACGTGTATAGGAATTGATACAAATGTGAATATGCACGGCAGATAGCTTTATTTGGACATTAACCAAGGATCAATTTGAACTTGAAACTTTGTTAGATTGCCTAGCGTACATCACACTATTTGGGATCCATGAGCTGCCTAGGTAGTAGGAAGATTAATATTAAACATCTACGCGGTGAGGGGGATGTTGGGCTGCATGATGCATCTATGGAGTACCATGTGATAGATATAAGATTTTTCTTGTCTTCTCTTCGGCTACTTTTTTCACGAGAATCCCTTTATTAGATATAACCGAAGAAAGCACTCTGTAAGAACTCGGCAACATTGGTTGATCCATCCTCCTGTAAGACATGTGAGATCCTTCCTGCTTGATTTGGTCCCAGCGTCTAGAGTTCTCTTCGATCTCTTCAGCGAAGCCAGATGCATGGAATATCTCGCAGAGACGAACGCGAGTATCAAGGGATTCCGTAGCACGGAGTGGCTTATACTAATGCACGTCCGCCTAACGGAGAGTGACTAGGGCACCGTTTTGAATATGCGGATGAAGAAAACTATTGAAGCGAGGGTATTTTTTTCACGACATATTTTTTTGTATTCTTCTAAAGAAACACAATTTAGTATAGCTGTACTCCCTTGGATGCTCTTTTGGATGCTCTTCTTAGATATACTCAGGCGGTAAAAAAGCATATTCTATACAAGAGACCTTTCTATATATAACCTTGGAACCTTTTAATTCTCTGCCTGGCAAAGCCCCAGTTGGCATCTAAAACCTGCCATAGGTGGGTCAGAATCTCATCTACCACACAATCCATAAATATAACTACTATAACAACACTTTCTTCATTCCTCCATTCCTCCATTCCCCATCACTCTTGCTCGTTCTTTTCGGGATCTTGGTTCTTATCTTTGAATCATCGAAATGGAACCTCCACCAAAGCGAAGGCGAAGAAGCTCCATCGGACAGACACCCCCCACGTCCAGCCCCGCAACTTCGCATCCAGGTGCTGCGACTAACCTTGGGCCTCCCCCTCCGGGAATCTCGTCTTGACATATACGAGTCTTCCGGTTGATCAAATGACCACTGTCTCACTAAGACCCTGAAGGCAGCATTAAACTGGCTCCCAGAAGGTGGGAGAGATCAATTGGCTCACCACATCATCATGTGCGATGATGACCAAATTCTGGGGAGTCTTCGATAACTTACGCACCGCAGTTATCGAAACCAGTAAGTTTATATTACAAGTGTCTATAAACACGCCAGCTTTTGCTAACATCTTCTCTCTAGTCCATTCGACCGGAAAGTCTCCTTGCGTTACGCCATCTCCCCACCACAGCCGCCAAGCTAGCGTCGAAAAGGTAGCAGCAAAGCTCCCCGACCCCCAGACCCGTTCTCCGGATTTTATGAAGGGCTGTATAGACCGCGACGACCACCGCTGTATCATAAGCGGAGCAGTAACAGAAGCTAAGTGGGTAAAGAACGGCGAACGCGAGGGTGAGCTCTGGGGGACTCTTGAGGTGCATCACATAATCCCGTTCTCGTTGGGGGGATTTGATGAAGGGGTAATATGATCCACCGGACTTGCCAGTTATATGTGACAAATTGCTAATTTTGGTAGGACGATTATAATATTGCTGTGAGTGGGCATCGATATACACCGCGTTCCCTCAGATCAAAGCAACAATGCGAGTCTCAGAGATCAATGACTTGGAGAACGGAATCACGCTATACAGTCAGCTGCATATCGAGTTCCAGGCATTCAAAATCGCGCTCCAACCAACGGTAAGGCTTTCGAGACCAAATACACATCCAAAAGAGCACCCAAAAGAGCATCCAAAAGAGCATCCAAAAGAGCATCCAAAAGAGCATCCAAAAGAGCATCCAAAAGAGCATCCAAAAGAGCACCCAAAAGAGCATCCAAAAGAGCATCCAAAAGAGCACCCAATAGAGCATCTAAAAGAGCATCCACAAGGTATGACAAGGCCGTATAAGCGGCCGACTATTATTGTTAATAATAAATTAATGATCTATACCTAAGCCGAGGAATCATATCCCTAGGGTTGAGGATATAGGTGAGAGCAAGACGGTAAAATAGGCGGTAAACAAATTATATGGGTTGGCGGTCTAAAACCTGCCGGCAGTACTATCTGTCTTCTTGTCCCTCGGAAAAATGTTGATCCTCCTTGGACGAGGCATAGCAAACATGAACTGACCTCCAGCAATCCTACAAACATGACCACTAGGAGTCACCCTAATCAAACATACGTTGTCCCATCTTGGAGGAGTGCCAATCGAAATCAAATCCGCTGAGTAGCTCAACCGGAACACGAGCATACACTTTTTGGGTGCTGCTCATTTCTAGCGTCACACCACAGTGCATACATAGTGTATCAGACCTTATGTGAAGGATATGGTAACATTCTATTTGCCCTGTAATTCGGTGCTTATCTCGCTTTTGCCTTCCAGATTTCGCTGCTATGAAATGTCTAGCTCTCGTTCCCACAGGCTTACCTCTACTCCGTACCCAAAGTTCTGATCTTTTCAAAAGTCCAAGCAGAAGTGGGAATTGTGGCTCATATCGCAAAATCGGTGCTACCTAGGTAGAATGCCAAGGATGGAACTAGACAGCAATTGGTTCGAAGATATGGGGGCATGGGGTAGCCTAGTGGTACCTGGGCAGATCCGTCGACCTATCTGCATCAAGCCCACACCACGTCTACAGATGCAGGGGTTAATTTCTGATTAAAAATCATCCACCGGAACGCGCGTTATACATAATTCCCTTATTCCGAGATGTCTTACCACATCTGCCGCCCTGGGATTTCCCAATAAGGGACAAAGACCTTGATCGAGACCTTGACCAAGATCCACTCGCGCTGGTCAGGGTCGTCACAGTCGGATTCGATCGGGAGATTCGGGATGACAGGACATGGCAAGAGGACTACAAGAGAAGTCGCTCTTCAGCCTGGATTTTCTTTCCACCATCGGCCCTCAGCATTAGCATCATCGTTCAGTGTCTTTCTTTGCCATCATGAGCCACCTGCGTCCATTGAGTTCGCCCAGCAACGGCGTTGCTTTCGTTGCTGGTGCCAACGGAATCACGGGTCATGCTATTGTTGAATATCTTACTCGACGGCCCGAAACTGAATGGTGAGATATTCCGAATCCCTTGACATGCGACCCCTCACATGGCTTTGTCCTTTGCTAACTAGAAGGTTGGAAAAAACAAAGGTCGAAGATCATCATCACCTCACGCAGGCCACTAAATGCTCGCTTCACCGATCCCAGGGTTGAGTTTATTGCCCTGGACTTCTTGAACTCTCCAGCGAGCATTGTGGAACAGATCAAAGAGCTCTGTGGAGATGTCACGCATGCATTCTTTACGTCGTACATCCACAACAACGACTTCTCTAAACTCCATGAGAAGAACGGCCCCTTGTTCCGAAACTACTTAGAAGCCGTGGATCAAGCTTGTCCGAAATTGCAGCGTGTTGTTCTACAGACAGGTGGAAAGGTACGCTGTGATTCTTCGATTTGCCGGAATCAATTCTTTGCCCCAGGTCTCAAAGATTGCAATGTCTAATTTTTACTTAGCATTACGGAATTCAATTCCGAGAGATGACTTCCCCACTTGTGGAAGACATGCCTAGATATGACGGACCTGAATCTATCTTCTACTATGAGCAGGAGGATGACCTGTTTGCTATCCAAAAGCGTCGCCAAACCTGGAGCTACAACATCATTCGTCCCATGGGAATTATCGGATATGCCTCTCAATGTAGGACACCCCCAATGTTTCCGTTACTTCGTTGCTGACGCAATGGATAATAGACATTGGAATCAACGAGGCTCTGCCTATTGCTCAGTACTTCCTCATTTGTCGTGAGCTCGGCGTGCCTCCCAAATGGCCAGGAAGTTTGAGCAGCTACCTTCGGGTCGAGTACCAGTCTTACGCCCCTGGTATTGCTGACTTGACCGTGTGGGCTGCTACCCAGGACTGCTGCAAGGATGAGGCGTTCAATCACGTCAACGGCGACGTGGTAGTCTGGAAGTTCCTTTGGCACCTTCTGGCTGACTACTTCAAAGTCCCGCTAGGCTCGAGTGAGCCCACGGAAACCACTGAGCCAATGGACGTGCTTGAGTGGGCCAAGGATAAGCGCCCTGTTTGGGAGAGTATTGTGGCTAAGAATGGCGGTGACCCCGACGCTTTTCAGCTAGACTCATTCGCCCTGATGAACTGGTACATCACACCTAGCGTGATGAAGTCGCCATTCATTAGCACCGTGCGCAAGGCCAGAAGCTTCGGCTGGACCCGTTACGATGACACTTACGACACGTGGCTGGAGACCTTCAAGTCCTATCAGAATGCTGGTGTCTTGCCTGCTCCCTAGACTGGGAGTGGCATACTCGATATCTGTCGGCATAGTTTGAAAAGGATTTCTTTATTTGAAACAAAACATGTATTCAGATCTGCCGCAAGGTTGAAGTACTAATCTGAATAGCAACTCGGACATTTATCAGCCTAGCGACAGGGCGAGAATGGTCGAGGGCAATGTACATTGTATTTCACCATGTATTTGACATAAACACATCCAAACACATCTACTCCATTCCCTCCTCCAGACAAACCTCTCCAACCTCCCCAACCTCCCCAGCCTCCCCCGTCCGCTCCATCTGCTTCCGCCACAGCAACGCCAGATAGTCCGACGAGGTAGCCTCATCAATAGACTTATCCTCACGAACCTTAATAAAGCGCGGAAAGCGCAGACTCAACCCGCGCTCATCGCTCACTAGACCAATAGCAGCCGGGTACGTAGGACTGAGCGTGATATCCGCGAAAGCCATTTCCCACACTTCGCACGGCTCAAACCACACATCTGGTTCTCCAGAATACTCGACGTAGCTGGGGCGCGAGATGACGTTCGTGCTGCCATGCGCGTACTTTTCTTTGTTGCTTTGGTAGAATTTGTCCGTGAACCCGGACATGCATTTCGTTACGGCTTCTAGGATTCCCGTTTCCGGGTTGCGTACTGCTAGTAGGATCGGAGACCACCATTTCGCTTTGCGGCCTTGGCCGTGCCACCCGGCTATCGGGATCAGGTCGAGGGTTTCGGAGGAGGCGCTGTAGTCCTTTTTTACTTTGAGCCAGGATTCGAGGCGTTTATCTGGTTCGTAGGTTGAGAGGAGGGGTTTGCGTCGGGTGGCTTTCTCTTTGGGTTTTACTTGTTGGTTTGGTTGCTCGGTGATTGTGGTGGCCGTTTCGTTGGGGAGGTTGTTGTTGACTTGAGTGTTCGCACTGGGCTTGTTATCGAGCAGTTTAACCATGATTCCCTCGCACTTGACATCGATAGCAGATTTGAAAAACTCAAGGACAGCCTCGGAATCCGCTGATGTCGCATCCATGCTCTTCACCCAGCCAAAGTGTTTTGGAACCTCTACAAAGAGACTGCGAAGTAGTTCGCGACGTTCTCGAAAGGGGCGATCTAGCAAAGGCTCGCCGTTGAGATACATGAGGTCGAATGCGAAAAGACAGACATTGACTTTGATGTCACTGAGTTCAACGTTCTTCTTTGCACGATTGGTCAAGACCTGGAATGGCTTAAGATCACCGGTCTCACGGTCCACGGCAACTACTTCTCCCTCCAGGATAAAGCTGGACACACCTTCTCCCCGTATTTGCGGGACCAGGTAGACGAGATCTGGGTACTTCTCCGTCATGAGTTCCAGATGGCGCGAGAAGATAGAGACTTTCCCTTGCTCGTCACAGTGTACCTGCGCACGTTGCCCGTCATACTTGTACTCGCAGCTAAAGTCCCGGCCTTGGAGCTTCGTCAACATTTCCGACAGATCGCGTGTGATGCTTCCCAGCATCGGCCGTAGTGGGATGTGCATGGTTAGGCCGCATCTGACCAAAAGTTCTTCTGTGGGCCCAATCTCTAATAAGCAGGGCACCAAATCATTGTAATTAGGATGTCTAGCGTATGACGCTTTGACGATTTCTTCCGCATTGTTGTAGATTTCCGCAAGCTCGTCCTTCTTCAAGCGTGCAAGTTGATGCGGACGAATCTCGAAATCCGCCCCGACTGGCTTGGAATACAAGACAGCCCGAGCGAGAGCAATCAGCATCGTCGTCTTGACTGCACCAATTCGCAGATTTTGGACCAATGTCCGGACAATGTATCGACTCTCCTCGGCGCCGCGCGCATCCTGTAGAAGCTTCTCGACGATCCTCTGCTTGGTCTCTTGACTACCAGGTCCTTTGCTAGTGGCGATTTTCTGAAGCGACTGGTATACTCCCTTGATTCTTAACGGCTTTGGCTTCACCAGAGTGAATGATTGTCGTTTTTTGGCTTCGAATGCAACATCTCCTGCATCGCCATGCTTATCATACAGGGCCTTGAGCCCTTGGCTATTGAGGCCGTATATCTTTTTTAGTGCCTTGGAGATGGAAGAGCCCCCCAGGCCTAGCTCTAGTTCATCGTAAGGAGGTGATATGGAATTGGTTGCTAGCCACACAGCAGGCAGGACACTCAATGGATCCCCTTCAATGAGAACCCGAAGAAAGTTGACCAGTGTATCGACGATCTTTATTCGACTGGTCGTCGCATTCGCCAGGACAAAGGCTCTCGTCAATAAAGCGTAAGAAGCATCCCCGCCTTCTGTTGCCCAATGCGACCGCAGTTCTGCTGCGTATTGACTCGCATCAAAAATCTGGGGGTTTTGATCGAGAGGAATAGCAAGAGATATTGTATCCTCCGTGCCAGCTGATGACTGTAGTGAGAGAGTGCTCTTCTTTGGTATCACCGGCGCTACCGGGAGTGAAACAGGCGAGTCTAATGTAGATGGAGCTGTATTGATCTGCGGATCTGCTTTTGTATATTCGGTAGATGTGCTTGTATTTTCTTGCTCATTCCATTCGGCCTGTAGCTTGCGCGCAAGAGCTTCATCAGAGAGAGTTTGCTCAGTGACATCGGGGACTTTTAAATTGATTTGGTCTGTGGTCTGTCCTTTAAAGAACGACTGAATACTGCGAGTCGGCTGCGACGAATCTCCATTTCTTTTCCGCTTCTTTGCTGGACTGGACATTATTCAAAGTGTTGATAGTGTAAGAGCTCATGGTTGCCACTGCGGAACACGTCAGTCCAAAAGGCGGAGATCAACATTCGCGACACCTCGCGCTTCCGCAGTCAAGTTTCCCCCTTCAACGATGGCCTCCCTCACGGAATTATCTTCGCATGAGCGGACTCGGGTCGAAGATTATTTAAATGACAAGATTCAGGTTTCTGCCGATCTGGAGAGTTTAGATTCGCTGCTCTCCAGTCTACGCGCGCAACAGGAGCTTCAGCGGAAGCAGGTACCGCCCCCCGCCAACAACCTCGACCTTCTCTCTAAACACTACTAATACAAACTCGCGACCAAATAGTTAGCGGAAGCTGGCGAAGCACTTTCAAATGCGACGAAAGCCTCTAACGAACATGCCGAAGCTACTCGAAGGCAAGCCGAGGCGTTCACCGCGGAGCAAGCGGACATCGACCGACGATTAATGGCCATCACACAATCCGAGACCAGCGATGAGGCGGTACGGAGTCTGGAAAAGAGCATGGAGAAGCTCCAGCGGCTTGAATTATCCAAGGGATATGCGGAGTTGCTCAAGGAAGCTGAAGAATTGAGGTAATGCCACTTTCACCAATCGAGAGGGGCTGGATACTGAGACAGCAATACAGCAAGCAAGCTTTGGCAGACATTTCCTCCGAACCACGCGCCGCTTTGAAGCCCTATGCCCGACTACGAACCATTGTCGGACTACTGAAGGACGCCCAGCCTGCCGCCGAAGGGGCGGCCCCACATCTTGTCGACTATACAGACAAACTAGCCTCCGCACTGAGACAACAGATGAAGAAATACTTTAGTGACCGGCTGCAGAAGACGCTTGAAGAGTTGAAATGGCCGACAAGACAATTGAATGTTACCGACCAGCTCCTGGCCCGGTGGAGGCAAGATGTTGAACTGTTGATCGACCTGCAATTACCGTATGGTCAGTCCGTTCATGCCTGGATGCATATTCTAACAAGTTTCTTCTTAGTGAACTTCAAAGCCGTGACACACTAGCTTCCGGGCCGAGCTTCGAGCCACCAGTTCTATTCCCGTTAGAGGTTATGGTGCATCATCTCGATCTTCGATTCAAATATCACTTCAGTGGGGACAAGCCAACCAACCGACTGGATAAGGTAATGTCGCTCTCTATCTACACATAAACATAAAGCTAACTTGGGTTCTAGCCGGAATATTTCCTCTCGCACATAATGGACCTGGTCAACCAATACGGCGGATTTTTCGTCTCTTATCTGCAACCCATCTTCGATGAAAGGGCCGAAGCAGTCGGTCCAAGTCTGGAATGGAACTTTTACAATGCATCACACAGTTACATTACTGCATTGCTTCCTATGCTGAGACAGAAGATCAGCCTGTTCCTCCCTCAAATCTCGAACTACCCTCAATTGCTCAGCCACTTCATTCATGAACTGATGAACTTTGATAACGAGATTCGAGAAACATGGAACTATATGCCAGATCCATATGCGGACGACAATTGGAAGGGCGTGACCTGGGAAGTGTTGACCAAACAGGGCTGGTATGATCGATGGCTTGAAGTTGAGAAGGACTTTGCGTTGGCGCGATACAAGGATATCATCGACACCGCGGACAGTGGAGAAATCGACTACGACGGCATGGAGCTCACTGCAACGAAACCAACAAAAGCTGCAATCCGTGTGAATGACCTTCTCGAAACCATAACCGAGCGCTATCAGCCCCTGTCATCTTTCAGTCAGAAGTTGCGGTTCCTCATTGACATTCAAATCGCGATTTTCGACCAGTTCCATGAGCGCCTCTATTCTGCACTAGAGGCCTATCTCGCGATGACGTCCACGCTTGGACGTACTGTACAGGGAGCCGACGGGCAGGCCAGCGTCGAGGGTGTCGCTGGGCTGGAGCGGCTTTGCAGAGTTTTCGGAAGTGCCGAATACCTCGAAAAGAAGATGGAGGATTGGAGCAACGATGTGTTCTTCGTTGAGCTCTGGTCCGAACTTCAAGATCGGGTTCGACAAAACCGAGACAGCGGTCGCAACGTAGCTGGTACTATGTCTGTCGCAGAAGTAGCGTCGCGTACCTCACCCGCAGTCGCCAACGACAACGGCGCCCACACCGCAACCTCATCCGATGGCGCTCTCTTCGATGAGACGGCATCCGCTTACCGTCGTCTCCGACTTCGCTCAGAAACTATCATCACCTCGACCTTGTCCTCCAATATCCTCGCCGCTCTAAAGCCCTACGCTCGCGTATCCACATGGGCAACGCTGTCCACCCCCTCTGCCACAGCAACAACATCTCCCCTCTCACCCACTTCCGATCTCGCCCATGCAATGCGTGTCTTGTCCACGCAGCTCTCCTTCCTCTCTCGCGCGCTGGGAACTGCGCCTCTACGACGAGTCTCGCGCCAGCTCCTGTTGTCAGTCCAGAGCTACATCTGGGACAGCGTCCTGACCAAACACACCTTTTCTGAGACTGGAGCGGCCCAGCTTGCCAGCGATGTCAATCATCTCTGTCACGTTGTGGATTCTGCACTCGGTGCGTCTAGCCAGGCGGGCATCTCATTGCAGACCATCAAAAAGCTCGGCGAGGGACTGCGTGTACTTTGCTTGAGTACGGCTGAGCAAGGGGACGTCTCTGCAAAGGAGGACCTGCCTTTAAGGCTATGGGATGTGGAGAAGAGGCTGTTTAGGGACAACGAGAGTGCACGGGGCGTGCTTGCTGAGTTAGAGATCGACTCTCTATCGGAAGCTGAGGCTCGCTCCGTGTTGGAACGTAGGGTCGAGATTGGCAGTTGATGGCTTTGATATCACTCTATACCCAAGCTATTCTCCTTGCACAGAATCTATTACTACTGCTCAGGTAGGTATAGTTTGAAACTATGCCGACTACTTTACAACCTCTACATTTGAGCTCCGAGATATTGGCTCATCTTGTTCTTGGGGTGTCAAATTGAATATACAGTCTTATATACCGCACCAGATATCTTGTATGTCGTATCCCGTCTCTCATGTCCATAAGCTGTACTCTATATATGCAAGTAAATCAAAAGAAAACAAATCACGCACCTGCTCAAACGCGATGGACAACAGGCCCGTGTCCACGCTCACCAAGCCGCTTCTGTGGAACGGCCGAGTTACTCGCCTTTAAAGACTCAATAATACCAGGACCCACCTCCTCGATGGCGCGGACAAGCGAATCGACGGTCTCCTTGGTCGTCTGGACATTAACCACACACCGGAAGAACTTCCCATTCCCAGCCGCATCCTCGTCCCCACTAGGAGGCGCAAAGTCCACCATGAAGCCCTTGGGCACGATCGCATGCGTCACCTGCTCAGTGACCTTGCTGTTATTCTTCGCGCGCTGTGTCTCATTTGAGACAATGCCACGCGGGTACACGAACTCCTTGCCCGGGGCGTAGTAAAAGCATACCTGCAGACACGGCGGGGGGTTCTCGCTAATAAGAACGAAATCGGGATGTTGCGCGATGGTGTTAGCCAAGTGCGCGGCGATGTCGCATGCCGAGTCGATCTGCTGCTGGTAGCCCTCGCTGCCGTAGTATGTCCAACCCAAAAACAGCTTGAGGGAATCCGCCCGTCGACCGCATTGGAGAGTGAGGTCTGCCAGGTCCCACACTTCGGGGGAATCGACTTCCAACTCATTGCCGTTGGCAGCGGGCTCGTCCTCGTCGTTGTGGAATAGATATCCCGCGGGAAGGGTGTTGGCCTTGTGGAACTGGCGCATATCCGATGCCAGCAGGTAGGAGCATGTGACCGGAACGCCGAGCATTTTGTGCGGGTTAATGGCGATGCTGTTTGCTTTCTCTGCGCCGGATAGCTTATGCTTCTGGCGCTCGGAGAAGACGAACGAGCCGCCCCAGGACCCGTCGACGTGGAACCACATATTGTATTTTTGGCAAATGGCTGCGATTTCGTCGAAGGGGTCGAAAGAGCCCATGACGGTTGTACCTGCGGTGGCATTGACATAGAACGGCGTCCGGCCTTCGCTCTGCGCCTTCTGGGCCAGTTTCTCAAGCTCGGCTGGGATCATGCGGCCGACTTTGTCAATGGGAACGGGCCAGACGGCACTGCTGCCGAACCCGAGCATTTGTGCCGCCTTTTCCACGCTGTAGTGGCCGTGCGCGCTCGTGAAGAGCACGAAGTTGTACGCGCCGTTTCCGTCGGTTTTCGTGCTGGGGTAGAGGTTGTTGCGCGCAATGACAATGGAGGTGGTGTTCGATGCGGATCCGCCTTGCACGGAAATACCTCCTGCCCGTGGACCGTTCAGCCCGAAGAGGTTCGCCAAGCGTTCGCCGGTATATTTCTCAATGACTGTCAGCGCAGGCGACACTTGGTAGACGTGTACGTTGGTGTTCAAGGTAGCGAGGATGAGCTCTGCTGCCACGCCGGGCGCATTGGTTGACGCATACAGCTTGTCCAAAAAGCCCTGGTGCCAGGTGTTGACCGAGTATTTCAGGACCTTTTGCAAGACCTCAATGAGGCCTTCCTGCTTGGTGCCTTTCTCTGGGATCTCGAGCTGAAGGATATCCCGCAGCTCTTCCGGCTTCTTATAGTCTACCAACGATGTCCCAGCCAGTCCAGTATGTTCATTCGTGCCGTTGGTGCTCTTGATGCCATTCTTCTGTGTCGAGGACCCGCAGGGATCCTCGTCTGCGGATCGGATAAAGGGGATGAGAAGGTCTTCCACTGCTTTCAGAAGCTGAGCATATCGTATTAATATCAGAAATATCGAATAAAGGATCTGGTGGGGTGCAGATCATTGCGACATGGGGTTGACTCACGCTTTGCACTTCATCGGCGCGGTTGTTGGGCTGCGCAATGCCTGACATTTGTACAGATTCTCACGTTCTAGTATATAAAAATGCAATAGACAAGAGCGAGTCTATACAGAAGAAATAGAAAAGCAAACAAGGCAAAAGGCGCAATTGAAAGGGAAAAAAAAAGTTCACCCGGCGATCTCGGAGATGGCGACGATCCCGCAGAGCCTGACATCATCCGTTTCTTCCCTGGAGCATGGTCTATACGGAGTACTCAGCTATTCTCATATTTTGAGGATTCTCATTTTTATATACTTCCAATTATCCTAGATTTCTTGCATATATCATATGCAGACAGGGATGTTATGATTTAGGCTCATCTGCAGGAACCCGGTGCTCTCTCATGTGATTGTCAGTGAACTATATATAAACTAGACTTACTAGACTTTCACACCAGTTGATAATAACTAAGTACAAAATGTCCCAGAAGCCCTAAGCTGGAGGCTCTAGTTCCAAGGTTGCTTAACTATGCAATTATGTAGAGCAGCAACTATTCAGTTAGTTAATAGGACACGGGACGGGAGAAACCCTAATTGTCCCCAGAACTGGGGGCTTAAAAAAGAGGCCCCTAAGCTACCATGGTTGCTTCAGTGACTATATATATATAGATACCTAGGTAAAAACACAAGGAAACAATATATACACTTGAAAATCCAGAACTCTCGCTTCTCGGCATCCCGAATCCATTCTTATTAAGCTGCGCTTCACAAAGTCCCGAAGGGCGAATTTGACGTAATATTTACAACGCAAATGGAGATGAAGATGAATATAAAACGATCATATAATGGGTAAAAATCAGGTTTGCTTCTATACTGTATCACTAAAATCTCTCTGAAACACTGTCGCTCGCATAAACGAAAGAAAATGCGCGGTCTTCTTCTCTCAATCCTCCAGTTTGTCTGCGTCTGCGTCGCCGACATTCCTTCCTGGGACTCATGGCCTCATCAACGCATTCAAGTGAATGACGACGTTAGCATTCACCTGCGTTATTACGGCACTGGGCCTCCTGTCCTCCTAATCCACGGAAACCCTCAACATAGTGTAAGCTACGACATTATCATGTCCTGAAGAAATCCATGCTAACTTTTGGCTTTCTCTTCTAGCTCGCCTATTCTAACATTGCCCCAATCTTGGCCGAAAACTACACCGTGATTTGCGCCGACAACCGTGGCGCCGGCGACTCTTCAATTCCAGCAGACAGCAACTATACCGCCTCTACACACGCCGATGACTTCAAAGAAATAGTAGACTTCCTGGAAATCAACTCAACATACATCTTCTCACACGACAAGGGCTCTGGAATTGCAGCGGCGTTTGCGGCCAAATATCCTTCTTACGTGAAGAGAATCGGCTTCTCCGAGTATGCCCTTCCCGGCTTCGGATACGAGGAGTTCTGGACACCGAGCTCAGGCGGTGGCATCGGCTGGGACTTGTACGAGAATTGGCAGCTCGGCTTCTTCAGTGTCCCCGACGCAGCACAATACTTTATCCAAGGCCGCGAGAAGGAGATGCTGGCTTGGTACTTCTGGCACGCTTCATATTCCGGCAACGAAGCTATCAGTGAGGCTCATTTGAATCGCTACGCAACGTCTATCTCGAAACCGGGATTCTTGCGAAGTATGCTGAATATATTTTCTGTATCGACGGTCACCCAAGACGCTTCATTCTTCAGCGCATCACTTGGTGCCAACCCGTTGCCAATGCCGGCGTTGGCTCTTGGAGGCGAGGCGAGTTTTGCGCCGGAGGATGTGTTGCAGCAAATCTTTGGGTCGGTGGCCAGTGACCTTCAAGTTGATATAGTGCCAAAGGCTGGCCATTGGGTGTTGGATGAAAGTCCTGGATGGGTTGCTGATCGGTTGTCGACGTTCTTTGGGGAGGATTCCCAGGGTATCCCAAATGTGGATTTGTCTTTTTTGGCGGACCAGGTGACACTTGTTTGAAGATGTTGGATATCTGTTAACTTCGTGTAAAATTAATTTTCGAACATTCAAAAGTGCTCTTAGGTTATATGAAGGTTCCTGTAGCCTGACATTTGTAGTTTGCATGGCGATGTCGATTAGCGAGAGTTGACACAGGGGAGAAATGGGCATCACTAGTCCAGGGCGGAATCCGGGATTGAAAGCTTCGTCTTTGCTGGGGAGGCCTGGCAGGTAAGAAAGTGCTTTTTGCAGAATTTGGAGCCCTCCCACGGAGAGCTGATGCAGTGCTTATTGCTGCAAAATCCCTGTTTAGCATCTTTTTCCAGAGAATGACGCCTCAAAAACTCATTGAACATAAACCGCCCATTGCAGGGTACGCATCGGCATTTGAGCCCAATATGATCTCTCAAACGATCTCTGTAAAAAACACCTATCTCGAACGAGATTATCGCGCTATATAGGCACACCCAGCACTAATCCGTCAACGACCCTTTCCGGCCCTAGGCACTTGAGGCTGAGTGAGGCTGAGGTGGAGTAGGCCTTCAGATTGGGCAACTAAAGTACGGGAATTAGCAATGGGGGCACAAGGCAGCAATATCTTGTATAACTTACCTTTTCTGAGAGTCTTTTGGTTTTTTGACGGACTGCTTAGCCATGAAACTGCCAAATCCGCAGTCGGTTCGCCATCTCTAGACTCCTCGGCTTCGTCGGATTCGCTCTCCCGATCTTCTCTGTCTCTATCTTCTTCATCCTCCGAATACCCAACTTCGGATTCGGATTCGTTGCCCCGATCTTCGTCTCCGGCTGCTTCAACTATTGGGAACGGTTCTTCGATGTTCTCACCGGAGAGCGAATTAAAGACCTGTTATTCTCATTAAATGATGCTCATTTGTTCTTTCATCGTCACGTACCTCCAAAGGTTCGCATTCCCCCTTTTTGAAGTGTCCTCGTTGGACATGCCTGTTGCGGCCGTTGGGGTTAATCCTCCGATACCATCTATTCGATCACCTTGATTAGCACGTTGTTACGATGTGAATTATTTGGGCGGGGGGAGGGGAGGATGCGAAGGGGCAGAGCGGTATAAGTTCAAAAGAATGAAGCTATTCCCACCATACAAATCCCCGTATGCACCCATTTCTCAGCGTTGAAGCCTTTTCACTATGTGGTCGTCCCCTTCTCTTGGATCTCACCTTTGTAAGGCTCGAGATTAATATTAATATAAGGAGGCATTTTGTGAGGGCGGTTTTCAACGCTGGGGATTCGAAGAAACCGATGATTTGTGGGGTGGGAATAGCTGTAAGAATAGCTTCAATTTACAGTAGACGGTATAGAGCGGTGTCCAAAGCGGTCTATAATTCAGGCATATTAGGCATCCTTCTGAATATTGGTGCTGATGTCCATCTCTTGTAGTGAATACTACGGGGGAAAAGCAGAGGAGGAATCGTTGTTCATTAGAAACTAGAAATCCAGGGTTTATATCCCCTGTCAAACAAAGCATCCATAAACAAAAAAACATCTAAGCAAAGGCTCAGTCTGTCAAACAAGCAAACATACAGTATATGCATGTATCACCATCCCCTCAGTTTTGTACAACCCAAGTTCCTCGAGGGCGATAGATGCCTTGATGCCGTTCAACATTGGGAGAACCAGGAGAAAAATTTATGGTTAATAGTTAATAAACGAGTTGCTTTGAGAAGTTGCCCTTAAAAATTGATCAGCACCGGCTCGGGGCTGTCAATGTCATAGATCCCGAGCATCCGGGGAAAGCAGATCTGCAAATATCTCCAAGGTGTTTTAGAATATGATATATTGATTCATGGGAAAGCTATAGAAATAGATATAAAGCAATAAAACAATTGAATGCATTAACGCCTTTTTGTATGAGTACATGTGCATTTCGTCCAATATGTAATTTTATCACCAGTACCTCTTCACCTGCTAGCCACCGCAGTCTGGTTCGCACCAGTAGCGCCAGCATCGGCTGCTTCCTTGGCTGCTGCATAACGGGCCCGAGCCTGCTCAAGCTTAGACTTGGGACGCTCGGCGCCTTCATTGCCCTCAGTTCGCTCCTCAAAGCCCTTGGCCTTGTGAGTCCAATCGCGACGGCGGCGCTTGAAGAGATCCATTGACCAGTTTCGCCAGACTGCGCGACCCACAAAGGAATCGCGGAGCTCCTGTTCATGCTGCTCGAGTTCTTGCGCCATGCGCTCCTTGACAAAGAAGATATCCTTGGTTGCAGTCCAGAGCGCATCCACCACGTGTGACCCGCTGCTGCTCAAGGCAAGAGGTGTGAGGTGGCCCTGGAAACGGGTGGTGAGCTGTCGCCGGATTTGAGGCGTGGAGGTTGTGGAAGTCAGGGCCTGTTGGAGAACGCGGGAAGAGGTGGGTTCTTGGGCAAGTTGTACGATGGTTTCGGATGATTGGGCGAGGAGACTCGTGTAGACAAGTTGGCTGAGAGGGCCAGGAACGGTCAACATAGCCTGTACCAGCAGAGAGCCATGGAGTTTCTCTGCTTTCTCGGCCGCAGATACCGGGGGTGGGCCTCGTGGCTTGCGCTCCTTTCCGTCGTTGTCCTCGTCCATATCATGGTCTTCAGATTGCGGGGCCTTGTTCTCGGAGGGGTTGAACTTGAGCATCTGCTGCAGTCTGATAACAGGATCCTGGCTATAAGCGCCCTCGAGTGCTTCGGCAAGAGGCTTTGTGTCAACGCCACGGACCACACACCGCTCGATCAACATTTTAGGGACAATGAGTCTCGACCGTTCAATCAGGCCCGGAACTTCAGGGATAATGTTGGTCAGGGCAATCTTCAAGTCATCCTTGCCGAGTCTTTCCAGCATCCGAAGAACCACATATCCAGCAGTGCTGTTGCGAGAGAGGGAACCGATTCGGTCACCCAAGTTGTTCCTGTAAAGGTTTTTGAATGATTTACCAGGAAGGTATCGCACCATAGTCTCTAACAGGCGAGAACCAACTGGGTCGTATAGGAGACCACGAATGAAAACCGCGCTTTCGGATTCTTCCTCAAACGACTCGTCGGGAACCAGTCTTCGGATGGTCGACTTAGGATCTTTGGCGCTGGACTTTCCGAAGTGCGAAAGCTCCAAGAACAACAGCACCTGAAGAACAGGATTTCCAACTGGATGAGTAGCCAGGGCTCGGAGATAAACATCATCGAGACCGGCAACCATATCGGTCATGATCTTCTTGAGTGCCGGCTCAAACGCCTCTGGAACAGCGTGTTTCTCGGCTTTCGATTTGCCTGCCTTCTCCTCGCCCTGAACCGTCGGAATTTCAATTCTTTCCTTCTTGCGACTTGCGACAAACGACTCATTTGACGTGACATCAACCGGCTCGCCTGCAAGAACCAGTAGTAGCACTCGGATTGTGTGCGACGCAAATCGCTCCGTCAACAGATAACCCCAATTTTCTTTCAATTCCTCAATAACAGCCATGAACATTTCTGCGAGCGACAGCTCCGGCTCTTCCTCTGCTTCTTCGTCCGACTTTTTGGGTTGAGATTTCGTCTTTTGCATGACGGCAGGCGCAGCGTGAATGAAAAGTGTCTCACAACAATGACTGGCGAAGCGATGCTGCACTAGGTGGAGGAAGTGACCGATAAATTTGCTGAATATCCGGCGCAGTTGACGAGCGTCTGACATTGAAATCAATTTCTCCATGAGTCTCGAACAGCCCTGACTGCAGGCAATCTTCAATTCCTTGCCACTGGCTTCGGCGTACACACTGTCGACGAACAAGCTGCGCTCTTCGGCATCCTGGAACTGGTTGAGCTCCAGCATTTCGTTGGCACGCTGGAAGTATTCGGACTCCTCCTCGTCTAGAAGACCGTAGAAAACCATGTCTCCATCATTATTAGGTTGCTCGCCTTCCTGCTCTTCACCCTGGTCAAGGGGAATATAGTCCTCATTTTCGGCAATTTGGATGTCATCGTTGGCCTCGTTGGTCTCGTCGGCGTCGTCGGCAGAGGGCTTCATTCGCTTCGCGACCGGTTCTTCGGGAGTTTCCTCGAACTTTCTCTTGGAATCATCTTTTTGGGCTTTCTTTTCGGCCCTGCGGCCTCTCTTTTGTTGTTCACGAGGCATTATGGCGGTGTGTCGTGAGGGAAGATGGAGTTGAAGCGCTGGGAAATTTTTTGGATAAGCGGTGGTCCAAGCGTCTCCGCGGTGATAAGAGTTTGGTCTGTTTGCAACTGCGGCCATTCTATAAGACCAAAACAACAGGCCGATGATTGAGTAGAGCAAATTATAATTGGATTTCATATGGCATCACTAATATACAGGTTTCATTTTGTATCTTTTACACCGCAGAATAAATGGCAGAGACATGGCGCCCACATTCAACCCGCTGTTCCATACTCACATTGCGCTTCCCGACCTTGCCCTTGTGACGAGGCATGATCTGCAATCGCGCCTCAGCCTGGGTTTTCTTGTTTTCGGGGGGTGCGTTGATGTAGGTAGGCTTGGACTGGTTGCTTCGCCTTCCTGTTCCAAGCTGGAAATGCTCGTTGCCTCCCCACCAGAGTACGTCATAGCCATAGTCTTTAGATTGATCCAAAGAGTCCTTGGTCGTCTTGCTGACATTGGTCTTGTTGTCCAAAATGGCAGAGACATGTGTTGTACCGACAGACATGGCCCTAATGCGGATAGGGGTCATCTGCTTTGTCTTCTCGTCATACTCGCTCATGCCACTTAGAGCTTTCACCTTGGTGGGCGAATCCTGCAGGTGAACCCATCTGCCATTGCCGAGAGTACCCCAAATTCCCCTACCACAGGCCCATGTGTCTGCATTTACATGCCCAAGATCATGAACATTGGCAGCCTCTTCTTCGTGTCCCAGAATACGCTTGGAATCGACGGAGAAGAAGGTGTTGGCGCCACCAGCAGCAATGCTGGTAACCTTGGGCAGATACAGGTTTCTTCTATATAGTTTTTGAACCTTCATAAGGATAGGAGCATCCTTGAAAGGTCTCTCGGGTTCAAAATCAACACCCAATTGGCCAAATGAGTTGTCACCAAAGCCAAACATACGACCATCTTTGCTTAGCGCCAGCGAGTGGTAGTCGCCACAAGCAATCTGAACAATCTTAGAGCCTTTGAGAGCTGTAATTTCATGGCAGGCATCTGCTGGCCCCTTGGGTCTGGTGGACCAGGTAAGTCCCTCCACACCGAGTTGACCAAGCGAAGGGTAGTTTTCGGTGGATGACGCCGCAGAGAAGACTCGACCAGAGCTTGTGAGAAGCAGCACATGTTCCTGTCCTCCACTGATTGTAATGACCTTTTCACCAAGCTTCAAAGATGGGCTCAGTACACGGTAGCTCAGATTAGACTGATTGGGCCAGAACGGAACCCAAGAGCTTTCCGTTGTCTTTGGGCCGGTGCTTTGCCCGTCCTTGGATGTGGGCAGTGAGTATACAGTCCCATCCGAGGACAGCGCGATGATTCGACTTTCGGACAGAGCGAGTGAGGTAAGGTTCTTGCCGGTCAGAGTCACCGTGGGTTTGAAGTCCGACTCGGAGTACGCCTGGCCCCATTGAACTAGATCTCCGTTCTCGGTGATTGCTGCGCCTGACTTTTCCGCGATCTTGAGATCTCTCAACACCTGGCCGTCAAAGTATTTGAAGCGCCGAGGAGTCTTGATGTCGGTATCCTTGGATCCCGGATCCACCACACGATAAACGTTCGAGCCCCATGTGTAGACGGCGGGACTTTTCAAGCTTCGTTTTTCTTGAATGAACTGAGCTTGGAGATCGGTGACATCAACGGGCTCTTTCTTCGTAACCTCCGGGCTACTCATCCAAGCCTCCTTTCCACCATCAGCTATGTATGAGTATCCTAAAAATGCTGCAGTTCCTGTCACAGCAAATCCGAGAGAATTGCGGATCCAGTGCGATGACGGGCCTGGCTTTTGCGATTGACTGCTAGCAAATCGGGACCATGGCGCATTTAGTGACTGAGCCGTCGAGTTTCTGAGGGGACGAAAAGCGAGGACGGAGTGCGTCGCGGGCCGTCGCATTTGGTTTTTCAACATTGTGGATGATGGCTGGATCACCAGCTAGAGCATAACCAATCTGCAAAGGTGAGATGATATCCGGGGAAGCTCTCAATGCCGCGCCTGTGATTTGTTGCAGCATCCAGGCGGGAGCTCACGGCAGAATCCATCTCGGAGTTGACCACATCACAGTTGGACCTCAACATCTAACTTGGGCTGAATTTCACTCTGGATAAAGTCGATAGAGAGAAATGAGCTGCGGGTTGACTCCTATCACACTCCCTGGGCCTTGACCGCACCATGTCTTCCACAAAGCAGCAGCGTGCCCGCCGCCAAACTGCCCCCTCTGGCCCGCCGCGCAAACCCACCGCTAAAGAAACTCAATCAAGCCTCCAAGCATTGGACGAGAAGTCACCCAGCGCTTCTGAGTGGAAAACACCAGGATGGAGCAACGAACTTGAGTTTTCGCAATGGCTTAATGATGTTAAGGGTGACCTGATTGAGGAGAGCTATGAGGAGTACCAGTATGATCGACATTGGACGGTTATCGGAGGTGTACTAATCTACCTTTGTGTAGGAATTGCTTGGATGAACTTGAACAATCGAAAGAGCACATTGACGAAATTTTAACGAACACCCTGACCCTTTTGGATGACCTATCCAGCTTGTCCGAATCATTCAAATCGGTCGAGACCCAAACATCGAACTTCGAGAAACAATGCCAAGGGCTTTTGTCTGCCCAGGAACGAGATACAAAACTTGCGAATGGCATCCAGAACAATCTCCACTATTACGACTTCTTAGACCCCGCATCGCGGCGGCTGAATGCTCCCGGGGCGGGGAATACAGTTCGCGACAAGGAATTCTCGGATATGTTGAGGCGTCTGGACGTGTGCTTGGACTACATGGAAACACATGTGAGTGAGAACGCCGAGGATATTTATGCGCCCATCGCTTACCTCTATGCAGCCGGATCAAAAAGAGGCAGAGGTCTATCGCTCGAGATACCGGCTACTGCTAACGCGTGCCTTGACGCTTATCCGCGGCAACTTTGTATCTTCACTTAAGGATATTTACCAGAATGTCTCCAAAAAGATTTCAGATCAGCAGTTGAACGACACAGCCTTGTCTGCTCTCCTGTACGCCAAGTTCAGGGTTGGAGCACCTGAGCTGAAGCAGATTGGAGTCGAGATTCAAAAGAGAGCTGTGCCACCGCTCAACCCTGATCAAAATAACGAAGCAGAGTATCAAAGTCTGATGAACGAGCTGCACAGCAATTACTCGGCTACCCGTGCAAAGCTGATCATTCCGCTTGCTCGCAAAAAGCTCGGCGAAATCACACAGACGCCTAGTTCGTCCAAGGACCTCGTTGCCTTTGCTCGAGCTAGTATCAGTTATATCCGTGGTCTGTGCCTAGACGAATATGATCTATGGGGAGAATGGTTCCACGGACAAGGAGGTTTGTATGACTTCCTTGAGACGCTCTGTGAACCACTTTATGATCACCTTCGTCCACGGATTATCCACGAGTCTGATATCGTCAAGCTATGTCAGCTGTGCAATCTACTACAGACTCGCTATTTCTCAGACCCAGAAGAAGAACCAGAACAAGTCGAGACGAACCAACTTGACTTTTCTGTTTTGATCCAGCCCGCTCTGCAAGACGTCCAGGCCCGACTTGTCTTCCGTGCTCTGGCTGTTCTGCGTGACGAAATCGAACGATACAAACCTCGCCCAGAGGACACCGATTACCCAATGCGCAACCGGCAGGTATCTCTGACTGTGTCAGACACTCAGATCTCGGGCAAGAAAGACACATCTGCGGATACACTAATAGACATGACGGCCAAACAAGCCGACGACATAGGCGAAGCTACAACGGAGACAGACGGAAAATGGGACTTTGAGACCCAGACCGCCCTAAAGGGCTGGTATCCAACCCTGCGAAAAGCAATCTGGCTGCTGAGTCGGATATACCGTCTAGTGAATGTAAGATGCCTCCACCGTAAGATCCCCAACCGCCCACCTATACTGACCACCCCAGTCCACCGTCTTCGACGACCTAGCCCACCAAATCGTACACCAAACAACCCTCTCCCTCCAAAACGCCAGCACCCTAATCTCCGCCAAAGCCACACCAGCCGACAGTCAACTCTTCCTAATGAGCCACCTCCTAATCCTAAAACAACAAATCGTCGCCTTCGACATCGAATACGTCTCCGCCGACATCTCCTTTGACTTCTCCGGCATGACAAGTACATTCTGGGAGCTGCGCGAACGCGGCGGCCTCTTCAACCCGCGCAACTTGATGCGCCTCGTCGGCCACGGCCTCGTCCCGCGCGTCGTGGAGAACATGCTCGACGCGAAAGTCGAGTTGGATGGTCGCCTTCGCACAGTCATCAACGACTTCATCAATGCCTTCGCTGCGCGCATGACCGCCTCGCTGCCAGCTCAATTCGTTGATTCTCGCAATCTGGCCCGCGGTGAACTTATCCTTCCTTCTTGCCGCACTATCGAGAAGGAGGTTCCGGGTCTGCGTAAGGTCTTGAATGCGTATATCGACGACACGCGTATGAAAGAGACGCTTGTTGGGGCGGTCCAGGACCGCACTATTCAGATTTATGAGGATTTCTTTGAGAAGTATACTTCCTCCGAGAAGGCCAAGGGCAACTTTGTTAGTAAGAAAGGGAAGGGTCGGGACGATGCTGTCTGGGATGTCAATACCTTTGCCGAATGGTGCGAGGGTGTGTTCCGTGTCGGCGTCGCTGGGTTGCAGGCTGATATCCCCGAGGACGATGACGATCTCCTAAGCACCAGTTCTTAGGATTTGGATTCGCTCTTATGATCTTTTTTTAATATCCGCTTTTTGAGCATAGATACCATGTTGAGTTGAGCACTTTTGTACATGTACAAGCTGAAGAATTGATTGTACAAATTCTTGTTAGTTCTAACAGCAATTCTTGCTGATTTCGTAGTGTATCACAATCAGACTGTAAAGAGGGAATAATCCAGTTCCCCCGGTAAATGTTATTATTCACAAAGTTCAGAAAAGGTATATACAGCTGATCAGAAAGCCGGAAGAATCCAGACGACAAATCTCGCTTGAAGCATGTCAAAAAAAAGGGTATGTACGGCCGATAGGAGAAAGCGCAAAACCATGAAGTTACTCCGAACCCAACGAAACAAGCAAAATCAAACCAAGGGAATTCAAAGAACATCCCGAATCTTCGCGTACAATTCTGTGTCTAGGAAGTTATAGTTCGCATCGGACTCGCAGAAGGGATGGCGGGTGAGCAGGGTTCCGGCAGTAGGACGTTCAGCCGAGTCACTGGGAAGATGTTAGTAAAAGAAAATTCCAAAAACCAAGGTCTGAAAAAGCGATCCATGAAAACTTACATTGTGAAGCAATCGTACATGAATGCAAGAGCCGCGGGACTAATGTTCATAGAAACATCATCCGGAATCGGTGGAGCCTGGCTCAGACTGCCGAGTTTGAAGATGGCGCCAATGGCCTCCTCTTTGCTCCATGGTCGACGGCCTGCGAACATTTCCAGCACCACACAGCCAAGGGACCAGATATCGACCTTGGCGCTGTAGCCCTGGCCCTGGGACTGGATGACCTCCGGGGCCATCCAGAAGACGGAGCCTTGCATGGAGTTGGATGAGTCGTTGCCGTAGATGTCGTCTGTCTTCTTGGAGATACCGAAGTCGGAGATCTTGCATGTGCCATCAAGATCTAGGAGGATGTTGTCTGCTTTGAGGTCGCGGTGCAGAATTCCCTTATCGTGGAGGTATGCCAGTCCGCCCAGGGTTTGCCGCGTCAGTGATCTCACGACACTTTCTTCGAATTTGCCATGCTTGCGCAGACAGCTTCCGACAGACCCACCGGAAATATACTCCAAGTAGATAGAGATGGAGAATTCACCTCGCTCGCATCCAAGATACTGTACGATGTTGGGATGTTCGAGGTGCTGCATCGTGTCGATCTCTTGGTCCAGAGCGGCGACCATCTCCTTGATACGGTCTTTGTCTGCCCCTGCAATTCGGGGGTTGATCTCGACCAGTTTGACAGCCAAGACTTCACCATTGTCTGCGTTCATGCCTAGGTATACGCGACCATAAGTACCCTTGCCGATAAGCTGACCACGGATGATGCGGAAAGTGGGCTGTCGCTGAGGAACAGGCCCGGTATTGGACGCCACTTGGGTGCTGTTTTGGGGGATCGGATCGAGTTGGCTAAGCCGGGTGCCTGGCCTGGGCCTGATTTGCATAATTTTGGCGCCGAACATCTTGGTACTCTTTCGGCGCAGAAGATCACCTGACCTTTGGGGACCAGCATTGCTAATGCTGTTCGTTCGGTTTGCTCCCTGGGCCACCTGTCGAATGGATTTCATGCGAGAAAGTCCGCCGCCACCGCCTCCACTACGAGCAAGTTTCTGTCGAGCAAAATTGGCAGGTTCAGCTGGTCTCACCGGAGCTGTATCAGGCGTATGGGTTGCATGCGGCATAGGTGGCGGGGCCTCCTTTTTCACGTCATGTTCGCCGGTAGCCTTGGTACTGGGCGATGAGGGCTCATCCAAGTAAGGAGCGTCAAGATCAACGTCAGGGAAGAAGTCATCGAGATGGTCGATAACGCCTTCGACAGCAGGTCTGCTTGCCCAGATATCTCGGGCAAATGACTCCCGCCGTAGTGGCCCAGGTCTCTCATCTTCAGGTGAGACTGGTCCCCAGGTACTAGAAACCGGTTCCTTCCCATCAGATGCCTCTCCGCTCGAACTGGGACCGGCAGTGCTTGGAGATTTGAACCTGACGGACAATTTTGATCTCAACTGATCTTTTGTGTTGACAGTGAGCGATGGCCTCTCCGACTTCTTGTCGGCCTCGGCTTGCGCTTCTCTCTGTTCTTCCTGGGCCCTTGAAGGTCGGACTTGGAATAGGCCATCGTCCGAGTCATCATCCGAGTCATCATCAGAGTCCTGTTGCTGCTGAGGAGTTCGCTGGAAGGATACTTGATTCTCTTCAAAGTCGAACTCTGGGCCAAACGACTTGCGAGATTGCAACCCTGGTCTCGGTGAGTCTTCAGAAACAGGCTTTTCAGGTGACTGATTGGCAAACGAGACTGGCGGTTTCTCGCATTCTGTGCCCATCTTCGAGGCGGGCCTCGAAGAGTCTGAAACATAGTCAGCGGGAGATCGATCAGGCCGCGCTGTGTCATGCATATACTGACCAAGGGTTGTTCTACTTGAAAATGTTCCAGTAGAATCAAGTGATCCTGGTCGCTCAGACTCGGAGCTTGCACTGTCTTGAGTGTTGGCTGAAGGCTTAGATGTAGCCGGTACCGAAGGCAATGGCGTGCCAACGGCACTTGTAATGCGGCCAACGCTGGCAATTGCTGCGCCCAAGGACGGCTGCAACCGGTTTTCACGGTTTTCACGGTTTTCACGAGTGGTGGGTCTCCTGCTGAGAGAATTGACCTTGGTAAGAGTGTTGGACTCGATTGGCGCTGTTGGAGGTTTGCGAAGTGGTACAAGCGAATCCCCCTTCTTTTCATCATAAGGCGAGATACGAGGACTGTCAAAGTCAATGATCTCGTTTCGCCTGTACCCGGTGTCACTGTAGGCATTCTTATTCTGCTGAGACTGCGGCATTTTGGATTGCAAATAATGTTTTTGTTTGCGCTCGACTTCGCGGAGATGCTCCTCATGGCGAGCGAGCAAATCGGATTGGTCAGACCCAAGAGCTTGGGTTGCGTCCTGTACAGGCTCTGCCGAGGATGCCTTCCCTGTTGAAGCCTTGAGAGTAGTTTGCCGAGAGCCCAACAATGGAGATTCTGGTCTGGTGCGATGCGGTGATAACCTGTTAAGGGCATCTTCGTCCAGTGGCTTCCTGTGGACCTGGTGGTGTGTTGCCGTGGGGGACATATTGGACTTGTCCGTGAATGAAACTCCCAGGCCATCGACTCGAGGAGTATTAGATGGCATGGGAAGCATAGGAGTCCCTCGTACAAACAGCTTGAGAGAACCATATGCATCTGACTTGCTTCGACGCGACTGTGCGAGGTTTGCGTCACTCATAGGATCCTCATGCTCACTCTGCCCGGGCTGAGTGAGATAAATCTGAGCGTTGGTCGGGTCGACCGCGAGGCTTTCACAAATCCCGTTACGCAATGACTCGTACGAGTCCAGATCGGAGATGTCAATCAAGCGGAAGTTCAAGCCATCCGTGGTGACAAATACCCATTTTTTCGTCTTTGTGGTCGCCGTGGATGGACGCTCACCGACCGACATGTCGCTGGAGTTGTAAGAAGGCTTTATATAAGGGAGATACGCTTCATTCGGGCGAGTTTCCGGGCTCGTCGTAGGTGACGAGTCCTCATGCTGCTGATCATGAGATGGCTGGTTTTTCGGCTTCTTCTTCAGAATATTGGAGAAAAAGCCTTTGTGCTCTTTAGAGTACGAAGACGAGGCTTGGTCACTCCATTGCCGACCAGAGGCATCTTGAGGCGAGGGACGAGCACCCTCTGGGCCTTGCCTCCGAGCATCATAATCTTGGCCTTGTCTACGTGAATCATAGTACCGGCCTGTGCCCCGATTGAATCCGGGAATCGACTCAGTGCTATTGCCCCGAGAGTGATCGTACTGTCTCAACGTCAGATCCCCAGTAGATGATGAAAAAGCTCCTGTATAAGCGGGCGATGCATGTTGCAGGGCCGGGCTACCACTATTTGGACTTTCTTCATGGGGCCGAAGAGCTGACCCCTGAAAAGTGCCCGGTTCACTGCCAATGGACGGACTCTGGCGTCGATGATCGGTGTTCATCCCCGACAAGGCGGTGCGGGTATACTCGGACCGTAAATGGTCAGGTCGCATCCAATTTTCTCGTGCCGGGGAGTCATTGTATCTCGGCGAATCGTGGCCAGCAGGGACCGGCATGGTAACCGAACGTTGCCCAGGCTGCTTTTGGCCGTTGTTGGAGGCGTGCAATGCACTCAGATGATCCGGACTCACATCATTGACACCAGGGATAGGGCCAGCAGAGCGTGGCTCGGGAAAATTATTGGAAAAGTAAGCTGCACTGGTCTCAGGGAACGCAGTCGCCGGCGGCTGCGTCTGATTCAGTGGTGTAGAGACGGTATAGTCTTGCGAACCATCATGGATTTGACGGATTAATTTGCGCATACGCTTTCCTTCATCTCGTTCCCGGCCAGGTTCCCATTTTTTGCCACTCCGGCCGACCTCCTTTGCCAATTGAGGATAGACCACTTGATGCATTTTTCCAAGATTTCCTCGCCCGCCAGATCCATGTCCAAGCTCGAGGAAGTCAGCGCCTTCGAGCTCCAAGGCTTTGAATGTTTCCTGCCAATCGTTGGAAAATCCATTCTTCGCAAGCCAGAGGAGCACGCGATCCAATGGCCACTGAATCGCAGCTTCACTGTGAGATAAACCACCCAGCGAGGTACCGCTAGGATTGTGGCGATGACTTGTAGTTTTGGTAAGCTCGGTAGTTTGAGCTGTCGCCTGCTGCTGCGGACTGTCGTTGGACGTCAATTCATGAATGTTGCCATGAAGAGCGTAGGGCGAAGAAATAGTGCGCCCCCCTGGCGTCTGGGGAAGGCTTGGGTCTGTTTTATACGGGATGGAAGTATTGATGTGATCGTGCATTTGGCTGAGACCCAACCGTTGTCTCTCGGCATTGGTGTGCGCATATGGATCATATGGAGCAGCTCTTCCATGGGGGTCGAACAGCCCTGGAATGCCAACGCCAATAGTATCGTTCCCGGGTATATAAGTTGCGGATGTCAGGGACTGATGGTCATGACGCGGAGGAATTATCGACAACTGAGCTGGTGGGCGACCGTATGTTAGATGCTGGTTTGGTGCGGGGGCAAGAGGTGGCGGCGGTGGGAAGCCTGAATTCAGCGGCGGTCTGCCCCAGCTTTGCTGCCACCCTGTTTGAGCCCCATAGGTCGCCCCGGGAGGCGGGCCAGGAGGAGGAGGTGGCACCATCGTTTGGGCTTGTGGGTGTCGAGGCGGAGGCGGAGGCAGGTTCATGTGTTGTGTTTGAGAGGAAGGCGGGGGCCCCGGGACATATTGCTGACGACCATCCATTGTGATAGCCGATGCACTGGATTTGCCTGTTGGCTGTAGTTATATCGCGCTGTCTCGACTGCGACGCCCAGGAGGCGTTTGGGCAGAGGTGGTTTTCGGGGTTGTTTAGGTATGATCATTAACGCATCATGCTAGACGTCCTAGGCACCAAACAGACGGTCGGATTTGAGGACTGGATACTTGGTGTCGTTGATCACTTCGGAAAGGCAGAAATGAAATGAATTTAGGTCGTCAGTGCGCGAGTTGACATGGTTCGGTTCGGCGTCGCCGATGTTATCGCAGCGCTTGGGATTGCGGAACAGACCGAGATCGCGCGATGGGCTGGTACAAAGCCAAGAGAATCTCAATAATCGACTCAAATGAAGGGGGAAAAAAACTCTTCTGAACTCAGTACATGGTTAGTCACCTGCCGAAGAGCTCCCAAGGGTTCTGGAGGGCTGAGGCGATTGGGTCGAAAGATTGGAAGATTCCAAGATCACAAAAAAAGGTCGAATGAAATCCAAGCAAAGTGGAAGCGAACACAGAACACCACAACCTCCTTACTTCCGACGTATTTCGGGAAATGGAACTCACCGAGAATTCTCGAAGGGATAATATATCAAATGGCGTGTGAAATGGCGTTTATATTGCTTTGATGCACTAGAGAAGGATCGTCACGTGGCTCTTGGATTTGGTACCTTTCTCTTCCTTTTTAGGGTTATAGCAGTCGTAGTCGTCCTGAGTATCTAAGACACAATACACAGCAAGAAAGAAAGAACAGTACAACCTATGTTTCAACCCTTTCTGCATGGGATACCCTCCAGACCCCTTCCGAGATCCTTGAAATCTCCTAATCTCACCTTCGGTGGCCCGTGATCACCTAGTGCACCCGTTGGGCGCCAATAACAGCCCTGTGGCGTCTGTCTTCATTTCTGACCTGCTCTCTACAAAACGTTGGATGAGACATCCATGGTTTAGTGTACCCCTATAGTTGCCATGGCCCGGAATACTGGTATTAGAGCACGTCCTCTACGCAGAACTCCGTACTTATACTAGAAGTAATAGAGCTCAAAGTCTGTCACTTGAAAAAAAATAAGAGTAAAAAAAGGCATAATAAATTAATTATATCGCGCTAGTTGCCCAACAGAATACCATACCCGTGAAGATTATTTTTGAGAAGTCGTAAACATCCACAATTGGACACATCAAGTGTCCCCATTTGTTGTACACAAAACAATCTTGAGACTTTATATCTCCAGATCTAGAGAACAATACCCTTGTTCTGTTTCTTGTCCACTCTGTAATGTCTCCACATACCGATACACGGAACAGCAAGCACAAGAATCGCCGTCGCAGCAATGCAGCCGTACCTCTGACTGTAGCCGTAGGCGAAGTTGATCGCATCACGTTCCTCAGTGCCAAACAGAAATTTCATTTGAGCAACATAGCCGCCGGCGTAAATGGTAGCCCACTAATCCTTAGCACTCTCCGGCAAGGCCTCGCGTAGTCCCTGGAGGAAAGTGTTGGCGTAGATGGCAGCAGAAACAGCATAGCCAATGGCACCACCCAAGTTTGAGAACAGAGAAGCCAGCGAGATCATCATAGGGATACCCTCACGGTCAGAGGCACACATGACGGCCATCTGCTCGCCGATAACCATCATACCTCCAGCAAAGGCAATGAACATCTGACACATGATAACGTATCCGATGTCGCTATCAGAGCCACGGAAGTGAATCATCAGGCCGGCACCGAAGGTTATCAATGGAAGAGCGAAGAAGAGATAGCTGTACTTGAACTCCTTCACGTAGCGAATATAAAGGCCGAAGAGCGGGGGCCAGAAACAAGATCCCACTATGTATATCGCTGTTATGTAGCCGGTCACGTAACATCGAGGTTGTATACGACTATCACAAAGTAGTAGTAGTATAGATCCTAGGAGTAGAAGCTGAAATAGAGGATAGCCGAGAGACCACAGGCGCCGAAGACAGTGCGGTCCCTAGAGAGCTGGTAGGGGATAAAATGGGTGTGGGCGAACCATTTTTCCTAGGCTATAAAGACGAAGAAGAGGCAGAAGCTAATAACTAGGGGCACGATAAAGGCGGCTTCGCCGTATTGGGTACGGCTGTAGTTGGCTAAGCTGAAGGGAAGGAGGAATAAGATAAAAGCCGCTATCAGGATGAAGGTACCGATAACTGCAAATTCGGTTGGTGGTTGATTAAGAATAGAGGAAAGATCTATAGTTAACGTATTCGGTAAGCCAGTGGCCATTGTAAGCGAGCGGCCACCCCCAAAACATATAGTAAATGCGATAGATTACAACTTAATATCTCAACAACGGCGGTTTATAGGAACTTTCCCTTTTAGCTTAGTAGTTTATATATGATATCCAGTCCCTTTAGGTAGTTTCGAGAAATTTAATGATTTGGTGACTGAGATATATATATTTCTAGATTTTAGTGATGTAATTTTCCGTAATTTTTGAAATGATGATAATATAGTCTTCTACTCTCTTTGAAATTGATATATGCTACTACAAATTCTTATCGATACTTATCTATAGCAGTGACAATTAAATTGAATCGTGGTGGTTGAAATAATCTGTCGCATTTACTATGTGTTTTGGGGGTGGCCGCTCGCTTACAATGGCCACTGGCTTACCGAATACGTTACTCACTATCAAACTTATGTAAGTAGTGAACAATGGACTGCGTGGTAGTCCGGCCGCTAACTGTATCTTACTTGCAACTTGGAAGTAGGAGGTAGATACGACTGAGATATCCAAGAGTATCAAAAAGATCACAGGGGAAATACCCTGTTGAAATCCCAATCCTTCCACTTAGTAGACCCCAAACCACGTTGCATTACCCGACCCGTCAGATCTCCAATGTAAATGCAAACGTATCGGACGCCACAGGCTTATTTTGCGCAAGGTGGAGAGGCAGGCGACAATCAGATGTTTTCGGGGCTCCACCCAAAATCAGCAGAATGTCACACGATGTAGAGGTGACCTTTTAATAAATACTTTGTCGTAGGCTTAAGATGGGATGTGTAAGCTAGAAATGATGAATGGGTACTAGGTTCTGGACTTGGGCATAAGGCTACTGTTTATGTCTATACACATTCTTATCCATCTTATCAGATGAAGATTATCAGATCGACCCAAACCCAAACGCCGACAGGTGTATGCCGGGCGCTCTCGGGCCATTTGTTCCAAGGTTCCTTTCTCAGCTTTTGGCAGATGCGGCCACTACCGAGAGATTTATTTCTTTCCTGGTGTTGGAAGAGCAGATTCTTTTTTCTCGGGGTTTTTTCCTTGTCGAGCCAACCTTCGCGGATCCAGGTCTATATTTTCACACTACGAAGTATACGCAAGAGTTTCTTTGTAGCTTGGCAGATCTACGCCAGACGCTATTTAGGTAGACTGAATATCAAGATTTCATTGTATTTCGTGAGTGAATAGCGGAGATGTTCGTGCTACTCAATAACGAGCATTATTAAATCAGCTGGTAGTGACCTCCCTCTTTCAAAGAAAACGCCGTGAAAATAGAAAACAACCTGTCAAGGCCCAGATAACCCAGAGTTCAGATATTATGCTGTTTCCATGTACATCGTGACATTACGATAATAGGCATAATATGTTCTCGCGCTTCGATAGCTTAATTGCCGCCGTTGCGATGCGCAGCGGCCTCGGCGGTCAACTTCAAGGCTGCAGGGGCATCATTGCGAGGCATGTACAGCTCAACCAGCTAGATAGTTCGTTAGCAGAGAATTTGAGACTTCCTCGTGTTTGATACTCACTCGAAGCTTGTCGGACACGTTGAAGTCATCGTCAGCGAACAGCTGGTTGAGTTCGTCACGGGTCTTGATACGGTAGCCTTGGTAGTTGTCCTTGGCTCCGAAGACTGTGGGAATGTTGGCAAATTCCCACGGCTGGATGTCGTTGTAACCTGCGTCCCATCCGTGGATGTATCGCTCGATGGTGTAGCCATCGTTGCAAATAACGAAACTGGAGATGGTCAGTTTATGAAATGAGAATTATGAGCTGATGAGGATTCTTACACGATAGGGTTCAGCTTATTCTTCAAGATAGTGCTGAGTTCCTGCACAGTGAGTTGGATACTTCCATCGCCGATGAAGAGGATGGTGCGGCGGTCTTTCTGCTCCTTAGCAGCGAGAGCAGCACCTTGGCAGGCTCCCATGGAATATCCAATGCTACCCCAAAGAACTTGGCTAATGGCAGTCACGTTCGCGGGGAAGCGAGTTTCCCAGATACCAAAGTTGGCAGTGCCAGTCTCCGTAAGAACGATGTCCTTTTCCTTTAGCCACTGTCCGACGATCGGCCAGAGCCATTTGTGGGTGATGGTTTGATCGGTAGAGCCTTGTTCGCTTTCGGGCAGTCGGTTCGTGATCAGAGGGATAGGAGCAGGGGTCAGAGGATTCATCCGCTCAACGACCTTCCTCAGAACACCTTTCATGTTGATATCGGGATACTCTGAGTACCGCACTCTCACGAAGGTACTGTGGAAGTCGATGGTGTTCAGCTGTCCAACACGATAAGTGAAACCGGTAGTGTTGAAATCGGACTTGATCGCTCCAATGCTCAGAATGAGGTCAGAGGACTCAACGGCCTCACTGACTCCAGCATTAGACCCGTTACCAGCATAAACACCGCCGAAGTTCTTGTGATCTTCGTTCACGGCTCCCTTACCCATCGGAGTCACAAAGGTTGGCAAGCCAGACTTCTCCACCAAGTCGCGCACTTCATCTAGTGCACGGTGACGAATGGCACAGGCGTCGACCAAGATGACAGGGTTCGTTGCGGCATGGAGATACTTCAGGACAACATCGACCACATAGTCCTCCTTCTCCGGGTCATTGTTAGGCAGTGAAAGATCAATCGGGGTCTTCAGGCGATCACCGTTGACCTTGGCAGCGACCATATCAGTTGGCAGGGTGATGTACACCGGACGACTGCGGATCCAACATTCACGAATCGCACTATCGATCAGAGTGGCTGCGTCATAGGGATCGTTCAGGCGTGCGACATAGCAGGAGATACCCGCGCTCATTTTGGTAAAGACATTGAAATCTCCGTTTCCGAGAGTATGGTGCAGCAACATTCCATCCTTTTGAGACTGGGTGGTGGGCTGGCCAACGATGTGGATGACTGGGACAAATTCGGAATATGCGCCTGCGATGGCATTGACGGCAGACAACTCTCCGACACCGAATGTGGTGACAAGGGCACTGATACCGTTCACGCGAGCATAGCCATCGGCAGCATAGCCTAAGAGGGACTGGTGTTAGATCCAAATTGTTCGTTCGTAGTAAAGCCTGTCTTACCGGCATTGAGTTCGTTGCAGTTTCCAACCCAGTTGAGATTACACTTAGGCAGGTAATCCAATGCTACAAGATTGTAGTCACCGGGTACACCATGCACCGAGCGGATTCCAACTTCATGGAGACGTCGGAATAAGTACTCGACAACATCGATGGGATTCTCTAGCTCCCTGGTGGCAATATCGGTAGTTGCCATGATGAATTGATGTGTTTGGGGGGTGGAGAGATAGAATGGAAGGATAAGAATGAAATGGGGAGGGGTGATACTTGAGGCGTGAGAGGTGTTATATACTTGTGTTTGCTTCCTTGATAGAGCCGCAGGTGAGACCACTTTGAACTACGTCATTGATTTGATGTCATACCACCACTTGGCTATTTTTATGATATTGGATGTTGTGTTCAAAAGATAAGGAATTTGTTGAATCGGCTGAATTTGTTGAATTTGTTTCTGTATTTAGTATCTTCAAACAATATACCGCATATACAATATTGGAACATAGTACGATGTAATAAGCATCTGTTGTTGAAACCCGGCTAAACCCGATCACAGCCATCTCCCTGCCGATCACACAAAACTCCCACCCCCACCACCTCAGACCACCATCCTGGCATATCAAACGCTTGGTTTGTCTAAATGGGGAAAAGAGCTATGCCTGACAAATCAAATCGCGCTTCAAAGAAGAAAAGGGTTAGTTTCTATATCTTGATTGCCAGAGCACGAACTAATGGGATTAGGGTGGTGGTGGAAAATATGGGCCGCAGAAAAGTCGCGTCGCTATTGAATCTGGCGATGTGGGTGTCTTTTTGACATGCGATATGGGCAGAGAAGGGAAATGTCTATCTGAGGCTGTGGATATTTTTTCTCAGGTGGGATGATTTTTCTTTTCCCTTTTCTCACACCGAAGGTGATTCCTACAGTTTCGTTGACTTTTTTTTATCTAGGCCATTGAGGGCACTGAAAATCAAGAGGAAGAAGAGCAAGATACTGATGATGAAGATATCGAGGCCCAGATCCGAAGGGAACTGGAAGGCCTACAGCCCAACAAGGATAAACGTCGTCAATTCGAGCCCATGCAGATGGAAATGCCATGTGGTAAGTCGACGATTACGTTGTATTCCCCCCAAAAACGCCATTTCGCTTATGCGCTCGGCCCTTGGAACCGTTGATTGGTGCTAATCCCTGATAGTGACATTCATGCGTCTTGATCCCTCAATAGACCCGGTGAAGCTTGTACACCGTCTGTGTATCGAAGCACATGCCCACCCGGAGACTAAGAAGAGCCGGTGGATTAAGCGCATGCATCCAGTCACGTCAATGCGGAAGACTTTGAGTGTGGATCTAGCGGCTTTTGCGAAAGAGATTCTCAAGCCTCATTTCCATTCGGGAGGGCCGCCGAAGACGGTGAGTGTCAGGCCCCTACCTTCCCTCTTTTGGCTTTTGGGCAGTCGGAGATGCTACTGATCTGGGAAATGACCCGACCATGCATGTTGCTGTGAGGGGAAATATACTTTGAGCATTGCTGATTTGTCATTTATTTAGTACGCCATTCGGCCTACTGTGCGAGGCAATTCGAAGCTCAAGCGTGACATTATTATCAAGACTGTTGCTGATGCTGTCGGACCTGAGCATCCGGTGAATTTGACGAACTATGATTTAATGATCCTCGTCGATGTTGCCCAAGTGAGTACTAGAAAACGAACCCTACCCTACTAAATCTTTAACTGACTCGTCGCAGAATGTGGTTGGAATGAGTGTAGTGCAAGGCGATTACGATAAGCTGAAGCGGTTCAACTTGGCCGAAATCTACGATCCTTCACCAAACGAAGAGCCAGCAGCCACGGCCACTGAATCTAAGGCTTAGTATCAATGGCACAATACTTTCCACAGTAGGCACCAAGTTACTTTTAGTGGAATCTTTTTATACATACTGTGACCCATGTTACTAGTCGTTTTCTCTTCTGTCCTTGCGATCAATCCAACAAAGATATCTCAGAAAGGCCAGGAAGCCAGTCGTTCGGCGTCATCCAGAGTATCGAAATAGTCTATAATCGATTAGATGCAGGATGTCTCCCAAGTCAGACATCTTTGATATGGGGCATCGTGTGAAAAGTATGATCCCTGTAAATTTCAAATCCCGTAAACAATCATGTTAGTCGGAGAACCTTCTCTACTTGATATTATTATCGAGTTTTCCGCGACTAATTACTATCGTTGAAAGAATTGAAGACCATTAGAGGGTAATCGATGAGACACCCACGAAGAAAGCTAGAACCCCCCTATTATATTTTATATTTTATATGCTTCTTTGGCTTTGTGGAGTATTGTTTCATTGTTTTCGGGGGTTGAAAAAAAAGAAAGAAAGAAAGAAAGAAATAGTGCAGGAAGTCGGAATGGATATATAATCGACACGACATCAATTGTATCCACGCTAAAAGCACACTACTCGATATTGAACCCCCCCAGTCTTTACTACATATCACATCTCCTGCAGCTAGCCTTGGAAGATGCTACATTACGGAGTAGAGGACCCAAAAATCGTAGCCGTCCACGGGTCCAAGGGTCCCGGCGGCATGGACGAATCAACTCCATAATTCAAAAAGAGTGAAAAGAATTATGAACCAGAAGATGGAAGCTATATGTAGATCTACGGGTCTACTTCAGAAAGTATTTGTAATGCAAGTCATTTAATTCAAGAAAATCTCCGGTGGCTTGCATGGACGGGTTCCATGGCAGTTCCAGAAAATAGAATTATCAAACCGGAATACGGAGTAGATCGTCCAAGTCTTGAGCTCAGTATGCCGAGAAGAAGAAATCGAACTTTGGATTCTATATTTCTGGATCCCACGGGAAGAATTCGGCAAGGGACGATTGTGATTGGTCAAGAGGTCAAGTGCTCGGATGATCACCTTTCTTAGAGCGGGATCCTTAGGCGAGACGGCTTCACTTAATTTACTGGTTCCCATATTTCTTATTACGCGTGGGCCAATGTGATAACAGCGTCCGTACTCTCGCTTGTGAATACTTCCCTAGTGAAACATATTCTTCCAATTTGACTCCGCAGTCTATCTTCAACCTCGGATAACAATTCTCTATCGTATCTCGTGTGGATAAACCTAGAAGCGAGAGTCATGGCGCTGAGAACACGCTGTCACGGTGCTTCTATTGCGGGTTACGTACGTAGACGACCATGGCGGTCTGGTTTGCCCCATTGATATTCAACTCCAAGGAGTACGGAGTACTCCGACTATGGATTCTTTTTCGCGTATTCTCTGTGCTAGAAGCGAGATTTGCGCCACATCTACTGGGAGTAGTATCTCCTCGGAATATATTCATCTTTGCCTTGCAAGGTCTATGATTCGCGATTCATACATCACCCCCTGTCAATATCTTTTCCAGGGTTCATGAGTCGTAGCCTTAGGTAGCATCCCCCTCTGTTTGCCAATCTCCCCTACCAAATACACCATGATGGAACAACTTAACTTGAAAACATGGTCTGCGATGCCATCACTCAAGGGAACAAACGGCAGCGAATCTTTTCATCGGCAGTCTCGTGCCGTCGAGGTAGACGAACACCATAGACTGGACGATGTCCTCTCGCTGCTGTTTCCTTCCACAGTCCGTGTGCAACACTCACATCCAATTTTCGGCCACATGCACTCGTTACGGCTGCTGACGCTGTCGAATGGAGCTCAGTTGTTGCTCAAGGGATCTCCATCATCAAGGACCGCTCTCCTTCGACGTGAGCGGTCGTTCCTCGAAACCGAAGCCCAGTTCCTTTTACTTCTAGCGCAAAGTGCAAACCCTTGTATCCCCCGGCTCTACCATTATGATCCCGATGCAAGACGCCGGGGATCTGCCTACTTGATCCGACAGTATATGAAAGGGAAGAGTCTGGCAGAGATGGAAGGCGAGCTCACCTCCCAGCAACGAGACGGTATCGACTACCATTTGGGCTTCTTAGTGAGCGCCATCGGTCAAAATGCGGCCCCTGGTTTTGGGTCTTTGCAGCAAGTGGCATTTGGCGCTGGAAGACCCTCCTGGCGAGAGGCTTTCTGTGCCCTGTTTGAAGGCATTCTTCGCGATGCCGAGGACATGTTCATCCACCTTCCTTACTCGGAGATCCGACACGAACTTCGTCGCCTGGCACCTGCTCTTGAATATGTTTCGCTGCCACGTCTTGTGGTGGTGGACTTTGGTCGACCCTGCCACGTTTTGGTAAACGAAGAGTCGGGACAGTTATCTGGAATTGTGGACTTCAGCAGTGCCGTGTGGGGCGATGTGTTGATGGCAGAGATCTTCGCGAATGCATCCCCGGCAGTCTTGCAGGGAGCAGGGATGGCGGTGTCCAGGACAAGGGAGGAAAATATCCGGCTGGTCTTGTATGTGTCTGAATACTGTCTACTGTCTCCAATTCTTGTGCGTTGTTGCTAACTCTTTCTTTTCAACATAGGTATGCGTGCTACCGGCTGGTGTCCCGAATCACTGTGCAATATTATCGAAACCGAGACGAGACGAGCGAATTTGACGCGCGGAGGCGATTGACAACCACGATTGCGGAAATGACGAGACTTAGATTGGCATAACGGGGCAAACTGATTTAACTGAGCGCTTGATGTATCCAACGTGATACTAGATGATCACCATTAGACTGGTTCTGTTGCATAGCGAGATTCCTTCGAGTGACGGGGCCGGCCCTATCTAGCTGCATGCGATTTGGAGTTTTGACATTTCTTTGGCATTGATCTATAGCGTTTTTATCAAAGGGCTCCAATCGAAATAAAATTTGTTCTCATGTCAATCTATGTGTTATAGAACAACAAGACCTTTGGGAGAGAGAAGAATCAAGTTGCCTTCAATGCCAAGTCGGAACTGATAGGGCGATAGGCGGAGCGGGGCAGATCCGTTGTTTAGCTTCTGCATGGCGTCAATGGTATTCTCTCTCCGCACCTCCGCACTTGTTTCTACTTTTCTCATAACCTGCTACACCTCTATCGCAGATGGCTCAGTTCCTGCGAGGAAAGCAAGCTGGTATCCAGAAGGATCTGTCTGAGGGCTTGTCCCCGGACTTGTTCCTCCTGGACGATGTAAGTTCTTGGCATCCCAGGCATCTCTTTTTCCCAACTGACACCGCTGTTCTCAGTTTGCACGATGTGGTGTAAACTCGCAGATTAGTGCAATCGCATATGATCCTATACAATCCCTCATCGCAGTCGGTACCAGTGATACTCAGTTTGGAAGCGGGCAGATCTATGTCTTTGGGCAACGACGAGTTTCGGTGGTCTTTGAGTTCCCGCGGAAGGCGTCCGCGCGGTTCCTCCAGTTTTGCGCCGACAAGCTGGTCAGCATCGACTCCAAGAATGAAATCTGCATATACTCCTTGGTGACTGGACGCATGGTGGTTTCCTATGCGCCACCGGGCCAGGTAACCGCTTTGTTAACGGACCCTTGCTTGGATTATGCGTTTATCGGCTTGCAGAATGGTCCGTACCTTGATCAGGGAACCGAAAAGAACCCAAAATTGACCTTTGGATAGGTGAAATTATTGCGTACGATATCGATCGAGAGTCCTTAACGCCATTCAAAGTCCCGAACTTGTGGTTGGAACGAAACCCCCGCGCGCGGTTCTTCCCCGTCGTATCTCTGGAGTTCTCTCCTCGAGACATTGGCAAGATTCTAGTGGGATATCCAGAGGGAGCAGTGACATTTACTTTTAAGCAAAATATTGCTCAAAAGTACTTTGTTTACGAAATCCCTCCTGGGGCACCGGGTGGAGACTCCCTACGATCCCACGACGTGCGCAGACCCAAATTGACCAACGCGATCTGGCACCCCAATGGAATCTTCATTTTGACCGTTCATGACGACTCAAGTCTAGTGCTCTGGGATACAAAGGATGGGCGCAAGCTTCATGCCCGGACTGTCCAGACACCTAATATCGACCAACCAGGTGCTGGTGGCAGACCAGGCTCACCTGGAGAGGCTGCCGGGCCCAAAGAGCCGATCACAAAGGTTATTTGGTGCGTCAAAGATAACCCGGATGACACTGGTCTTTTGGTGGCTGGTGGTCGACCAGTAGGTGATCAGACCAAGGGCCTCGTTTTCTTGGACATGGGCTCGACGCCCAACTATCAGACATCCTCATGGCAAATTCTATCTACTTATCTCGAGCGGCCACGGCGACAAATCAACCTCTCTATCCCACCGGGAGCTAAGGTTGTCGACCTTTGCCTGATCCCTCGATCCTCGCCCTACTTCAATGGCGCCCATGACCCAATCGCACTCATCGCTATGTTATCATCAGGTGAAATTATTACACTGAGTTTCCCCAGTGGGCACACAATCACTCCCACTAACATGCTTCATCCGTACCTCACTTTCGTCCATCCCTTTGTAAACAAAGCCGTGCTTACTCCCGTTGATCGGACGGTGTGGCTTGGTCTGAGAGAGCGCCGGTCGCAGGGACCCAGATTTGCAATGGGCGGCGTGGAGGCGAAGAACCCTCTGAAGCGCTTTGAGAACCGCAATGTTATTTCGACCGCACACGCAGATGGAACCGTCCGTGTCTGGGACTGTGGCCACGATGATGAAATTGAGAACGGCGACGTGGTTCAAGTTGATCTTGCCCGTGCCCTAGGCCGAGTCGGCAATATCGAGGTGACCGAAATGTCTCTCGCTAGCGGCTCGGGCGAGATGTCTATTGGACTCAGGACTGGAGAGCTTGCTGTCTTCCGATGGGGCAATAATCCCTCATACGGGCATGAGGAGTCCCCTGGTGCCAATGAAGGGCCAGGGAAGCTGACTCCGATAACCAAGCGAACTGACCCTGGTCTCAAGACAGGAATGCTACCTCTGACTCTTTTGAATATGCAACAAGGTCCGGTGACGGCTTTGAAGCACGGACAGGTTGGATTTGTAGCAGCTGGTTACCAGAGTGGTACTTTGGTGATTATTGACCTGCGTGGGCCTGCCATCATACACACTGCACACCTGTCAGATCTCCTCAAGGGGCCGAAGCGGAGCGGTTTCCGCAAGAATCGAGGCTCGGACGAAGTCCAACCAGAATGGCCCACTCAGATTGAATTCGGTGTCATGACTTTGGATGGCGAAGGTACATACGCATGACCCGGTAGCGAATTGGACCAATGTACTAACCGTTTTCTAGACTACTCGAGTATTTGCTGCTTTGTCGGCACGAATAAGGGCAATGTGGCAACATTCAAGATCCTTCCTGCTTCCAATGGCACTTACGAAGCTGCTTTTGCTGGATCATCGGCTATTGAAGACAAGGTGATCAGTGTCATTCCCATCGATGCCGAGTCTGGTGGTCTTGCTTTGGCTACACCAAGTGCAGTCGGAGGTTTGAGGAGTGGTACGAAAACTAATGGTGTCGTCATTGCCGTGACTGCGTCTGGCTGTCGAATCTTCAAGCCTCCGACATCAAAGGGTGCCCACAAGGCATGGGATGACTGTCTCTGCGACTCAGCAGCCGTTGTCAAGACCGAGGGACGAGGCTACAGCCTGGTTGGTCTCTTCGGTGACGGCCACGCGCGAGCATTCTCGATCCCAGCTCTTCGAGATATTGGTTGCACCAAGATTAACCATATCGCGGATATGCGACGCCTCTCGGAAGCTTGCATCACCCCTACTGGAAACATCATGACATGGGTCGGCCCTTCAGAAGTCGGAATGTTCAATGTTTGGGGAGGTGGAAACGGACTGTATGCGTCCCCCATCGATTCGCTGAAACATAGTGCTAATGCTTACTCACGCACAGGCACCCCTCAAACGACAAGCTTTACAACCCCGAAGCCGTGGTTCCCCCGCGTCCAACCATCACGAACGTCCAATGGATCTCCGGTACACAATATATTTCACCGGCTGACATGGACATTCTGAGTACGTCAAGCCCCGTCAGTGCCAAAATAATTGTAATCTAACACCAAAACTAGTCGGCGGTCCAGAGCGACCACCATCGAAGGGGATGGTCGAACAGATGAAATTCGAAGATCAAGAACGTCGAAAAGCGCTAAGAGAAGGGCGGACCCCACCGACACCTGCACAGGGTAGCAGCCAGGAAGGCTACTGGTCTTACATGTCACGTCAAGTCCAAGAACGCACGGAGCGTCTCGGGATTGTCGGAGATAGCATGGACAGACTAGAGGAGAACAGCAGCGGCTTCGCCAACGATGTTAACAAATACGTACAGTCACAAAAGAAGAAAGCTGTCATGGGCGGTAAGTCGATCTTTTTCTTCAGGTCCACGGACCTATGTGTAGTGTTCAACCCCCTTGCATAACTGTTGCTGACCGGTCTTTTCACAACAGCGCTTGGTTCCAAATTTGGCTTTTAGGCGATATCTCCTACCGAGTACGAGGTTTTTAAAAGTGGGTGAACTATACATCCTAGGAGTCTTTACATTTTTGTTTCCGGCGTCAGGCTAGTTGGGTCATGGTGGGATGTGACCGATCACTTAGCAATTTCACCCCTCCCGTTGGCTCCCCGCTTCGAGCTGGATCCACCTTGCTCGTACAATTGTACGTGTTTATTTGTCTCCTTCGGAAAACTTAAGAGTATAAGCTATCAAAGCTAGTTCTAAGACATAAGCACACCTGGCTACGTATGAAATGAAGACAAGTACATAGTAACAATGAACCTAATAAAGTGAGACATAAGTTCCCGTACTATGTACATTGCTAAATAGGGTAAACAATAGACTAAGGGTTTGTTTTAGTGAATAGTTTGGTGGTAAAGGAACGCTCTATGTTGTAGACATGCTTGGTGTCAATCCTCGCCTCAAAATACAATGCTAGTATTTCATAGATTGTAGGCGGTTTGACATTCATCGATGCCCTCCCTCCCTGGTGGATATTGGGGAGTTGGTTTGTGTCACAAAACGGCCTCACAACTGTACCTATTACTACATGTAGATATTTGGAGGAAAGAAATATCAACGGCTAACTGAAGGCTAGTGGGATTCAAGATTGTACTAAATCTATTTCATAGACCTATAGTCAGTGCCAATTCAGGGCAAGAACATGGAAAATTAGTCCAAGGGTCATAAACATTGCGTTCTGGCTGTCGTTACATAGCATTCAAAAAAGGAAGAGTTTAAAGGCAAAGAAACCACTCCTGCGGGCCGGTGGGACACCATAATTTAGTGTACCATGAGCTCGGGCTGAGGCTGGTGAGTTGGCTTGGCAGCATCGTCCTTGTGTTCTGCGTCGTCACCCATCTCGACATCGTCGTCACCATCACCACCCTCTTCCTCATCAAGATCATCCTCATCGTCGTCACTCTCCGCCTCAAGATCTTCACTTTCGGCGTCGGAGATCTCTTCTTCCTCGTCCTCCTTGCCAACAGGGGCCTCGGCGCCTTCCATTTCATGGTCATCACCCTCGGCGGGCTTGTTGGAGTCCTCGAGCTCCTTGAGGAGTGCAGCCTCGAGCTCACGCTCCTCGGCACCGTAGGCTCCACTGTCATCGTCGAGACCATCGGCCTCGGGCTGGTCAGGCGGGTACTCGGCGGGGGCAGAGTCATCAGAGTCCCTAAGAAAGAACAAAAAGGTAAATAAAAGCCCCACTAGGTATGTAAACAAACAAAACAAGGGATTCTCACCATTTGATGGCAAAGCGGGTCACACGGGGCTTCTCGGCGAGGACATTGCGGCGAATGCGCTCAATAACGGGCTTCGCAGGGGGCTCGGCTGCCAGCTCCTCGCTGTCGTACTCGTTGTTCACGTAGTAGCCAACACGGACGAACTCTCGGCCATCGTAGCTGCAGGTGAGGAGGATGACGGTGACGCCAAGCATCTCGGAAGTAGGAATGCGCTTAACATCAGGTGCGTCCGCCTCGAAGATGAACTTGTTCACTCCGACAGGAATGGGACCGACGAGGAGGGAATCGAGTTCTTGATCATACTCGGAGCTGTTATAGTTAGAATCTGCGAGATTGGTATGAAACAAGGAGTGTTGAGAGGGTGGACGCACGAAGTGGCGGATCCGACGTAGGTGAGTTTCCATTCCAAATCTGAAAGAACTTGTTAGAAAACTCGACTGGAAAAAAAGAGAACAAGCGAGCACTCACCCTTCTGAAGCTGCTCAAGACACTCGAAGGTGATTTCGAATTGGTAAGAGGCGGTGAAAGGAGCCGGGTTGTTGAGGTTTTTCACCCCAAGCAGTGAGACGACGGACATTGTGATAAGATATGAGGGTATGTACGGGGAATTAAAGAGTTGAAGAGGCAATAGTAGAATATTGTATGAACAGGGGGAGTGGAAAGAAGAAGAAAATAGGGAAAACAAGAGAAATCAACAGGTCCACAAGAATGCAGTTTACTCTTAACCCCTCTAGCTCAATGCGAGGAGCCCATCGATCGACGCGCCTTTCGCGTCCCTCGCATTGTCCTCACCGCCCGCACGTGACCCCAATTTCACTACCCGGGCAACTTGCATCACAGTCATCGCAGCTTTGCTCTCTCCCTCTTGGCCATTATTTGCTATCAGATACATTGCGGCTGAGGGTTATCTCGTCAAAAGTGGCTGTGCTCCACCTTAACCCTTGATCTTCGGAAGATTTGTCTTTATTTTAACTCATCCTGATATCACATCGCGCAAACCCTGCTTCGGCTTGCGCCGTGACCTTCTGACGTTCCCAGTTGCTCACTTTTCCTCGACCTTGCGGTTATCGCATCAATCACCCCATTATGGCGGACGATGAAGCCGAGGCTGCCTTCTTCCAGGCTCAAGCCTTGAATACTGATTCCCAATCCCCCACCGTGGAGCAGGAAGGTGATAACTCAGACGCAGAATCAGATGACTATGACCCCTCACTGGCATTAGGGGATCAGTACTCGGCCTCATTTCCTGAGACCCAGAAACCTGATCCTGGCCCAGCTGATGCAGCTCCCTCGGATGAGACCGAAGATTCAATTCCCAACCCGACTGCCGCCTCCGATGCAGATGTCGCCTCAGACGCAGACGCAGGCCAGACCAGTGATTCCCCCGCCCCTTCTCACAATCCCTCACATGCTGAGTCGTCGACACCCGTGCCAGCATCTGCTGCTGAGGCACAGCCCAAGACCCGAACAATTGGCGGATTTGAGGTTGATGATGATGAGGATGACGAGGGTGATGCGGAGTATGAGCCGCCGGCTGTACTTGGGGGTGAAGATGTCAATGCTGTGCCTGTGACCATGTCTGAAGATCCCAACTCAGGAAATGCAATGCAAAACACTTCCCCTGATGTATCATCACACCAAGCTGAGCAGGCACCTGCCAGTGGACCAGATGTTGCCAATAGTTCTTATTCTCCTGATCCTGTTCATAATATCGATCCCTCTTCTGTTCCTGTCCAATTGCAATGGGCTGCGCAAGACTTGCAATCCGCAACCATGCAGAACAGTACTGTTCCTACCTCTGTACCTGACTCTCCTGCTTCAAAGGGTCGTCTGGCCCATGACCGTGTCGGCATGCTGGAAGACCGGATTCGGGAGGACCCCCGAGGTGATATCCCTGCTTGGTTGGAGTTAATTGCCGAACACAGAGGCCGCAGCAGACTAGACAGCGCACGCGACACTTATGAGCGGTTCTTGAAGCTGTTCCCCATGGCGGTAAGTTTTCCCTTTCCTTGTCCTTTCTTTTTCTCTCTCGGCAAGGTACACGATTACTAATGGGATACATCTCAGGCCGACCAATGGGTGGCCTATGCCAGCATGGAGTCTGAGCTCAATGAATTCTTCCGCTTGGAGCAGATCTTCAACCGAACGCTCCTGGCAACACCCAGCGTTCAGCTCTGGTCTGTCTATCTTGATTACATCCGTCGTCGTAATCCGTTGACAACAGATGCATCTGGCGAGGCACGGAAGACGATTTCATCGGCATATGATATGGCCATTCAACATGTTGGAATGGACAAGGATTCTGGAAACATCTGGACAGACTACATTGAGTTCATCCGTTCTGGGCCAGGAATCGTTGGTGGCTCCGGGTGGCAGGACCAACAAAAGATGGACCTACTGCGAAAGGCCTATCAACGAGCTATTGGCGTGCCGACCCAAGCTGTTAATACTCTCTGGAAGGAGTATGATCAATTCGAGATGAATCTAAACAAGCTCACGGTAAGCTGGACAGTACTTGAATCCAACTGGCTCGTATTAACGTTCTCCACCAGGGCCGCAAATTCCTTCAAGAACATTCACCGTCCTACATGACTGCGCGCAGCTCATACACCGAATTGCAAAATATCACCCGCGATTTGATTCGCACTTCGCTTCCACCACTGCCTCCTGTTCCTGGCTCTGAAGGCGATGTTGAATATTCAGCACAAGCTGATATCTGGAAGCGCTGGATCGCGTGGGAAAAAGAAGATCCTCTAGTACTGAAAGAAGAAGATCCTGCCGCTTACAAGTCACGTGTGGTGTACTTCTACAAACAGGCACTCATGGCACTGGCCTTCTTGCCCGAAATGTGGTTTGATGCAGCTGAGTTCTGCTTCCTAAACGATATGGAAGATGCCGGCACAGATTTCTTGAAGAAGGGCATTGATGCAAACCCAGAGAGTTGTCTGCTGACATTCAAACGCGCGGATCGACTGGAGGTTACCTCAGATTCGGAACAGGATTCCGCCAAGCGCGCTGCCAAGGTCCGGGAACCATACGACAAGTTGCTTGATGCGCTTTACGAGTTGATCAACAAGGCTCGCAATCAAGAAACCCAAGATGTCGAGCGCATCGAAGCTTACTTTGCTTCACAAAATGTGGAAACCCAACCTCAAAACGAGGATGAAGATGATCCTGAAGCCAAAGAAAGAGAAGCCGCCAAGACGGCACAGATTGATGCAGTCCGAAAGACCCATTCTGTTCAGATCAATATTATCTCCAAGACTGTCTCCTTCGCATGGATCTCTCTCATGCGCTCGATGCGTCGGATCCAGGGTAAAGGAAAGCCAGGAGAAATGGCTGGCTCTCGCCAGATTTTCGCCGAAGCGCGAAAGCGAGGTCGGATTACCAGCGATGTGTACATCGCGAGTGCTCTGATGGAGTACCATTGCTACAAAGACCCTGCGGCCACCAAGATCTTCGAGAGGGGCGCAAAGTTATTCCCGGAGGATGAGCACTTTGCGCTCGAATACTTGAGACATCTGCTCGACATTAATGATACCATCAGTAAGTCGACATCCCAAGTTTCTAAGAGACCTACTAACCACTGCCAAAGATGCCCGAGCCGTGTTCGAAACAACCGTCAGGAAATTGACATCCAACCCGGAGAATGTGCACAAGGCTAAGCCCATCTTTTCCTTCCTCCACGAGTATGAATCACGCTACGGTGACCTCACCCAAGTGATCAACTTGGAAACCCGCATGCGTGAACTATACCCGGAGGATCCTAGTCTGGAACAATTTGCCAATCGTTACTCCAACTCAAACTTCGACCCTATTTCCGTGCAACTGATCTTGTCCCCGTCCCAGACAAAGCAGAAGACCCACATGCCAGGAATCTCCGCGGAATCCCACGGTTCTCCCATGGCCAGATACATGGATACCACCCTCTACTCACCTAAGCGACCTTATCCTACTGATGAATACGATGAAGACTCGGGTCGCCCACGAAAGTTTGTTCGCGCTGAGTCACCGATGAAGAGCGCGCAAGCTCGGCGTCTCGACCAGCCGAAACGAGTGCAACAGTTGAATGGCCAAGGCGCTTCATACAGACCGCAAGGATCTCCAGCTCCCCTGCCTCGTGAAGTGGTGAATCTCTTGAGCATCCTGCCTTCTGCGGCTGCCTACAACATCACCCGCCTTTCTCCCGAGAAAATGATAGACCTTCTTCGCCACGTTGAAATTCCTTCCGACATTTCCCAAATACAGATCCCGCAAACTGCACACGGACCAGGTGGAGGTCAGAACCCCTACTCCGGTAAGGTCATCATCTATCTCTCCCATAATAACATTCTTGCTAATACGTCATCTCTAGGTGCTTACCGTTGAGCCCGTGGTTTCTCGTTCTCTGAGGACCACCGTTCACTTGCAGTGTAAAATCCCTTGCTCTCTGCTTTTGCAATTTCATTTCCCCGGCGCGCAAAATATCCCGATTTGTCTTTTAAGGACTTGATGACCCAGCTCTTTTTTTCCTGGGGGGCATTTCATGAAACATGGTCGGGGCATACGCGGTTGTTCAGAGCCCCCTTTGCATCTTCCATCGGCGTTGATCTATCTGGCATTTTTTTTCGTTCTTTTTTTTTTCCAAATAGGGCCACAGGCCACCAATTTCTGCTTGCTGGTTAGGCCCACCCAACCATGCTTTGTACAGACTCGAATAAGCAGATAATCTCACAAATAAATTAAGCAAGCACCCTGCGCATTCGCTTTTGTAGATTCTTAATCGTCTTGAAGTACACATGACGGACCCCTCCTTTGCCCACAGATCTTACGTCCATATGTCTGGATACCGGCTTTTCTCCCAACTCCTTCAGTGGGGTCGAAATTTACAACATAGTAGAGACCCTGATGGCGGATAAAGGTGACATTTTCTCGGAATAGCAGTCCTGGCAAAGAGGAAGAAGAGCTGGTTGATTAATCTGAAAGTCAGAGTCTCGTCACTCTACAGACACTAAGGAAAGGATAAGTTATCCAGAGAGCGAAACCATTCCATGGGTGCCCATGCAGTTTGTAAATTTAACATATAAGTTTAAAAGCAAACCCTCTTGGAACCTATGGTGAATTGGTGGGGCATCTGCCAGGGGTACGAAGTGGGTCTCTACGTCATCGTATACTCCACACAATGTGAAGCCCTATGTTGTAGGAAATGTCTTTTGAGCTTACACAATTGCGATAGTGAAGGGGAAAACTGGCGACCATCACCTCAATTCGGACACATAGACTTAAGTCTATACACCAGGTCTCATACTATGTTCCATGGTACCCCGGCTCAAGCGGCTCTCGACCTTTTCGATGGCTTCTCCTCAGGGTACTGTTCTCGATGGAAGTCGGTCACACACCCATGGGGGTTATCTTCCAGGTTTTCATTGCAGCACATGAACGTAAAGCAGTGTGGGAAATCCTTGCGCATTTCATCGGTGTCCACCTCAAACTCATCCCAATTGTCAACATAAAGATCTTCGCCAGTGGGCTCATCTTCCTCTATTGTGGGTTAGGTTATTGAGCATACTGTACTGGACCGCGATCTCAATTTTTGCGTAATCTTACCTGGATGATATCGACAGCTTTTCTCCATATTGGTCGTAACATCGAATTCCTTCTTGCAATTGACGCAAAACGCGTGGCGCGGTACTGCTCTCTTATCGCCGTCAGAGCTCTCTTCGGTATTGGTCGCCATTACCAGAAATTGACTCTCGGCTTCTTTGCGAGCCTGGTCGTTTTTCGCGCAGATTGATTTGAGAACCATGCGTAACCTCTGGTCGGACGCGTTGTTGATCGCCCGACCGAGCGTGGTGGCCTCGAGCACTTCCTCGGTGATTGGCATGAGGGTCTGTCTTTGTTGGTTGGTTTGACTTCGTTGTTTTGTGGTTAACCAAAACTGAAAAGGGTGGGTTAGGAGGGACTACAAGAATTGTATTAGGGGGGAAAGTACTCCGTAGCAAAAAGAACAATCGGCCCGAGCCGCCGATTGAGCGTATTATCTTTTCCAACGTTGTACCTTTTTTTGCTACTACATAATGTACCCCAGATCTTATAGCACATTCCAGCCCTCTTGTTATATTAAAATTTAACATTAACACTAACATTAACAAAAGAAGAGTCGGCCGCGTGTGCGACCTCTATCCTTGAGAACGACGTAATCCAGGTGATGAAACAGTACAAAGGACAACCAGCTCTGTCAGCTTCACAGCCGCTCTAGAAAAACTCACCAATAAAAAGAAAATCACTGCTCTTAGCCAACCCATGGAAGTAAAGATATCCTTATACATGACTACGCGCTAATGGGTCGATTGTGTTCATATTGTTCGCCTTTTTCTTTTCTTTTGCTTTCCACCGCTGCTTGGAGATGCCACGGATACTCCCATTGAGAAGACACCAGCCCCACTGAAATCTAATTCATATGCACTTATAATTTGTCCCTGAGCCCTCCACATAGCCGTATATGTATCATCCTCTGTTTGCTGACAGAAGTCGACAGTTGAAGGAACCCAATCGGAGGGTTGCACCTTTAGTCCGTTTAGTCCACCTTTTTATTCCGACTGTTGGCTGTTTACCCTATCTCGGGTACGGGCAGAAGGTACGGCAGGTTGTAGATGCCATCGCGCCAACCGGGTTTTTGCTCTTACGCAAAATATGCCTTTTTTTTACCGCCTTCGTATATACCTAAAAGAGTATCTAAAAAGAGCACCCAAAAGACATGGCGTCTACAACCTGCCATAAGAAGGGCCATTTCGTCGACCTCTGTCTGACACGCTGGTCAGTTTCCTGGTAGACTACCCATCCAGTGCCATCATGCTAAACATCATTACCAAGGTGATCGAGAAAAGTGTTCCATAAAATGTTGAGTGTCGCGTCAATAGAGGGCTGATAAGGTGTGCTCTGGCTTTGATAGGTCAACATTACCCTTGGGGGCCAACAATATGATAGATGATATCATGCTCATGATCTGAACAAGTTAAAATTTAAGGAAATACCTCTGAGTCATATAAACAAGTAGAAGTGGTTCCCCTACCTCTAAGTTATACCAGCCTAATAGGGCATAGGGTCATGCCCTCTGAAGAAGGGAGATAATATCACGTCACACGCTATATATATCGGAGCCTAGACTATTTGAGCATAACGCTCAGATACCAGCAAATGCTAGCATTGCTGGATGAATACCTTCAATTTACCCCAGAGGACACTTTTCTTCAACAATCATCACTTGCATTCGATCTTTTCAATTGTCCAAACATTCTCTGCACTCTGTGCGGGTGCGAAGGTTTGCATTGCTGAGGCGCAGCTGCGTAAAGATCCGGCAGCGTTGGCAGATTTCATAAGAGATGAGCGGACTACGGTTACCTACCTTACTCCAACCCAGTTTGTCTTGTTACTCTTGTTACTAGAGAGCAACCCTTACGCTCTGACCGAATGCCAAAGCTACCGCATTGCCATATTCGCAGGCGAGAGGCTACCAGCTAGACTTGTCAAGGCTTTCTACGATGCCACCGTTCCTGGAACTGCCTACAATACGTGGAGCCCCAGTGAGCTTGTTGTTCAAACCACCATTCACAAGGTGGAATACCTGAATGAAAGCAGCATAAATATACCGATTGGCTCACCACTCCATAATTGCCGCCACTACATTGTGGATAGTCTTTTTGGCCTAGTTTGTAACTCGCCAGTCCAGGGGCAGGTTATAACAATACATCTGAGCGTTATCGGCCAGGCGTTGAATCTGCTTAGGGAGAGTCTTAGAGGGCTGACAAGGCGTGCTCTGGCTTTGATTGGTCAACATTACCCTTGGGGGCCAACGATATGATAGATGATATCATGCTCATTATCTGAACAAGTTAAAATTTAAGGAAATATCTCTGAGTCATATAAACAAGTAGAAGTGGTTCCCCTACCTCTGAGATATACCAGCCTAATAGGGCATGGGGGCATGCCCTCTGAAGAAGGGAGATAATGCCATGTCACGCACTATATATGTCGGAGCTTGGGCTATCTGAGTATAACGCTCAGATATAGTGGTCCTTTTGGCCTAGTTTGTAACTCGCCAGTCCAGGGGCAGGCTATCACACCTATAGTCTAGTCTCAAGTGAAAGTGCGAGATATCTAAGTACTGGGGTACTTAATATTGTTAGGTAAACGCTAGTATAAACCCATACTCTCAGTTCACATAGGGCGGACTTTGGCCGCAGTTATGATAATACATATATATATACTATACTGCGTCCACGGTTATCTCTATATAGCTTCCACACTTAGAAGGGTTGCTTTGCTTGTACCCTAGGAGCTGCCTATACTCTCATGTGAAAGTGCGAGATATCCAAGTACCGAGGTACTTAATATTGTTAGGTAAACGCTAGTATAAGCAAGTACTTTCAGTTCACATAGGGCGGACTTTGACCGCAATTGTGATAATACATATATGTATGCTATACTGACCCTGGGGGCTCATGGGTATCTCTATGGTAGCTTCTACACTTGGAAGGGATACCAATTTAGGTAAGGAAAAGGGTATACACCCATGAATAGTTACCTGTGTATTCATAGAGGCTGCCTACTCAAAAAAGGCAGGCGCTATACAACACCCATTCACCTCGAGAAGGAACACACCTTCCCCCCGTACCCTCCTTCTTCACCTATAAAAGCAGCTCCCTCGTTGATCTCTTCCTTTCTTCCTTCTTCTTCTCTCTCCATCACTCTCCATCACTTTGTCTTCAGCAATTGGTACTTCTACCTGCGTAACAGCTGAAGACATTTCTCACTTTGACGTTTAACACGTCTGACTACTCAGTGATCCCCCCATATCAGTTCTCACGAAAACCATCTCTGGCTCACGGAAGTTTTTACTCTGTAAGTGGTCACTCTCATAATACCTACCACCCGTTTATGCCGAGTCCAAGCGAAGCAAAAACGAACGGTTTCTGCTTCACTTTACATCGCCGAGCAGTATGACCGCTCAGCTGTTATAACAGCGTCACTTTGTTTCATCTATCTTACTTGATGGCTTCACATCTGTCAAAAAAAAAACATTGACTAACAAAAGATAATCGATAGGTGCGTCAGTTCACCATGGGTCCCCAAAGACCCATGAAACCCTCGAATGAGGATGATGAGGAGTATAGGTCTCGTTCTGGGCACCGCTCTACCACTTCCTCCAAGCCCAAGTCTACCCCTACCTCTACTGCAGCTACGAAGACATCTTCAAAGCCTCCACACTCTTCTTCATCCTCCCGCCAACCCAAGCTCACCCTTGAGCTTCCTCTGCGTCCCTCTGCTCCTGTGGCAAAGCCCCTGGACCCGCGCCAGGCCCAAGAGCTGCGTGACCACAAGGCAGCACTGGAAGATGAAGCAAGGCGCAAAAAAGAAGCAGAAAGCACTGCTTGGATGCGCCGAACTCGATATGACCCTGAGTCAGGCGAGCACCGGAAGCCTAAGAGCACTGGTTCCAGTAGCAGTGACTCTCCCATCCGTCGTGTTGAGACCCCTCCAGAATTCCCGGCCAACTGGACCGCGGAAGAAAAGGCCAACTATGAGCGCCTCGCAAGAGAAGGAGTGAAAGTGGCTGTTTTTGAGCAACACAGACTTGACCAAGAGAAAGTTATCCGACACAAAGATTACATGACAGTTGCCTGGGATGGCTGCAAGAACATTGACATTCCCTGGCATCGATTCAAAGTCAGGCCTTCTTCTGTAAGTTTGCGACCGATGATTCCCAATAACTCTACATCTGTGGATAATGAATTGTGCTAACATTCTTTTTCTTCTTTCTAGTCTGCCCCAGAGGAGACTCAAATCCAGCGTCGTGTTGGCTACAACACTTCTGGCAAAGAGATCGAGGTTATGATGAATGCGTACCCGATCACTTCTTTCCCAGACAAGGCAGTTTATCAGTATGAGGTGGGTGTTTTTGACTCCTCTTCAATGATCTTGCTTGCTCATCAATTACTAGATCAATGTTGTCCACGGAGACCAAAATGAGACTGACCGGCGGGTCTTGAGAAAGTGCTGGAACAGCGAGACTCGAAAGGCACACATTCCTGATGGCATCTGGGATGGTGGAAGAATCTGCTGGTAAGTATAATATATTTCTGATTGCTACCATATATTTTCTAATCTGTGTTGCAGGTCGCTGCGCAACTTTGACGACTGGAATGAGATTATCGACTTCAAGGGTGACTTGACCCGAGACATCAAGACTCTTGCTACTGTTGATGAGTTCAAGAGGAATCCTGCTTTCAGAATGTCCGTCATTCAAAAGCGAAAGATCAACCTGTCAGTGATCAACTCCTGGCTGCAAAACCGCCGTGATCTGGACGAACTCGTGATTGAATCTCTGAGTAAGTGCCCCCTTATTTCGCGTATTCCTCTGTTTTTGATTCAGCAAGCTGATAATGACAGGCTTCCTTGATCATTTGCTCCGGGAATGGCCCACTAAACAATTTGCTGCAATCAAGCGGGCCTTCTTCTTCGACAAGCTTGGAGATGACGAGGAGCTAAAGCAAGAATTTTACCAGCCGCTTGCCAACATGGGTGCTTCCGTTTACCGAGGCATCTACCAAGCAATTAAGCCGACTCCTGTAAGGCTCCATTCGTTGATTCAAATTAAAGATCGGAAAACTGACATTTACTTATAGCAAGGTCTGATCCTCAATGTCGATGTCGCTCACTGCGTCTTCTTTTCTCGTATTAGTCTTATGGGCTACATGATGAATGTGAACGGGTGGAACGACATGTTGACTCTGGTCAGGAACCTCCAGTCAACTCGCGACGAATATGGTGGTACGAAGGAATCGAAGTGGTTTGCCCAGGTAAACAAGAAGATTCAGGGTCTTCGAGTGGCACCCAACTATGAGGGTTGCCCTTTCAAGATGAAGAGCTTCATTGTCAAAGGCTTGATTCATGCAAAGCCCAAGGAGTTTTTCATTGACTATTATGACAAGGCCACTGGGAAGTCTACTCGAATTCACCTTGAAGAGTACTTTATGAGACGGTACAACATCCGCCTCGAATATCCCAACATGCTCTTGGTAGAGATGCAGAAGGAAGATGTCCATTACCCAGCCGAGTTCCTGGTCATCAAAGGCCTTCAGCGATACCGATACAAGCTTACTGATGCGCAGGCGGCACAGATGATTCAATGGTGTGCGACCAGGCCTCCAAAGCGTTTGGCCAATGCTCGCCAGTCCAAGGAGCTTCTCCAGCACAAGAATGACCCGATTCTGAAACTTTACGGCATGAAAATCAGCGATCAAATGATCAAGACCAAGGCTCGCCTGCTTCCGAGTCCTGAGCTTCAGTTTGGGGGCAACCGCAAGCACAACCCTCAGCATTCTGGAAGTTGGGATCTCCGCGGTAAGAAGTTCTACAAACCCAATGAAAAGGCCCTTCAGGCTTGGGGTGTCGGGTTCTTTTCCGGACATCGAAAGTCAATCAGCCAGGACCAGACACTGAGCTGGGTTGAACAATTTGTCAAGATGTACAAGAGCATGGGTGGTGAGGTGACTGGCCGACCGGTTGTCAAGGGATTGAGCGAAGACGTTGGCACCAGTGTCAAAAAGCTCTACGATGCGATCGCGGCGCAGAACAAGAGAGAGCCCCAGCTCATGGTATTCATCGTTCCCGACAAGGATTCTTGGGTCTATCTTCGCCTCAAGAAGTCTTCCGACTGCCGATATGGAACCCCCTCTCAAGTGCTCCAATCTGCACACTGCATTTCCAATAGGCCTCAATATCACGCGAATGTTCTCATGAAGGTCAATGCGAAGCTTGGTGGAATCACTGCTCGCGCTGTCCCCAAGTCAAAGAGTTCAGGTCTACGCCCGGGTTCCATGATAATTGGGGCAGACGTCACTCATCCAATGATGGGCGTGTGGACCCCGTCGTTGGCAGCCATGTCGGTTTCGGCAAATTCTACTGCAACTCGCTACATGGGTGGATGTGAGACAAATGGAGATCGAATTGAGATTATCCGGGATAAAGTGGTCGAGTACATACTACACCCCATGGTTGCTGAGTGGAAAGCAACTGTTGGGGGTGGCAAAGCTCCCGAGTACGTCTACTATTTCCGGGACGGTGTGTCTGCGTCCGAATACCAGAGAATTCTTTCAGAGGAAGTCCCTGCCATCCGCTTTGCCATTGCACATGCGTGTGGCCAAGCAATCTGGGCCGGCAAGATGTGTGTTGTGGTTGCCAACAAGCGCCACCATCTTCGAGCGTTTCCTGACCCCAAGAATCGCGCAGCCGCGGACACCCACGGTGGCCCCCTGCCGGGCACTCTGATTGACCGAGATGTGACTAGCCCACATGACTGGGACTTCCTGCTCTACACCCACATTGCTCTGCAGGGAACTCCACGCCCGGTCCACTACCATGTCCTGTTGGATGAGATGGGCCTGAAGCCCAATGATCTCGAGGGCATGATCAATGATCATTGTTACCAGTACATCCGCTCCACAACCTCCGTGTCTGTTCACCCTGCAATTTACTATGCCCACTTGATTTCGGTTCGTGCTCGCCACCACGAGGATGTTCCCATTACCTCTGGGCCCCAGAGTGGCCCCGAGGTGAAAATGACAAACCCGAAGCCCAAAGAGCCCCGAGCCAAGAGATTGCTTCCCATTGAAGGCACCTCAAACAAGCTGGCTCTGGGTATGTGGTATGTCTAACTCAACTGTAACATTTCTATGGTTGTGGACAAGATTCATCTTGTTCACTCCATGACGTTGCCGATCCCCATCCAAGGGATTTGTTTTATGACTCCGTTTTCTCTATCTGCGAACTGCTTTGAGTATTACTCCACGTTTTTTTTATTATGTTATTGCTCGATCGGAATTTCCCTGGCATTACCTTTGTGATGCTGCTCTTCGGGATGGCTCAATCTGACGTTAGGGCTGCAGTGGATGTTGTTTGCAAGAACAGCTGGATCGGTTGCATGCTTAAGGCTGGTCTTGTTCTGAATGAGCCATACTTTCTTCTGTTTGTATCTTAGCGGGCTTTGTTTTCGATTTCGTCACACTTCTGGATCTGTGCCCGGTTTTAATAGGCTGTTGTTTCTACAACTTGGCCCATCGGATACCGAGGCTGATCTTCAGTTCATGCCGAATTAGTTTCATATTTCTTTATGTTGTTAACCCAGAAAATACCAAAAAAAAACTCCCGTTCGCGGGCTATTTTATTACCTTGTGCAATCCATAGATTCAAAACAATTAAAGGTTGAGTAAACGCTTTCGTTCGTTTTCTACTCCGATCTTTAATTGTGGAATAGAACTCGGTAAAAGGAGACATTGAAACCATTTCAAGTGGATTGGGTTTTTATGTGGACATCTCTAGCATAAGACCATGGGATTCATCCCATAGAGCTTTGGTGGAGTCATGATTGGAAACAGCTCCTCGTACTCACTTCTCGTCACTTGAAAAATCACTAGGTGAGTTACCCATTGATCTTTGCCTAAGCTAGTACCTAATAGCGAGATACAAGTCACAAGAATCGGTCTGAATTGAATAAGTCTGAATAGGTATTCTGTCAAGAAATGAAAAATCCCATCAAGGGACATTATGATACAAAGAGACTAAAATGGGGAAATTATCCACTCTGTCTTTCCAGTCAATGATAGAAAAGAAGAGAAAGGAAACGCCCAAAAAAAAAACAACAGGTAAAATACAAGGACTGGATTATGTATCGCTGCAAGTTTGAGGGTCAAAAGATACAGTCCCCCAATAATCAAATACTCAAATATTGGGTGCTGGCTCCTATTGCTGACTCGCTCCCTGTTCGTCAATCGTATCGTGGCAAAGGGACACAAGAGTCTGTCTGATCTCGAGAGATATGGGTCGCAGATATTGAATATCAGAATAAAAATGCAAGTAGGTATGCAAAAGTAAAGAAGCATGCGACGCAGGATAAGGAGAGGAGGTGTGAAGGAAAGCATAGGACCATGTTCGCAGTCAACCATAGACCTACCTGACCCTGGAAGGTACACATCACGCTCCGTTGGTCATGGATTCACCAGCGCCATCACCAAGGCCGATGTCTTCAGTCTTCATATCGGCATTTGTGGCCGGGTCACCAGTCGTTTGGTCGCCTTCACCATCTGGGTTGAAGTTGGGCATTTCGAGGGCCACACCGCTGTTCTTCTTGGATTTCTTCTTACTTGGCTCTGCACCGCCAGATTTGGATGCCATCGGTGCAGCGGCTCGTTTCTGCGGACTGGATGTAAGACCCGGGAGACTAGACTGGGGGATTTTGCCAGAGGCTGGGAGACGGGGTTTGATGGCCATGGGCCGCTGCTTGGGAGGCAGCTCTAGGTCTTCCACAAGAAGTTCATCACTGTTTGCGTCAAGCTTGCCCTTGAAGAATTCCTGTAGGAGTCCAATCTGGCGAGATAGGTTGTCTGTTGAGATGCGTGCATATGGGGGCGGAGTAGCGAAAAGAGTGACGGTCGGTGAAACGCTCGTGCTTTGCGGATTGGCCGCATTGAACATACGATTCTGAAGCAGATGTAAGGGCACACTGAGCGTGGAAAGGCCAAACTCCCGATCCAAGCCCAGTTCCTTGAAACCGAAGAAATCCTCATCAATATCCTCAGCAAAGTCACCGCCGACGAACTGTTCACTGCCATCGGCAAATGCGTTTGAGCCATCTTCGCCGCCTTCAAGAGCGGGTCGAAGGAGTTCCGTCAGGAGTGACCTGAGGCGATCATTAGCAGTTGTGAGCTTGGCGCCCAGACGATCCACATCGTCCTTGATATAGCATTCCAATTCATCTATATGGATCCCAACAGTGGACAAGGTGTGCAGAACGATTTCAGATTGAGTGTATGCAGGCTTCCATTCGGCGGCCGAAGGTGCAGCTTCATGCGACTCGGTGGTAGGAACCTTGGGTGTTTCCATATAAGACTTGAAGGTGGACCCCAGCTTATGGAAAAAGTCGGCGGCAATATCAGTAACCGCTTCGAGGGCAGATGGCTGGTATTCCTCGAAGCCAGTGTGATAGAAAACCTTAGCGACTGAGCGCTGCAATGCTGCCCTACAGGCCCAGGGGGCAATGACAGGACCGTTGTCATTCATGACATGTGGTTCGATGTCTTGCTCCTGAAATGGCTCGGGTTGATATTTCTGGAATTGGTTTTGGTACATCTAGAAAGGTTAGCCAAGATACCGGGCCATAGTAGAGCAATAGGGTGCTTACCTGGGATTGAAGCTGCATCTGTTTAACAATGCCAATTTTTGAGCAGATCTTACGAGTTTCTTGCATCTGTCGCATGTTCGAGTTCATCTTGCGGGTCAACTTGCTATCCGGTTGGATAAAACGACCTTTCTCAAGCATATGAAGGAACTCTTCAGACGCATCAACAACATTGCCTTGCGCGTCCTCCTTCCAGAGTAGCCGCTCAGGAAGATCAGGAACACCAGACATGACATCATAATAATAAGGGAGCATCTGGTCCTCTTCCACCTCAATGCCTTCTGCAAGGCTCTCGCCTGCGGCCTCGGGTTCCAAGGCTTGAGAGTCCCCGTCGCGAGACTTGTCAGCTTCGATAGTAGCTTGTTTCTGGTGTCGAAGCCATCGGCGCATGCCAGCTTTACTTCTGAGCAAAGCGGGTTCTTCGGAGTTGAGCTTGTCTCCCCGGAGGAGACGATGTCGCTCCGCCGCAACGCGCGCTCTATCTTTCTTGGTAACTTGCTTCCACACTTTGTACTCGGGGTCTTCCGGTTCTACGCCGCCGGAAACCGACATGGCACTGAGCGCAGTTGTCGACGTACTCGGACCGTCGATATCCATTGAATCATCCTGGCTCGCTGTAGCTAGCGCTCCTGGACCAGCAGGGTCAGACGGCGTGTTAGATCCGGGAGGTGGTGTGGAAAATCCATTTTGACTAGCTTCACCAGCAGCGTCCGAATCCGCGCGAGCTGGCGCAGGTGGCTGAGTGCTGGGGGCCCTGGCGGGACTGGGAGTATTGCGAGAAGGGGCTGTTCCTTTTTTGGAAGTCTTCTTGCCAGGAGCCTTTCTGCCTCGTGAAGACATGATGGGTTCATCGTCACTCTCCTCGGCGCCATCGTTATCGGCAAGCTGGAGTCGACGTTCTTCGGCCTCAACTTCCGCACGGTCTCTGATGACAATATCCGGAATGAGAGGGACAAGCTTCTCAGTCTCCTTGCGCATGTAAAGTGCGTGCTTCCGGAGAGGATGTTCGGTGTTGGTGTTGTATTTCAAGCAATTCGCCCAAATGAGGGTGAGGTCATCGACGAAGTCTTGTTTCGATCTATACTGCAAGCCTTTCAGCTTTTTGGTCATTGATCCAAGGTCCATTGGGTGCTTAATGACTAGTAGGAAGTTAGTAGATGAAACAGATCATTGCGGCGAAAGGGCCGCTTACTCGTATGATAGTCTGGCGCATCGCGTTTGTTGACGCGAGTCAAAAAAGCAGTTGAATGTTCTGTCATAGCTTTGAGCTCACTGAGAACCTTTTCTGCAGCTTCATAGAGCTCTTCCTGGCCGACCTTGTCCTCGTTCGCCCATTTGCTGCGATTCTTGCGAACCTCACTCAGCAAGCTCCGAAGTTCAGCATCCGATGCCTGGACCCGGTCTCGCTTTTTATCAATTCGTGCGATAAGGTTCTTCAGAGTCAAACTGGAAGCGCCCAGGTTGGTATTACTCAAGGAACTGTAGCCATTGGAAGCCCCCGAGACATTGTTGCCGCTCATGTTAGCCTGGCCGGATATCTCTGCCTCAACTTGTCTCTCCGACTCCTCCAAGCGCTGTTGATCAAGCATAGCATCCCGGTCATTCTCAAGGGTGTAAAACAGAGTGTGGAAGCTTCTTCTGGCGGCCTCCTCCGTTGCTTTCTTGTCTTCCTCGAGTTGCTTCCGAAGATCCTCCATTGTCTCCTTCTTAGGCTCTTTTAGTCCATCTGGTATCGAGGTACCGGGACGGGATGCTAATGGCGCGGCACCACTAGGCTCCTGTGACGCAGCGGCGGACTTGGTTTTTAGAGGCGATTCAGCAGCATCGTCCATTTCCTCGTCCTCGTCATCATCATCGTAGTCATCGTAATCATCGTCGTCGAGCTTGCGAGCAGACTTGCGTGGGGCGGTGGAAGGGGGAGGCGCATCATCGACGCGTTCGGGTTGAGCTTCGGACGCCTCAGTAGTTTCCCCAGCCGCAGGGTTATCGTCCGAGTATTGTCCGGAGAACAGCGCACTTATTTTCGCCTCACTGCGGCGATACAATTCACGGAATTGAGCAATGCGCGGGTCCTCCTCGGGCGCGATATCGGCTTCGGATGTCGAGCTAGGGTTCGGCGCTTCGGCACCGACAGAGCCGCGTATTTGGGGCGTCCGGGAGCCAGATAGAGTCTTCACTAAGCCATTGACTGGTCGGGGAGAGTCCTGGAGATCATCTGGGGGCCGAATATTGCCCGGAGGCCAGGCGTTGTGGCCGAGCGACATGCTCGCTCCAAAACCCCGGTTCTGGGGCGGGCGAGACTCGATTCTCCGCGATTAGGATTACGGGCCGATCGGACGCGACACAGGGGTCGGGGAAGGGACAAAAGGCATAGAGATAGAAAACACCCCCGGTAAAATTGACTGAAGATGTCAAATTGGCAAAAAATGATAGCGTGGGGGTGAGGTTTGATGAAGAAGGTCCGGGGGAGCTTCATAGGAAGTTTCTCTGGACGGGGGTGAAGTACAGGGCATGAAGGCGGAGTCAACCGGCAGATCTTGTCTCATTGTCACTCTTTTGACTTGCGATCAATCGCTATTGTTCACATCTTGGTCTTATTTCAATCTATTATTATCTGTGGTCTTTACCTGGATTTACTGTGGATTTGTCTGTTCCTGTATCAGATTTCCACTTCTTTTGTTGTGAACATCCCCCATTGCTCCGCATATGACGCACAAGGCATCAGCTGGGGCCGAACTCCTCCACATTTGACAGCTCTCCCGAAGCCTGGACAATCACTTTCACAGAAAAATAAGAGTTTCAGTCAAAGCTTCTACTCACTTTCTCCCTCACTGACCCGATTATCGACCACCATGCGCATTCGCTATCCTTTCGCAGGTAAGCTTTGCTTACTTACCATTCTGGTTCCGGCGATCTCCCAACTAACCCGTCTCAGGTGCCTTCATCTTCCTGCTCTTCTTGGCCGGTTACATCGGTCTTCTCCCACACAGCACATCTTCAACGATACCAACACAACTTCAACCCAATGACAAGTTCCTCCACCTCGTTACATTTTTCCTACTCTCAGTGACATTTTACTGGGTCCTGGACACTACCCGTCGTCGCACGCTACACGTGACACTCGTGGTCTGCACATTAGGGTTGGGTATTGGCTCTGAAGTTGTGCAGGGTTTCCTTCCAAATGGTCGAGACTTCGATATCTTCGATATTGTCGCCAATGTTGTCGGTAGTGTAGGCGCCGTTGGACTTTGCAACTGGTACCACCGACGCATGATGGAACGCCGTCGACAAAGTCGGTATGGCATGATGGAGGAGGGCACTGAGGACGTCGAGCTCGGTGGCGTCGGGAATTCCCGTCGCGACTCAGAAGTTATGGGCCCGCAGGAATCCGGTGTCATGAGTCTTGAGCAGGAAGTCGACAACTGGGATGAGAATGCAGTTGAGACTTGGGATACGGAAGAAGCGCCCAGTCCTGAACGGGAGACGGCTCCCCCCAGTTATCATGAAACTGGCCCTGTCGGTGGCCAATCGGCTGCAATTCCTGCCGTGGCCAAGCGTATTGATTAAGGTTACTTTTAACTGGACCGAGGCGTATACTTTGTGCTTTGCAAAGGAGAAGTCATGCGCCGCATTCAGATCTTGTTTTGCTATACTCTCTGTTCTTATGATGATGGATTTCATGTCTTGGTCTCACGTCGGTATGATAACAATCTCGATTTTGTGTTCAGCAGTGCGATTTTGTTTTGATTTGTTTATATTGTTATATTATGCCTTGATGGGGATGATTTTCTATGGTGAAGATTGCAAGAAATTTCTCGCTATTTTCGAGGGATTGTACAGTAGCGTGGACTTACTGGGAATATGTGGGAGGTACTACATAGCCGTGAAAATGCTAATAACGAAATCTGATCCCCCCAAAAGCCTATGATAGAGATGGTTATTCGGTAAAAAGTAGAATGTCCTAGATCACTCGACAAAGCATACAATATCACCAATTGGCTAATATACAGTGGCTCTAGAGCGAGACTGACAGTGCTAGTCAATAAGCAATATAACTACATCCAAGATGATAACCAAAGTAACAAAACGGGGGGTATTTCAACAGGAAAGAAAAAATATATAGCAGGGGGATGGAACAAGGCATAATTCAGAAACAGTCGCAAGGTCAAAATCAAGCAAACACCGGATGCCATGAAGGGATGCAACATAAACATAAACTTTCCGTCCAAAGTTCATGATCACAGATGGGACGAAAAAAGGTCAAAATGAAGATTGAGCGGGCGTCATTCATTACATTCATTATCAGGATCAGAAAGCTCTGGTGTACCGGTCCGGCTTCTCGTCGGCGTATGAGTGCGATCTGGGACAGCTTCCAACTCCGGCTTGAAAGTTGGCAGGTAATCTGCCTGGTCATTCAACTTGGCGATTTTTGCAGATCGTTCCTCGCTGCCGTTAGGCGAGTCCATGTTCGAGTCCGTAATCTTGCCCAGCTTCCGATCGGTTTGTTCTCGGAGCACTTCGTAGATAAATTGCATCTGCATCTCGTTGTAGACCATCATCATCCGTTGCTCGCGCATCTGATTGACGGTTTCGAAAACCGGGTCGACCTCTGGATGTTCCATATCCAACAACTGTCCTGACTCTAATTCGCACAGCAAATGATCAAGCGCAATGAAAGTTCCTGTCCGACCAACTCCTGCGCTGCAGTGCACGATTCGCGGATTGTCCGGGGTGGATTTGGAGGCTGACAACTTGATCAAGTCGAGAAGGGCTTGGCGATCGCCGCCTTCGGGTTTGGAGTAATCGGCCCAGCCAGCGAAAAGGAAATGCCAGACAATCTTTGATTCCGAACCGATAGCCAGTTCAAGTTTGCGGATTTCAGATCTTGATCTAGCGTCGAAAGTTGATTCCAACAAGGTCACCCTACCCAAGACGCCGGGTTCTGTTTGCTCGCTCTCATCGAAGAGAACGTCCGACTCATTTGCCGACAGGACCATTGAAGCCTGCTCCGTATCCAATGGGAAATATTGAGCGCACTTTTCCCGGCCCGCTTCAAAAGTTTGGGTAAGCATCACAATCACGCCGACCTCCTGGCTTTCATGGAAGACCATGTGCCAAAACTCCGCGAGATATCCAACTTTGGGGCCCTGATTAATGGTAAGCAAAACATATGATTTTTATGATGGAACGCGCAACCTACCTGAGTCGCTATGTAATTCCTTCTTTCCCCTGTCACCGAGTCTTCCAGTCTGATCGGAGAGGCATTGATAAAATCACACTCGCCCTCGGGCACCCGCAGATGTACCCGACAATTTGCCCACGCCTGGACGTTATAATAGCGATTCCTGTCTTTAACTTTGGGGTCTAGCTCTAGGGCGAAGGGATGCGTGAGATCATTGGCCAGCTGACCCTCGGCGAGACGTGTGCGCTGCATCCATTCCAAATCCTCAAACTTGTCATGGATCTCTGCATAAGGAAGCGGTCAGTCACATTCCACGTGCAGGGTTGTATTCTCCGATAGGCGTTTTATGCACCCCTCACTCACCCGAGACAGATTGACACAGGAACGGTGGAACATCTTCCGTGTTTCCAGCTTCCAGCTTCGGGTTGTCTTGATCCGCACCAAGTATATCGAGCCCCGCGTCGTCATTTTCGGGCAGTCCGCGCTTGGTCGCCTGGACGCTGGTGTCGATCTTGATATTCGGATACGCCATTTTGGCGGCCGCGATCCGCTGAAATGCTCGGACTTTACCGATGACACCACGCGCTTTCCTCCGGACGGTTCTAGCTTTGGATCGTTTTTTGTGCGGGGCAGAGTCGAAGGAAGGAGAGGGCGAAGGCGATGGATCCGTTCTCGCGCCGTCAAAATCCGCAGACACTGATGTTATCTGCAGTGATGACAGATCGGGACAGCTATTGAAGCTGCCCCGGGAAGACGTGTCCAGGGCCAGATTTTTTGAGGATCGCGGGGGTTGGGCGTCGAGGAAGTGGAGGAGAGCGTCGCAATAAAAGTAACCTTATAGGGTGTGTCAGGCCGTATACTCCCGAGTCCACCTGATTTTTCGGATCAGAAAGCAAGTTTCAAGGACTACAAGAATAAGCCGAGGGTTTAAATGAAAAGAAGAAGACGAGTAGGAAAAAAAACAAAAAAAGAAAAACAAGAAACTGGAGACGGGCTAAAAGGAGAGAAAGTGGAGGGGGCGCATAAAAGAACAAAAGCTCCGAGATGTCCGAGTATAGATTTTATATACTATTATGTATAGTAATATAGTATAGTGTTATGTTAATATGTAATATATAAAAACGAATATAAACTGAAAAACTATTTATATGTTTTCATCTTCGATGTCGTATTGGTAATTGGGCCCTTTGCCACTCGAATTCAGCTGCTTGCGGCATCCCACATTCATACATAGTAGACAGGATGTAGGGCCTATTAATATATTGGATTTTAGTTTGTAACTGAATTCTGATAGAAACGGGCATCTTCTTATCGATTTTACCCCTTTATGACCTTGTATGACTCTATTATACTTGTATACTCTACTTCTTTTACTTCTTTCGGCGGGGAATGCCTGAGGAACTTCATACTCTCTCTCTCTCTCTCTTCCTCTCTTTCTCTTCCTCTTTCTTCTTCTCTTTATCATTCTCTCTTTTATTTCTTCCCTCTTTTACAATAATCTACAATTTCCATCCTCGATCTCGGATGACGCCCTCTTATCCTGACAGGTGTTGAACACCCCCGGTTCGCATATGTCAACAAATCCCCAGAAATGGTCTCCCAAGCTCAGATCGTTGATCGCACAACCGCTCAAAGCACCGCCTCCCTAGTATCGCGTCCCTCAAGTAGACGACACCGTTCCGGTCGCTCGCATCATGGTGGCTCTTCGCATCCCTCCTCGAACGATTTCCCCATCTTCACGTATACGGGTGACACCGAGGTCGTGATCCGCACCGGATCGCAAGAAAGGCGTTATCTCCTCCACAAATTGATATTATCACAATGTTCCGGCTACTTTGAGGCGAGCACCAATGAGGGCTGGTCGCGCCAAATGGCTTTGGGCTCATCGAAGCCGGAGGGGACGCTGTCGCGACTGAGCGAGGACGATGATTTATCGAACGGGTCAACGTTGGCACCATCTGATAACGGTGGAAGCTCGACGCGACCAGGGGAGAAGAGACGCTGGCGATATGAACTTGACTGGGATAATCGCGCGGAGGATGAAGAGGCGATCCTTGTCCAAAAGGTATGCCTTGCGCCGGCGCGTCGCATACTCTCATCTTTGCCAACCATGCTAATGTCGCGTCTTGAAACAGCAACCAACCTATGCCCCCATGTTCGGTGGCGACCAAACTGCATTTCCTCCAACGATGACCAAACCGTCCAACGCCCACGCAGGCTTCGTTCGATCTATGGCGAACCTAGCAGGAATGCAGTCGGAAGCCCACCTACCGCAGACCGGGGAACACGCTGTCGCGGTCGACCCCTTAATACGTGACTATGACAATCTACTACGAATATTTTACAATCATGCCCCCATTCTCAACAGTGTCAACATCGCCTCGGCATATACAGAGTGCAAATCCCTCCTCGCATTGGCGGATATGTACGATGCGCTTCCGGTGACAGGGCCCCGCGTTGACCACCACCTACTCGGCTTTGGATCTCGTCTATTCAAACAGATCGCCAAGTACCCACCCAGCTACTTGAAGCTGGGATATCTCGCTCGCAGCCGGGTGATATTCTCCGAAGCCTTAATCCACGTCGTGGGCCAGTGGCCCGCTGCCCTACCAAGTCTGCGAAACGGCTCCTATGCGCCTCTACCAGACTCACTACTAGATGTGATCGAAGACAAAGTAGAAGATCTCGACGAGCTCAAAGCGCGCGTTGAATCCAAGCTCTTGCGCCTATCCTTAACCACCTCGCGCGGCGAACGTGTCGGCCCCTCAAATGCATACCTGGACTGGCTCGCCGTATGTCTCTTCCGCCAATGGCTGATAGAAAGCACCACGCCACCGCCAGCTCCTATTCTTAAAAACTCGGGTCCAAGCGATGGTCCCGTCCAACCTACCGCATCGGCGTCACACCCGGCAAGCACGTCGCGATCAACCACATCCCCAGACCCGTCCGCGCGCATCTATAGATTGATCGGCTCATCTTCTCCGCAGGCATACTTGCCCCACGACGAGCTCAAGCGCTTCCTCAAACTCCATCCTACGTCCTCCTCTGGCTCGCTTTACACGCGCGAGACTCTGAAACGCTTCGAGCGCAAGATGGACGAGATGAAACGGCTGGCACGGGATATCGTCAAGCCGCTGATGCGTAACTTCCTCGAGTTGGAGTTGAAGAGCCCGGACCAAACAGCCACTAGCACCGTCGGTCCTCGTGAGAATACTCCGGTGGGGTTGCCATATCTAACATGCACCCGTGTTGAAGATATAGATTTACCTTGGAAATGAGCCTGTCAACTTCTTGGGATCTACCTACTTGGCTTACTTTTTGTCCTGGCCATCATGCTTTTGGATATCTCTGCCCTACTTGGAGTTTTTGACGGCGTTTGGTTATTTCCTTTCTATCTGCCTTCCTTCTCAGGCTGCTGGTCTTGTCTGACGAAAGAGACCAGATTTTACTCCTGTCTGTGATTTGCAATGATGTGATGTTTTATGCTTACTTGATTTACGTTGTTTTGCTTCTGATTTATGTGTTCACGAAGTCATGAATGGCTCTGCCTCTGATTTGTTCTGTTCTGTTTTTATTTAATACTCTGCTCTATCCTGCCCTTAATAAGGCAGCGATTGGGGTCTTTTTAAGACCTCGTTTTTGTCTACTGTGTTTTAGAGATACCAAAAGGTCGCGGGTAATGCAATGCAAGATTCTTGAAGATAACCACCTATCCTTTATATATTACAGGTAGCTCAAATGAAGCAGACTTCCAGTAAATGAAGTACATATATGTCCGTCACGTCCCTAAAAAGTACATAGTATACAATGTCTCCACGAGGAGAGCGATAATAATCCCCCAGCCCATCTAGCTCCGACCAATACTCTCCATCCCATCCATCCAAGGCCGCAAAACCTCAGGAATAACAACAACACCCCGCTCAGCATCCCACCCATTCTCCAAAATCGCAGCCAGCACACGCGGAACCGCCATAGCAGTCCCATTAACAGTATGCGGGAACCGTGACTCCTTAGCGCCACCGCCACGCACCCGAGCCGCCAACCGCCGACTCTGGTAATCCGTACAGATAGAAGCGGAAGTAACCTCACCCCAAGCGGACTCCAGATGATGAATCTCAGGATCAACAGGCGTGGCAGCACCACCCGACGCCGCACGCAGACGAGACGGGAAGAGCGCCTCGATGTCTCGCTTGCGCGTCGCGCTAGCCCCCAGATCCCCACTCGGCATCTCCAGCACGCGACAGGGCAAATGCAACGCCGTCAGAATCTCCATCTGCATATCCAGCAGCTCGTTGAACATATCGTCCGAGCTCGGAACAGCCCCGTCCACACTATCCGCCCAGCCGAACAGTTCGACCTTGGTGAACTCGTGAACGCGGTACAGGCCCTTCGTATCGACGCCGCGGGAGCCCGCCTCGGCGCGGTAGCAGCGGCTCGCGCCGACCATCTTGATCGGTAGCTCGGAGGCGTTCATGTCGCGCCCCGCGTACATTGCTGCTAGAGGGATCTCGGCGGTGCCGGTTAGCGAGCGTTGGGGTTTGGTGTTTTTGTCGCGTTCGTTTTGCTCGATGGACCAGATCTGTTGCTCGTTGTGTTGGTCGCGGGGTTGGAACCCGCATGCTTCTGCGATGTAGGAGTAGACGATTGAGGGCGGGGCGACGGTTTTCCAGCCTCGGCGGCGCGCTGTGCTCAGCGCGTACTGGATGAGTGCTTGTTCTAGCATGGCGCCTTCGTTTATCAAGAAGTACCAGCCCCATCCTGTTGTTGTGGCGGAGCTGGCGAAGTCGAGGAGTTTGAGCTCTGTGCCGATTGTGACGTGCGACCGCGCTTGGAGCTCGGTTTGGGATTGTCGGGTCCAGGTGGGGGGTTCTTGAGGATTGAAGTTGAGGTATTGGACGAGAGTTGGTGCGTGTCCGATAGGTGTGAATGGAGAGGAGAGGTTTGGGAGGGAGAGTGCTAGTCGGTTGATCTCTTCCGTGCAGGTTGCTTTGCGTTCTGCCATGGACTGCGAGTCGTCCTTTAGGCGCTGAGCTTCTGACTTGAGTTCGGCTAGTTCCTCGCTTGCACTCAGGCCCTTCTCATTGGTGTTTTCATCTGTGCCTTGTCGAGTCGCAATGTGTAGCTTGGCGATGGTCTTCTCTAGTTGCTTGATGCGGGATCGAGGGGTTTTCAGGTCGTGATCGAGCTGTCTAGCTTCCTCTAATAATTGTTGAATTTTCGACGGATGCCCAGCGTGAGCTGCATAGTTGCGATCTATGCAGTTCTGTGCGTAGAGGTCGGCATTTTGGCGGATATGTTTGACGTCCGGCGTGGGCTTCGGAGCTGTCGCGGGTCGTAATATGTCTCGATTGCGTCGGGCGGAGGAGAAATTGCGCAGAGATAGTTTCAGTCCATAAGAATTTCTGCAATTGAAGCAGACATATGAAGTGAGCGCCATTGGATTTTGGGGAAGAAGAAAAGAAGTGAACAGGCACTGGAGTGGTGGATAGTGGAGTCCTCCCGGCTTAACCCTTTTGGGGGGATCTGCATGTCCAATACTTTGCAGGGCCACACCAGCAGCCCTGGAGTATTGTCAAGATTATTTAATTGAAGTCAATACTTTCCACCTCTCATCGAGGTTGTACGTAAACAATAGTATCAACCTTGGAAGTCATTCTCCAAAATCAATCAGTGGCTCTCCGCCCAAACCGTCACAGCGCGTCTATCTTTTTCTTCGCTCATTCTATTCTATTCTTTATTCTCTCTCGTCTTCAACATCACCGAAGCTGTATTCTACTCTTCTGTATTCCACTCTTCAATGGCAAAGGTGCAGATGACGGCGTCATCTACTTCTCTCAGTTTGACTATGTTGACAAAATTGTTCGATCATACCTCAGAGCGGCTCTCCCTCTGGGATTCGTGATAATGCATCTTTTGCAAACCTTCCACGGATATCCTGAGTCGGATTGAAGACCCCAATTTACACTCTACGCAGAAGCCAAGTGCACCTCGGTATCAGTTTCCTAGGTCTTTCCCTCGCAATTGTCCAAGACTATCAAACGAGGCAAACGCAGCGGATATCAATCCCACGCCTGACTTCCGCCTTGGACCTGATCATCTTATTTTTTTCCTCATATCCCCTCATCTCGTTGTCACTTCATTATCACTTCATTCCCATCGTATTCTATCGAGAAATTTAGTTCAAGATTCCTCGAACATGACAATAGGCAACACCGGCGGTTTAACAATCTTATATCGACCACCACGGGCAGAAGGCCAGTTCCCCACACTCTACTGGACGGTGGTCCCTGGTGGAGCTGATCTTCGAGAAGATTGCGCGAGAAACCAGTGCGACGACGTATACGGATGCAGGAAAAGAGATCAGTCTGGCGGACAATCACACCACCGTGCTCAAGAGATACATGCAGGCAAGCCGACCCCGGGTTCCATCACCAAGGGTGTCGAAAAGCGAGTCGCCGCCATCGCCAAACTGCTCCAAGCTGAGGCCGACACAGGGAAGACACCCACATGTTGACTCGCCCCCGCACGCGTGCCACAGTGGCAGATGTGCGCACTCCGCCCTATTTGGGTCAATGAGGACCGAACCGAGATGCAGATAGCGTTTCATTGGCTGCCTCTGAAAGAGAACATCCCAGGTGCGGCAAAGCATGTTCGGTCCGAGTTTGTCTCAAGGACGGAGAACGCATACCAGGATCCGAAGTATCGACCTCGTGAGGCCCCTGGGGGAAATAACGTCGTTTTCCATACAGAGACGGGAGCTAGAATCTCTTCGGAGTATGTTTTCACGGTTAAGACTAACAACAAAAGAGAACGGCCACTGCCATCTATGGAACTGTTGGAAATAAGGTGGCACTTTTCCCGAATTGCTTGTATGCAGGGTAAAGCCGAGGACGAAGATAGTGATTATGAGTCTGATGGCGGCTCCGTTTCCGTCCGTTCAGGCTCACGATCCCCTGTTGTAGTAAAAAAACACAGCCCCTGAACAACTCCAGCCACAGAGTACTTGTATGATCGGCCCCATGTTGATCCTCCCCCACAAACATGAAGCTATTCCTAGATCACCTGATCTGCCTCCACAAACATGAAGCAAGGGTTAACTAGTTAACTAGCCGAATACCCGTACAAATGAAAACTCCGTCAATTTGCATTCTGGTTTCCCATAGTAAACGCTTCATTTTTGACTGCATTTTTTTTATCAATTCAAGCTGCATTTTTTTCATCGAATTAAACTGCATCATCATGCCTTCCACCGAGACTGCCTCTGAGACTGCCTCCGAGCCTACCACTGTCTATGTATCCGAGCATACACCTACCTGGGAAATGCTCCCCCCTCCCATCAACAATCGATCTTTCGCAACAATTGAGGAGGCTATAGATTGGATTGGCGAGTGGGCTGCAATACAGGGGTATGGCATCTCGAAGGGACATTCATGGCGCAATACCCAGGGTATCATCCCTAAGGTACGCTTTCGATGCCAGCGAGGCCAGGGGTATAGAGATCGGCGCCGTAAAAAGTCCGTTAACGATACTACTCCCTCCCGTAATACTACCCATCTCTCTACAGACTGTCCATTTGCCGGCGAGCTATGTTTTGACTTCTTCTCCCGTCGGTATTCAATCTCTCAGATTATAAACCACTTGCATAATCATGAAGGTGCGCCACCAGAAGCCTGGACATCGCACCGTCAACGGGAGATGAGAAGACATAGGACAGAGATCACTAGGCAGATCGATCAGCATATACCAAATCGACTTATCCATCAATCTCGCCGTACAGCTAGTCCAGGTAATAGCTGTATTTCCACCAAGGACCTCGCCAATTTCAAACAGAAGTACCGTCAGCAGAAATTAGATGACCCCTCTACAGGCTCTTCTTGATCGGCTTCCTCGAGACGGAAATTCGATGGCGACGGCGGTGGGATAGATGATCCATGCAAACCCGAGCCTTCTTTTCGGAGGGCGGCCTCCGCCTCCCCGAGCGCGGCGCTCGCGGAGGGAACCGCATCTAATTCCCACCACGCCGTGACCCGTTGGCATTGTGACGCCGGCTTTTCCTCGCGGAACAAGTTACACTCTCATCTGAAGGACGCCGCGCACATCACTGAGCAACAGCCGTCATCATTTAAAACCACCATCGGCGAGGACGGCGACGCGGACAGTGGTGAATACAAGCCTATTATTGAATCAGACCGTAAACGACATTCTTCCACACCAGGCCGAGCGTACAGAGCATGGCGATTTTTATCCACCGTCGCCGGCCTCGGTTCACCGAATAACAAAATCAAAATTTGCCTGGATTCGGGTTGCCTTATGACTATCATTAATAGTGACTTAGCCAGTAGTTTACATTTGCAATATCATGATACGCCAGACATCCCAGTTGCTGGTATCGGCTCCAAACATGTTTCGTCCAAGTTTATAGACCTACCCGTTCTCTTCCATGGCGAACACAACATCGCCAAGATCATGGTCGAAGCCTATATGGTCGACAATCTATAGGCCACGATAGGTCATGAAGGCTTCCGTATCGACCTGAAAACGGGCACAGCCCGTATCGCTGTAGCCATAGCGGGAAAGTATACTCGACTTGTCAACGCACTTCCTAGACCTCCGCAAAGTCGATAGCCCATAGCTGGGTTTTGGGCCCTGTCTTCGGGCCCGGTGGGCTTTCAATGGGGGCCCAAACATACAAAGTTGAACCCCTTATTTAGTTTTCTTTTTTTAGTTACCCTATGTTTAGTACCGTTTCTCACTATTATACCTAAAGTAATATTTTATTAATTTAAATGATTTAGAATCAGTTACTAGTTATATTTCTATATTGCGTTTCAAAAAGGGGGAAAACGCGTTAATTTAGATAATTTAAAAATCATAGATATTGGCCTAGAAAGTTGTCGTACTATACAAATCCAAAATATATATCCAATATCAGAACATCAATTTTTGCATTTTCCGCAATATCTCGACTTTTGCTGATTAGATTTCGTTTAAAACTAAAATATATACCCATACAGCTACTATAATTTGATATTCTAGGGTTGAACTTTATACGATCAGTACTCCATCGATGGGCCCGGGTTCAGGCCCATTTGTGGGCTTTGCGGAGGTCTACACTTGCCCTCTCTGACCCCTTTCTTTCTCACCCCATCGCCTACGGATTGGCTTTCAATGAGATATTTCAGGTATTATTCTATATATTTTCTGATTGAAAAATTATAGTACAGATAATAGAGAAGCTAAGAGAGGATAGGTGAAATGAAGGAGTCGAGATAGAAGAGTCGAGAATACTTGACTGAATTCACATATCCAGTCCATTTGCTTGGCACTAAAATTTCCAGCGTTAGAAAATGGTAGAAAATGATAATTGGAAAGTGAGGTTTTAGTTACCATTTGCCAGTACATCCCCTTGTTGCGGAGTAATTCCTGATGTGACCCCCTTTCGACGATCTGAGACCCATTTCCATTCTGACTCTCGCCAAAAACGAAAATAATATCCGCTTTCTGGATAGTGGCCAGTCTGTGCGCAACCGCGACAATCGTCATACTCCTCTGTGCTGCTAGACGTTCAAGGGCACCCTGGACAATCTTTTCAGACTGCGAGTCGAGACTGGATGTTGCCTCGTCTAGAAGCAACAAGATAGGTTTTCGTAACAATGCACGCGCTATGCAAAGTCTCTGGCGCTGTCCGCCACTCAATGCTGTCTGTGCTTTTATACCTAGATCTGTGGAGTATCCCTCAGGCAGGGATGTAATGAAGCTGTGGATCTCGGCATCAGTACATGCCTGAACCAACTCTTCGTCAGTGTATTCTGATGGGTCGAGGCCAAGCGTAATGTTGTCTCGAATGGTGCCCTCGAAAAGCCGGGGCTCTTGTGCTACCAGCGACAAGGATCGACGGTAAGAGGTTGTATCTATTGAAGTGATATTTTCGCTGTTGAGGAAAATATTCCCTTTGTAAGGATCGTAAAATCGCTCGAGCATCGAGATAATGGTCGTTTTCCCGCAGCCCGAGGCGCCGACAAATGCAACGAACTGGCCACTTTCAATGGTGACATCGAGGCCGGTGAACAATGGGTTCTCCTGCGAAGCATACTTGAAGGCAACCTTTTGAAATTCGATATGAGCCCCAGTTCGAATAGCTGTATCGATCTTGAGCTTTTCAGAGTCCTTTTCGGAATGGCTCAAATCTGAACGGAAGTCGAGCATTCTGTTCGCTGCAGCAGTGCCCTGGGCGATATTAGGTCCATAGCTAAAGAATTGGCCCGCTTGTTGTCCGCCGAGAATGATAGACATGTACACAACAAAGAAGGAAACCGGCTCATACTCTCTAGACGCCAGCAGCTGACCACCGTACCAGAAGGTAAGCGCCATGGCACAAAGCTCCACGCTGTCAGAGAAGGCAAACACGAGAGTAGCGAGCCATGCTTTGCGAAAGGCTTTCTTTTGCTGCTCTTGCAGAAGGTTCGAATATCTTTTCAAAATGGAATCCTCCATTGTCAATGCTGAGACAGTGCGAAATGCCTCGATAGCTTCTGCTGCGAACTGGGAGCTACCGGAGTACACAGCAGCATTCATCGAATCAAACTCCAGTTCATAACGAATGCGCATAAACGCAGCAAGAAAAACGAAGGGAAGAGCAGCAAACGTAGCCACAAGACTTAATTTCCACCCAAAAGAAAAGGCAATCGCGATGCAACCAATCATGCTGCAGAGTGAGATGACTGGGAAAACACCATTTACCCCGACCAAATCTTGGATCTGCTTGGGATCGGTTGCCAGGCGCGAAACGAGCGACCCGGAGGCATTGTCGTTCAGATCATAGAATGGGACGGACTTTTTCAGAACATTTTCAAAATATTCCGTCCGGCAAGTGGAAGACATTTCCTATAATACTGTTAGATCCATTATATAGTTCGGGTATGATATCCACTGACAGTTGCGAGTCTGTTGGTCGCGAAGCCAACCGCTGAATAACAGGCGGCAATTCCAAGAGACAAGACAAAGAACCACAGCGACCAAAAATTGGCGGCATCGGTCAGTTTCTGGCCTCTAAAGCTGAACACATCGATAAGCTTTGCAAAAAGCCAACTCTGTAAAGGGTACGCGGCTGATTTGATGTTAGCCAAGATCAAAAGCGTTCGGGGAAGACTGCTTACAGGCAGCACCCAAAATGCCGAATAGTGCTAGGAGGAAGAATGGCCAATGAGTACGGGACTCATACATCAAAAGTCCCACGCTGGTAAAGAAGCCACGCTTTTTAGTCTTCTTGACCTCTTGCGAGTCTTCGGCAGTCGCAGTCGCATAGTGTTCAAGCTCCTCTTTCGAAGCTTCCATGGTCTCCACTGTATCATTGTCATCATCTCCAGCGATGTCAAGTCTCTGTGCATTGACCAGGCCCCGATAAAGGCCGTCCTCCACAGCAAGAAGCTCATCGTGAGTCCCTTCTTCAATGTTCAGACCGCCGCGAAGAACAATGATCCGATCAGCTCGTCGAACGGTGGATAATCGGTGAGCAATCACAAGTGTAGTTCGGTTCCTAGAGACGCGATCGAGGGCCGCTTGAACTATCTTCTCTCCCCGAACATCAATCGCACTGGTGGCCTCGTCCAGAATGAGAATAGTAGGCTCTCTGATGATACTTCGCGCTATAGCCAGGCGCTGTTTCTGACCTCCGCTTAATTTTGTGCCGTTCTCACCCACAAGTGTTTCGTATCCCTAGAGATTTTAAGTAAACGAGTATGAAAAGTGAGCAGATTACATACCTTGGGCAGCCTATCAATGAACTCATCGGCAAATGCTTCTTTGCACGCATTTTTCACTAATCCGGCTTTCACTGAGTCAGGCTCATCTTCCCACTTGGTACCGATTAATCCGAAAGAGACGTTCTTAAGAATCGTATCATTGAATAAAAACGGCTCTTGTTGCACAAGCCCAATGTTAGATCTCCACCACTTGAGATCCAGCTGCTCAATATTGCGCTGGCCCACTGAAATGCTTCCTTGTTCTGGAGAATACCATCTCTCTGTGAGTGCGACGATAGTGCTTTTACCTGATCCCGATGGGCCAACTATTGCTGTTGTCTTGCCTCTCTCAAACCGCGCGTTGAGGCCCATGAGAATTTGGGTATCCGGCCTAGAAGGGTACGTAAACTGCACATCCTCGAAGACTATGTCCCCTGAGTCGAGGGCAGCTGCATCGCGGTCTCCGCCAGAAGCAATTCTTTCCGAATCGATTATCTCAAAGAAGGAAGCCGCTGCACTGGCCGCTTTGGAGACCATCATCAATGGCGATGCGATACTGCCTAGTACGCTCACTGCAATCATGACCGAAAAGAATACCCTGGAACAGATTTGTGAGTAGCGACAACGTAGCGCTGGAGGGAGGAAACATACGTTATGACTGTGTTAATGTTCGCTATATGACCCTGCTGAAACAGTCTCAACCCCAGCCAGAACGCCAACGCGTAGCTGGCGTACATGGCAAAGAAGAGAAGACCGAACTGAAGCCCCATAATGACCGACAAGCTCATTCCTCTTTTCCGAGACTCTTCGACCCATTGACGATATCTTGTGGCCAACGGTGCCTCGGCGCCCAGTGAGATGACTGTTCGAATGGAACCAAAAACTTCCGCCGCGATTGCCGAGTGTTTTTCATCTGCTTTGTCCACCCTTTGCTGGATTTTGAAAATCGCGGGCAGCGTCAGACAGCATACGATCAGAATGAAAAGTATAGCCGAGCTGGTCGCAAGAGTCAGGGCCCACGAATACTTGAAGGCTATGATATATGCGGCAATCAAAAGGGCGAGGGATTGGAACAAAATGGCCAGTTTGTCGGAGATGCTTTGCTGAATGGAGTTGGAGGAAGTCGTGATAGCATTGACAACTGTGCCGACTGATACTTGGTCCAGTTTACTCAAAGGCTGGGCGAAGAGCGAGCCCATGTATTCGAGTCGTAAAGCTGCAGAAACTCGAAGGCTGGTAACACGAAAGCAGTACTGTGGTTGGATTTTGAGCGTGTTAGCTTTGGGGGAAGTACCGCGGTTTCACTTGGGGTATCCTGGCACATACCATTGAAAAGTATGTCAAGACGAACTTCGCGATGAAGAGGTAGACGATATAGAGACTTTCACAATTAGCCCCATGATACAATGATGACAACTGTGATCCTGCACTTACCTCAGTCGACTAACGGAAGCTTTGAATTCGCTTTCGGTCGTTGTTGAATCGGGAAGAAAGTAATCACTGAAGCTACCGACCAGCTCACCAAAAACGATATTCATGATAGGCAATGGCTGGCGACCGATTAGTAACTTTTTCTGGTGCTTTGCAATTCCACTCCCGAAACACAATCAACTTACGACACCGGAGGCCATGGAGCATATGAGAGCGACTATCAAGACCATACGATCTTTGGTGGTCAGGTAGGAAAGAATCCTCTGTGTGTTATTAGCAATATATTGCGACGAAATATTCCCTTGGTCACTTGACACTTACGAAATAACCGCTAAGGGACGCAGGTTGCTCTTTCGCATTTTTGGTATCATGGTCTCGCTTGGGTTCCTCGTCGACTTCGACAACATTGGCCTGTCGGTCATCCGTCAAATATGGCGAACGTGACTCTCCAGTCATAGACCTTGTCTCGGCCACAGCGCCTTGGGGAGAATCTGAAGAGAGACCCATCCTTTGGAGAGCAATCTTGATGGTAGCAGATACTTATCCTAGAAAGGGGATTCCTTCCAAGTTTATATTCAAGGCAGCCACGCGGCTCTCGTCAACGTACATTGCCTGTAACTAGATCATTTGATAGGATACGATAATTTCCAGATTAGGCTACTGTGGTTTGAAGTCCCTGCCTTATGATAGGCCAAGAAACCTCAGCCCGTCATCAACGTGGATCAAAATGGATCAAAGAGCTTGGGGCCCTTTGTCCTAAATAGGGTTAGGCCGGGATCTAATCCGGATTAGCGTGCGGGACTTCGGGGTTACTGAGAGTCCGGCCCCACTTAACACGAGGGAGAGCCTTGCGACCAATCAGAGTCGAGGCCCCAGATTCAAGTCCCTCCGGACTTTCGGTCTTTTCGCTTTTCCCGCAACATCCAATATCGAGCCAGGAGTAGTTAGCAGTCTGACCACGAACAATAATGAGTACTGGGCGTGCATTAGCGACTATTTCGGTGAGAAAGGATTATATACACACGTGACTCGATTGAATTCTGACTTGAGGCTATCCTAGTGTGGTCGTTGTCAGTCTAAGAAGGTATAGAGTCCTTGGTAGTAATGTCATCTTGAATGTTCGGCCACAATAACGATCTTCTAGATTCGCTGCAATCGAGTTACGCCAAGATGTGATAGATGTGAAGCTACAGGAGCTGAGTGTGCTTACCTGCCACGAAAGCCACGAACTAAGAAACAAGGGTACATTTGCCCAGCCATGAAGCATTAATACATCCCTCCGAATTTTCATTGACGAGACTATCACAGGACCGAAATTTCCGAGAAGGGTGTTCTTCTAGAAGTTCTCGAGCGCCTCAGATGTCTAGAGGAGCATTGTGGCTTGGATACCTTCGCGGGAAATCAAGATAATGAGGTCGATTCCATGTCTACCTCTTCTGTCGAATCAGAGAACACACGAAATGCAACCCTGCCTGAAACCCCGACCACAATACTCCCACCCGGGATCCGTGATATCATTAGTCGTATCAAAGATGAAGGCAGTCAATCTATGCTTCTCTCTTGTGTCTTCTGTCACCTGCAACAGATTCAATCCTGCTTTCTCGAAAATGAACAATGCTTTGGTGCTATTACTTCCGCCATGTCGGAAATCCAGTTCATGCAAGATACACAGCCCACGGAGCCATCAGAAGAGCTGTCCATTCCAAAAGACTTGGCACAACAGCTCATAGACTGTGAACACATCTGACCCGTGCTTGGTTATTCATTCGCTAACGTCCAATCCAGATTATTTCAGCTTCTCTCATTTCGAAGGCTTCAAGATGCCTCTCGAAAAATCATTTCTAAGGTCAATTCCTGATCTGCTCGAAATACCCCATGTTCAACTAGATTCTACCTCCCAAATCATCTATTACACCATTCTTTTTCAAGGCATCGTCACAAAGCAGGAGGCACTCCCAAGAAGAGGCGCCTTGGTCCATATTATATACCAGAAATGCGTTTCTCTCAGCGAAGACTGGCTGAAAAATATCAAAGATACCCCAGCCGACCTCTTCGCAGCATTGACGCTGGTAAAGAAACTAGATACTTTTCAATATCACACCAATGAACTAACAATTTCAACAGATGTCATTGTCCCTCGAATGTTGCAATATCGATTTATCCTGGAAAGCTCTCGCCCAAACATGCAGGATATCCAAAGCCCTTGGACTTTTCTCCGTAGATGAAGCACCTTCCGAGGGAGATAACGAACTTTCCACAGAGCCGGGATCTCTCCCAAGCCAGGCGGAAGTAGAGCGGAATCGAAAACGGTTCGAATTCTGGCACATTTTGCGAACGGATTGTCTTTTTCGCATGTGTTACGGAAAACCAACCCTCATCCCCGCAGGATCTTGGAAAGTCAATTTCCCCGATCCAACTATCAACGGCATCAATCATGAACCATCCCGGTTCATACAGATTCATTTCATCGCGTCTATGCGACTGACGCTCATTGTGATGAAATATCTTGATTGGGTTGACAGAGGGAAAGATCCTGATCCCGTCTCCCATGATGCGACAATCGACAGTTTTATCGACGAGGTTCAGCTAATATTATCGGATTGGGATGCGGTACGTCTCACAAATACCTTGAAACAAAAATTTATGAGATCTTCCATTTCTAATCTATCACTTTAAAGGAGGGCCTGCTTCAAATGACTACAAATCACGTCGATGTATGGTTCTGCGTCGATGTACTATTCAGCACTTACAAAATGCTCATCGTCCTCTATCAATCGAAAAAATGCAACCAGAGTCATATCCTACCATCCCAAGCTGTGGAGATATCCAGAAAATCAGTGAAAATCTTCCACTCTCTCCTTGCATCCTCGGCGCATGCGTTTTGGGGTGTCAGGTATGTCAAACGTGTAACTTACCCTGCCTCGTTTGCGCAATTGATTAACCGTTCGAACAGTCTCTTATTGTTCCACCAGTTTATCCCCTTCTTTATCCTTTGTTTAGATATTATTGGAAATCCTGACCATGCCAATCTCGAGGAGGATCTCGTATCCATAGGCTGGATTAGCGATTATACCGAGATGGTCATTAAGGAACGAGTCGAGCTCAAGCCGGTTATGGTCATCATTAAATCTATGACTACGGCTTGCCAGCAAACGCAAATGAGAAGACTAGGGCGAGCGGTAGATGCTGGGACATAGTTAGGGATAGGGCAGGCCACAGAGGAAGGCATGGCAGCGGAACATAGTGTGGGGTTAAAGAGGGGGCAAGAGTGGCGAAGACGAGTCGAAGCACGAGAGAATAGTCATATTATTTCACTTTAAGCAAGTCACCCAGTATAAATCCAGGCCAAGGGCTGGAGGAGTTGTTAAGGCCATAGTAGTCGATATTTATAGCAACTTAGGGAAGCAGAACGATCAACAGAGGAGCCTAAAATGGCTCCCCTCGGCTAGGAGAGTGACTAAGGATGAACGAGGATAGTCAGTCACTCCATTCTGGTCATCAGCTCAATATTAACATCGCTAAGTTCACATATTCAGTTTCAGTTTGGTCTGCAGTACTGTTGAATCCTCTCTCATTGCCCACCTCACAGCCCCAATTTATGCTTCTTAATCCTCGCACCCACTCCAGCGAGAATAAAAACGACCGAAACAAGTACACCCCATAGAGGAATATGAATGGCGATCACGTTGTAGGTGGTCTGCGTCGCCGCCACGACAGTCGCAACCTCCAGCAGTAGCAAAACATAACCGCTCGAGCGATGATATTTGTAAATGCGCTTCCCAGCGTCGACACTGCCGAAAACGGTGACGGGCAAAAAGTACTGAATAACACCGACCACAGCTTGTAGCACGATAGCGATGTATGTGATCAGACCTAGAATTCCGTGGGGAGAGACAAAGTGCGGATGAGAACCCTTGTTAACCTCGATAATAACAAAGGCAGATATAAACAGGGCCACGCTGAGTAGTTGTAAGATGTAGTGGATACGAGTACCGGTACGCTTCTGTTGCGGGGTGGCGGTTGGTTGTAAGATGAGCGCCGCTTGAACTTGAAGCAGAAGGGCAGAACTTCCAAGTAGCTGAATATCCCGTTAGTGTTGGGAGATATTTTGGTTTGGTTTTCTTATCTCCTTACTGGATGCGGGGTGAATAGCGAGAGGGGCAGGGATAAGACGCCTTGCCAGACCAACGCCGCTAGCTGTTGTATTTGATTAGTTTTCTGATCTTCTGAATTGTTTAGAATGCTCTAATCCTCTCACAATCCAAATCCCTGCTTGCGCGACACTCGCTGTTCCTGAGTTTGGAGTCAGTTATGGGGGTTTCGATCAAGGGGGCTTTCGCGCTCACCTGTGAAGAGATTCCGATAAATGCTCTCGTCGGGCTTTTGTGTGACATCGCCTGGACGGCCCAATAGAGGCTCATCTTCTCGCGATACAATTGTTGCGGGGTGATCTTGAGGAATTCCTGTTGCCGAGGCCATGATGAGTGATGCGCATATGAACAAGTCAGAGAAAAAGGATTAGACAAAGAAAAGAGGTTGAGGGCGGTGGCCAATAACCCTTGCGTCGCTTTTTGCTTTTTTTTTGTCAGATCTAAATGCACATATACAATGTGCGAATCACAAAGTACTTGATTACTGGAATCGTTCGTGATCGTCGCTATCAATGACGTTTTGCATATCCGCTTATTGCCGAGAGCTGAAAAGGCCATTCAGCGGCATTCTATTGCAAAGCTGACTGGGCAAAAAAAGAAAATATATCGGGATTTGGACTATGTTTACGTATGTTACTCCAAATTAATATCGAGTCTCACAAGTACGTGGCCATCTTACTATGCTTGATACTTTTACAAAAACATGGGCTTTTAGAACGGGTTTACATAGACTATATGTACTAATAATACTAATACTGTAGACCCATGCGACTTCGTTAACCCATCATTCCTCCCGTACAAATGTGCTAAAGAAGAGAATGCACTTTATTACAATATGTAAATATACTAACCTTGTAAAGAAAGGGGAATGGGAAGAAGAAGAGAGGATTGGACAGGAGAGCCTCCGTCTCCAATACATGCAAACAGTGCAAAATGTCGATGTGGAATGGCAGAACCCTCGGCCATTACCCTAATCTCTGCGATGTGTCTGATGTGTCTGCGCCTGCTTTTTCAGCGTCGGGAATTTCCTCCTTCTGCGATGTGTCTGATGTGTCTGCGCCTGCTTCTGCTTTTTCAGCGTCGGGAATATCCCCCTTTGCCTGAATAGCGTCTTCTCCCACCATGCCATAATCTGTATCAAGCTCTTTGCGCAAAGGTACCTCTTTTTCAAAGACCACCAATATACAAGCAAGACCGCAGAAAGCAATCGATACCAACCAGACAAGTTTAAGGGAGTCAGAAAATACCCCGATAACCTCGCTCTTCACAGGATCATTCAGGCTGTCAATAAACGTATCGGACGCATGCTCGTAGGCGTGGCCATTGGAGAGTAGTTGTCGCACGCTAGCATCTGAAATGCGATGCGCATACTTGTTGAACTGATTGTTGAAGATGCTAGCGGGAATAGCCACCCCCCATATATTGCCGAAGCTCCGCATGAATGCCCAGGTTGCCGTGGCTGCCGCCTGATCCGATTCTGCAAGAGGGGCTTGGAAGGCCGGGAGCAAGGTATTTAGGACCATACCAGATCCAAGCGCGGCAATAATTTGGAAGATGATCCACTCCGCATCGGAGGAGTAGCGGTCGAGGTAGGCAAATAGGCCCATACCCAACGTGAGGATAATGAACCCTACCATGTGAAGGGCTTTGTACTTTCCAAACTTTGAGAGGATGATAACTGCAATCACGGCGCCGGGGATCGCAACGAGGGTAATAGGCAGCATTTGAACACCCGCTCGGGCTGGCGAAGACCCCAAAATAGCCTGGAAGTAAACCGGGATGAAGAACAGCACCCAGTAGAGGAGGACCGTGAACAAGTATGTGTTGATGAAGACCACAAGGGAGGTTCGGTTTGTGAATAGGCGCGGTGGTACCACAGGCTCCCGACAGAACCGGGATTGTTCGAAGATCATAAATATAACCATCCCAACAATTCCTAGCACCAACGGCACGATAATCCGCCACGAGCTCCATGCATAGCGTGAGCCGCCATACGTCAATGCACAGAGCACCGCTGCCGTAGCCCCCATAATGAGCATATTGCCGATATAGTCGATACGCTTGACCTTTTGGGAAAACGTTGTATTGCGCTCATAGTTAGTGTGTAGAAATAGGAACAGAAGGACCAGCGAAAACCCGCCAACAGGTAGGTTGATATAGAAGACCCATCTCCAAGTTGTTCGCTGGACAATGATTCCTCCGACAAAGGGGCCCATCGAGCTGCCAATCGAGTATACGGTGAGGACGATAGCGATGAAATTCCCGCGCTCACGCAAGGGAACAAGATCCGAGACGATCACGTCGACGATCATATTGATACCACCACTTCCAATTCCTTGAACGGCGCGTCCAATGATGAGCATGTTCGCGCCATTTGCGCCACCACAGATGCCGCTTCCCAGGGTAAAGACAGCGACGATAAACATCGTCAACCATCGACGACCGAAGACATTAGCTAGCTGCCCAAATAGGGGCTGAACCGCTGCACTAGAGGATTCCGAGGAAGTGTCAGTTCAAACTCAGGCTAGGGCTGACGGTAGGGGATAAAGTACCTAGTGAGGAAGAAGGCATTCGTGATCCAGATATAGTTGTCGCCAATATTCAGGTCCTTCACAATTGTTGGCATTGAAGTCGCAACCACCGTATTCTCGAGTGCCCCTAGGAGACCGGTCACACAGAGTGTAAAGATTATAGTCCAGAACTGGAACCCTCTTTTCATTGGCGGAGGCTTGGCGATCGCTTCCTCACTGCCCTCCTCCCCTCGCAGCCCATTTTCCTCTCGAGGCTCGGACTCTGTTTCCACTCCCATGGTTGAGAGAAGTTTTCAAATCACGGCGATGCTATCTCTAAAGAGAAGGAAAGGGAATAAAAATATCAGCACTAGTATCTCTGCATAGAGCTTGAGCTACTCACCACTTCATCCGGCTGCTTGTGTACCTCGGACGATTTCGGTACCTTTCTGTCAGCTAATGAGGCTCGTATGCAGAATGCTGGACAAGAGTGGAGGGTGAAGTGAGAAACATTTCTATGGGAATTGACCTCTTCGCCCCTTCGGCGACGGAGAGACAGCCTGGCCGACCTTTTTGGGAGCTTTACAGTCCCTGCTTTGTTTGCCCTTCGGCGACGGAGAGACAGTCTGACCGACCTTTTCGGAGCTTTACAGTCCCTCTTTTGTTTGGCCCCGATTCGGATTCTTCCATATCCCCGGATCCGATTAATGACTCCCACGGCATTTCGGTATTGAATAATTTACTCTGCTCATTGTATTAGTCCGTGTGAGTTAATGCTTCTAGCGGTAAATCTAGTAGTAAAACCGGGTAGATCACATACGATCCACCTTGGATCTTAAGGTTCGGAAAGTTCCGAAAGCCAATCGGGAAGTTTATTGGCCCGAGACCCGTCAACCTCTTCAATGGCCTTGGGGAGATATGCCATTGGGTGTTGGGGATTCATACGACAGTAATATAATAATTGTAATTTTCCTTCCATTCAAACTTCTATATCCTATTTAATAGACTAGCATCTCATCTCCCTGTATTGCCACGTCTGAGATTATACCAAAATAGAAAATTGGGCGCCAAGCCACACGCTCGTGTCTGTTTCCCCTCCTTTCACTGATTGACCCCTACATGCAATGCAACCTGGGAAGGGTTAGTTGGATTGAAATAAATCCACAATATGTTCTTTACGAGGAAACAAACAGCTCTCATACTAAAAACGAAGAAAGCTGAGGACAGCTAGAGTTGTCTCCCGTATTACATGCAGCATTAGCCTATTTAAACACCCAATCAGACTGCCTTTCCTTGACGCTCGGGCACCTCGGGGCCATGGGGGGCGCCGCCCCCACCAAGAACAACAATCCAACTCCAAGTGGCAGCATCTAGGTGCTAGACATGCCATAGTAATCGTGGTACCCACCAGATATCTAATGCTGATATTTTGGTTTCGAATCCGTCTCTCTAACCATTTCACGGCCCACGTCACCCGAGCCACGCCATAAAATGTCAATGCTATCACAAGAAGCTTACGCGCAATCCCCCAAAAGATTCGCCTGTGATAGATGCAGAGAACACAAGCTGCGATGTCCCCGTGAGGACCAGACGGGCCAGACTTGTGCCCGGTGCCTGCGCGCCGGTGCCCCGTGTGTTACAAGCAATTTGCGGCCTCTCGGGCGGCCCGCACGGAAAGTTACCCCAGGAAACAGCCATGGACGGAAACGACGCTCACAAAAGGCTGTGAGAGGCCAAAGCGGTGCCGCTGACGATGAAAGCGATATGATATATGATACCGGTCCAGCCCGAACTCCTACCAATTCATTCGAGACCACCGAGAAACATCCCAGGGCCGGCAGCCCTAATGTCCCTTCAGATGGGCCAGGATCCATCGATGCAAATGGCCCCGGCCTTTTTGGCCTTGATCCGGCAATCCTGTTGGGTTTATCGGGTTTGAGCGATAATTTCCTGGGGTTCGGGATGCCGAATGGCCAAAGCCCCTTCGGGACTCCCGCGCTAAATGGCACGCATTTCCCAAGCCCAGGGGATGCGGAGAGCGCGTATGCCGATATCAGCCAGTATTCTAGGGACGAATTCAGCCGACTGGACTCTGACCCCCTGAGAGCTGCGGATCCTTCCGAGCAGCCACGGAAGACAATAAGCAGCGCTGACGCGGTTCAGAAGCTGTCTGTCCTGATTACATCGCTGAGCAAGCAACTGGACCGGCTCCGGACCACACCTTGGAGTGTCACCCTGGTCAATCTTATGTGTGCTAAGCAGGGACAGGAGGCAGCCAAGTCAAACCCTCTAGGGGAGGTCCTTCAAAGCACCGCCGAATTTGTGCATGTTCTCCAAACGATCGCTCTGAAGCCCTCGTCAACACAACAGCCGGGATCCGGGTTCCAGTCGCTAAATTCGGATCCCAACACGCTATCGTCATCGGCGGCTGGCATATTCTGCTCTGGCATAGCACCGAGCCTGAACAATATCCTACAGCCGCTTCAGATCCGCCCTTGGCCCCTTGGCCAAATCCATACCCCTGAATCAATAACCCCCCAGCCCTCGGATCATTTCAGACCGGATATTTCGGACGCTTTGGTGATCTTGACCTGCTACATTCATATTATCCGGATCTATAACATCCTCTGTTCGCGTGTTTGCGAGTCTCTGTCTGAAATGTCGCACCAGTCCATCTCATCGCTCCAAGCCATACCGGGCCTCGAGGTTGGGGGATTCCCCGTGCAGTACGGGAATCTGCAGATCAAGATTCTCATCCAGGTAATCATGCATCTTCTAGCTCACATGGAGTACTTGCTGGGAACATCTGCAGAATTCCGTCTTGACCCAGCTAGGGGCTCCAATGATGGTCTTCTCAGTAGTTCGGAGCTTACCGCGCTGTTGCGGATGGTCATGAATCAAAAGGATGGTAAGGAGGGTGACGGGATGGATATAGGGTATATTTCGTCCCTCAGAGACAATATGACAAAGATCCAGCAGATGTTAGAACAGAATCCTTTTTTGTAGATCTGCAGAGCTATTGCCTTGTCGTTGGTGATATTTCGCCGTGTTTGGCTTTGACTGAGCCACGGGTTGCTAATGACTGTTATGGATGAAACTTTATATGAACAGAATTTGACATTTTGTGAGATTTAGAGCAGCATCAATCACATTTAAAATGAAACTCAAGAATTTTGGGTATCAACCCCGATCTTATACCCGCCTAGGCACTTCCGATACAAACGTCTTCACCGCCAGCCACATAACACAGCTAAGTCATATGTACGTAGATAACAGGGTCATGCAACACGCTACATAATGTGATATATCTAGCGATGGGTTAATTCTATGGGTTAATTCTGGAGGCTGTTGCATGAGTCGCGTGGTCTATAGTACGTGGGTCTATTGGCATGGACACCTGGAGATTGGGGTGGAATATCTACAAGGCCAATTATTAGTAAAATAGCATCAGCCACTTGTTCAGCTTTAGGCTTCCTTTATTTCCATCAGGGCACCGTGTCCATCCGCCGGGCAAAAGCAGCACAGAATTCGCCGTCGGTTCAACAAACTATCCGACACCCGGCGAACCGGATAGCTTGTACTAAATACGTGAAGATGTAGCACCATGACTCGGTTTATTTATTTTTTTGATGTGTTGCATTACATCAATCAAAATACCTCTTGAGGCTACATGCTACCCGGGAGAGGAAGAGGAAGAAACCATTTCCATGCAAACTAGTAAAGCAGGGCCTTTCTAAAGGCCTGCACTAACAAAGGACCAGCAAACTGAAAGAGCTCGGTCTGCATGACATCAAGAATCATCCCGTCTAGGGGGGATTCTCCAACAATACCTAACCCGGACCTCGTGTATTTGGCAATGACCTACGTCTTCCCATTCGCAGGACGGACCCGGACAACAAGATCCGGTCGAATCCAGATCGCAAACATCTTGATATCCTTCTCCCAATCAATCGAGTCTTTATTGGTCAGTTCCATGTCGAAGGACCATAGTAGCTTAGCCAGGATAATTCGGCCCTGGAGGTACCCAGCTTGCAAGCCAGGACATCCCCGAGGTCCCTGTGAGAAGGGAGTAAATGCTCGTCTGTCATCGGACTCATATCTCGCATTGTAGAGCGGATGCGAAGATGGCAGCCATCTCTCGGGGTGGAAGGAGCGGGCATCTTTGAAGTAACGTTCAGAATGTGTGGTCGCGAAGAAACAAGTCTGGACCGTCACCTGTTTTCTGGTCAGATCCAGTATTCAAGCCCAAGGAAGCAGCAATTATTGCAAATACATACTCCAGGAGGGACATAGTGGCCATCCACTTCGTACCCGGGACTCACACGGGGGAGTCCGAATGCTGCGTTGGTGTGGATGCGCAGAGACTCGTCGATGACTGCTTGAAGGTACTTCATTGTCTGGAGGCGCTCACCAGTGATATCACCATACTCAGAAAATTCATCTCTGATCTCCTTCCTAGCATGACTATACTTATCTGTATCTGCTAAGAGATAGTACAGTGCAGATGAGATCAAATTCGTCATGGGGTCAAATCCAGCCACGATAAATACATTGGCCTGGGCGAGGATCCAGTCCTCTGTTGGGTCTGGCTTGCCATCCTTGGCAAGCAGCTGCTCAACGTAATCGGGATGTTGTATCTCCTCTCGCTGCGACATCCGACGACGAATCTCTTGTCTGTTCAGACGGAGCAGTGTGGGTACAGTGAGAACGACAGAGGGAGGAATCAGCATCCAAATGAAGGGTCGAAGCATGCGAAACCGTCGAGTGACTTGGTTGGTGGTGCCCCAAAGCCCAACCTTTCCAAACGTGGATAGGAAAGTAGATGATTTGCCTAAGGGAATGAGTTAGTAAGAGACTAGATGCTCGCATACTTTTTGAGGGCTCCTTTGGCATACGGGCTTTGACCTGCTCAAACTGTCGACCATACGCCATATCACCTGCGATATCAAAGAGGAGCCAATCGACCCACTGGGAATGTCAGTCTTTATCCGGTATCGCACAAATCTAGGACATCACACCTGCTTCATCTCAATTTCATCAGTCATTCCGTATTTGCGAAGCTGAGCGACAAAGCCGTCGACGTGTTGATGGATCACATCTTCTTGCTTTCTCAGGGCTTTGGTGCTAAATGCAGGAACAAGTTTCTTGGCGATCTGTCGGTGAACTTCGGGGTCTTTCTCAGCAGTAATACCAGGTTCATTTTCACCAATCTCCTGGAAATCGCTCTTTTGAAAAATCTCTCGATTCTTAATGGCGCTTCCATATATGGCTACACGCGGAGACCCTATCAGCTAACCCTGGATGTAAGAATTGGGGAATATTTACCCTTTGCTGCATTTGGGGTCATAAAGGCCAGTTCGTTTGGGGCTACTCGCACAACATCTCCTATTTAAAATCAGATGGTTTTCTTGATCAGCCTAATGGTGGTCTTCTATTCACCGTATTTCTCAAACGCGGCCTCAAGGGCCCACGGGTATCTGCCGGTAAACCTGGTATATTCTGTCAGTACCCTAGACTCTTTCTTATCTTGATTTCTCTGTGTATTTTGAGTCCACTATGGCTATCTTGACTTGGTGGACTCCGATTTCAATTGAACATACCAATGATACGCATACCACACATTTGAAACGGCGGCAAGCTTTGGCCCGGGGAATCTCGCCAAGGGGTGCAAGAATGACAGATAAATGACTCGTCCGAGGGCATAGGTAAATAGCTGGGATACTCGAACATTAGCGCATGGCTGGTAAAAACTCAATGTTTGATTCTAAGATGAATATCACGAACAAGTGCCAAGATATATCTGAGGAGCAAGCCAGCATCAAGAGCGGATAAGATCCGGTTCGTGGGGATCGACTGGAATCTGTAATCCGCAAATTTCTCCATGGTTGGAATCGTTGGAACTAGACACCTTTAGGGGCTGTATATTAAATTTCCAGCAAAGCAGTAAGCTGTGTTCAATGGCAGATCTGAAGGATATAACGGGAATGGGGTTCGCGCAAACTACCTAACTCGCTAAGATCATACGTAGCAAGTCAAGTCCAACGTTTATCCAATCACTTGATAGGCAAATACGGGGATTTCTTAGGTGGTTTTAGTAATTCTCCGAAAATTTTCAAGGTTCGAAGTAGGCTGTGATTATTCCGAATGCTTATGGTGCGAGCTCCGCCGAACAATGTTCCGATGTATATGTATCACCGAAGTAAGCTCTCTAACTACTTCGGAGCACTATGACACTTTTGAGGACCCTTTGAATGGAATGGCTCTGGGGCTCGATTTGAACCGAATGTCAATCTGGACGATCATAGGTTCGTCTATAGGAACCGCCCCGCGGGCGAGTCCATGCACGTCGCATACATATCAAAAAATGGCAGACAGGCCCCCAAGTGATCGCATTTGGTAATTGTACCAGTAATGCTGAGACAAACACGTGGATTATGTTATTCTCTACAGCCTTCGTAAAAGGCTTCTATGCAGGACGAGCAGTCCCTTTGGAAATCAGGCCCTAAAGGTAGCATGTACAGTAACTAGCTAATGCATGTACGCGGCCCACTATAACTCGAACCTCATGTCTACCTGTTTGTCGATCTTTGATACAGTAGCTTCAACTCTGGTGCCAATTGTCCTGGGAATCTGATTTCGAGGACCTCATAGGAGAACAAAGAAGCGAAGTGCCTAATTGATAGTGTAACTTCTGAACAACTATTCAAATATAACCTTGGAACATGAAATCACATCCAAGCCCACCTAAGCTACTGACCGAGTGGTGCAACCAACTTCCGGGCATTCACCTGTCCACTCTTCAGAAGAGTGAACCCTTCCAAAATCCCCTTCCATCCATTGGGAAGGACATGTACAGGATGTGCTCTAATTTTGTTTTCCTCCAGTAGCTTCTCCGCAACCCGAAAGAATTGAATCCCGAGGTCTTTAGCAGCCTGAGAGCCAGGCCTCCCATATTCAGGGCCCAGAGCAATTTCTTTCCCATGAAGTTCGTGAGCCATGACGAATTCTGAATTGACTGCCTTGCGAGTGAGAAGCTCCTGCTGTGGAAGCTCCAGACAGGCATACCTCCCTCCGGCCCGACCAATAGCAGTGTGGCAGATTTGAGTCGAGTCAGCATCTGTAATACAATCCAGTGCATACTTCAATGAATTATTTGTAAATGACTTTATATCGGCTGCGCAGGTGGGCGAGGCATAGTCGAATACTTGCTTTGCTCCGAACGACTTGACGAGGTTGAAGTTCTTGGGTGAGCTGGTCGCAATTGGAGTGAGGCCGCTCCTGAGAGACATTGTTAGCTGTGGAATAAACAATGGGTCTAAAATATAAAGCTTACAACTTCAAGACCTGCACCGCCATAGTACCCATTGCAGTTGAACCTCCGTACACCAAGACAGGGAAAGGGGTTGCAGCAGGCTCACTTGGTGATGCTGACAATCCAAGCGCTTTCCAGAATGAGATGCAAGTGGTACCCAGAGCAACACCCAGCGTCGCCGCTTCTTCCCAAGCCATTGATTCAGGAACCTTCATCACAAGGCTTCCGTCGGCTTTGACATACTGGGCAAATGCACCGCTATGAGGGTCGGCCGGGTTACAGCCGTGGACGGCACCACAGACACGATCACCTATCGCTAGCGGGCGCGAGAGCTGTGCTACCCCCGAGCCAATCTTCACAACAGTTCCGGCAAAGTCTGAGCCGACGATTGCCCCTGCGGAGGGAAACTTTTGCGACATCTTATGGTCTGATGGGTTGATCGCAACAGCCTTCGTTTCAACCAAGACCTCGCTTGGGCCGAGCGTTGGAATAGGAACATCGTGAGAGAGGATAGGCTCTCCTCCTGTCCCTTCAACTATGGCTGTCTGCAAGGAGGTTCCAGTGACGGTCATTGCTAGGCCTGGATTGTTTAACTGAGATTCGGGTTCGATGAATGGCAAGTCTGTCTACGTCAGCACAATGATATATTCCAGTCGCTCCTTATTCTCTCAAGAATAAATCATCATTTATGGGATTAGTGTGGTATGTTCGGACTCGGAGCATTCATGTAGCTAGGATTTCTCGTATTTGTCAGATCCTGCACGTTCTTCGTTTAGCGGGTTCTGGCTCTCTTAGTCTGTGAAGTCAGCTCGTATCTCCTCCCACCTACGAGAAGATTACCGACCCCCTCCTGCTCCCCCCTTACCCCTCTCCGATCAATTGATCGGAAACTTCCGATTAGTACTGTCTTTAATCTTAATTCAAAGTGGGATCAAGTCCGAATTCGCCGGTGATGAGGCTGATGACGGATGGGGTTAATGAAAGGTCCCGGTATGCTGCAATGAGACCGGAAGGAGCCTCTGTATGTGCAGATGAACCTTGGAAATCTCCGACACTGTATACGAGACCACCAGTATGATAGGCTAGAAGGTCCACGCAGCCGACAATTCGGGGGACCCGAGGGCCTTGGTACAATGGATTGTTTGAAACCATCGGGATGAGGAAAATCGCAGGCGTTCGGCCTTTTGCCTCTCTCTAGTCGTAAAATGCCAGGGGCTATTGCACCATATAATAACACTGTGCAGACATACAAAGCGGACGTAGCGTGGCTAATAACTGTTTATCAAATCCTGGCTTCCTTTTTCTTTTTCCAATCGCCCATTATTGCTTCATTTGTAGCTCTCAAGATGCCAAATTTCACACCCTCCGAGCCCATTGCAGTTGTTGGCAGTGGGTGTCGCTTTCCAGGAGGAGTCAATGGAGCCTCAAAGCTCTGGGAGTTACTTGTTGAACCCCAAGACCTGCTACAGGAAGTGCCCAAAGAGCGCTTTGATAGCGGAAACTTCTACCACCCCGACGGATCACATCATGGGAGTAGCAGTACCCAAAGTTCCTACTTTTTGTCCGAAGATGTTACTCAGTTCGATGCTCGGTTCTTTGGCATCAAGCCCATCGAAGCAGACGCCATGGATCCGCAGCAGCGACTCCTCCTCGAAACCGTGTATGAGTCCCTGGAACATGCAGGCATCTCCATAGGCCAGCTGCGAGGTTCCAGCACCGCTGTGTATGTTGGACTGATGTGCGGGGACTACGAAGCGCTTCTTTTGCGAGACCTGGACCAAGTTCCGCAATACCATGCTACTGGTATTGCTCGCAGTCTGATCTCTAACCGGATCCCATACTTTTTCGACTGGCACGGACCATCCATGACCATCGATACGGCCTGCTCGTCAAGTCTTGTGGCTGTTCATCAGGCGGTGCAGGTATTGCGAAGCGGTTCTTCTCGTGTGGCCATTGCGGCAGGTTCGAACTTGATTTTGGGCCCGGAGAATTATATCACCGAGAGCAAACTGAATATGCTGTCACCCGATGGACGATCCCGGATGTGGGATGCAAAGGCAAATGGCTACGCGCGCGGAGAAGGTATCGCATCTGTCGTGTTGAAGACCCTCAGCGCAGCGTTAGAGGATGGCGATGAGATCGAATGTATCATTCGCGAAACTGGTGTGAACCAGGATGGCCAGACCAACGGTATCACTTTGCCCAGTGCCACAGCACAGGTGGACCTGATCCGTGACACTTACGAGAGGGCTGGGCTGGATCTGTTAGACCCCGCAGGCCGCTGTCAATTCTTCGAAGCTCACGGCACTGGGACTCCGGCTGGTGATCCCCTTGAGGCCCGGGCGATCAGTACCGCTTTCTTCCCAAACTCACGAACTGGAGAGGATGAGCAGGAACTTCTTGTGGGGTCGATCAAAACAGTAATCGGTCACACTGAAGGCACATCGGGCCTTGCTGGATTGTTGAAGGCGTCCTTGGCAGTCCAGCACGGAATTGTCCCTGCCAATTTGCTCTTTGACGAACTCAGCTCCACCGTGGCACCGTTCTATGGAAATCTGCGCATTCCAACTCAGGGGACTCCCTGGCCTACCCTGCCAAAGAATGTGCCTCGTCGAGTTAGTGTCAATAGCTTCGGTTTCGGCGGTACCAATGCTCATGCAATCATCGAGAATCATGTACCTGCCCATCCATCCAAGACAGGTGATGCTACCTCCGCTGTTATTCCATTTGTCTTCTCTGGAAGTTCCGAAGCTTCTCTTGTGACTCTTTTGGATTTGTACGCATCGTTTCTTCGGAATACCCCAACCGTCAACCCGCAAGACTTGGCCTGGTCTCTCCACGCGCGAAGAACCCAGCTTCCGTTCAAGCTTGCAATTTCAGCCAGAGACACCGACAGTCTGCAAAAGAAGCTTCAAGAAACGATCAAGGCTAGTCGTACAAGTTCGGGAGCGACGGTCGGCGTTCGCACAGCTGGATTATCCTCTCAGGAGCGGCGTATTTTGGGAATATTCACAGGCCAGGGCGCTCAATGGCCCGGTATGGGTAAACATCTCATTGAGCTGTCAGGCTTCTGCAGAGATTTCCTTTCCACACTGGAGGAAAGTCTGTATCATCTTCCTGAATTTGAACGGCCTAGTTGGTCACTGGTTGGCGAAATGTTGGCCTCCGAGGAAACTAGCCGAGTCCGCGAAGCATCTATCTCACAGCCCTTATGCACAGCAGTTCAGCTACTCTTGGTAGAACTCCTTCACAGCGCTGGAATTCGGTTTACAGCTGTTGTCGGACACTCATCTGGTGAGATCACCGCAGCCTATGCTGCAGGATTCATCTCAGCGACAGATGCCATTCGTATTGCCTATTTCCGTGGGCTTCATGCGTCCAAGGCGCAAGGTGCAAACGGGCAGAAAGGTGGCATGCTCGCCGTCGGTACCTCGATGGAAGACGCTCATGAGCTCTGTGACCTTCCGGACTTCCAAGGCCAGATCAACATCGCTGCTTGCAACTCCTCCTCGAGTGTCACACTGTCCGGTGACGAAGAGACGCTGGATCAGGTGCAAGTAGTGCTAGAGGACGAGCAGAAGTTTGTCCGGCGGCTGTTGGTAGACAAGGCCTATCACTCACACCACATGGAGCCTTGTTCGGCAGCCTATCTTGACTCTATTGAACGCTGCAAGATTACTGTTCCTGACGAAGTGGGCAATTCTTGCTCATGGTATTCCAGTGTGTATCCTGGCCAATTAATGCAGCCTAGCCATGAGCTGGGTGGCCGTTACTGGGCTGAAAATATGGTACGACCTGTTCTATTTTCGCAGGCCATCGAATCTGCCGTCTCAGCCCTGGAAACATTTGACATCGCAGTAGAGATAGGACCTCATCCTGCTCTTAAAGGACCTGCGTCCCAGACCCTTGTAGAGTCCGGGTTGCAGATTCCCTACACTGGGACACTGCGCCGTGGGCAAAACGACATCGAGGGCATGTCAGATGCTCTTGGTCAATTGTGGATCTCTGTCCCTGAGGTTACAGCGCTACAATCTTACGAAGAGTGCCTACAAGGAAAATCAACTCATCGGTTTGTCAAAGAATTGCCAAGTTACCCTTGGATGCATGATCGTTCTTACTGGCACGAGTCCCGGATCTCCAGGGCTCTAAGAACACGGAAGCGGGTCGAACACGAACTACTTGGCCGCCAGAGTGTCCATGGAACCACACGCCGAGTCCAATGGCGCAATATACTGCGAGCCCTGGATATTCCGTGGATCAGTGAACATCAGCTTCAGGGTCAATCTGTCTTTCCTGCGGCTGGGTACATTGTCCTTGTAGTTGAGGCGGCTCGAGCCATCACCGAGGGGAATCCCATCCGGTTGATCGAAGTGCAGGATTTTATAATTCGGCAAGCCCTGACCTTTGCTACCGATAGCACCGAAGTCGAGACTATGTTTTCCTTGGCCGACATTCAACGGAATGAACACCAAATCGACGCCTCGTGGGAATATCACGCCGCCTGGGGTAACAATCGCGAGGATATGGTGCTGTTAGCTGAGGGCCGGGTTACCGTCACCCTTGGAGAGAGCCAAGATGCAATCCTTCCTACAAAGCCAGGTGATGTTCCCAACCTCAACTCTCTCGATTCGGACCGTTTCTACTCCACCATGGCGGATATTGGATATGGCTACTCTGGACCTTTCCGAGCTCTGTCCTCGCTGCGACGCAGTTTAGGAGCTGTTCGTGGACATGTAGCAAATGCCCAGACTGGGGACTACAAGGGCCCGTACTTGGTGCATCCTGCTTCCCTTGACGCTGCGTTCCAATCTATCATCCTGGCCTTCTGTCTCCCCGATGACGGGCGCCTTTGGTCCCTTCATGTCCCCCTTCGCATGAAAAGATTGCGCATTGATTCGCATCTGTTTGCCACACAATCGCCAATTAACAAACAAATGGAGTTTGCCTCAGGTCTCACCGATAACGAGGATTCTACAATTATCGGTGATGTTGATCTCTCGTTCCCTGGAATTGAAAACGTTGCGCTCCAGGTTGAAGGACTGCAGTGTGTTCCATTTTCCCCGGTCACCCCAGCAGACGACACTCCGATGTTTACAACCGTTGAGTGGGTAGAGGCGGCTCCTAATGCAGAAATTGTTACCTTTGACGGACAGCCTACAGAGGAGGAACTAGACATCGCCATCATTGCGGAGCGGCTGTCTCTCTACTATATCCGTCTCTGGAATGAGGAAATCCCTGCCAGCCACCTCGCTCGAACAGAGGGCCCATACAAGGGTATGTTCAATTTTGGAGACACTGTTTTGTCCCGTGTCCGGGCAGGAGAGCATCCTTACGCAAAGAAGGAGTGGCTAAACGACACGCCGGAAATCATTTCGAAAGTCGGTGCAAAATATCCAGACAGCCTGGATCTACAGATGATTCATGCTACTGGGCAAAACTTTGCCGCAGCAATTCGTTCTGAAACCACGATCCTTAACCACTTGAAGAAAGACAATTTATTGGATCGATACTACGAGGACGGGCTTGCCTTTCCAACTTACACCAAGTACCTCGCTCGAGTTGTGTCTCAGGTAGCCCATGCGTATCCACACTTGAATATTCTTGAGATTGGTGAGCCGCTTTTCCTTTCAACGATTCCAATTATGGCGGAAATTGACCTATTTTCCCAGGTGCTGGTACTGGCGGTGCAACCAAAGGCATCCTCAAGCAGATTTCTGGTAAATTCGATTCATATACGTTCACCGACATTTCCTCTGGATTCTTCGATACGGCTAAAGAACGATTCACTAGCCACGCGGATAAGATGGTCTTCAAGGTCCTGGATATCGCAAACGACCCAATTCAGCAGGGATACAAGCCGCACACTTATGACTTGGTTATTGCATCCTTTGTTCTTCATGCGACAGTCAACCTCGAAAAGACAATGAACAATGCTCGTCGTCTGCTGAAGCCCGGAGGATATCTGCTGCTTTTGGAAATGACCAATAATGACCCCATCCGCACTGGTGCCATTTTTGGTACTCTTCCTGGTTGGTGGCTTGGGATGGAGGACGATCGTGTTCTGTCGCCTTGCATTACAGCTGCTGAATGGGATTCGCTGTTGTGGCAAACAGGATTTGCTGGAATCGACACTTTAACACCTGACCTTGATCCTCTCCCATTCCCTTGTTCGCTCATTGCCGCCCAGGCCGTCGATGATCGGGTGAGCTTCCTTCGTCAACCACTGGCTACGCCAGCCTCTCTGCTCCCTACTGGTCTCCCAATGGCAGAGCTTGTTATTGTCGGTGGCCAGTCGACCAAGGCATCTCGTCTTGTTGGCGAGCTTCGGATGCTACTACGTCACTACTGTGACAAAGTGACATGGGTTAAAGATGTCTCGAAAATCAACAATAATACTATCTCGTCTTCGAGTGTCGTTCTGTCTCTGACCGACTTTGACGGTCCGGTGTTTAAGTCACTCACACCAGACGGGTTCGAAGGTCTAAAGACGCTCTTTGGTGAGGCTTCCAGGGTGCTTTGGATCACACACAACTCACGACTTGAGCCGTGGACGAATATGGTTGTTGGGTTTGGACGGACCCAGCTCTGGGAGAATCCGCGGCTGACGCTGCAGTTGGTTGATGTCCCCGCCCTAAATGAGTGCAATGGTCAATTTCTAGTCGAGAATCTCCTTCGGTTTTCTGTCATCAGTCTCTGGTCTGAGAATGAAAGCAATACCGATGTCTTCTGGCCCTTGGAGCCTGAATTGGTCTTTGAGGGTGGGAAGAGACTAGTACCGCGCGCGGTTTTGGACCAGAGCCGCAATGACCGGTATAATGCATCCAAAAGAGAGATTCATAATATTGTTGACTTGCAGGAGCAGCCAGTTGTCATTGGGAAATCAGGAATTGACTCCTCGAACGTTCTTCGAGAAGCACACCTACCCACCGTCCGTGGGAGAAGCCAGGGGATCACGGTCAACGTTACGCATTCAACGTTACTTCCCTTCAGGATTAACTATATGACTTATTACCTCGTACTGGGCAGCATCTATGGCACTTCTCGCTCGGTTCTCGGCCTGGCGACAGCGAACGGTTCCGCATCAAGAGTTGACGATGGCCTTTACATTCCTTGCGATGTCCCTAGAGGAAAAGAAAGCTCCCTGTTGTCAGTTTTGGAAAGCCATCTAATCGCTATATGTATCTTATCAAGCCACTATCCAGGAGAAAGCCTCGTGGTGCATGAGCCAACCCCGATGTTGGCAGCAGTGCTCTCTCGCTACGCAACCGCTGGCGGGAAGTCGGTGGTATACACATCACGGAGTCGACAGGAAGATACATCCATCCGATACATCCACAATCTCTTGTCTACCCGCGAAATCACGGAGCGCCTTCCGAAGGGTCCTTCCCTTTTGATCAACTTGACAGAAGGATCCTCAGTATTCCCTTCCATTCCACATGATTACCGGCACGAGGGCCTACGCTCGATTCTCCAGAAGGGCATCTTGTTGCCAAACCCACTACTATCCCAGGTGTCTAGAGTAACCGACATACTGTCTGTTGCCGTAACGGAATCCAAAGACGAGGCATACCCTACAGAGGGACTGGAGGTCATTTCCCCGGCGGATGTGTGGTCGCGCGACCCCAACCACCTTCGGGCGGTCGTTGACTGGACTTGCACAAACATCGTATCGGTGACTATCGACCCTATAGACACCCTCATACAGTTTGATACCGACAAGACCTATTGGCTTTGCGGACTTTCTGGATCTCTCGGTGTCTCCCTGTGCCAGTGGATGATTCGACGCGGCGCAAGGTACATCGTCCTGTCGAGCAGACGGCCCCAGGTTAGCGATGACTGGCTTCAGAGTATGAAAGAACTGGGAGCAACAGTCAGAGTGATTCCCTGGTAAGTTAAATCTTTCGCGACTTGATCCCTACAAATGCACTCCACTGGGACCAGTGACTTAACTAACGATCGGTCAGTGATGTTACGAGCCGGATTGACGTTGAAGATGTTTACAATACGATCAAGAACAACCTCCCTTCAATTGCTGGGGTGGCTCAAGGAGCCATGGTTTTGGAAGATACGACCACCAGGGAGATGACCTTTGAAACATTCATGAAAGTCGTTCGACCAAAGGTGGAGGGCGCGATCAACCTGCAGACTGTGCTCTCAAACGTGGACCTCGATTTCTTTGTCTTCTTCTCTTCAACTACTGGAGTCATTGGCAATTTTGGTCAATCCAATTATACCGCGGCCAACGAATTCCTGGCTAGTCTGGCTGCTCAGCGCCACGCAGCCGGCCTGGCCGCCTCCGTTATTAACATTGGTCCAGTTCTGGGCGTAGGATACGTCGCCCGAGAGGCAAGCCAGGCCGTACAGGATGATCTCCGTCGCAGTGGTTTTATGTTTGTCTCAGAGAGAGATGTCCATCAGCAATTTGCAGAAGGCATTTTGTCTGGTCGCCCCGGCTCGGGGCAATGCATCGAGGTCACTACAGGGCTTCGGCCGGTCAACGGAGAAGCAACCTATAAGCCTATTTGGTTTGAGAATCCCAAGTTCGGTCACCTAGTGAACCGAGAGTCCTCATCAACCGTAGCCACGGATGGTGCTAAGTCCGAATTGTCTGTCAAAGGACGCCTGGCGAAGGCTAGCGGAACTGAAGAGGCACGTTCAATTATTCTGGGTACGTACTGAGAAATTTGTTACTTGCAAATATTGCCACTGACAACATACAGAACGCTTGGTCCAGAAACTTGAGACTTTGCTCCAACTGGAAGTAACCGAGTCTGGGGGTCTCGAAGCAGTTGCATCACTGCGCACCGATGAAATCGGTGTTGACTCTCTTGTTGCCGTCGAAATTCGCTCATGGCTGCTAAAGAACCTACAAGTCAATTTGCCAGTTTTACAGATCCTCAGTGGAATCACCATTGGAGATATCGTGAGCCATACACTTCAGCATCTCCCCGAGGAGCTGATCCCGAACGTGTCGAACACCTCCTCGGCAGAAGGCACGCCCACTGAAACTTCTGAGGGGCAAAGTCATTCCACGCCAGAGTCCATTCCGGCACCGGAGACTTCGTCTGCACATGCTGAGTCCTCGTCCGGGGCCTCCGGTATAACATCCCCCGAGCCAGAACCGGCGGCAATAATGATCAAGAAGCCTCAAATTGTAAGGGAAGAACCTCTTTCCTTTTCCCAGTCCATGTTTTGGTTCGTCAAAAATTATATCCATGACCCGACCACTTTAAACCATACAGGAGTCTTTCATCTGAGCGGCGACTTACGAGTTCATGATGTAGAACGAGCCGTCGCGATAGTCACTCAACGCCATGAATCTCTGAGATCGGGCTTTTACATGAATTCGAGTCAGGATATTGTCCAGGGAGTCATGGAAACCTCAATCATTGGGCTGGAGAAGAAGAGCATTAATCAGGTCTCCGACTTGTGGGAGGAGTTTAAACGCCTGAAGGCACATGTCTATCGAATTGAGGACGGCGAAACCGTGCGTGTCATGCTGCTTTTTAATACCTTGACCAGGGAAAACTATTTGATGATTGGATGTCATCATATCAGTTTCGATGGTGTCAGCCAACAAGTCTTGATGTGTGATTTAGAGAAAGCATACAATGACCAGCAACTGGGACCAGAGCCTCTTCAATTCCCAGATTATGCAAAGAGTCAGCTACACGACCAACTGTCCAACAAATGGGCTACCCAGATTGCGTTCTGGAAGCAGGTATTCCCGGAAATCCCTCCGGCTCTGCCATTACTTCCCCTGACCGAGCTCACAACTAGACCGCCAATGGACGATTACAACGTCCATGCAGTCTCGGTACGTCTCGAGCTCCCCTTTTGTAAGACCATTCGATCTGTGTGCCGCAAATATAGCTCGACCCCATTCCAATTTTACATGGCTGCCTTCACGGCCCTTCTCCATCGCTTCACGGGGTCGGACACCATTTGCCTTGGGATTGCAGATGCAAATAGAAATGATGATGGTGCGATGGAGAGCATCGGTCCGTTCCTCAATTTGCTTCCATTGATTTTCCACGTCAATGCCCAGCAGAAATTCTATGAGCTATTGAGAGAGACACGCAGCACAGCATACTTGGCATTGGCGAACGGAGCTGTGCCATTCGAGGTCCTGCTTCAAGAACTTGGTGTTCCAAGAGATGCCACTTACAGCCCACTATTCCAAGCCTTCGTTGACTATCGCCAGGGGGCTCGTGAAAGACAGGCCTTCGGCAATTGTCAGATGGAGTTGTTACGCTTTGAGCCCGGGAAAGCTGCATACGATATAAGCTTGGATATAATTGACAATCCCGGTGGTGACTGCCTGATAACGCTCTACATCCGAGAGAGTCTATACAGCCGTCACACGGCCGAGCTCTTGACTAACAGCTATGTCGAGATTCTTACGGCCTTCTCCAGCCAACCAGAGAGCACTTTAAACCAGCCCAGGCTCTTCAAGAAAGTGGACGTTGAAAGTGCGATTGAAATTGGAACTGGTGAGTGTATTTGACTATCTCCCAACGATTGTTCCGTCCGTGTAGCCTAAAGGTCTTGACTTTAGGGCCGATTATCCCTTCCAGTTGGAGCTCAACCCTGGCGCATCGTGTATGGGAGATTGTCGGGAAGTTTCCCGGGGATCTTGCTGTGAAGGATGGCAGAGGCACAGGTTTTACATACGACAATATGGGGCAACGTGTGATGTCGATCGTTGCTGCACTTCTGGATGCGGGAATTGACAAAGGACAGCGGGTCGCTGTATACCACGAGCCCACTGCTGATACTGTGTGTTGCTTACTCGCCGTGCTACACATCGGAGCTATTTATGTTCCCCTCGATCGCAGTATGCCCACGTCTCGACTGGCTACCATCGTCTCTAATCTGGATCTGAATGCCATTCTGGTAGACAAGGAATCTGTCGAAGATGTCTCCAGTTTCAATCCTCGTGATGCACTACTGGTCATCAACACTTCGCAGATTACTTCAACCAACAACACTTGGCATCCAATTGCTGCATCTCCCGATTGTGTCGCGGCGATTCTACATACGAGTGGCTCAACCGGAGTACCCAAGGGGATCATGCTTACGCATCGCAATCTTTTGAATGAAGTCGAGTGCTCCTCGCAGGTGTATGGATTTGAACGAGAGACAGTTTTACTACACAGCTCACTAGGATTCGACATGTCGTTGACGCAAGTTTTCACGGCCGTTGCCTACGGGGGTACGTTAGTTATAGCGCCACGCCAGTACCGAGGTGATGCGCTCGCTTTAACGCAGCTTATCATCAACGAGAATATTTCCTTCACAGGCGCCACACCCTCTGAATATCTGAGTTGGCTCAGCCACGGAGATATCTCTCGCCTGCGAACTTGTAAGTGGAACATCGCCCTCGCGGGTGGCGAACAAGTTACGGAATCTCTGTTGAAGCGCTTTAATGCCCTAAATCGACCGGGCCTGCGATTATTTAATGCCTACGGGCCAACCGAAGTTACTTGTTCTTCCAACAAGATGCAAGTGTCGTATTCACCTTCCGATATCATGGCGCTGAGTGGAAATCGAACTGCCGCTGGTCCGCCTAAGCCGAACACCACAGTGTATATTCTTGACGATGATCTCCAGCCACTTCCCGTGGGGATGTCGGGACAGATCGCAGTCAGCGGAGCCGGCGTATCGGCCGGATACATCAACGATGATAAATTGACACGCGAGAAGTTTGTAGTTCATCCAATCAATTCAGATGGCAACACCCCAACTCGCATGTATCTCACTGGCGATGTCGGAAGATGGCGACAGGACGGAACTCTGGTTGTTGAAGGCCGAATTGCTGGGGACACCCAAATCAAACTGCGCGGTCTCCGGATTGATCTCCAAGATATCGAACGAGCAATTCTGGATGTGTCAAGCGATGTTATGACGAATGCAGCCGTTTCTTTACGCAGAGCCAATGACCCCGAGGTGGACTTTCTGGTTGCCTATGTCGTATTCTCAAATGCATACCCAGACGAGAAACGTGACGAATATTTGAGTAAGATCCCGTCAATGCTTCCGCTGCCCCAATATATGTGGCCCGCAGCGGTGGTCGCCATGGAGGAGCTACCCATGAATTCGTCGATGAAGATGGACAGGAGATATATCAATGCTCTGCCTTTGTCCGCGGGCAACTGGCCTCAGCAACCAGTGGGCGAAGGGAAACTTACTGCAACAGAGCAGAAGTTGCACGAGACCTGGAAAAAGGTGATCCCAAGAGGTATTTCTCGACAGAGTATCTCGGGTGACACAGATTTCTTCCTCGTTGGGGGCTCTTCCCTACTGCTCTTGCACCTGCAGGCAAGAATTCGCGATGATTTTGGGACTACTCTGCCTTTGATCCAATTGTTCCAAGCCAGCACATTGCGCCTTATGGCGAGAAAAATTGAATTCAATCACTCTTCCATGGTGCTTGAGCATATCGACTGGGAGCGTGAATCTGACCCAAGTCCGGATATCCAGATTCAAACCTCTTCTGTGGCTCTCTCGGTGACATATCCCGCTAGAGTAGTGGTGCTAACTGGCGCCACTGGGTACGTTGGAACCGCCTTGCTGCGGGCCTTGCAAGCTGACACTAACATCACCACCATCTATTGCATCGCTGTCAGAGGTGGCAAAGACCGGAATCTGCCCAAGGGTTCCTCCAGCAAGGTCATCATTTTCGATGGAGATCTCACTCAGCCGAAGTTGGGACTTTCCGATGCGGAAGCTGATAGAATTTTCAACACAGCAGACGCGATCATACACAATGGGGCCGATGTTTCTCATCTCAAGTCATACCGCAGTTCCAAAGCTGCAAATTTTGAGGCTACTTCAGAGCTCATCCAATTGGCCCTGGGCCGCCACGTACCCTTCCACTTTGTCTCCACTGCCGGCGTGACCTTCTTTTCTCAGCGAGCCGTCTTCGGTGAGGAGTCCGTGTCTTCATACCCGCCGCCTACAGATGGGCTTGACGGGTACACATCTTCCAAATGGGCGAGTGAACGTTATCTTGAGAAGATTCATGATTGGTTCGGACTCCCCATTAAAATTTATCGGCCAAGCAGCATCTCTCATGAAGATGCCACGGAAACTCTTGAGCTGATGCCGAACCTTCTCCGCCTCTCCCGAAAGTTGCAGGCAGTACCGGTCTCACCTCAACTCCGCGGTAGTTTGAACGTCGTTGCACTAGAAACAGTTGTTGGCGGGATCATGAATGAACTTCGCTTGTCCTCGGAGTCGAAACCGCAATTAAAATATGCCAATCTGATTGGGAGTTCTGACATTCCTTTCTCGGAGTTAAAGGAATATATTGAGAGGGAGACGGGAGTTGAGGCCAAGGTACTCCCCCCTGCCGAATGGGCGAAGAGAGCAGAGAGACTGGGTCTTCCAGCTGTGGTCGCGGCGTTTTTTGCAAATCTTGAGAATAGCGACCCCGTGGTTTTTCCTAAGCTTACACATGGGGTCTGACTTGCGCATGTATCTAGTTGAGATGCGTGATGGATTACTCGTTTAGAAATCCATCTGATAATATTCCAAGAACTATAGGGTCTTTTCATATAGTGACCCTCTGCATCAATATTTTACCATCTAATTGATAATTTACAAGTGTATACTCAATAATTGAGTTGATTTATATACTCTATAGTAATCTTATAGTATTGAACCAGTTTATTCTTTTTAATATTTATTTACCACGCACAATCGTGGTCTTTCCAACTGAATAACTTCATGATCTAAACATCTAAAACCCAAACACTAAAGGACTAAAGCACTAAAGATCACAATCAAGGCCTAGGCTCAGGCGAAGGGGCACCACTCCGGTCACCCCGATCAGGCGAAATCCTGTACTCAATATCGGCAGGGACACAAAAGTCCAAAAAGATCATCATGCTCTCGATATCATCGGCAACTCGGTAAATGCTGGTCGGGTCCATGGCAAGAGTATCTCTGAAATATTGCATCCGCTCATAGAGCTTGTTGCACTTGGCAGTCCAATTAGGGTTATCATAGTTATAACGACCCTGTCCGGCCATTCTCAGGCCCTCAACTCGCAGAAGCAGAAGGGACAGTGAATTGACAACCATCTTTCGGCTCCCCTTGTGGTTGTCCTGGAGAATGTCAATCTGAGCGTGCAAGGTGGTCATGAAGTGGCGACGCTCCTCTTCGTACGTACCGTGGAAAAGACGTGCAGGCATGGTGTTGGTGGAAAAGGTAAGAGTGGGATGGTATTGAGTAGAGTGGATTGTGAGGCTTACTTGTGATAGTGGCTTTTGTGCTGATGTCTTGGAGACTGAGTAGCTGGTGGATGATGAGATATGTAAAGGTGGTACATCCGGCCTCCTTTATATCTTTTGGCAACTATCTGATCGAGTACTTGGTCAAAGAGAAACAAAGCCACAATGATCATTATCGGATTCTTTATATCCTAAACATAGGACATATATTCGAGGCGAAGGATCCACATTTAATAAAGCGATTCCTAGCACAAAGGTGTATCATCTTCTTTGTGGTAAATGACATCCATTCATGATATTCACCAAGGCATTGTCAACACAGGCCCTTCCTCTCCAGACCCAACCCTTCCAAAGACAACCTCCGCTCCCAGATTCTTCGGGTCCAAGTTCATAACAATATTGAACAAAGAACTACTTCTATTCGAGATATGGCGCGATGAATCCTCCTCGCAACATATTGCCTGAGGCTTGTTATACGTATCGGAGAAGATACGTTCTCGCAACAATGCGGGCATAATAGCCTCACCCTGCACACCACCCTGAATTAATTCCTGCGTCAACTCCCCTAGCCGCTGAAGCCGGATAGGCGACCCGGACAGCCAGGGCGGCTCGTTCACATAGTGATTCTCAAGAAAGTGGTTGGTATGCCCTATAATCCCCGATGCATCCTCGGGGATATGCTTATCTCCCACGGGCGATAGCTCAAGCCCCAGGGCTTTGGTACTGTCTGCACAAAGGATATGCTGGGCAGATGCAACACCACCCAAAGACTCGAGAGTCTTCACGGCATTGTCGACAGAAGTACTCTCCAAACACAACCGAAGCGCAACGTGGATCGGGACCTTGCTACTAATCATTGGTTTGGCGCGAATTGCATTGAGACAAGTTCCAACGCCGTTGGTATTGAATCCAATTTTGCCGACGATTCCTGCCTGATCATAGTTAATGACATGTCAGGATATAGACGCATACAGGAGTACTCACCTCGGTAACCATATATATAGTAGGTTTTCCAACCTGCTCAATTGATACCATTGCGAGGTTCTTCTTGACAGTCTTGGTCCAGTCCCAATTCTGTGAGAGCACTCGCGTCGTCTCGCTTTTCTTCCAGCTTAGTGTTGTGCAGCCATCGGAGAATCGCCCTAGTGCTATCTCACTCCGGCAGTTGAGCGCTATAATGTCGAGCACATCTAGCCCGGCGCCCTCGGCGATACCTTCCATCTCCGTGAATAAATGAGGTGTTAGGTTCTGGAGGGTGGGCTGGAATTCAGTTGCGACTTCGCGTACATCTTTCCAAGCTAGTTTTGAGGTGTTCTGGAACATGAAGTCGTAGATAGATATCTGGCTATGGATTTGTTCCCGCAATGCGCGACCATGTTGTAGTCCGATCTAATTGTAATTCATATGAGTTAGTTGGAGTTCTTGTCATATGCAGATGTTCATAATGGAGAATGTACTTCTCGGGGAGTACCCTGGAGCTTCAGCTTGATTGGCTCGTTTTCAGACATTTTGAATGTGTATAATAACTATACAGATGAGCAAAGGCAAGGCTATCTTCAGCTATTTAATTGACTCGAGACATCAACAGCCGAGCCGGTTTCCCCTCAGTTGGAGTCATTCGGGGTCAAGCTGATAAGCATCGCAATGACCTGCCCTAATTGGCTATAATATGAGATTCCAACAAATAGAAGCTTTATATTATGATGTTACACAGGGAACTAATGGTGACACACTAGTCTCCAATACACCCCGATGTAGTTCTCGTATATCTCCTGCCTAGGTGGTGTGGATTATTACGATATATATAACACCGATAACACCATCTTTCAGCAAGCATTCATTTATGTTGACTATTTATTTGCCCATATAAATCATCTATGCGCCTTTAATCAAATGCTTGAACAACTTGTCCAGGTAATAGGCAGACTGTTTGGGATATCGAGTCTTTTCTTCGGACTCAAAGTCGATAAATGTGGAACCGAAGCGATCCGCATACCCAGCAGCCCATTCTAGAGAATATCAGTCAATTATTCATATAGTGGACGAAGAAAACATCCACTTACCCCAGTTATCAGTGAATGTCCAAGCAAAGTAAGACCGGATATCAACTCCGTCTTCCTTCACAGCCCGCGCCAATGCATTGCCGACATAGCCCTCAAAGAACCTGATGCGGAACTCATCATTAAGAACCTCAGGCGTGGGAGCCGTTTCACCCTTGGCAGTGGTACCATTCTCAGTGACATAGATCGGCATCTGGTATCGTTTATAGATCCAATTTAACAACTTCCTGAATCCCCCAGGCGCAGCCCGCAGCCACGGGGTATCGCTTTCCTCCCCACGAGACACACCTTGCCTATTCTCATCGAAGATCTCCACATTCCCCTTGTGGTCATTGATATCAGGCGCAGATATCGTATGTTTCACAAAGAAAGTCGTATAGCTATTCATGCCATAGAAATCCGAGCTCCCGAACACAAGCTTCGATTCCTCCTCTGTGAACCTCGGCAATCGGTCACCGAGCTGCGCCCGCATCGACGCAGGATAATCACCCGTTTTATACAACGGGTCCGCAAACCAAGCAATCTCGAACTCTCGCGCACGCTCCGCAGCCTCCTGGTCGCGTGGGTCCTGCTCATCCCACGGCTCGGACCAATTGCCATGCAGTGTGATACCGATAGTTCCCTTCTGCTGGGGCTGGAACTCCTCCCGGTACAAGCGCACAGCATGGCCATGCGAGACGAGTTCAGTATGCGCGACGGTGAACGGCTCTGTGGATGAATCGCCCTCGGCATTGCGCTCACGGAAAGACGATCTACCTGGCGCGTGCACACCCGCTGCATACCCGGCGAGGGTATAGACGCCCGGCTCATTGTATGTAATCCAGTGCTTGACGCGGTCACCGAAGCGCTCGAAGCAAACGCGGGCGTAGCGCACAAAGTCCGGTGTGTAGGCGTCCTGGTTCAGCATGCCTCCGTATCGATCTTCCAGGGCTTGGGGGATATCCCAGTGGAATAGGGTGAGGAAGGGGGTTATTCCATTGCGGAGGAGTTCGTCGATGAGATCCGAGTAGAATTTGATTCCTTGTTCGTTGACGGGGTCGTCGCGGCCACCGAGGGGGATGATACGCGACCAGGATAGAGAGAAGCGGTAGGCATTTACACCATAGGACTTCATGAGCGCCACATCTTCGCGGTAGAAGTCGTAAGCTCGGACGGCGTCGTCGGCTGTGCTTCCATCGGCGATTTTGCCCGGTGTATGGCCGAATGTATCCCAGATTGATACGCCTTTGCCGTCCTTGTTCCAGGCGCCTTCTATTTGGGCTGCTGCTGTGGCGTAGCCGTGGAAGAAGTCAGGTCGGAGCACATCCTTGAGATCCTGCACTGAGTTCAAATCCATTTTGTTGTTATTGTGTTGGGACTGGTGGGATTGTGACAAGGGTTGACGATATATTTCCTTAGCTTGGAGCTCTCATCAGATACCCCGCAAAGACATCATCCGGATAAAGTCTCATCGTTCGCTTCGAATTACCCCGGAGACTGGGATATGCGGGTGTTGCTCCGTGGTGGTTCAGGAAGTGCAGGGACCTCACCTTAGCAGTTTACGGGGTGAATATAGGCGACGAATACAACACTTGGAGTACAAAAGTACAGAAGCACCTCATATATTAATTTAAAAAATAAGCATCTTGCTATTTCATATGAGAGAATTGAAATCTATTTACTGATATATCTAGTTGATCTTATGCTCACCACCACCAGTAATCTCTACTTGTAACTCATTGAAGTAAACAACCACAGTCTCTCCACGCTCCGAAATTATGGTCACTTCACCTACAACACGGCCATTTTCGAAATTAAATTGCAGCTCAAACCCACCACGCGCCCGCACTCCTCGGATGGATCCAGTCCAGTCCATCGGACACGCTGGAAGGATGCGAATTATTCCAGACTCGTGGGATTGGACCAGCATTTCGATAATACCTGCTCCACCACCAAAGTTCCCATCAATTTGGAATGGAGGGTGACTATCTAGTAGATTGGACAAAGTGGACCGGGACAACAGCAAGTCTAGATGCCTGCTACATTCCTCGGCTTCGAGTAACCGTGCATGTAGGTTGAGCAGCCACGCGCGACTCCAGCCAGTATGGCCGCCGCCATGTTCCGCGCGTCGGCGTAGAACTACCCCGCACGCTTCTGCCAGCTTGGGGGTTTGTGTTGGCGTGATTGCATTTCCAGGGTGGAGAGCCCACAGATGGGACGTGTGACGATGTCCGGGTTCGACCTCAGCGTAGTCGTTGGCCCATTCCTGTAGATACCCAGCAGGGGATATCTGCATTGGTGGGAGGCGGGACTTTGTAGCTTGAACTGCTGGAAGAAGGGCATCATCGAGATCAAGTGTCTTTGCACAAGATTGGAAGGCGCCCAGAATAGCATCTATGATTTGGATATCGATCGTCGATCCTTCACACAATACGCCCTTTTGACCCTTGTGGTCGTAGAACGAGTTCTCTGGAGAAGCAGACGGACTGGTGACAAGATATTTACCATTGGCATCTTCGATCAGGAAGCCGAGGAGAAACTCTACGCATCCACGTAGGGTAGGGAACATCCGACGAAGGAATCCTTCATCGTAGGTATATTGGAAATGATCCCAAATGTGGTAGCAGAGCCATGCGCCACCCAGGGGCCAGATACTTGCCGGCATCCATCGATCAACGGGGGCTGTATCGGCCCAAATATCAGTGTTGGAATGGGCTGTCCATCCCCGACATCCGTACATGACCCGAGCTGTGGCTTTTCCGGGTTCAACCATGCGCTCGAGTAAATCGAACAGAGGAATTTCACATTCTGACAGGTTACACACATTTGCAGACCAGTAGTTCATTTGAAGATTGACATTGGTGGTGAACCTAGAGCCCCATGCCGGATGGAAGGATGGGTTCCAGATACCCTGGAGGTTTGCAGGAAGTGATTTGTGTCCATCCCGACTACATGATATCAGGAGATAACGATTGTAATTGTGGTAGAGTGCGATGAGCCCTGGATCTCGAGAAGACTTTAGACGTTGATCGGTTGGGATTTCGGGAGTGTCTGGCCCAAGTTGCAATCCCATTCGGTCGTACAAAGACTGGTAATCCGCAACATGACGGCCGCGGAGGTCCTCGAAAGACTGGCCCAAGGCATCCTCTGAATCTTGCTTGGTTCGCTGATCAATGTCTTCATGTCGAAATGTTGTTTGTGCTGCAATGATCAGCAGTGTATCACTGGAGTTCACTACCAGATTATTTCCAATCTTGGTAATTGTACTCTCAGCACTTTCGCAACGAACCGACACGATACAGCACGCTCGATTACTATTCTTTCCCCCAGGCGTGACATGCATGGCAATGGAATTGCTGGTAGCACTGACATCGTCAAGCCACTCATTTGTTTCAAATTCCAAGTCACTCATGCGGGTTAGACGAACGACAAACTCAGCCTTGCCCGAGGAACGCAATCTGATCGCAAGCACATCATCCGGGTAACTGGTCAGGACTTGACGTTCGAAGCGAACACCCTGGTACTCATAGCTGACATGCGCTGTAGCACTTGCGAGATCTAGCGAGCGCCGATAGCCTGTAACCTGACTGGTATCATGCCCCAAATCCAAGAATAGGTTTCCTAGCGGCTCATAGTTTCGCTGGCTGATCGGGTTAGCGAAAAACGCCAGCTTGGCGATCTTCTCAGCTTCGACATGGTTCTCCGCGCGTATAGCCTCTCTCAGGCGTGGTAGATACTCGAGCGCGTCTTGCGGGTTGCGATCTTGTGGTCCTCCATACCACACGGAATCCTCATTGAGCTGAAGCATTTCGGTGTCGGTCCGTCCATACACCATGGCGCCTAAGCGCCCATTTCCGACTGGCAGGGCTGAATTCCAGTCCTCCGCAGGTTGCTGGTACCATAATTCCGACATGTTCAATAATCTTTAATGGGTCTGGTCTGGTATGTGTTGTGTTGATGTATCAATATGGCCTAGCCTTGGAGAGTCGAGACCAAGGCGGCAGTTCGGTCCATCAGCCCCCCGGTTATTCCCCGGATTCCAGGCTAAATGTCTCCCCCAGATTATTCCCCTTGTGATCTGGGCAGATCCGGCCACTCCAGACTAACAAAGAAAGATTTAAGCGACATTCCAACCAACTCGATGCTAGTTTCCCCCCGCAGTTGCATCTTACTGGTGGGAAATCCCTAGGCACATGGCAAGGAAAGGCAATTCAGGAATTGGCGTACAAAATGTACAGCGTGACCCCCATCACTCACCAATCACTGTCCATTCTGGCAGTTATATCATCCCACGAGCTAATCTGGCTTCAAACTCATGTGTTCTCCGTGGCGAAATAGGTCGCTCGGCAACAGCCTGGATGCCGACCGTTAGTTTGTCGCCCCCCTAGCTTCGTGGGAATGATTCACCGAAGCAGAAATACCCCGGTATATCCCCGCTTTTAGGTCGAACTTGACTGCAGCTCAAGGGCTCTCGACCCCATACTTTGGGACGATCATCTCTATACTCTTTCAAGTCAATCCAATCGAATTTGCCAAACCGCAACAATGGCCTCGGATGCAGCCTATGCGGAGGCCAAACTGGGCAAGAGCGTGGATCCGGAACATATCGAGGAGATTGTCCTGGCACGGGTCACAGAGGAGGACCTATGGAAGTTGTCCGAGGATTCTCTGAGTCTCCGATCGTGGACCGGATTCCGCCTGGGGCTCGTCATGTTCGTCCATGGTTGTAACCAAGCCGGGTTCGGAATCGATTGGGGTGTCATCAGCGGTATCAATGCTTTGGAGTCATGGCACAACTACTTTGGTTTCGGGAGCAGTGGTGGCACATATGGTTTGATCAATGCTCTGATGCAGATTGGTATCGTTTGTGGAGCACCCTTCATGGGGTTGGCGGATGTGATCGGTCGTCGTGGAATCAATTTCACCGGAAACGCCATTGTCATCTTCGCATCTCTCATGCAGGGCCTCGCCACGAACCTTCCGATGTTCATGGCCGGTCGATTCTTCATGGGATTTGGTACTTCACTCATGTCGAGCTCTCAGTACATTGGCGAGATTTCGCCTGTCCATCTTCGTGGTGTTATGGTCGGCTTTTTTGGCGCATGCTTTCAGGTCGGTAGTCTTGGTGTGCTCGGTGCCATGATTGGACTTACCGAGTTGCCTGGCAACAACTCCTGGCGTGTTCCCCTCATTCTTGAGGCTTTATTCCCTACGCTTGTCTGTCTGGGAATATACCTTTTGACTCCCGAGTCGCCCCGTTATTATGTTTTGAAGGGCAATCGACAAAAGGCCAAGGAAGTCATCGCCAAGTACCACACTACTAGCACCGACATCAATGAGCCCATTGTTGATATTGTGGTGAGGCAGATTGAAGAATCTCTCGAGAATGACCAGACAGGCTATAGGGCCGCCTGGGACTATCGCGTCTTCTTCACTAAGACGGCCCGTTTCCGTCTCCTGGTTTTGTTTTTGTACTCTCTCTTCCAGCAATGGAATGGAGGTGGTATTATCACGTACTATGTGAGTGGTTAGATCGAAGGACGCCTTATGCAGTGGCTAATACCCTTTTAGATGGTTCCTTCATTACAGCAACTCGGAATGAAGGGCGAGAAGCAGCTACTCGGTGTCAACATTGGCACCACCGCAGTCTATTTCGTCTTTACAGCCGTTGGCGCTCTTATAGTCGATAGGTTCCGCCGACGAACCATGATCTTTGTGGGTCTTATCAGCATGATTATTTTCCAAACGGCTACGACGATCACGTCGTGGCAGTACAACGTTCATGGCACTGCGGCGGCGGCGGCGCTCACCATTCTCTGGATCTTCCTTTACCAGACCTTTTCAGCCACATTTGTTGCAACCATGCACAACTTGTATCCGATTGAAATTCTCTCTCTACCACTTCGTGCCAAGGGAATGGGTCTTTACGGTCTGATCCAGGGAGGCGCCGGAGCTGCACAGACCTATGGAATTGGCGTCGGTATCCAAAAGGTAGGCTATAAGATTTGGGTCGTGTACATTGTGTACAACTCCATTCAGCTCGGCTTGTCGTGGTTATTCTTCCCAGAGACTAGCCGTTTGTCTCTAGAGGAGATTAACACGGTGTTTGAGACCCCAGGAGTCCACCCGGTGAAGATGTCTTTGGATATTGAGAAGGCCAAGAAAGCGAGAGCGGCGGCGGGCCGGGATGACGAGGGCAGTGCCGATTGATAAACCTTCAGTAGCAGGGAAGCTGCTTTTATTAAAGGGAGCGGATAACATAATTTGATGTATATTTTCCCGTCTTCGTTTCAGCTCCAAGTTCTAGAGTTTAGAGCCCATCTAAACCCTGGAACTGATCATATCAATGCTTGGAAATGTAATTCAAACTCTCAGTACTACACATAGATCAAGAAAAATGCGCAAATGGAACAGTTGAAACGCGGCGGACCCGATATAAGCCTGTGCCTACCCGTCGGGGGGGTGCTTGTTCTGTTACACAATTTCCGCCCTCTGTCTTCTCAAACGTATATGAGACATCAGAAACACGAGCTTTGAAATATTTTGTATCCCTGCCAACTTCCCAAAAGGATAGTGTTGGCTTCAACTCCCAAGGTCAGATCTACAATTGGTTGACATCAGATGATCTTCCCGAGCCCTAAAGTGCCCAGACCAACCTCAACCCGGCCCATTTCCCGCTGAGATACCTCATGGAATCTTTTTTTTTCTCCGAGACTCATCGCCACCAGTCCAAAATGCAATCACGGCCCATAGGTCCCCTACATTTCGGCCTGCATCGTTACACGAACAAATCAGGTACCAAGTTAGGACCTTCGCACTCCGATCCTTTTTTTAGCTCCATCTTTCTAAGTGGGAGGCTATTTTGATTAATGGTTTGAGCCTTCAATTGGTATCATGTGCTATGTCAAGAAAAATAAAATAAAACGGTCAACGGGTTTCCTGCATCTGTAGTGTCACAGATGACCCGGTGTGGGTGCTCTGCAGCCCTAATATGGTTATCCTTGGAAGAATTGGATGGTGACGCAAGCCAGAAAAGAGACAAAAAGAGACTACGTGGCTGAAGCATATAGTTTAGCTGGTTCATGGGGTCTTTTCCCCCTTCCTTTTTTTACCCTCTTGTACTGAGAACATATGTATGTCTCTAGGAGAAGCGAAAAGTTAACGGTGACAATTGCCAGTTACTTATAGTCTAAGCCAGACACTGCATTGATACCAGTGCCATCGAGTAAGGGATTTTTACTCATCTTCTCTGAAGCTATCGAGAGTTCACAAAATAGACAATAGTCCATATTAAGATCTTCACGAAAGAGCATAATGAGAAGAAGACGGGTAAGGTGGAAATGACGGGCAGGCTACATCAACTCTATTTTTGTGTAATCCGGTTGCTTGCCTCTAATTGACCCTCGTGGCAACGGTATAGAACCCGCTAAGATTCTTTTTCGATTGTCTCTCAGCTGAAGAGATCCGGATCAGATTGTTTGGCGCAAACAGTCAATCTGTCCTATAGCAAGATATAAAATAAGATGTAAATGTCCGCAGTACAACCACACAACATCCAGAGGTCTTCTAATCTACAGACCCTGATACACAGAGATGTGCGCACGGCCATACGGACCGAGACGGGACTGCATCTCCCGATTGATGCTCGACCCTTCCAGCAAAATTCCTAGAGTCATGCACGTCCGGTTGCGCGGTCTGGCGATTCAAACATGGTGTTACCATGGCTTTTGCACTAAAAGCGCCAGACAAGGGGGCAACTCAGATCCATTGGCTTGGCTTCTCATCACGAGACAGATGGCACTGTCGCCAAAAAGCAAACGGGTCATCGCCGCTCAACACGGGATGTGCAAGTCCCTACTTCGAGTACCGTTCTTTTTGTGAAGAAACTGTTGGATGAAATTCTCTTATGTGTATGTTGCATGTGTCTTTTGATCTCCTTCTCTTTCCGGGATGGTTTGATTGTGGCCATGCCTCCCCCCTTTTCTGCGCTGCAGTGTTGAGGGGTGATACATTCGGTATGTCGGGTATTGGAGGGGGCGATGTTTCCTTTGGACAATGACGGTGAACATGATCTCGTCATGATATAATTGATCAAGATTTCTCTTTCATTTTCCCCCCTATAGCTCTTTTTTTTTCTCGTCATTAATTTGCAACCCTTTTGTTTCGCCACCATATTTTCTATGTTTGCTTCAGGAGTGTTCTGGGCGTGACATGCTCAGGAATCACTTGGTTCATCTTTGAACAGATATACATACTTCCAGTCCTTGAACATAATATCGTGCATATTCTTCAATTCTTCCAAACTCCCAACAACCCCATTGCCAAAACACGGCTATAAAACTAGTTCATTGCCTGCATCGACAACCACCCCTCTCTCTCTCTCTCGTGGTCCAGTCCGAGATGCCCCCGAAGAGTACACAAGACAACATGGTGCCCGAGGCAAAAGGAATCAAGTACGACGAATGCGAGATGGCCCTCTTCCGCGCCAAGCTATCGTATCATGCCACGATTGATGAACGAATGGCCTCACAGAACTCAAACCTGACTTCGATCGCGGAAGCCCAGGCTCGAATCCTCAAAGGGTGGGAAATACAGATGCAGGGCACGAAGGATTTGGCTGACAAGAACGAAGGTCGCTCTGAAAGTGATAAGAGAGCAATGGCACAGTATGCGTGGAGATATACGGCTCTGGAGAATGCTGCAACCAAGACCACTGGAAAGGGATAGCGACAAAAGTGCTTCTTCTTCTTCTTCTTTTTTTCTTCTTGCTGTTTGCGCCCACCATATTGAATGATACGAAGGCATTGCTGGCGTTTGTTTAGATGCTTCACAGTTTAGTTTGACGTACTCATGCTGAAATACTATGTCGATTCCTTCGCTCTGGTCTGCTCTCATAGTCTGGGGATGACCTCCAGGGTCCTCATTTCTAATGTTTTTATATTATATAGCAGTTGATGTCTCTCGCCTGCTTGTGGGCTATGTGGCAATACAATTGATTACCTCGTCCCGGTCCTGAATCTCTGACTCGAGGGAGAATTCGTTGAGTGTCACACAAGCAGGTTGGTCAACATTGCAACAGTACCGAAGTACACCTTGCGTGTACTCAGGTAAAGGACTCGGGTGTCCCATTTGGTGAAAGACGTTCGGGATATATGGGAATCAGCAATGAGTTCACGAATGACTGCGTCATTGTATAACACTGTGTACGGGGGCAATGGTAGATACCAAGCTTAACTTGATTTTATTTCATTTTACCTCACTTCTTCGGTCTGCTAAATATATACTGCATTGTATGGATGACATACCATATAATAGGACTTAAGTCACCCGTATCTGTGGGATAATTGCAAGTCTTATTGGTCGAATTGTTGAATTCCGATGAACTCCGGGCTCTGTGCCGGTTGCGCAGGAAAGCTATCACTACCACAGTAGGCGCAGTAGGCGTAGATTCAACATTTTGGATTCCTTTTCTTTCTGTGGAATGGAGTCTGTGACTTTTCTGATCAATGAGGGACTGTCATTCGGATAATAGATCGGAGACCTCCGATATGGCTCATGTGGTGGGTCAACAACCCAACTCCGAAGCCAACTCCGAAGGGTCTCAACCCGGCATTGGATCTAGACTTAGCTTCAAGGGAATACCAGGAAAGATAGACTCTGATTGGCTCTGATGAGAAGAGGATAGAAGAGGAATGAGGATTATCGACGTCGGGGAGTAATGGAAATGTCCCTTATCGATAAACCCCCCCCCCCCTCTTGCTATTTAAGTATATACTCAACGCCTACACTCTCTTGGACTTCTCTTTTAAGCTCTCATTAAACATATAATTCATACAAATCAATCCAAAAATGCAAGTCGCCGCTACCGATATCGACCAGGTGTTCGCACACACCACCAACCTAGCCTCATGCAACCTAAACAGCAAGATCCTAGCCTGCTCAAACGACTACTTCGCTTCAGCCGATAACCTCCTAACCCCCACACCCTCCATCTCACGCCCGGGCGTCTTCGTCCATACCGGTGCCTGGTACGATGGCTGGGAAACCCGTCGCCATAACCCAGATCCCTACGACTGGGCCGTGATTAAGCTCGGCGTCGCCGCAGCCTACATCCACGGCGTCGAAGTAGACACCGCACACTTCATCGGTAACTACGGCGAGAAGGCAGAGCTACAAGCTACACACGCGCCGGAAGGTAGTGGTGTCACAGATGCCCAAATCGCAGACCCCAGCTTCGCCGGCTGGAAGACTCTTCTCCCCGCTTCGCCTTGCGGTCCCTCACAGCGCCACGGATGGAAGTTCGATGCCGAGATCAGCAAAACTCCCTACACTCACTTTCGTCTGCTAATGTACCCGGACGGTGGCTTCGCCCGTCTCCGTCTTTACGGTCACGCTATCCCCCCTCCTGCCCCGGCTGTCCAGGCTGCCTCGGCACCCGTTGAAGAGCTCTCGTCTGCTCTCAATGGAGGTGTGGCGCTTGCTGCCTCTGACGAGCACTTCACCCCCTCGTCTAACATTCTGCTTCCTGGTCGTGGAAAGGATATGGGTGATGGATGGGAGACTGCTCGCTCGCGCGCTGCTGGCCACGTCGACTGGGCTATTGTTAAGCTAGGTCTTCCTGGCTCAGTCTCCAAGGTTGTTGTTGACACCAAGGACTTCCGTGGAAATTTCCCTCGTGCTGTGCGCGTGCATGGCTTGGTTGCTGGTGCTGGTGGTGACGGTGTGCCCTCTGCCGACGACGCCAACTGGGTTGAGGTCGTCAAGGGTGACAAGCGCTGCCAGGCAGATACCGAGCATGTCTTTGGTCAGGATGATCTCACTGCTGGTGGTGAAGATACTCGGGTGTTCAGCCATGTTAAGCTGACCCTTGTTCCCGACGGTGGTGTCAAGCGATTCCGCATCTTTGGTCATCGCGCTTAGGCTTTTGTCTAATATCATGAGAATGAGAATTATGTATATAGCTGATATTCTAGACGTAAATAATGCATTATGTTCAAATGTCCAATTCACATCATGATTATGAGCGGGAAACACCATCGTGCAGACGCGCGATTCTCATAGAATCTCCAAGAAACACTAAAGAACTACCTAGGCAGTGAATGACGAGATGAAAAATAAATAAAAAAGCTAAATAGAGATAAACTCATCGATCCAAATGACGCCTAACTTCTATCTTTGCAAACTCGGGTATAAATTAAAAATGCATGGACTCATTTCTTTTCCAGTGACAGTGGTTTCGGTTCATCCGAAGCCGAAGAGGAGTAACTGGTAGGTGTTCCGGCGCCACCATCAATACTTGCTTTCGAACGCTTTTCTCGGATAGCAAGACGAGACTTGGGGTAGGTTGGCGGCGCAGGGGCGAGATATCTGTCCAATAATTCGCTCAAAATGGGCGAGCGGACCGGTTTCGGGAGGTAATTGTTCATGCCAGCCTCGAGGCATTTCTCGCGATCACCTTCGATGGCACTTGCGGTCATGGCGATGACCAGAACTTCGTTTACATTTGGGTCAGGATCCCGTCGCAGCTCACGGGTCGCGTTATATCCGTCAAGAGTGGGCATCATCACGTCCATGAGGACCACGTGGAATGGATTGCCTTCTTGAGAGCTTGCGCGTAGAGCATCGACGGCTTGTTTGCCGTCACCGTATGCGTTACATTGGAGGCCAAGGCCAGTGACGAATTTGACGGCGATCTTTTGATTGATTGGGTTGTCTTCGGCGATGCAGACTCGGATCTGATCACGAGGGATTTGGGTGAGGTCGCGAGCTGAGGACCGACGGACTTCGTTTTCTGCATGGCTCAGATCTTGTGACCATGCAGTCTTGACCGCCGTCTTCTTGGGTGCTTTGCTGAAGACCAAGTGGAATGTCACGGTCGTTCCAACTCCAGATGTCGATTCAAGCCAGATAGCTCCACCGAGAACATCTTCAATGATAGCTTTACAGATTGACAGGCCAAGGCCACTACCGCCATATGATCTTTCCGTGGATGCATCAGCCTGTGAGAATGGTCGGAAAAGGCGAGCCTTCTGTTCGTCTGGAATACCGATACCGGTGTCGGTGACCGAACATTCAAGGCGAACCCGACCTTTGCCCTCACGTGCAACCCTCGCTTTGACCGTAACTGATCCAGCAGGAGTGAACTTGTAACTGTTGCTGAGGAGATTCATGAAAATCTGGTGGAGACGAACAGGGTCGCCAAGAACAACGAGCTCTGGTGGTACCTTATCGAGGTTCTCGATAGTCTCTAGGCCTCTGTCACGATGTGTGTATCGTAAAGCCCGGATGACTTCTGATATGGTTTGTTTTAAATTGAGTGGGACCGTGGAGATCTTCATTTTTCCGGCCTCGAGCTTCGAGAAATCGAGAATGTCGTTAATGAGGGTGAGCAAGGTATCAGCACACACACGAATCGATTCAACGTATTCATCTTGCTCCTTGTCAAGGAAAGTTCCCTTGAGGAGTTCCGATAAACCAATCACGCCGTTCATCGGAGTGCGCAGATCGTGAGAGATATTGGCAAGGAAGATTGATTTGGCCCTTGCTGCGTCTTCCTTTAGCTTCACATTGTGCTTGGCTTCGGCCTCCGCATTCTTTGCCTTCTGTTCGGCCTCGCGTGCCAAGGCCAATGCACGCTTTTGGGACTCAATCATGGAAGCATTCTTGGCGCTGACCTTGCGAATTTCACGGAAGAGCAACGCGTTGGACAACGAAATACCAATCTGGTTGCAAAGCAGATGCAGGACCACAACATTGCGCTGTGTGAACCAATTTGGTTTTCCTTCCAGATGGATGACGCCGAGAAGACGATCTCCTTGTACGACTGGCAATGCGATAACAGACCGACCCGAGGGGTAATTTGCCAAGTACGTCTCGCTCACATTGGAAAACCGTTCATCCTCGAGAACATTGTGAACAAGAACTTCCTCCTTTGTGCGCATGACATAGTCCGAGATATGCAAGGCCATTCGATCCTCCATCTCCGAGAAAGGGAGACCTTCCGGGAATGATTTCTGGCCCTTTTCCGAATCACCTGCTGCGGCAATCGCAAAGCCGTTGTTGTCATCAAAGTCCGTAGCAATGATGGCGAAATCAGAACCGTTGCAAGACTCCAGGATGATCTCAAGCATTTTCATGAAAAGCTTGTCAATTTGAAGCTCAGACGACATGACTTGGCTGGACTCGAGAATGCTGGACAAGTCAATAATATCTAGCCCGACACTTGATATGTCTAGAGACCGTTCTCCAGCAGCAACACCATTTTGCTCAATCCAGTGTTGCCTCCTCTCATCCTCTTCCATCTGCTGGGGGATCAGAATCTCTTCTTGCACAACATCACGGCTGATCTCAAGAAGAGAATCAATAGTCTGGCAGCCAACGTCGACGGTTTTTGCCGAGGTGGCCGTCTTGAGTAACCATTCATGTTTCTCGGCAAGCTGCGACGATTTGCCACCGGCGCCAATGGCGCTCCAGGAAGCGATAGCATCTTGGATCACAGCACGAGCGGCCCTCTTTGCTCCACGTCTGACCAAAAACTCGCCCTGCAGCTCGAGGGCCAAGGCTTCTTCAAGGGGCCAACCATGGATTTGACAATGGTCGATCGCAGACTCGAAGCCCTGGATGGCAGCGCTGTGATCGTTACGAACCTCGGAGATCAGGGCTTCTAGAATTAGAGCCCACATGCCATAATTTACTTCTGATGCATCTCGAGCAAAATCGATCTCGGCCTTGTATTCCAACACTGTCTCCATCTTGCCGTCAAGATATCCTTGGGAGGGATTGTCATTATGAAGTGTGAGGAGTGAGGCCGCCAGATAGAAATAAATCACGTAGGACACACGTGCTGACCAGAGCCTGTGCCTAGTGAACAAAAGTTGAGTACCCACTTGAATCGCTCTGGTGTGGTGACCGAACAGGAACAGTGGGATCATGGCAAGACCCCAGTAGATGTCACGGGGTCTATCAGCGTTGGTGGAGTTAACATCCAAGTGCGTCATGTACTCAGATGTGTTGTGATTGGCGTCTGACATGATGCCGTCGACAGATCGGTAATCAGTTTTGCCTTGTAGAGCGCGTGCAACTTGCTGGACTGCAATAAGACTAGCCCCACCGCGGGTATCATGTTTCCACTTGGGAATTTCTTCGGGGGTCTCCGTACAGAAAGCTTCCAGCTGCGCCATGTCTTGGCCCAGATACAATCGTGCCTTGGCCATTGATGATATGCTGATCAGGGTGAGATATGGGTCACCCATTGAGAAAGAAGCCTCGAGCGAAGCTTCCAAAGCAGGTAGTGTTGATGCTATAGGAACACGCAAATGGCTCACGTAGAGATTATGAACGATCGAGCCTCTGCTCTGAGTCGACAATTCAGGGCAGCGCCCGAGTAGTTCCAGCGAAAGGTCGCTAAGTCTCGTGCCAAACTCGGTATCTTTGAAGCGACTCAAGGAAATCATGGCAAGATGGGAGCAACCTATCGCGATCTGTGTGAATCCACCCTTGAAGATATGAATGTTCATCACTTCAAGCGCCATCCGATAGAAAGTCAATGCATCGTCCCAGTACGTGACTGTCATCGCCTCCGCCATGACTGCGCCGATAGTCACTATAGTGGGGTCCTTGGAGACTGGCTTTCGGCCAATAGAGCTCATGTCGGCAGCTTCGAGATAGGACTTGAGGCGCAGATAGGCAGCGTCGCACTCCTCGTAAGTTGTAGGTTGACGAAGATGGACACCAAGCTCATCGAGGCAGGTGAGAAGCGATTCCATCGAGCGATGATGATCGCCTACCTGAGCAAAGATTTTGGCTTGAATGATAAAGGCTTTCGACTTGCTTACGGCGTCCTTGCCATGAACAAACACCTCGTTGATCAACTGCAGGGCATCATCATTGTGACCCTGGGACCACGACATCTCAGAGGTCGTAATAAATAGCCGCATGGTCTCATCGTAATCAACATCGGGTTTGAGGTCGTTCCACATATCATCCTGAAGTAAAGCGATGCAATGGCGGAAGTACCAAAGTGCGGACGGCCGCGCGCCCGACTGGAAAGCAGTTTGTCCGGCATCCCATAAGATCCGTCGATATTCGAGCCGTCTGGTCACACGAGACTTGATAGTCTGCGACGCAAGTGCCACATGATGAGCCATTGAATAGCGACTGCGATGGTCGTGGTAATATTTCATCAACACTTGTGAAACGATGAAATGCATCTTTTCTACATTTCGACCCTCGTTTAAAGAAAGAGCAGCTTGTGCAAGTCGTTCATTGCCGAACCTAGGAAGATTAGTAAGAGTTTTGGCTATAGCAGTAACCAAAAGTAGATGTCTCACCTAAACTCATCGTCGGTCTTTCCTGTGTTCAAAAGGTTCGCTTGGACCAAAAATTGCAATCCAACAACTATATCACCCTCTGATTGTCTGATAAGTGTGACATTTTGCGGTGATGTGAGATCAACGTCGTCGTCGTCATTGCTCGAATAGAGAAATTCACTTGTCAAGAGCTTTTGCACCAAAGAAAACGAGAAGGGGCTGCCCAGAAGAGATCCCCAGACCATGATTGATCGGGCGGCTTGAGGGATGTCCTGAAGACGCTTGGTAAGAAATCCAAGTCCAAGCCCTTCGCCGTAGACAGGAGCCACAAACTCCGTAAATATCCGATCAAGGTCGAATAACCACTTTGAGTCCTTCCATGAATACCAAATGCAGTTCGTTCTGTAACAAGTGTCAAGCATTACCCGAACGTAGAAGGGATTTCCCCGGCTCTTCTCCTGAACAACCGCACAGAGCGGTGTCAATGTTCGATCGGGTTTCTGGTGCATTGTCGTCGCTACAATTTCCATGACATGCTCCTCTTCGAGGGGCTCAAGTGCGATTCGCGTGATCGTTGGTAGATCTTCCGCAAATAGAGATCTCACCTGGTCGGATGGAATCTCCTCCTTGCGGCTCGAAAGTATGAGAACACAAGGGAGCTTTGCTTTGATGATTTTCATTACCAAGTCCAAAGTTTCGTCATCTGCGTGTTCGAGATCATCAAGACATATAGTGATCAGTTTGAAATGACACAACGTTCGCAATATCTCGAGGAATGTCTCCATGAGCCGCATATTCTTCGAGGCAGCATTTGCCAAAAAGAAATCTTGGGAAGTCTGCCCTTGATCCAGCCCGGGGATTTTGACGTGCTTTGATGGCTCACCCTTCTCCAGCATGAGAAGATTGGCCTTTGCTTCAGTCGGTCTGTATTTCGCACCAGGGGACATCAGCTGTTCAGGAAGATCCAAAACTCTGTGTAGAGTAGGCCACATGGGTCGCAAGGCCATTCTGACATTATTGTGGTAATCTGTGGTGACATCGCGCTCGGAGAAAATTTGGCGCAACAGACTGGCCAATAGTTTTGCAAATGGTTCAAATGGGACACGTTTGGCTCGGTCGAGACGAGTAATCGCTATGCATCCAAGTTTGCGAACTGTTGGCTGTATCCGATTTAAGAGGTCTGTTTTTCCAATCCCAGCGGGACCGCTGATTGTGATCACTTCACATCGCTCGCTGCGACGAGACTTGCCACTATTCTTTGGTTTATTCAATGAATGGAGTGATCCCGACTGACTAACAGTATGGTTTGTTGATGGTTGACTGGGAGGACCGATGGAGGGGTGACTATCGCGGTCTGTATTATGGGAAGACCGAGAATGCGATGGGCTCTTGACTCTGCTGGAAGCTGCTCCTGGACTTTGGCCATACGTATCGGGGACAATTGTATGCTTCGGAGTGCAAAACGACGTATCACTACCCGGCGCAGATTCATGGGTGTTTACTTGTGCGAGATGGTGACTGGTGACATTGGAAGATGATTGAGGAGCCAGATGGAAGGAGCCAGAATCGCTAGAGACAGAACCATACTCGAGGCTTTCGATGCGGCTTTCAGAAATGGACGAAGCCGACGTGAGAGCGTGCATTGTACCAGGACTTTGGGTTCCGGCTTTGGCCAAGGCAGCCGCCTGGCGCTTATTGACCTTTTCGATGACATAGAGGATCTTGTCATATTCTTCTTGCCGACCGAACATCTTCGTTGGGAGAGTGAAAAAGGAAGACACGTCTCCTTGCGCGACTTGGAAATTGCTCAATGCCTCACTGTCACCATCACCAAGCAACTTCGCAATTTGGGTCAAGTCTCTCTTCACAGATGAGATGGTGTGGTAGCGATCATGAACTATCTTTTGGGTCATTTTTTGGATGACGGCCGACAGAGCATCGGGAATGTCCATTCGTTTCCCAGATACTGGCACCAATCTCTTGCCTAGTACATTTTGTACCACATCAACGGGGTCGGTTCCTTCAAATGGGAGTTTCCCCACCAGCATGGACCAGAAAAAGAGGCCCAGTGCATAAATATCGGTGCGACTATCCGGCTCTGTGGGCATCCTTCCAGTCTGCTCCGGGGCAATAAATTGCAGCTTGTACTTCGCTCCAAGCTCGCGCGAAACGGAGGACCAGCCCTCGCTGAGAACGTTATCAAATGACCTGGCGCCGTTGCCGGTATTTGCGAGCTTCACTGCACCAGTCTCTGCACAAAAATGGAACGCATCACCTCTGATTTCACCGTGTACTGTCTTCAGGCCATAGTGTAGAATCTCCAGGCAATCGCATGCCCCGATTGCGAAATCGAAAAAGGCTTGTAGGGAGATCTGCTCGCTGGGCGTGGCATTGTTGCCCTCGCCTCTGGACCCTGCCGCAAATGAGGCAGGACCAAATGTGACTAGATCTCGCAATCTATCATGGCCTGGAGACTCAAAAATCGCTACCAGCAGCGTCTGCGAGTGGCCATCATCTGGCTGTAACCTGATCAAGTCTACTGGTCGTATTGTATGATTGCAATCTGGGTCTGACGATTGTACAATTGACCTGAGCATGTGAAACTCTCGTTCGAGCCGAATAATGTTGGTGGAGATTCGCGCGATGACCGGTATCCATGTTTGATCTGTTTCTAGGCTATGTTGGTTGGAAAGTGAAATCTCACTACTGGTTTCGCTTGCGCTCAATCTTCGCAAGGCACGGGCGGATGGGCGGATTTCAGTGCGTGGGGAGAAGCGGGTGAGGCTCGACGGTCCGGAGGAGGTGGGGTTGGAGGAATTTGCGAGAGGAGTCAAAACATCCGGTTCTAATGCATGACGGTATCCTGAGATATGCCAGTGGTTGTATGTCGAGTGAAACGGTTCGATCGCCTGGTCCCAGGTATAGCCAGGTAACTGTCCTAATCGTTCGAAAAGTCGGGCCGGTGGGAGCGGCAAGTCGTCGCTGAAAAGAGTACTCTCCTCCATGTCTCAAGCTACTGAGTCGTCTCCGCCCGACTTGCTACCATGAACACGTCCCGGGGCGATCGGTCAAACTGAGTAGTGGGGGGTTGATGAAGATGGGACGATGGGGAAAGCGGACATGCAAGATGCAAGATGCAAGCATCCACAAGATAGATTATGCTCAGTAAAATGTACAGTGGATAGAGAGAGAAGTGTCGCCTTTAGGCGTGCAAAGTGAAGACATCAAAAACAAAAGAGCCTGAAACAGACCAGGGTAGTTCTAGAATTAAAGATTAGCATTTTGGCCTGAGGCAGTGACTTAGTCATCTGTCAGTTGGGCCGGATTAGGGCAGCTGATTGGACTTGGCCCCAGGGCCTTATATCAACGTTAATATCAACGTTAATATATGGTATCTTGGGGGAATATCACTGCTTAGATCACTGGGTATTCATTGTCTGACATCATTGAGAAATGACCCAAGGGGCTATGTTTTCTTTTTTTTTGAGGCTAAATATACCCTGCGGCTCAACATATATAGCAAGCCAGAACCGGCTGTAGTTGACGCAGGTTTTAATCTTAGCCTTCATATATATGTGATCCTCATAAGTGACAGAGACGGATGGCAAGGATTGTGATTGTTATAGGCTTGTTCGTAGCCATGCTACAATATCAACCCATCTCAACGCTAGTCTACCTAGTAGTCTAGAGTGTCTAACCTACCTAGGTATCCTGACAGCAGTCTACTAATAAACACTAGTTGAACTTCATTATAGGACAGCCCTCATGATACATAATACTAATGATCCTGATCAGATCAATGTGAGACACCTCGGATTTAGGGCTTGTGGGGTACGATGCTCCACGTCCGGACCTCGGCACTGACGCCACTCAGGCACGAAATCCGGTTTGACATCTTCCAAGGTTAAGATCTTAAAGATCTTGAGATCTTTAGATCCTCTTCTTCTCACCTCAATTTTCTTGCTTTCACAGGAACCAGTGCTCATAGTTGCTCCCTTCGCACCATGAGCTCGCTTAGGGAACCTCTCGGCCTCTTAAAGGCGCTGTTGCTCCGCATCCCGCTGATCCTCAAGACCATCCTCCTGCATGGCGTTCAAATGTCCCCCGTCAAGGGGAAACAGGACATGCGCACCGAATTAACTGTCGCCATTATTCGCTCATTCATAACAACAAAAGCTCCACTTGGCAAAGTCCAGAAACAAGGCATACGCGACCCTGGAGTCAAGGGCCCTATGTGGGTGTCCAAGGTGACCCTCCCGCAGCCCGAGGTCGACGTGCGCGATGCAGTATTATACGCAATCGAAGATCTCAAGACCGGAGATGAAACATACGATATCCCCGCAACTGTCGCCGTCGAAGCCGAATGGACCGGTTACCGCGCGGGAGTTGGAAAGAAAACACCAGAGCCCGATCTCTCAGAAGAGGAGAAATACAACAAGCTGCGCGAGGAATCACCGTCTGATATGACGATCTTGTATTTCCACGGAGGAGCCTATTTGTGAGTGTCGCTTGATCCTCTAACAACTGCGCATATAGCTAACGCATCCAAATCCAAAAAAAAGCCTTATGGATCCCTGCAGTCACCGCGTCCCCGTCGCACACCTATCCCATTTGACCGGCGCCCCCGTCTTGTCCGTCCGATATCGTCTCGCTCCACAAAACCCATTCCCAGCCGCGCTTGTCGACGCCTTAACCGCATACCTCTCGCTCCTCCATCCCCCTCCAGACTCCCTCCACAAACCCGTCCCAGCCAACAAGATCATATTCGCTGGCGATTCCGCAGGCGGGAACCTCTCACTAGTCCTCCTTCAAACACTCCTAACCCTCGACCGCGCATCCCGCACAATCCGCTTCCACGGCAAAGATGTGCCCATAGAACTACCCGCAGGCGTCGCAACCATTTCCCCATGGTGCGACGTGACGCGCTCCATGCCATCTACCAGCGGCAATGCACACCTCGATTACCTTGAGGCACCGGCTATACCCCCCGACGACCCAGCTGTCAAGACTGCATTTACCCCGCTTCCCTTTGCGCCAGATGATATCTGGCCTACGTCCCCGCCTCGCGCTGACTTCTACTGCAACGCTAGTATGCTGAGCCACCCGTTGGTGTCTCCGCTCGCCGCCCCGGCTGGGCTCTGGAAGGACGCTCCGCCTATATGGATCTCGACTGGCGAGGAAGGCCTCACGGACGAGGGTCTCATTCTAGCGCGCCGCGTTTACCAGGCCGGTGTGCCTCTTGTTGCGGAGATGTTTGAGGGTATGCCACACTGTCACGGTTTACTTATGATGGACAGGCCAGCTAGCCATCGTTTCTTTGAGGGCTTTGCTGGGTTCTGTCGTGATGCTGTTGCCGGCCGGGTCGTGTCGACGGGGAGCCTCACCTGGTTGGGCTTCAAGCTGCAGTTGACAAAGGAGATCCCGATTGAAAAGGCTTGTGAAGTCAGTGATGAGCAGGTTGAGGCTCTCATGCAGAGAATGACTGCTTGGAAGCTGGAGGGAGAGGTTGAACTACAGAAGCAATGGCGTGCGACGGCGCGATTGTGAGTTGTGTTATATGGGTTTCGCCCCTATTTTTGCATTATGATACCCTATTTGTATTCCTAATGATACTGATGGCGAACTGTTTCTGTGATGGATGAGGGGCCCGATAGGGCAAAGCCCCCTACCCTATACTGATTGGGCGTTTATATGGCTACCTAGAAGACTTCAAATACTTGATTACTTTTCTTAGAGAACAGGTCTCTGTAGCGCTAGCCGGGATTGCATTAGACAGTAGCCCAAACCATGCCGAATTAGAACCACGAGCAAAATGAACTACTGGGAGCCACCGAAAAGCTATTCAACCGGTTCAGAGTGAAATTCCAAAGAAAGCAAATGTCGTCGGAACTTAAAAGAACAACTTCGGGAACTAAAGGTATTCATCATCATCCATTACATCCTCCCCCGACGGCTGGTCATTGTCCCACCTCTGCGGGGGTGGGTTCCGAGCTGACCAGACAGGCTGCACTGGTTGCACGGGCTGCTGTGTATAGTGAACCTGCTCCGGTTGAGGCACAATGTTTTCAGCGGTGGGGGCTGACAGCCAAGGAAACGCAACTGGCGTTCCGTTGATGCGGATTTCGCCAATGATATTCCCAAGCTCCGGCGCATCATCCACGTAGCCGTCCGAAAGACCCATCAATTGCGCCACGAGCCGAGAGAAAGCAACACAGATAGCGAAAATAGGTGTGAAAATAGTGGACAGATGTGACCAGCGCCACAACATTGTGACAGTTACCCAGGGGTATAAAGGCGCATCGGGCTGAAGGCAATAGCCTTCGCAGCTTTCAGATATCTCGGGATGACTATATCGGTCCCACATCAGGCATTCGATGATATACCACGATAGTGAGATGATGATGAACCAGCCGAGCTTGGTGGGCCGAAGGCGTTGGGATCGCGGGCTCCGGTTCCACAGCCGGGGAAGAGGTATCGCGGCGTAGACTCGTCCATCAGAGTGCGTGCCACAGCCTTTGCAAGATTCGCCTGTGTGCAAGTGTGATGACTGCGGGTTCTTATTGATTAAAGGGCTTGCCTGCGATACAATTTCGGTGTCGCGTGTAACATGACCCTCCAGGCCGTCGAGCCCTTTCTTGACTTCGTCGATATGTCTCATTAGAGAGTTGAGTTTGACATTCAATGAATCCAAGTTGACCTCGTCATTATTATCTTTTGAGCTAGCATTTTCGAGCTGGGCGAGGACAGCCTTTTCGTAAGCTTCGTCGTCTTCCTCAATTTTGTCTTCACCTGGCCCGGGGTCCATAAATGCTTGAAGGGACTCGAGGGTATCATCGCCGAACTCGACGTCTTTGCCGGAGCTGGCATCCTCGATGACCGTCTCCAAGGCACTTTTAGGTAGATGAGGTCGCACCAACGGGGGCCTTGACTCCTTCCCAGGAAGTGCTTCAGGAGGGGGCTCTTTCTCAGTAGTCTGAGCGCGCTTTGGTTCCTCGGCTTCCGGTTTGACATCTGTTGTTTTTGTAGGGGGTGCATTATCTTTGGGCTCACTCGGTATGTGCGGGGGAATGATATCTTTTGTCAAATCTTCGGGAAGCTCGATCTTCTCAGCCACCCGCTGGGTCATAGGAGTATCGATCCACGCGCCAGTTACCCGAGGGGTCTTGTCATAGATTTTGCTTTGGAACAATTTGAGTGGCTCGGGAGTTTGGACATGATCAATTTTGGGATTTTCAGTTCTAGAAAGTTTCCGTAGTAGATCCCGGGAGTCGCGCTTGCTGGGGCTGGGCCTCGCGAATGACGAGTTTTTGTACACAGTGATTGGGGAATTGGGGATTGCTTCGCCGCCACTAGTGGGTGAGGTCAGCTTTGGACCAGACTGAGTTTCCCCAAAGTCCTTCTGCGTTGCCTGCATATGCGGATTGGCGGTACGTTCTTCAAGGGCGCTTCTAGCAGAAAGTGTGCTCCGCGCCGGAGAACGAGGAGAGGTATGCGTAGAATTGGGCGCTTGGGTTGCTTCCGTAATGTTTGGCGACCAGCGTCGACGTGCTTTTTCCACTTCTTCTTCGGAGACACTACGCTGGGTAGGCTTTCTTTCCCATTCTTGTCGGTGACCTGCGCGATAGCCCCAGCCAGTGGGTATATTGGGCGAAGGAACACCGTTCCTCTCAGCCTCTGGCACATCATGATCCACCTCAATCCTATCTTCCGTTCGTCTTCTCAAATTATCCGCCGTCAAGGCATCCCGTCCAACCTGAGCCCTGCTGAAGACCGGCGAGCGTTGGCCCGTGACGCGCTTTAGGCGCTCTTCATCTTTGGTATAGTCCCTGCTCTTGCGGGCTCGATGGTCGCCGAGTTCATCGCCAAAACCAGCGTCGGAGAGGGGTCGGCCATTGGCAGATCCTCTACCGGTGTTTGTGTCCCGCGCTCGGGAGGACGAGGGGCGACTTCGGCTTCCGGAGCGTGCGCTATTCTGCGGCTCCCAGTCATAGTCGCGCACAAGATCGGCTAGAGCGTCATCTTCGTCAATCCGCCTATATGCGTCCTCGAGTTCTTTAGGGGGAGGAGAAGTCTGAGAAACTGGCGAGAACGCGTTAATCGGTTGCCGCTTCGATCGCGGGCTTGGTGATGTCACGTAGTGGTATTCGTCTTCGTAGGTGGTGGACATTGTGTGTTTTGATGCGTCTCGATATGCATCGGCTAGAGATCTTGGGCGAATAGCGTGTCGTGGATGCGGACCATCTTCCTGAGGGGGTGATGGGAGCTTCGTAGGTATATCGTGATGGTCGAATTTCGAGGCGCGTCGGAAAGGTGACCGTTGCCTGTCTCGCGAGACTCGATTGTTTTTATCGAATGACATGGCCGAAATACCCCTTGCAGCCTGCAGAGGTTCACATGTAGGGGAAATAGTGTAAAAGGGAGAAAGACGCGGTTGTCCTGCACTGTGAAGAAATGACGGAGGTAAATACGCTATCATTCCCCAATGTGGTTAGGCCGTCTGGATTCATTCCGCATTACGTCGACACTCCTAACAATTTGTCTTCTCAACTTATCTTTTACTCTTTGTCCTCGAGACATTATCAGGAGAGAATTTACAACCTCGTGATGCTCAAGTGACCCTCATCTCGCCTTGACATGTCACACGTTCACTCACCATATCCTTGAAAGCTTCGATAAAAGCAACTAGACTCGCATTCCAAACCCTTGGGAAAAGCTTCATCTTAAATCATATCCAGCAATCTAGTGGAATATACATCTACCATCAACCTCCGCCATGGCAAAGTCATCACGGCGCTCAGGTCGCGGCAAGACGACCCCATCGTCATCCGGAGCCTCAACACCAAGCTCCGCATCTTCAGGCCCAATCCCACCATTCACCAAAGTCCCGCAATCCTTGCAGCCGTTCGTCGAACCACTCTCTCCCGACGAAGTATACCTAGTCCACATCGATATCTCAGCAGAGGAACTGAAGCGGCAGACCTTCACCGTACCCCTCATCGTCAACCTGGTAGTAACTGCTGTGATTGGCCTACGGATCTACATGGGAATCAGCACATATCCAGCCCTCGTGGCAACGCTCATCGGGTTTCAGAGTTCCATGACTGTGGACACGGCAGCCGCCCCGTGGACAGACTCGGTACAAATCATACTGCGCCGCACGGTTACTATATGCATCGACTACTTCCTCGTGACCCTGTTGTGGTCATGGCCTGTTAATTTCATCAGAGGGCCCGTGCGCTGGCGTCGCGCCATCGGTTTCCGTGAGCGAGAGGTCATTGTCCGCCGCAGTAACCGCAGTTGGAGCAAGGAGCTCGAGCGCAACCGGTGGATACGCGAAGACGAGGCGCGTCGCGATAAGATCGTCGCTGCTGTGACCCCCGAGCGAATCGGAAAGACCGGTTACTTGCTCGTGGACGAGGATTGGAATTTAGATTATGCGGCTATGGTCCGCGCTCATGCTCTTGTTGATCGCACTCGCAGAGGCGATGGTGTACAGATGGATGAGTTCCGCACTGCTGTGTTGGTCAACACGGATGCCGATGGTTGGCTGATCTGGCGTGTCGGGGATGAGAATACTCCCACGGGCGAGAAGCGATCCATTCAGCGCGACCAGATCCTTGCCTTCAAGGAGAAGTTGACTGAGATGGGCAAGGAGGATCTCTTCCTCCGTTGGGTCGAGCTAATTCAATGGGAGAGCTCACGGCCTGGTGGCTTCACTGCGGAACGGCAACGCTCAGCGATGCTGCAAGCGAAGCAGATGTTCGAAGATGAGAACGTGGATTTCAGTCAATTCTGGGACGACATGGGTGGCATGGAAGGATTAGACTAGTGATTTATCTTTCATGATCATGTCACATCTCTTCGATTTCACTCAACCTCGCCTTACCCGCCATGTAAAATGCTCTCTACATTTAAATTATTTTTACGTATGTTTCATAAAGCTAGACCGGCACCTCATGCCTTACATTCTTTCAAGTAGAACGATATATTCAAGCGTAGATTGCATTGTTGGGTATCTGAACTAAATCAATGCCAAAAGCAAATAGGATGTGTATGGATCCCCGGATGGCGCGCAATCCGCGCAGGGACAAAAAAGAAAGAAGAAGAAACAGAACGAAAATAACGATGCAACGCCCGATTACTGCAGAGCTCGTTGAAAAAGAAAGAAAACAGTCTATGTTGCGCCACCCTCGAGTCGATAATCAAGAGACCACAATTTCTCCCACGGGCGAGATCGTCGTCGATCGGACGTCGGCCGAGCGGGAGAAGAAGCGATGCCACTTATAGTTGGTTGAGCCGATGCAGGAAGAGGATCCTAAGCCAAAGAAACCCATTAGCACCCGATGCCAGATCATAAAAACAGACCCGGAAAAGACGGAAGATAAATAAGTCAATCCCTACTTTTCACGGGCCGGAGAGCAGGTCACGGCGAACCTCGTCGAAGATCGGAGCAGCCTCTCGAGGCTGCGAGCCGGCGTCAGCTTCGGCGGGGCGCACAAGATCAGTCGTGGATTCGACGGCGTGCTGCGACGGCGTGGGGGTGCCCCGTTTGGAATTCGAACTCTCGCGGCGGCTATCAAGGCTCCTGGATAGGGTTTTGGCAATGGCGCCCTCGTCCGTACCACGTTTGAGGCGGATACTACCCTTGGCATCGACGTGCGCCGATGCAACTGTGCTCTTCGCTATGCCCGGTGTAGCAGGTGCACCGGGCTTCTCTTCTACGGCCTCGAGAAGATACCAACGGAGGCCGTCTGAAAGCTCGAATGGATTCTCGTCGTCTAGGGAGGTGATGTCGCTGGCGTCCCCGAGGGAGCGACGGTCTGGTGCGACACCGTTCATTGACTTGGAAAGATCTACAACTCGTTCCTCGATCTTGGTGATGCGGGCGAGAAGCCAGTCTCGAGCTTGTAATTTGTGGGAATCTTGCTCGCGCAGGAAATAGTGCGGCGCACCCACGTTGAAGGCTGCCCAGGAGCGAATGGCCTGATTCCGCGTAGGAAGGAAGAGAGCAAGGTCGCCTTCTTTGAAGGATCGGTAGGCAATCTTGTCATGAGCTTCGCTCTGAACTCGGTGGTATTTTTCACGGTAGCCTCGGGCTTCCTTTTGCCATTTTCGGGCTAGAAGTTCGATGTCCTTGACGCGTTTGACAACAACATCACCAAATAGCGCCACGTCGAACTGAGCTAGACTTTCCATGAAAGCTGAGAATTTGGTGTCTTCATCCTCCAGGCTTTCGGCTTTCATCCAGTCCAGAAGAGCTGTATCCGGCTTCAGGGATACAATGCCTGACTGGGCGAGGCTTTCACCTAGGCCCACCGATGCACTGAGTTTCGAAGCACGCTGGACAACGAGCTGACCATCTTGCTGAATGATAGTGAAACCTAATTGCTCGAGCATCCGACCCAGCTTCTCAACCTGTGCGAAGAGTTGATTTGAAAGCTCGAAGGACTTGGTGCCCCGAGCTTCGAACCGTGCCACGGCCTGTTCCTCGGTGTCCGAAGTGGCCCCTGCTTTTCTCTCCCATTCTGTGGCCTGATCTTTCAAATTTCGAGCTTCACTCTCAGCTTCCGCCAGTTTCCGTGACAGCTCTGCCTGTTTCCGTTCCTCTTCGGCGATCTTTCCACGCAACGCTTCGGAGCCACTCTCTCCGGCAGCTATTTGAGACTGCAAAGAACTGAATTTAGATCGCTCTTTGTCCAGTTCACTGGTCAAGTCCTCCGACTTTGATTGCACGTGTGAGAGCTCTGCAGTTAGTCGCGACAATTCGGATTGGCATTCGTCGAAGCTCCTTGTCCGCTCTTCTGCCTCGGACTCAAATTTGACAATTTGTTCCTCGAGGGCCTTGTTTTCAGCCATTGCCTCAGAAGCATTCGATTCTGCGCTCTTGGCGTGGATCGACAGACCCTCAGAGAGAACTTCAATGGCTTTGATTATGTCGGGAAGTTCGACAGGCACAATGCCCCCGGGCGAGAGGTTCATGAAGATAGCTTGGAGGGCTTGGTAACTGTCTTGATGCTTTTGCTCCAACTCCGCTTGTCTGTGCTCGAGATCATCAATATTAGCCTGGAGGCTTTCTTCTCGCTCTTGCCGAGTTTGAATTTGTGCGTTAAGGTCGGTAATTTTCTGTGCGTCCTCGGCAGAATTGGCATGAGCATTTTCAAGGTCGACTTCGAGTTGGTGCATGCGATCGTCAATCTCTTGTCTTCCATGCTCCCTGCTATCCATAAGTCGATCAAGCTCTTCTTCCATTTCCTCAGTACGGAGTCTGAACTTCTTCAACTCCGAGTCCAGATATCGGCGCTCATCTTCGAATTCGCGTTGGCGCGCTTCGAGGTTTCCTATGAGGTCCTTTTTGGTGGATTGAGCTTCTTGGTACTTGTCGGAGTTGGTTTGGCGCTCAGCGTGGGCTTCCTTATGGAGTCGCTGGACCACATCTCTCTCGGCTGCCAGCTCCGCTTCAAGCGTGACAATACGCTGGATGAGTGCTTTGTCTTCGGCAGACTGAGTGGCTGAGACTCGCCTTGAAGAGACGGATGACCGCCTGGAGAGTGCGTCAGGGTGTGGAGATGCAGGTGAACCGGGGAAGTCTGGGCCGAAGGTGCCACTCGGTGGCCGGCTGAGCTGGCTTTGACGATGCAAAAGGTCTTCCAATTTCCGCACACGACTGTCAGACCCCTTGAGCCGTTCTTCTAGCTTTGTTTTTTCCTCTTGCAAGCTACGCACGGAGTCATCGGCGCGTAATATAGAGCTCCGACTCAAATCAAATACGCTGCCTTGTTTGAATGCTTTGGCCCGTCGTCTTTGCTGCCGAGTGGGTGCATCCAGCTCCTTGAGTTGCTGGGTGAGCTGTTCCGCTAGGTTGTTCAAGGAATGAGTGGTCTTTAAATCGTCGATGTAATACTCGATCTCTTTCCGAGCTACATCAGGCCATTCCTCATCCTGACCTTGAAGGTTGACTTCGATTCCTGGTGTGGTGGAATCAGTCACAGTCATAAAGTCTCCCATATTTTTTAGCCATTTTTTCCTGCGGCGTTGCTCTTCATCTCTCAAAACCGCCATCTCCTCGGCCAGCGTCAGGGAATCAGTTTTGATCTTATCGCTCCATTCTCGCCGCCGCACGGATTCGATAAGAATCGACCCATACACCATTGGCATCTGGAAGACAGAGTAGATAACCTCAAAGGCATTACTCCCTACATCCAGATTGACCATTCGTGCATGAGCGTCGGCAAGTCTAGACTCAAGGGAGGAGATCGTGCGCATATGCTCAATGGCGGCTTTCTCCGCGGCCCCCCGGCTCTGCACAGCATGCTCCAGCGCAACTTGAAGCTCGACGCTGATCTCCACCAGCGAAGGAAGAAGGTCCTTGGTATGGCTCAATGCAAGTCTTGATATATTGGCCAACGTTTTCTGGTTGTTCGGCAGACTGAGAACATGCTCATAATCAGACACGATCTTCTTCGCAATAGTCTCCACTTCTGCCAGCAGTCCATCCACGTCGTCAAAATTTGAGGCAAGGGCCTCGTCCACTAGTCGTTGAGTGTCCGAGGCGATGTCACCGATTGTTTTCTCAACGTCATGGACGCTATCAGCAAAGGCTGACGACACAGTTGCTGCCTCCGATCCAGCCCGTTGAACCTCGCCTACGTCGACAAAGTCACGCAGCGTTCCGGTTGGTCGATCCTTGTCCATTTTGGGCGTGGACGGGCGTCCAAGAAGAGGGAAATCTTTCCGCGCCGGGATGCTGTCCAGTGTGGAAAGAGCTCGTTGCCAGCCATCTAAAGCAGCCTGCTGCTCTTCTAAAAGGCTATTCGCCCACGACTGTGCCTCCTGGAACCGATGCTCTAGGTTACCCACATGAGACTTGAGATTCTCCAGAGCCACGCCCACCGCGCGATTTATAACATCGGTTCGTTCGTTATGCTCTCGAAGGTTTTTGTCAATTGTCCCACAGCGACTGGACAAGTCCAGTGCCCAGTTGCGCCGTGTCATATAGAGGTTCCGCCATGCCTGAAGGTCATTCACGTCTTTGAGGATAGCTGGCGGGGTACCGGGTCGGAATGGTTGGGGAGGAGGTAGTTCCGGAAATTCGACGTCGCCTGGTTCACTGACGTATTGTCGGTCATATACAAAGATCTCGTTCTGCAATGGTTGCCTACGAGTTAGCATATTTCCAGGTCATGATTGATATTGATAATCTCGCACCTCGGTAGCGAGCGTTTGTATCTTGACATTCTTTCCCCGGGCGGTCATCAATATTTGCCGTGGAGGTGGAATGGATGTATTGCGAACAATCCATGCCTTCAAAGCATCGGGACTATAGACGATAGACGGGCGTCAGCTGGAATTCGGATAGTCCATTCAAACATAGGTAAACAGATAGTAGACACTATCAAATAGATTTATTGAAGACTTACGAGGCAAATGCCACTGGATCAGCCAGGAAATGCTCCCCAGTGTGAGCAATGTAGATGTGCAACGACATTACCCCCCTCCGCACTAGGCGAGCTTAGATGCTCAGTAAGAGAGAAAAGTGAGAATTATTTCCTAAAGAAGAAGATATACGAAAGAGAAGAAAGAAAAGTATGAGAGTCCTGAAGCCCCCGATCAGGCTGGTCAGGACGTTGAAGGTTGCGGAGCGACCTCGTGTGGCCGGGGAAGCTCGCCCACCGCCTCCGGTCTCATCTTATCATCACCAGATACGTCCGCGTTCATGGGATCTACATCCATGGCTGCAAAACATGGCCAGTCGCTGCCTCACCTGCAATCTGGTGAGGTGACACTACTAGATTATTCTGCAGATGACTCTCGCGATGTCGTGACTTTATCGGATAAAGAGGCCTTGGTGCTGCAGCTCTACAACCAAGTCCAAGAACAACAGCTAGAAAAGGCATTTCTCGAACAAGGTACATCTGATAAAAGCTTCGCTATGCTTAATATTTTTCTTTTTTTTCTTCTTTTTTTTCGGTTCTTTTTTTCCTGGCTTTTTTGTCTGTCTTCATTTCTAATCGCTTTCATCCTATTAGAACTGGAATCATTTTCGGGCACAGATACCGAAGAACAGCTCGCAATAGCGGAACGTGAGCTCCTCGAGGCGCGATCTACTTACACGGTCAGAAGGAAAGCTGTTCGCACCATCCTCATGACCGAGCCTATTCTCAAAGCTGTTCACCTGAAAGCTGCCACCCCTGCTGAGAGGTACGTATCCATGAGAAGCCCTTTAAGCTAGATTCGAAGTCTAATAGAGGTATACACAGAGCCCTTCTCTGTCTGGTGAATCGTCGTGATGTGCTTGCACTTGCACATGAGAATCTTGCGTCGGCACATGACTTGGTGATGAGGCAGCTCTCGAACCTAGAAGTAAAGAATCTACAGATCAATCGCGAAAACCAGGACCTGGTGCGCCAGCTACTAGAGCTCACGAAAGAAGATTCATCTTGGAGAGAGAAGCTTGAAGACCCCGAGCTGCTGTCGCAACTGGACAGTTTTGAAACGGATTTAAAAGCGCGCAAAGCTCAATGGGAGACTATGAAGTCCATCGCAAGTGCTGTAGTTGTTGCCAGTGGACTAAATTGGGCCGATGACGACATGCTGCGCGCGTTGGTGCTGGATGAAAGTGATGACTGATGTTTTTCTTTTCGACGCGTTCCGATGCCCGTTTTTTTCCTCTTTTTTTTACGATTCTCTAATTCCAGCCCCTATCTGTACTAGGAGCATAGGCGCTGTACAATAAATACCCAAGTCTCCGGAACATTCGATTTCTATTCCTAAGGGGGGGAAAAGAGAAAATGGTAATTTTGAGCCGAATAATGTGGACTGGATAATAATTATTACCAGGGCAACATACTGCAATAATGACGGCGATACACAGCGGTGTACAATACTTCGCGTCTTTGAAGTAAGGGCCTATGCTCGGTTAAATGCATAACTAGCTCCCTTTATGATTAGTTATGAGATATAAAATGATTTAGAGCCCACAATACAGACGCGACTCTATGACGCTTTCCTGTCGGAAGGCGTGGAACTGTAGTACATTACAGGTGGATTAGCTCCAATACTGCAGTATCAACGGTACCCCCGTATGTGTACGGAGTAAAAAAGGGACATCTTTGCTGAGGGAACACCAGAATGTCCACAGGTGGTCTATGCGTTTTTATGGGTTTGGCAATCTCTACTCTGTACGGAGTACGGACTTTTGCTTTCGATCTCACAATCTGGCAACTCTAGCAAGAGGTTAGCCTATAGAGAAGGTGTACTCCATAGTATCCGGAAGATAAATGAGCTATTCCGGCGACTTGAGCGGTAGGATCATGCTAGATAGAATATCCATGCTAAAACCTACTTATATTGGATAAGATATCCATTCTGAATTTAGCTTGTGATGATGGTGTGATCCGGCTCTGTAAGGAAGGAGTCTAAGCTTGATCATCTATTCTAAGACGTTCCATGCCCATACCGTTTTACTTTGTAACCTACCAGTCTGGGCATGGATAACCCTCGAGCTAAGAAAACAGCGATACCTCTATACCATATTCACCCCTCTCTCTCACACTCTAGAACACGTATGACTCTTATCAACAAAGTAATCAATGCCAATATGTACTTCAATGTTCCCTAGGTTCCTAGGTACCTGCCCAGCCGTGTTTTCAATTGGGGTTACGCTAAAAGGGTACGCCACGCTTATGATTGAGCAACCATCCGCCCTTGCCTGAAGATGATAGTCCAATACTAACACTATTTATGTACACACACCTCCAGGCACACTTTGCGTCTGTGATAATTAGGGTTTGCATCATTACACAGATTCCTCAACTGAATGATAGTATCAATGGTTTTGACACCGAGAGCTTAAGTAGACCTTTTCTGAATCTTTATTTTATTGATTAGAGGAAATAATGATACCAATGATAGTGAACTGGGACCTGTTTTTTCTAGGGCCGTAAAGGTACCCTGTATAAGTTAAGATGTACCTATGCATAACCTTGCAACTCGCGGCCAAAGCCATTATACGCTATACCATATGGAAGCAAGTCCATAATGTCCAATGTCTGTACGGAGTACAGGAATCCTAGCCCAAACTGAACATGGTGTGAAATGCTTGATTGTTATTTCTACTTCCTTCGGCATGTCTCTTAGAGGTGTTTTCCCGGGATTTTTATGACATACATTCTAACCTACTTGGTAGTTACAACAAACATAGGGCTGAAAATGTATCGATGGTTGTAGTATTATTCAATAGAATAAATTTCACAATATAAGCTATATCAATGGGATGGCAAATACCTATGGTAATCACAAGTACGGGGTACTTGCCGAGCAGACCCTTTTACTATGATGTTACCGTGTACCGTATACCTGTACGTTTGCGCGGTTTATTAATATGACGGAGCGCAATCCACAACTCCCAGGTGCTGCCGGAATGATGGTCTCGTTTCATAACACCGTATTGAATTCTCTAATTCATTCAACTGCCCACAAAGACTTGCTTATAAAAAAAAAAAATCTAAAAAAAAAGAATGTGCATGGATTTATCCATTGCAAACGAGATAAATGGGAATTTTTGAAGGTAAACCAGGGAAATAATACGTAAATTTCAAGAAATCAGTTGAAAATAGTATGGGGCTCAGTGTAAATTACCAGTATTGAACCATACGTTTCTCTCAGCCAGTCAGCGAAACCAGCGAAACCGTGCTTGCCTTTCCCTTGCTGTGACCCCCCTCTCTTTGCTACTACTACGGCCCTCCCCCCTCTACTCTTCTCTTCTCTTACTATCTTCCTACACTACTACAACTCCCCCATACAAAACTCCCCTTACAAAAAAAAGGTACTGCATATCAACTCCGAGTTCTATAAATCAACACTTCTGAAGCGCATTTCCTCCACCACCACCACACCCCCTTTTTTTCCCAGTTCTTTTGGTCCTTGGAATCCTTTATTTTCACCTCATTGCCTGTCCTTTTTTTTCCAATTTGCGCCGACCTTGCGGTCGCGCGCTACACCTTGATCTATGTTTTTGTCCACTTTACTAACATGAAAACCCACAGTTCTTTTTTTTCAACATATTCTAATTCGTGTTCATCGAATTCATGTGAGTTGGTCTTATCCCTATCATCTCGAAGCTCTGTTTTCCCTCGGTCGCAAGTGGTTGACTTGCGCGCGCAACGCGTCGAGCAAACACTCGCGTCCATCCTTTCTCCCCTCTCCCCTCCACTCTGATTTTTTTTAATACTATGTCAATTGCGCATACAAACCTCCACTTGACACAATTGCACCTTTGGTTTCTACGGCAATACATCTATTGTGGCAAAAATTCTCAGAAATCACATCTAACTTTCATCAGTCATCATGCCTAAGGAAAGCACCACCAAGTCCACTCGCAAGGCCCCCGAGAAGCGCGTCCAGCGCCGCAAGAAGGGTAAGTGAAAAACTAAACCATCAGTCGCCGGCTCGTACTAATTTACTTACTAGACCCCAACGCGCCCAAGCGTGGTCTGTCCGCCTACATGTTCTTCGCCAATGACAACCGTGACAAGGTTCGCGAGGAGAACCCCGGCATCAGCTTCGGTCAGTGAATCTGCTTCTCCAGCTTCGTTGTACATATCTAACACCCCTACAGGCCAGGTTGGCAAGCAGCTCGGTGACAAGTGGAAGGCTCTGAGCGAGACCGACCGCAAGCCTTACGATGCTAAGGCTGCCGCTGACAAGAAGCGCTACGAAGAGGAGAAGGCCGCCTACCTCGCCAAGGCTGAGGAGGAGGAAGAGGAGGAATCCTCTTAAATGCCCTCTAGCTTCACTTCGTCTTTTGCCTCTGGGCGTTTGTGTTTCTCTAATGGTTCTCCTGATTTTTTTTCGGACGGTTTCGTGCACGGTTTCTGGGTTTGGAGGACGGCTGGGGTTTACTTGCTTCTGAACTGTGCCTCTTTGCTCTTATCGAGGGTATTAAGTTATCAATGGGAAATCTCAACCTTTTAAATTGGTGCCAAAGTACACTTCCAAGTAGCTTTAAAAACGATTGTAAGAAAAAGCAAGCAAGCGTTGTCAAACTCACTTGCTTGTGGGGATGATTCAAAAGTAAGCTTCAATCTGTTGTGCAAGGGGTTTTCTCCGCGCTGTTCAGATTGACCTCACTTCAGCTCTGATCTTTGGCTGCCAAGCTTCGGGGAAGCTTCGGGAGCTCTCCAGAGCTCCTGGGCTTTTTTGCCCCGCAAAATCGCGCGGGGCTCACCGCCTGCGTCATTCACCGCCCCAATAATCCGGGGTCGAAGCTCGAAGCTTAACCTTGAGTTTGTTTTGAATGCTGTGAGAATCTTCCAAGCAACCTTGCTTCGTCCACTAGCCATGGACTTTTATCGGAAATTCCCAAATCCAGATGAAAGTGGAAGTCAAACAAAAGTCAGCAGAAGAGCCATCGTGGTTGATCACAAGGTGTTACCGAAGACTACGATGTACGAAGAGCCTACAGCTATCTAAAGCTGGGGGCTCGTGAAACCCTCCGATCTTAAATCCCCGATCCTAACTCTGAAGGTGAAAAAATGTGGACCCTGGTGAGGTCTTTTGGGAATGGCCGGGATCAGCTATATGTCCTTAGGGCTAGAGCGAGCGAATGCACGCGGGGCATGCTTATGCAATATAGGTGGGGGTACGACGATGCGATTACGACATAACACAGTGTGATCATACGCGGGATATGACGATACGTTACGGATGCGAAGACACACGGAGTGGTTATCATACAAGACGGTTACACTTGGGTCTCACGATGAGACAAGACACCAACAGGGCGACAATACGATGATAACGGGTTCACCACAACACAGGGCTCATGGGGTGATTCAGCACTACCGGCGCAAGATAATGGGTCAAGTATATGGGAGCCTTGGGCCGAGATACACCGGTGAATCGACAAGCTTCAACGATTTCTTTGCCGAGGTTTGCTGGGCATCATACATCAAACCCGTTCTATACTTTTATGCATGTCGACGATTGTGTAAGCAAGAATCGGACGGTTGTCTTGAAACCCGGTGCGTCCCGCACACCGATGCCCTCTCGCGAATGTATTCGCAGGTTCTAATCAGCACCATGTGCTAGATCTGGAGCTCCTTGGTGTGTTGTGTGTTCATGCCTTACAATGAACTCCTCAACGGAGGTTTCGTCATCACGGTGGTCCGGGCCATGTTCATGATGATCTCGGTAAGTATCTGTCTACTTATGAACGGGATTTTGCTGGACTTGTCGAGTCATATGCACGAGCATTATGCATTCGGACTGATCCCGATCTTGTTGTGTCGGTGTAGCCTCGATGCGTGGTTTATTGAGACGCACGTATCAAACCACGTTACCACGACGACTCCACCCATGAGGGTGCATAACATATACACACCATTCAACGATCGGCGTACATGAAAGCAATACATAGTATAGCCGGACAGGAATAACTAGCAGCGGTGCTTATTTCAAGGCCATGCTGTGTGATATGGCTACTATGACTATAGTCGAAGCATTCTTTTCCTGACATGATTGTGCGCGGCACCTGAAACTAACAAAGCCTGGAATTTCCTAAGTCGAACACCCTTCCCGTGAGAGTGGAGGGGTCTTGCAGAGTATGCGATTGTATTTTCTACGCGTGTTGAACGGTCCATGTGGTTGATTTGTTGGATTCAATACTCTGTTCGATGTCTTTCTGTCTTTCTGTTAACGCTTGTTATCCATCAAGCACTAGTAGTTCCGCAACCATAGTGAGTAAATCAGATATAAATAATTATAGGGTCGATGAGCCCATTGCAATTAGCAAACTGCAATATCCGCAGATTAGTGTAAACTGTATGCAATCAATCGCGAAGTACTTTCGACATTCTAGAACTCTGTAGCCTGCGCCGATCCTGAAGGCTCGACTTCGTATATAACGCGGTCTCCATAGTGACAGTCTCGGCCCCAAACAGCCCCTAACAGCCCTAATAAGCTCGTTTACGCGAGTCATGTTAATATTAATATGTTCTAGCCCGTTCTAAATTTAAGATTTGCATATATATATAAACACCGGATTCTAGGACGCTATATATAGACTTTGTTTGGGCTGTGGAGTATATAAGTCCAAAAAAGGAGCGCATTGAGCCAGAGACCTCGAACTGAAGGTAAGTCAATTAACTTGGTAGCATTTGCTTTTTAGTACTCGTGAATACTTGACTAGTTATATAACCTAACCTATTCCCTCTTAATGGAGTCCTCTTCCTCGACTTTCGTGTAAGGTTTCGCATGAAAGCGACCATATTCAGGAACCAAGAGTTTTTCCTTTACTCCATATTCCCTGTACTTTTTGTCCTAAGACGCTGTATCCTATGATTGGTCTAAGTGAGGGGGGACATAACCAGGTAAGACTGAACGGTTCTCCACATTTAGGGCTAGGAAATACCCTGTGAACCATGGAATCTGAGTCAACCTTATAGCTTATAAGAGTAAACTTATATATTCCCGACGTCTCTCATATCCTCAACAAGCGGTCTACGATTAATAAAAGAAGAACGGGCCGAAGATGACGAAGAGACGAGGACTCCACTAAGCCCCGCCATTCGCGCGTGAACACGTCAGGTCTTGGACGCAAGGGAGAACCCTGCGAGAGCCGCATGGGCAATTTTTTTTTTTCCTTCGTGTCTTTGTTAAATAATCTTAATTGTTCACATGTAAGCTTATTGGCCTATTTAATTCCTATTTTTTTCCGTAGCCCCTCTTCGAGAACCCTCCCCACCATATCCCTCCCCCTCCCACCAAAAAAAATAAATATAAACCCCCCAAAGCCTTATGGCCTAACCCTGTGAACTACAAGATGGCTCAGGCTCTACGCGCATCTCGTCAGAGCGCCGACGACGTGGCAGCTGGCTTCTATGCATTCCGAGCTCCCCTCCCAGAACATGTGGGCGAAATCACATCGCTCATGTCCGAGTTATACGCAATCAGCTCATCCTTGACCACCTTGGAACGTCTAGCGGAAGATCCCCGAAATCACCGTTATTTCGAGATGATCAAACCCGATTTGAATATCGTGCAAGCCAGTTTCACATATACAATCGAGGATATCGGCGAGATTTTCAGAGGGCTCGATGGCCCCGATGCTAGTTCGGCGAGATACAAGCGCACTTGGGTAATTATGAGCCGGTTCTTTTGGGACCAATCAAACTATACCCTGGCCACCCGTCTAGCCAAGTATAAGACGGTCTTTAAAGAGTTCAATGACTTGGTAAGAGAGTAGGTGCTCCGCAAAAAAAGAACCAGTAGAAAATGCCCATGTGTGTATATATACTTATTCACGGTCTTTATTAGGGGTCACTACACCTCCTCGCTTCTTGTAGGCCTTGTCGGTGGCTTCAAGACTTTACTCTCCATACAAGATGGCCGGTTTGCTGCGCGCTTTGAAGGCATGACGCTCCGTCCGAATGACTCGCCTACCGGCAACCGCGCGAGTCCCCCGAGCCCGGTCAGGGATCGGCCAGTGAGGGATCGGCCAGTGAGAGAGCACCCGCTGAGGGACCGCCTAGTGAGGGACCACCCGGTGAGAGAGCACCCGCTGAGGGACCGTCTAGTGAGGGACCACCCGGTGAGAGAGCACCCAGTGAGAGAGCACCCAGTGAGAGACCACCCGGTGAGAGAGCACCCGGTGAGAGAACGACCAGCGAGTGACCGGAATGCACGACGGCAGAGGTCATATGAGCGCACTCGACCGCCGCATATTTCTTCTCCGCCGATGTCATCTTCCTCCACCACTTCTTCTGATTTCCCGCCTTCTGTACCGGATATACCACTCTCGCCGCTTACTTCTGCATCTGCAACGACGGGTACTAGCCACTCGAGTGACCCTGATGTTATCAAAGAGCACTGGGCCAAGGATACATTCGGCTCTAGTACCACCAACACTCCTCTACCATCTGTCAGAGAAAAGTGAGTTGTTGATAGGATGCTTTGCTTTTCGGAATTCTGTTAATATATTTGGCAATAGGTCACACTGCTGCGGAGAGCCTTATCCGGGTATTAAACAATTAATAAAAGACAAGGGCTTCGAGGAACTCCTTCAACTGCAAGTCGAGAATATTTACCCCTTTGGAGCATATGTTTAACACAGTATAGATCCCTGAACGACGAGTCCGATATGCGCGTGTCCTTCTACCTAAGAAGAACAGACCATCGCGTCCGAATCCTTTGCAGGGAGCGCCACCGGATGGGGCCGAGTAACTACTACTGCTTGCCGCTTAATTTACTTGAAGTCTTGCGAGATGGCTCTTGTCTCCGAATATGCAGGCGGCGGAATCGCGGGACAGAGCTTGTTCTATGGACGCAATTGAAGTTCACCACATTGGAAGGTCAGAAATGCTCATCTGCAAGCTCTGCCTTAACTATCGAAGTGACATGCTTACAGCTTTTATGTTGTAGATCTGGTGCTATTCCATGGCACATTCCTTGCTTTGCGCTCCCAGGATGAAGGCCACCCCGTCGGAGAAATTTTAGATTACGAGCTGGCACACGAAGAACAATGCTTTGGAGGGTACGTAATCCATACCAAAAAGGGAAATTAAGTGCACGGAGGCTAATATCTGCTAGCACGATCACCGACGATGACTACGTGCACGCGCTGCGTGTATACAAAGACACGGTGACTGGAGCTGTAAGACTTCAGTCCTCAATCCACCTAGGCGATTTGAACCAGTATGTCATGCGTTGATTGAACGAACTGAATATTAAATGCTAATAACAATCAACGCAGCACACCCGTCTGGACTGCGTTTGTCACCCACAACCTCGGGAAACGCAGTTGGCTTAAGTCGTACGACTCGAAAACGGTGATTTTGCGTGATGTCAAGCCTGTGATCTTTATGTCTATGGACGATTATACACCCCCGCAGACGTCACATGGACAACATGTCCTCGAGTTCACAAGCTCTTCTGGTAAGTAGTTAGACCTGAAGGGAACCCGACCTCGAGTATTGTTGACTGACTGGACTTTGTTTAGATGCCAGGGAGTTCTTGGATGTCATGGATGAATTGGGCGATTGAGTTATGAATGTGACTGTGGGGACTTGCAGTTTATAGTTGGAATCTCTGTTCTGGCATAATGAGTTATGAGTTATGTTGATATGACTGCGATGATTCAAGATTCAAAAGCCGTGGATTGCTTCCTAGTAGTTCCGATAATTTTGTCCTTCTTTGGACCTCGTATAGCAGGCTTCAAGTTCTTCGTCGTCATAGCAGCCCTACCACTGGCTACGCTGTAGAGCTAAAGCATCCTGCATTCTAAGATCCTCGGATCCATTGAAATATACTGACACATAGACTATATTCAATCAAATGCATTGTTCGGAAGTAAAAGCGTAAGCTAACTAATAAGGGGTATCACACATACAAAAAGAAAACACAAAGTAGAAAGCAGAAAGCACATTGTCAATCAAAGCGCGGGCAAATGCGATGGAAAGGTGGTAAGGCATCACTTGGCCACCGCGGAACACGAAGGAAGAAACCTAGGAAGCCTCCTTGTCCTTGTCCTTTGTAGATTCAGCGATATCGTCTGGGTCAGGATAAACCGTGACCATGTACCGTCGCCACAGTGGGCATTTAGTTCGGTCATACGGGATGTCTGACTTAGGGTACAACCACATTGAGGGCGGTGGTTTAGGTGGAGGTGGTACTTTTGGCTTAGGGTTGCGTTCGGCTTCAAGGTCCTCCAGACGCCATCTCTCCCTCCTCTCTTCCTGAAGTCTGTTGATCTCTTTGATTCGCCACTCTTCATGAGCCTTGCGCTCAGCCATCCGTTCCTCGTCCGTTTTCCGCTTGAATAAAGTCTCCTCTCGCAGAACTCGGAGTTCTTCCATCTGCTGCTTGCGCTCCTCCTCGTCGGTAGAGAAGTTATAGAATCCAGTTCCACGGTTGCGAACCTCTGCTTCTGCATCGTAATGCTTATTCTCCGGAGGGGTAGGCGAGCGGTCACGACGAGCAGCAAGGTGGGACATGTGCGACGCAATTTTGGCATCGGGATTAAAGGCCTCTGTCTGAATGGCCTCTCCATAAATCAGATTGTCAGGACGAGCAGGGCGCCAGCGTTCCTGGGCAGCTCTGCCACCTGCTTCTTCCTCCTTGGCGCGAGCGGCTTCGGCGGCTTCGGCGCGAGTGCCACGGCGAGAACGGCCAAGATCGTCTTCATAGGAAACAATGGATGCATTGTCGTCATCGGACTCATCTTGCTTGAGCGTCTCCTCGTTTGCGTGCTTCAGATCGAAATCAACCAATACGTCTTTCTCCTTGCGTCGTAGTCGGGCTAGGTAGGCGTCCGGGTCGGATGGATCAATTGGCATGTCATCATCATCACTGTCACCAGCAAGATGCAGTCCCTTCTTCATATCCTCGTAAAGGCGTGCTTTTTCCTGCATGCGGCGTCGAGACCGGCTCAGCGTGTTGGCGTCAACGGATCCAATATCCTGGGTGCTCCTGTGGACTTGCTTGAGCGCCCTGTTGTCATCTGCGAGATCGGCAGCTGCGCGCTTCTGAGTGCCTTTGTTGTGCTTTGAAAATATATCTGACTTTGGATGCTTGGAGGGACGGTGGCGTCCACGCGACGATGCCGAGGTCGCATCTTGGGCGATGAGTGAAGAGAGCTGAAAGGTGAAGGCGAGGCTTGAGGAGGTGGTTTGCTCGGTTTTGTTCTTTTTCGAACGGGGTTGCCCGTAAAGGGAGTCCTGATCAGCAGGCATGATGGTGTGAACGGGTATGTGTTGTGTAAGGTCAATAAGGAAGTTGCCAAGTTTCACGAAAGTTCTACGTCCTACAACGCTATCCGCTTATCGATAAGCCCGATGGGTCAATCTACACCGCCAAATCCATTATCTCAGTTTCTGCCGGCCATTGATGACTAAGGCCGATGTTCGGGGCAGCCCCGCACCCCCACTACTCAGGTGAATCGATCGCGTCGTGACTCAATTGATCAATTCTTTAATTTTGATCTGATATTGAACTCTTGGTTGAGAATCAGAAGGTTGACTTGATCGAAATAATCAAGAAGAAAAAAATTATACAATCAGCATCATGTCTGCTAGCCCTATCTACCTTGGTGTCATTGGTAAGTGACCCCCACTACTGAGCTTGGAAAAGTCCGAATCAATTGAGTACTAATGATTTGATGGATTAGGCGTTGGAGGCGTTGGTACTGCCTTCCTCCAACAGCTTGCTCGTATCCCCAATGCGCCTCAGCTTGTCGTCCTTGCCCGTTCCTCCCAGACCCTCCTTGCTCCCACTCCCGCCTATTCGCCCGCCATCCCCGCCGCTGACTGGGCCACAGCTTCTGCTGCACCTTCTCTGACCAAAAGTGGTGCCCTCCAGGCCGAAGAGATTGCCACATACCTTGCTGCAGCCCCTGGCCGAGCCATTTTGGTCGATAACACTTCCGACATTAGCCTCGCCCGGCAATACCCCACATTCCTCAAGAAGGGCATCTCAGTGGTGACCCCCAACAAGAAGGGTTTCTCCGATGACCTGTCCCTGTGGAAGGATATCTTTGCCTCTGCAGCTGAGGGCAAGGCCCTCGTGTACCACGAGAGTACCGTTGGTGCCGGCCTGCCCGTGTTGTCCACCCTGAAGGACCTGGTGGCTACCGGTGACGAGGTCACCCGCATTGAGGGTGTCTTCTCTGGCACTCTGTCCTTCCTCTTCAACACCTTCGCCCCTGCATCAGGCTCTTCCGACGCTCAGTGGAGCGCCGTCGTCGCCCAGGCTAAGGAGCTGGGCTACACCGAGCCGGATCCTCGTGATGACCTGAACGGCATGGACGTTGCACGCAAGCTGACCATCCTGGCCCGTATTGCTGGTCTGGAGGTTTCCCGCCCCGACTCTTTCCCTATTGAGTCGCTGATCCCCGCTGAGCTCGAATCTCTGCCTTCATCCGCGGACGGTATTACCCAGTTCATGACCCGCCTCCCTGAGTTCGATGCCCAGATGGCCAACATCAAGGACACTGCTGAGAAGCAGGGCAAGGTTGTGCGCTACGTTGGTAGCATTGATGTCGCTGCCAAGGCTGTCAAGGTCGGTCTGCAGTACTTCGATAAGGACAGCGCCATCGCTGGTCTGAAGGGCAGTGACAACATTATCAGCTTCTACACCAAGCGCTACGGTGCCAACCCCCTGATTGTCCAGGGTGCCGGTGCCGGTGGTGATGTTACTGCCATGGGTGTTTCGGCTGATCTTATCAAGGTTGTCGAGCGCCTGCGCTAAATGTTGAGTCTTGGGGGCCTAAAAAGATAAAACCCAAAATTTGACAATGGATATAAAGTATAAAGAAATACACTTCCCTTAGCTCCAATGTTGTAACCCCTTTTAGGAACGATTCTGCCCATGTGGATCATGCTGATCCTTTCATACTAGTGTTTGTCTCGTTTTCTAACAACCGAGTATGTACTATATTCTATACTAAGTTGAGGATCTCTCTCTCTCTCTCTCTCTCTCTCTCTGTTTTCCAAATTGGGTATAAATGGCATGTCCCCCTATTGTATAATGGTATAGGTGGTACATGCATTAGCCAGCAAGAATTATGACTGATCATGGAGAGAACTTTACTAGGGAACTATATAATTCATGAATTTTGCACAGAACCCCAACATATATGCACTGGTCTAGGACCTTAGGAAATCCTTCAATGCTTCCCCCCACACATCTCCCTTCTTATAAGCATGCATTTCCGGCACATTCCCCCTCTTCAGGCCATCGATCGCATTCGCCAGGTCCTCACCACAACCCTCATCCTTAATCTGCCTAACCGGATAAACGTAAGTGTGGATAGTAAAGACAAGAGCCTTAGACACCGGCAGCCGATGCAGTGTCTGACGCTCACATCGGAGAACAGTCTGTAATAGTATCAGCGCTATCCCATCAAATCAACTTCCTCGCATCCAACATACCTGATCAACATTCAATTCCCCGGGCTCAATAGCCTCCTCTTTTTTCCCCGCCACAGCATGCGTTCCACTAAAAGCAGCAAACAGACCCGTTTCAATAGTAATACTCCAATTGATTCGTTTCACAAATTTCCCAACCTGAAGGCGTCCAAAGAATCTATCCATGCTGCGCTCTATCTTCTCCCGATAGCGCGGCACCGGCACATGGATATCTACTAAACGCAGACCGAGCTTCTTGCGCGTGTTGAAGCCAGACGGGAAACAGGCCGCATATGCCTGTAGTACATATTTCGGCTGTTGCTCAGCATTGGGTGAGAGCTCAGGGAGTAGGATTAGGAAATCATCGTCTACTGTCTGGGACAGGATTTCTAGGGCTTGGATTGCTGGCATCGTTGGAGACAGGGTTGTTGGCCATGTTGTGCCTGTTACCAGGTTTTGGAAGATCGAGCTTTCGGTGTTTAGCTTGAACATGCTCGGGTATCGGGTTGGTAGGTATGTTCCCAGTACGAAATTGTAAAGTTCGCTAATGGCGGGGCGGATGCGAGGGTCTTCCTCTGGAGTTTGATCGTTGTTGATTGCTACCACGACATCGTGGTGCTGCTCCAGTACGGACTTGCGGAGGGCGAGTCGGTCCTTGTAGGTTTTGTCCATCGGGAGGAGCTCTGACGGGTCGAGGTTCTCAAGTGCTAAGATGCATTAGTCCGGATATGTGTCGAGTGTTGTAATATAGCACGTTTGTATGAGATCGTACGAGGAGGGAACTCACCCATGGTCAAGTTATATTTGTCTTTTCCTTTGAATGGTCGAAATTGTAACTGCTCGGTCTCCTCCCAATTGAATCCCTCCAGAGGTGTGATTGGCGATGTCTTATTATCCGAACAAGTTGTCTTCGTCTTCCCGTATGCATTAGCTTTGCGATATTGTCGAACCCTCCACATGACAGCACACAAGCCTACGATAAGAACGTAGAGCAGATTTCTGGAGATGATGGGCCATGGTGCATCAATGTTTAGTTTGCATAGAGCTTCTGCCATGTTCAAATCGCTATAGAGTAGATCTGAGCTGTTGGAATTTACAATCCTTGCTCAACAGAGAGTCTTATGCTCCGAACAACTACTTACTCCGCATGATCTCCGCACGAGAAAGCAAAATTGCGTCGGAAACTTTGTGCTTGGGCTTATCTCTCTCCACTTTAACTGGCTGGACTGTCCGTCCATGTTTTCTCATTGACTCACAAAGCCGAGATAGTCCTGCGGGGTTGGGCACTTTGAGATAAGATAGTTGGGGGAATTATTAGATACATATGTAGGCAAATCACTGCCTAATACCGACTTTGTGTAAATAGATTATACTCTGCTAGTATCGTACTGTCTTCAATGTAGTATAAGTCATGTACATGCAACCTTGGAAGACTCACAGTGTTGCACGATTCGAGACTCGGCAATAAGAGAAATGTATGTTTGCTCAATAGTCAAAACGACATAAACCACAGACAAGAGACATAACAATAACACAAGATCGTAAACATCATCACATCTCATGAGGAAAGGGACCCGAGCATCATATCTGCCCCGAGCTCCTTTGCTTCAAGCCTCCGTCTCCACTCAAATGTGGATTCGATATTTGGACAACAGGGCTCACGTTCTCCTTCCCAGGGTCATCATGATCTCTCTCCCTTTTCGACCACGGAGAATCATCTCGATCTCCCCCCTCGCTGTCACCGGTATCCGTTTCCACACCGCGCAGTCCAAATGCCCTCCGTTGCCCGCCCGGACGTTCATTCAAGCTCGGCGCGCGAGGGCGCTGGCGACCACGTGCTCGTCCACCAATCCAGGGTACCTCCCAAAGGATCATTCGATATAGCCAGATGGTCGCGTCGAGGAATACGAGGAAAGCCCAAGGGCCAATTGTGATGAGACCGAGGAAGAACTGCGGAATCCGGGGTAGATCAGCAACTGCGTCATAGTGAAGGGGGGCTGAGGGCTAAAGGCGGGAGAGAAAAAGGGGAAACTCACGAAGATGCGAGCTGCCCAGATCTCGAGGTGGGTAAGCTCCGATGGTAGGATGGAATACCACGCCATTTTGGTGTGGATTTCGAGTGCTGGTAAGCCCTCGGGAGGTTACGGTTGCTGGTGGGTTGGAGCTGTGTCAGTGCTCTGGCTCGCTGCGACTCGGCGACTCGGTCCACCCTTGCTGACAGCTCCCTTTTCACGGTTGCTTCATTTTTTTAGGGTCACTCAAACGCTTTTGATTCTCAGGTAAATGAAATGCAGAGAATCAAATTGCACTGGCTCAGCTTGGATTCTACGATTAAGGTACTTCAATCTAATTGGCTGGACCCTGGATACTCACGTGAGCATTACGGCCTGACAATTCGGGCGTCAATCTCATGAACTACAATCCTTAACATCTTCCACTCCTTTTTTTTTCAAAGAATATATCAGTCAATTTAGATTGGTCAGATACCAGAGTACAGTCGGGTAGGTCTGTCTAAGCATCATACTTCTCCCGGATGATAACCGACTTGGTATCCCACTATTCTCCGACCACTTTCTCTACATCATGTCCTCATCCCCGGGGAACTGTGTTAGATAAATCTAGGTAACTAGGTAGCGGACCCCGCGTCAGGAGGGATCCAATAGATGGGGAGGAATCCAAGATCCAGGAGCTTGGGGTGTTCGGTCACAATCTTCATTGATTTTCGAAAACACCCACGCTTTGTTTCTTGGCTCGTACCCGAAACCACACTAATATCCATGGATATATATCCCAGCTTAGCTATATCGTAGTATGTAACGTATTGAGATTCTGCGTCAAATGAGTCATTGTTAATTACTGTACACTCAGACGTCTAGTCACCTATGCCGAGAAAGGTAGTGTCCTAGAGACGCACAAAGACGTCCTAGATGAAATCCGAGATGAGCTCTATATAGAAGATCAGCAGAGGTGAGAAAAAGGATAAGCGCAAAGGCGGTAATATTCTTAGCAGTCAAATGTCATATTCGCCGATTAACATTAATGTTCACCCCCCTAGAGTGGCCACAACGGCTTCAGCTGTTATGACAGCTGGGCCAAAATCCGTGAGTTCGCTGATAATTCCTAGTCTCCCGAAGGACGTAGCCGTTAAAAAATATGGTGAGTGGCTTGCATCGAATGTATCCGATGATACTCTCCAAGCTACATTTCGACAAGCGTGCGATATAACCCTGTCTGATGGCTTTGAGCTTAAGCACATTGACAAATATCAAACCCGGAATTGCTCGGAGTTTCGTAGAAAACATTGGTGATTGGGTTGAGTGAAAAAGGCATTGCCTGTTGTCGACTTAGTGTAGACAAGCTGTAGGAGTTAGCTGCGGTTATTTGGCGTTTTTCTTTCCCGCTCAGTTTGTATGCAACTCTGAAATATGAAGCACAAGTACGTTCTTTTTTTTTCGAGATAATTTTAGTGTGAATTTTGTTCCGGGGTCAAATTAGCGGTAGGACAAACTGAAGCGTGGTAAAAAGGCTCCCATCGGATGCTAGTGATGTGACATTCCGTAGGCCCGGGAATCACCCTATTTTCTCGCCCAACGAGTCTGTTCGTCAAAAGCTCGCTTTTCTTCCCCTTTCATATGCCTCAGGCCCCGTTCTCTAAGTTCTGAAAAGAAGTTAAAGGCAGCGTCGAACGTATCAGGATATGTCCAGCCATCTCGTTTCACAAGACCTTCTATACTGTTAAAGAAATCCTGGACCTCATTCCAGCCCTCGGCATCGACGGAGTGGCTATGTAGTTCATCCTGCGTAAAGTGATAAGGACATTCGCCTTGGATGCCAAGTTCTTGCCAGTGTCTGAGATAAGTGATCAGATACCGCCCGGAAAAAAAGGAAGATGATACTGAGTGCGATAGCTACCTTTCAACATTAATGAGTGCCTCACGAAAAGAGACTATGTCATCGTCCCATGTGTTTCCAGCAAATTCGACCGGTAGACGCCTTGTCTTTCCATGGTCTAGATGGAACGCTTTAGCAAGAAGGGGGTTGCGCTCTTTGGTTTCCAGCAGATAGAGCTGATATAGCGTCGATTTGAATATTGTTTTCTTGATCTCAGCTTGCTGCTCAGGGTCAAGATCGTCAAAATTGTCTGGCCGTTGAAGTAGAATGCTGCCTGGGTAATCCACGATTGGAGAGGGTTGGGATTGAAGAAAGAGTGGACCTGCCCACGAGCCCTGCCAATCGATGATAGCCGTTATACGGCCATCATCCATAAACAGATTAGATGAATGAAGGTCTCCGTGCCACAATGTAGGGCGAGTAAGAACGGGGTCAATGTCCATAAGAGCAGGAGCCACTTTAAGATACTTCTCCAAAAGCTGCAGATGTGCTTGTGGACTGTTTTGGGCTGAAGAAACCAGGGTAGCTTCGCTTGGTGGTTTCGGAACAGCGAAATTTTTGATCCACTCTAACTCACGCCAGCCAACACTTAGCGCATATTCTTGGGGCGTTTGCCCTGATGGGAATTAGTAAAATAAACAACCTGAACAGCCATATAAAAATGCTTACAAGGACCCCGCGAGATCTGCATCGACGAGCGTTCCTTGTTCCAAAAGCTTCGGTCGACGGTAGGCCCAATACTGAATTTCTTGTATACTCTCTCTTCGAGTTCGGAGGAAGCTCCGTTGGTGAGCAGCGCTGGAACTGCGCCTTCCACTGCATCGCTCGCGAAATATATACTACCGAAGCTGACAAGATGATCAGATTTCGCACTCGTTTGTCAATGAGCAAATGGACATACTGAGAAAATGACACCGCAAGCATCTTTGACTCGATAGTCACAATCTCCCTCATAATGGAGAGTTTTTTGTCCGGATTCAGCTGATCCCATATGACTCCAAGTTGTGTGCCAGATGCTTCTTCCATAATGATGTATTCCGAGCCAACGGCGTTGTTTGATGTGGCACTCCAATCAAAAATTCGAGGCACGGGAATTTGAAGGAAATCTCGAGCCTAGGTTGAGCATGAACTAGCCGCCCTTGCGATTAACTGGTTTCAGGTGAACTTACAAGCTCCATGGTAGCGACTTCGGATGCAGTTGTATAGAACGCCGGGCCGGCATTTGGGTTTGGTATACGAGCAAGCACTCTTTTTCCATCATTCATGATCAAACGGAAGACCTTGTTATATCCTCCTTCGGCCAGCTTCGTTATGGAGATGCAGCTGTCTGATCGAACGGCTTTGGCCGCAAGGCTTTGCAGCTCAGCAACGTTAAAGGCCTTATATCTGTCCCTGAGCTGCTGTTCTTCATCCCAGAGCCATCGTCCACTCGTATAACGGAAGAGGTGCTCGTGATCAGGATTCGGTGTTGCCATTTGCTCGGAGAGACTTGTGATCGTGCGAACGATGCGAAACGGAAGGGTAGTGGTCGTTGATTGTAACCGCGGTGGTGCTGAAAAGAAGGCAGACGTTCGTGATTGAAAACAAGATGAATAGTTTCTCAAATTTGGAAAAGCGGGAAGTGCACGACGTCCCATGTGAATGTTCATTGCTAGGGTCCGGTTGAGAAACAGTCCCAAAATCATTTGCGCCGGGGGGGGGGGGGGGTGTAGCCGCCTGGATTTCTTGGCGCTTATTAAGTCACATAAGCCCCTGGGGCGGCCTGGGGCCGACTACAAATTAATTTCTATTACAATAGGGATGGATGCATGTGACGCTTTGAACGTTCCGCAACAAATAGCGGGAAGAACTTGAGTTCAAAAAGTTATCCGTATTCAATCTTAAAATGCGTTGGAGTATTGAGGATACAGTACTTGTAGTAATCCATAGTTACTTGTAGTAATCTATCAGCAATGTTTGTTTCCGGTTCACTCGGGTCCTTTATGTTGTATGGGCTTATTGTTGAGTTTTCTACCGTGGGTGGCTGATGGTCAAAGGCTGAATACCTCGACCAGCAATAAATCCCCATCACTGCATCTAGGCCTTCCCTCTGACCTGGTCTGTTTTACATCTGAACCGTGAGCGGTAAGGGGACAGTTTTTATTGGTCTTCAATGTGACGGAATATCGTGAAAGCGCTTGAGCTGTAATTAGCTCAACTGTAAAAGTTACACTCCTTTTTTTTTATCCCACTTTAAGCGCCCAAGTATTCTTTGACCATGTTGTTAGGGTATAAAATAATGAGTGTTTCCGTGAAAGAGGTTGAGGTCCAGATAAACGAAATATTTTGGAACATTCAGTCTAGCAATACTTCCTCACAATGTAGGTACAACAGTGACTTTGGACGGCAAAAAAGTCTAACGCTGCTAGATGCCTATTTCCATCAAAACCCTTCGTGCTTTCACCGATGGGATTCCGTGGGCGAAAATATTCAAGAAAGCCGAGAATACGACCAAAGGGCAGCGTCTTTACCCGTCCAACAGCCAGAGCCATGATCAGAAGAAGAACTTCAGATTAGACAAAGGTGCAACTATCAGCAAAAATCAACAGGAGATTGTTATCCAAGCGAATAAGGGTGCCGATAACGCAGAGGTGAAGAAAGAAGCTCAGAAGGACAGTCACAGGATTCTGGCCAAATGCGTCATTGATCCAAATGATGTGGACGCAGAAAAGGCGAAGAAGGACTTGGAAGCTTCTTTCAAGGCCAACAACTGAGAAACCACTCTGTTCAGGAAGACTTTTGGCTGTACAAGAGAATCAGAAGAAAGGCAGATGTTGATAACGAGATGACTTTGAATATAGGATCGATCACTTTATGTTACTGTATGTTGTTATTTGAAGGAGAATTCCAACCGTCTAAATCCTCAACGCTAAGGCCTGCATGCCGAAAATGGCCCCTAGCACTGTCTTTCTTTGCCCTAACTTGATTGAGATCCGGCGAGTATGGAGGCAAATAGACCACTTTTACACCAGCATCGGTATATATCTTTGAGATCCATTCGGAGTAGCCCTGGAGTGGAAATCCGCTTACCACATCTAGATTTATCAACAAAAAACAAGTATTATGACTGAAACTCGGAAAGGTTGTGAAGATATATTTCTCGTAACTCGTCGTTCTACTTTCTAACGAGCAGTCTTTCTCGACCAGCCGTTAGATACGAGGGCCCTTCTAATGCTAGAAGTTGTTACTAGCATCTGAAATTCATCCTATAGGAAGATAGCCATCTCGTCGAGGTACAGACCCGGTTTTTCTAGCAGATGATCAAAAAGCGCTTCCAACATTAGCGGCGTTATACTTCGTCTCCGTCCGATGCGATTCGGGGGGAAAGGGGGGGGGGGGGGGGGGGGGCATAAACGTTTCCAAAGAGGCGTAAGTTGCTGTGTAATCAAAGGAATAGTCCACTAACTAACTAGTTATTCTATTACTGGATAATTACTAATTACCCCTTAGATGAAAGTAGTTAGCGTAGAAACAAAGCGCGTATATTTTTCGAAAATCGCTGTAGCCCTGGCAGTGGGCCGATTATCGATATTGGTATTGACCAAAGAGCACCTGTGAGCAAAAATAAGCCCAGAGCCTCCCCCGATTCTCCAATAATAATATAACAGAGTCCTCCATATAGGATTAATATTCGAAGAATCCTTATATATAGAGGGCGACGGATCCACCAATATTCTAGCCTCTTCCAATAGAATCCCTTCAATTCTCGTATAATCGACACTACACCAGCTCAAGGTATGCGCTGCGCCACTCTTCAGAGCTCTGGTAGATATGTAAGTAACTAAATCTATAGTATTTTGAAATGTAAAACGGCTAAAAAGCTCACAGAAATTCCAGATTGCCATCCTGATAGGTACTTATTCAGCAAAATATTCCTATGTGCTCGATTAGTTTTGTGTGAATATGGGTTTATTGTCACCACGCAAAGATCTTATATCGAAGCTTTATCTTGATAAGAACCGAACACTCAGCTATATGATAAGCTACATCGAGAAGGAGTATGGTACGTATTCTCGCCAGGTAGGTTGCTGTCCCGCCTTTCATGGTTACATGTATCTATTTTGCCAACGCTGATATCTTCTACAGCAAAGGCATCTATCAACGTGCCTTTACAGATTGGAACTTTCGCAAGAACAGACCTAATCAAGCTTGGGTTTAGGTTGGTCATCGCATCAGAAAGCGAACGGAAATAGGCAAGAAAAGCAACGTTGCACCCCCTGGGACACTAGTGCAGTCAACAAGGAGATATCGCGACATGTCACTACCTTTGATAGAGTTCAAACAGAGGGCTGTCACCTATCTAGTCTTGCTGCTTTGGTTCAAAAGCCGACAACCCGCAGTTGCTACCGTCTCGTCGGACTCTGATGTTTCCCAGAACCAGACTTTCAACAGCAGATTCGACCGGGAACACTGCAATTTCGTCACAAACAAGTGGCCGAAGTACATCTATGATTCCGTCTGTCGGAACGTCGGTAGCCAACGAAGTATTTGAGTCTATCTTTGGCGACAGTTCTCAAACAGCCCTTGTGGTTCAATCACCCATTATCTCCAACAATGGTCAACTGTCAAAATCACCAAACTGGGGGCCACTCGAATCAACTTGCGCATCTCAGATGTCTCTATCGCGCTGGTAGGCACTAATTCCGGGTTGACAGTCAGATTTTCCATGAAATCTTTACTTTAAACAATTCCTTTCATCGAAGTAACGAGCATAGACGACCATACGATGTGGAAACAAGGACTCCCCATCCCTTCAGACGTTTAATCGATTGTGCTGCACGATCAATACCCAATTCGCCCTCAGTGTCCAACAGGCACTCTAAGGTGAGTGCGGGTGATGCGGAAGAGAAGTCTGGAGACCGGGGTTTTCGCCCCCATATCAGGATCTACCGTTCGAGTTTCATGTTTCTACTCAACTCTGCCTATCTTTTCTATCACTTTCCTTTTTTGCCCTTCAGAGCCATAGCGTGCGCAGCGCGCATCCCCAGTTATTATAGCCTATCGCTTCGGCAGTTACATCCCAGCCCGCGTGATGCGTATACACTGGTTTAAAACTATAGTTTGCTATATATATATCGAACTAGGAATATAGCGCCCCTAGGCCCTAAGCAGGAACCGAGGTTTTTGTTATGGTCTAATGCTAAAATAGCCTGTATTTCCCGCCCCCAAATAATATATACTCCTGCCTAGCCTACATCAAGTAAAATCTCTCTTCACTTAGATATCCAATGCAACCATGAAAATCTTGATGATCCACGGTATTTACCGCCAGAATCCCGCAGTGACTACGAAGTAAATCTAACCACTCTAGGATCCCGCCAATCCGGCGAACTCTTCCGGGCAAAACTCCAAGCCTTAGAAAAATTACTCCACCGAGCCGTCGGCCCTCTCAAGCCGGGAGTTGAACTCGCGTACCCGACAGCTCCATTCGCGCTAGAGCCCACCTCGGGTACCGCATCCGACCTGCGCAATCGGCACGGTGCATGGAGCTGGTTCGAATCGGAATCCATCGACGGTCTTTACCCGGGACTAGAAGGCGGGCTGGAATCTATCGCGTCTATTCTCAAGGATTCCGGGCCGTTCGATGGAATCGTCGGTTTTAGTCAGGGGGCCGCGGCCGCTGCTATGGTCGCCTCGCTGTTAGAAGGAAATCGAAACGATGCATTTGCCAGATTCGAAGCGGAGGGTGGGATTCCATATCCTGCTTGCTTTGCGAAACTCGAACACCCGCCGCTCAAATTCGTCGTTAGTATTTCGGGGTATGTTGCCTCTCATCCGGATTATCGTGCTTTCTATGATCCTGTTATTCGGACGCCTGTGCTGCATTTTTTGGGGAGTATGGATACTGTTGTGGAGGAGAGTGCGTCGATGAGGTTGGTGGGAAGTTGTCAGGAGGTGGGGGATGAGAAGAAACCGATTGTTATATGGCATTCCGGTGGACATGTTGTTCCAAGTGGGAAGCGTGAACTCGCTGCTGTTGCGCATTTTATAAAGGCTAACGTGAGCTGAGAAAACTAAATGCAAAATTCATTCCATAGACCCATTTCTGTCCAATAGCTGTGTGCAATGAGTTCGTAGATGTGTTTGCGGGCACTATGTGTTACGAGCTGTTGAATTAAGAGCTGGACTAGTATTCGAGAACCATGGGAATTGGAAATGTTTGATATTGAAATTGCCCACTTTATGTGTACATGGTGATTTTCAACACATGCCTTAAGCAGACAAAAAGATTTAATCGTGAACTTCGTGTTTAAAAATGACGCTAAGTCCCCCCGAGAGATGTTGTTCGCCAGGCTAGAATACAAAAAAAGAGCTATACAAATTCAGATGCTTGGCCCAGCAAGGCCGATATAAACAAACCACAGCTTACCGCTGTGGACGGTAAGCATCGTACGAGGTGTACGGGGGCTCGTCGTCCTGGCCGACAGGCCCATAACCACCGGTCCGCCAGCGACCGAGCGGATTCGTGATATCCATCTGCCCAGGAACCTGTGCATGGCTGAGTAGTCTGGATTCCGCCTCGTCTGTGTTTGAGTATGCTCCCGGGCCACTGTCGCCCCGCGATAGCGGCACACGGAAGGCCGGGTGGACCAGTCCGGTCGGGTCGGAGTGTTCAGAAACATTGCGCGTATGTAGCGGTGGGATTGATGGCAAAGAGGGTGCCGGTGATGAGGCACGCGATGAGCTGGGAGACCACTCGCCTCTCAGAGTACTGCGGGGTGTGTGCGAGCGCTCTGTCATCAGATCCTCGGGTCGGCCGTAGATGCCGCCTCCGAACTCGTCTCGGAAGTCTGCTCGATCCTTGTAGTACGAGAAGTCTAGATGGTTCTCCGGGACGACCTCGAATGGCGCTGGTTCAGCAGGCTTGCCGGGCTGGGATGCAAGCATCGGGTCCATTGCAATGTCGGAGTACTCGCCACGCGTGTCTCCCTGGTCCAGACGACCCTGGTAGATTTCCTTGAGTGCCGCGGCTGCCTTGGCGTGCACCATAGGTGTCAAAAGTGGCTTGTATAGGGCAGGGTGTCCGAACTTGCTGTTCAGACGGTCTGACGCCTTCTTGTCGGAAGTGTTCGCGCCTAAGGCCTCAGCATCGCTTAAGTTTGCACGATTGTAGAACTCGCAATCGGAGTCAAACGTCTTCATGCAATAGATCTTGAACCCAATCATCAAGAAAGGCAGGGGGACCACACAGAACACCATGTTCCACGTGCCGCTCGACTTGGCAACAAGCGCGATGATCACATTGGCAAGAATAGTAGCGAAGATCAGGCGATTGAATAGAACTCGCCAAAACGCACCACCAGATTCATTCTTGGTCACAAACACGTACATCAATAGATACTTCTTCAACATGGCATCCACGCCAAAGTACAATGCCGTCACTGGCAGTACAATAGGTTGCAAGGTAGCGAAACAGAAAGCCACGGTGGCGTAGAAGAGGAAGTAGTTGTAGTAACTGGCATAGTCGAATGGCGGCGGTGCGGTCCACTCAATTGCCTGTCGGGGTGTGGGTGACAGGAACGTCTTGGCGAACCAGACCCAGACCATGGTAACTAGCTGCACAAGATCGATAGCAGCGCCGAGATTGCGCTGCAAAAGATACGTCACCCAGAACGGAGACACGGTGCATAGAGCGCTTACCAACTTGGCATACATCCGGCTTTCCAAGATGGCTTGCCAAGCGTCTTCGTGGTTTTTGGTTTTGTCAACCACGAACGACACGAAGTACCAGGCCGCCGAAAAGAGCGAAAAGACGATCAGATTGTTGAAAACGAAAAACGCATACAGATGCCCCAGCACGTGGCGCTCTCGGGATGTTTTAGTCTTGCTGCCACCTTGAATAGAAAGTCGACGGAAGATGACCGGAAGTGCCAGGTATACGAGCGAAGTCAGTGCAGGCGACGCAATACCCTGGACAGCAGCCCAAACGTTTGGGTGCCCGGACAGCGAGGTCTGGAACGCCGGCCATACCAACCCCAGATTTGACAGGTTGGACAAGAAAATCGCAATCAGACCGTTAGGAACAATCCACACAACTGTCAAGCATGTCACCCAGATAAAATTGACCAGTCGCTTCCATTTTCGTGCCGATTTCGTAAGTGGTAGGTTTTCCCAGATGATATCGCTGGGCCGCGGCGCAAGAGCAATAGTGGTGCCCTCGGGGCGCTTGCGGCGAGCGTTCCATGCCACAGCATGAGCGTGCTCGATATTGTTCCAGCTGGCAAAGCCGTAGGGCATTGCGTTTCTGCGATCTATCGACGCACGTCCATGCTTGATTTCCTCCTCCAAAACGCGAATCCGGACGGATAGATAATCGATCGCGTCCACTTTGCCGCCGGGGAATTGATTGCGTTGTCGGCGAGGGGGGCGTAGAGTCGGTCTTTTCGCGGGCAATCGGTCCGGGTTTTTAAGGTATTTTGCCAAAACGGACTCGAGTTCTCGGACAACCTCTTCATGTTCTTTGATGATCCGGGGTAAATCCCTGACATTACGGCCAATCGCAGCTCGTGGGAGGGCCGCGGTTGAATTAACCTGGTCGGTCAGGCGCAGGATACCTTCGTCGGTACGACTATTGGGAGGGATGTCCGTGACCATCAAGGTTCTGGCATGCAGGCTGCGCTGATATTCCGAGCTTTGGAAATATTGCCTCCGCAGGTTCCGTACAGCGCGATAGTTCCTCCACAAAAAGAACACAACAATGAGATCAAAGGCCCAGGCGCATACCACCTGACTCCAAATAGCCGTGGGGTTGCTGATGTTGAGGGGTGTCATCATATTGAAGGCGCCAGACGCCGATGAGTCGGTAGCACCCTTGCTCTGTGTGACATTGACCGGTATCATGACGAGACAGCCGATTACGCTGAGAAAGATGAAGATGTTGCGGCACATTTTGGTGAATCGGAGGAAGATTGCGGCGTCCAAGCCGACAGTCTCAATCAGCTGCGATTCCCGTGTATTGATGACCGGTTTGACCCAGGCGAAGAAGCCCTTGCCCACCGGAGGCGGAGTGTGTTTGAGGTCTGCATGCTTGACTTTGGGCGCATAGACAAGCGAGTGACGGGGTCGAACGAGAGAGAAGAGGAGGGCGAGGAGGACAGTGACGCCGATCGAGGTGCCTAGCGAGGCCCAAATAGCAGTAACTGTAAACTGTAGCTTATCAGCATGGTGTTATACTTTCTCTCCGAGAACAATTTAAACTTACTGCGGAGCGAAATGGATTCGCAATAAGCTGGAGGAAAGTATCCGTCCCATCCGCACGAGCATGCAAACTCAAATGATGTAGATCCATTACGTCAAAGCAGAAGCAGAAACGAATGGCGATCCGGCATTAACGAGTGGCCGGAGGAAATCAAGAACCCAGCATGAATATGAAAGGGAATAGATTAAAACGAGGGAAAAGGAAGATTCTAAAAAGATGGGAGAAACGAGAGGTGAGACAAAGATAATGCGCACGCATGAAAGAGAAAAAAGGTGGACTCCGTTTGGCCTGAATTGGTTATTATTAGAATTTGGTCCTGGAGCTATTGGACGCTTGGCCTCTGACTTAGCGTCGCTGATCTCCGTTGGAATAGGGAGCCACCAGAGCCACTTTTCTTCAATCTGAAAGTCCCTCACACCGAGTACTCTGTACGATCAATGCAGTTTCCCACGGCTCTGGAGATCAGATTTTGCGTCAACATCAGGCGTTCACAACCCTGACACGTTTCAACTTTTCGCTGACCCATCCACTATCATATCATTGGCAGTCCACCAGCTTATGTTAAGTGGCACACCAATCAGTTGCCCAAAGTGGAAAAAGTCTGGAACATTGCACTTGTCAGGTCCAATGTACCACACAAGACACTCATGTAGGTACACCTGGGCAATGTAGGTACGTTGTGTACCCTTTGGTGTTCTCCAGGGCGGCAGGGCTGTGGTTTGTTGCCTAAGGCAATTATCGATGCCTAAATACATCCACAACCTTAATGGCCCTTGTTAGACGATTCTCAGGGTTGATTTTCTCCTAATTCCAAAAAAAAAAATAAAAATAAAAAAAATAGGAGCAGCCGGCTGTGGCAATTTAACCGCACAGTACGCGATTTGATAGTTTCTTTGTGGTTTACTACTCGATTCCTCCCCATTAATCACCAAATAAACGTTGTAAGAGCTACACTGCCAGTAACGAAGATACATATTCCCGAAAGTTTGATCATATATGAAACGCTACCCTTTGAATCAATTCCCATTCGTCGACCCCTCATTACTCCAGACTGTGACGATGGCCACGAGGCTCCCGCGCGGCCAAGGGTAACCAGTTCTAAGACCCCGTGCATGATGTTTTGCACTTGAAGCTTGAGGTCATATCCGGGCCCGGATGGTCACATGCGCAGATGGTCGACTGGGATTTAAGGGTGTGGCCGCAGGTATATGTTATCATGTTATAACACATCGTGTTGGTAGGGGAGTAGCCCTAGAGGTATGATCTTAGCTATACGTAAGATCTTTACCTGAGACATATAGTAAGAGAGCCGCGGACATACTCTGGGCCTTACAAAATAGGTTTCTTGTTGTTAGGCTTAGATTGGAACCAAGAGTCTGAGAGATTAAATCTATAGAGGAATGGGTGGTTTGTCTCTGGTTATATATTCAGTCATATGACAATTTTAGAATACCCTAGGACAAGGAAAAGATAACCTCCTCATCTTGGCAGATGGTCATAAGCCCAAGTCAATTTGCTTGCTTCGCATTTTGAGCCAATTACTCATTGGAAGCCTGGACCCGTTTATCCTGACGGGAGCAGCTGAGCGGGGTGAGCAAGGACCGCGGAACTTCATACCACAACCGACGCTCTGCCAGCGCACGCTCAAGGCGGATTACAGGGATGAAGTCCCTTATCGCGAGACTAGTCAGAAGTTAGGAGTCCCAATTCTGATTCATGCATTCCGCCCTAATAATGAGTTCAGCCGCACCGACCATCCAATAATACTGGGACGTTCCATGATGTCCGCTGTCCTATGCACTACCGCGTGTTTCGCCCCTCTTTAGCCGGTAGTCTGTTGGCACTAGAAGTGGAGAATATCTTGAGTGCAGTAAAAGTACTCCGTAGGTCTCGCCCATACCCCGTTCCTTGGCGCTTTTTGGGTCGAGGGCCTAGACCCGTAGGTCGGGTGCGGGTTGAGGAATATCTTCGAGCGACATTTTTTGACCTCAATCCTATTTCCTGCCTAGTAATATGTCTGAAAATGAAATATTCTCTTTTACTTCAATCCAACGCTAAAAGCACATCCCTTACTTTGATGCAGCGCAGTCAAAGAAGAATTGTGCGTGCATCTCGCCGTAGCATTCGGTCTTTGAGCGAGTAGTTCCAACTGAAGAATACTGAAGAACCCCACGAAGTAACCCGAAAAAATGACACATAGGCGATGTTTGTGCGTAAGATCATTACACTCCGGTGAAAATGCTGGTAATATCTACTCCATAGTCTCGGTTGAAACGTGTGAAAACACGTATTATAAATGCGTGTTTCGTGTTTCCACAAGATGCCATGGAGCAAAACGCAGTTGGGTCAACTCGGCAGATTGTGCTGATGATTAGCAAGCGTCTAGAAGGTGCGTAATGTAACTTTTTAGCATTCACCTCGCAGGCTTATGCAACATTTCATGTCAATGGCTTCTTCTGTCTACCTTCTCAATGGTATGTCTAGTGTGCTTTATAATTTTATGTGCAAGTTTGTTTATCAACGTTGTGAATCGTAGATGGTATAGTATTATTCGCTATTTACATCGTGATATCATCAAAAGGCAGGAGCACCGCCTAGATGGTGTATAGAACAAGTGGCTCACAATAGTATTGGCACTTTAGTTCTTGGCAGCCTCTGCAACATTGTTAGTACTATTTTCTAACCAGCTCTGTTCAATGGTTTCAGCTTACCCTTGTGGACATCGGCCTTGGTGTTGTGGGAAAGCTCGTCCTTCTTGTCGACGAGGGCGTCCTTGGCAGCACTGGCGCGGGTAGAGACGTTGGCATCGCTGCTCTTAGCGACACCCTTGTTGGCCTCCTTGGAAGCCTCAGCTCCAGTGCCCTGGACGGTCTCAGCGACGTAGTTGGCGGCTTGCTATAATTTTTGGTTAGTCAACGATAAGGCAAGTATCCAGAGAGTTAAGTTGAAAACGTACCTTGACGGTCTCCATTGTGAATTTGGAAGTAGGAAAAGGTGGTTTGTTTGAAAGGGTTGATTTAGATAGTGGAAGATGAGTTGTGTAGAAGAATAATTGAACAGCGGAAGTTGAAGGGATATTTATATTGTTCTGGTTCTGGGGCAGGGGCAATGATGTCATGACGTCATTGATGAAAGGCGTACCTCGTCCCGGGAACAGCCCAGTTTCCAATCTCAGGTCACATAAGGTCAAAGCATAAAATCTTGGAAGCTTGGTGGCTGCAACCCCAGGTCGATCCACAGTTTACGCTTTCTACTATTTCTGACCTTTCTGACATCACTAGTTAGATGCATTGGGAATATAGATTTAGATCTACAATTGCACTGCACGTCATGAATGTGTGATTTGCGGATTTGATAGACACAGCCAACTCGAACATTCCATTTTCTTCCGTAGCCAGTTCTGCAAACATGAGAGGCCATTCCACATATCCCCAGACTATTCCCAGACCCACCAACCTGGCGCATGACGTATAGACACCTTTACCCCAACAATGCAACTACAGAATAGGGCGGTCTGAGTACATGCCATGGATGCAAGATTAGTATACTGTACTCCATACAGTCCGATCTATGCAGGTCACACTTGACTAGCGAGCTTTGTGTATGGGGCCTATGACGTAGTTCATCTGAGTCTTGGCTTTGGAAGCACAGCAGTTGGGCGAGTTAAAATCCCCGGTATCTGAATCCGCCAATGAGTATGAAACATGAACTCCACAACCCATAGCACTCACTAGTCATCACTAAGGTCAAAAACATTCATTTGTATTTATTTCCAAGGATTACCAGTCCCAATCGATCCTAGTAGAGATCCATTAACATTTTGCCAGAATATTGGGAGCGATGCAGGCGTTCAAGCCGTAGGACAAGCAATTTATATAGGTAGTTTGCCAGGTGAATTCATTGGAGATGGACAAGAATATTCTCCTTTGTTTCTCCTAGCCCTATAGGCCGCCATGAAATAGATACTATAAGGAATAGAATTTCCAAGACGGCTTGTGCTCGCGCGATAACGGTTGATCTTGCATCAACGCCCGCGCCAACTCGATTGGCATACAATTCCCCTTCAAAAACCGGTCATGGAATTCCTTCTCAGCAAGGTACCCCGTCTCGACAGTCTCTTTCCGCAGTGCATATATTTGCAACGCACCCAGCATATACCCGGCCTGATATAACGGCGAATAATCGCCATTCAATGATCGTCTCACTTCTCCTTCTGCAGTGGCACGTTCGTGTCCGACTTGATCAACAAGAAGATCAATGCACTCTTGAGGAGCCATCTGTCCAAGATGGAACTTAATGGAGAATATAATTCGGGCGCATCGATGAAGTCGCCAGAACAGCATCCCGATCCGGTTCTGCGGCGTCTTTTTGAATCGTTCGTCGTTCCACAAATTAAACTCCCAGTACAGAGCCCATCCTTCAATCCAAAACGGGGTGTCAAATAACTGGCGGTAGGGTCTGTATCTCGCAATCATGTGCATCTGCAAATGGTGGCCAGGTATCATCTCGTGGAAGACCGTAGCGCGGGAGAAATGGATGTTGTTCCCGCGCATCCCCATCAGCTTGGATTCATGGTCCATCTGATCGGTTGGATATGAGACAATGATACAGTCACCTCCGAGGAAGAAAGGGTTTACTTTCTGGCGCTCGGGCGACATCATAAACATCTGCCAGTTCTCCTTGGCAACCGGCGGAACGGTGACGAGTTGATGATCTTCGACAAAGGAGATTGCTTCCATCGTGAGATCTCGGACTAATTCGGTTTGTTTTCCAGGCTCAACAAAGTCGTTCTTGACTTCTTCCAGGGCCTGCTTCCAGTTGTCACCGAACCCCATGCTGCGCGATGCCTTTTTCATTTCGCCAACACACCATTTGAACTCCTTCTCCCCGATCGAGATTAATTCCTCCGGTGTGTAGGCAATCATTTCACCCAAGAGTTCACTAAGTAAACCCTCTCGACCGATAGGATCACCCACTATCGCATCTTCGTTGCCTGGGCGGATACCAGCCAAGTTCTCTCGGATACTTGCTGAAACATCTTTCAGGCCCTTTTCCACAACTCCATATGGATGTGACACCCACCAGTTGAACGACGGATCGTAGCCTTTGTAGAATTCGAACCATTCTTTCAGGTTGGTGTGCAATGAGTCTATGTTTTTCGCCGCTCTAAATGCAATTGTTTTCTCCATCCGGATCTTGGTCGAGTCGTTTTTGACCATGTCTATCACGGCTGCGATTTGAGACTGGGATTCAACAAGCTTCTGGGCAGCGTCTTTTGGATTCATCGACACTACCATGGCACGAGCCTCACACAGCTCCAGCAGTGTGTCTGAAAACGGTAGAAGTGGTGCTGTCTTTTCATCTTGTTTAGAGTTGAGTTCCAACTCGCGCAGCTGTCTTTCTAGGTAGCTTTTTATCAGAAGATAATCTACCTTCCCTTGCTGATCATAAAGATCAAAGGGCTGGCTGCGGAGTGAGTCGAGCTCAGATGTAAGGAACTCGCGTAACTTCTGTGTTCTTCTGGGAGATATTTTGATAGAGAAAAATTCTTTGATATCTTTGAGGTCCTCGGTGATCCGCTCAATCCTGTCGCGCATTGTGTCGGCCTGGGCACGTTGGATGGCAATGCCCCTGGGTGAAGTGACAGATACCATGACAGGCAAAATCCGGTTATCACCTTGTTTGTTCGGAAATATATGAGTTTGTTTATTTTTTAAAATTATTTTCTTTCGAAGTTGAGTCTTAGGGGCAGGAAACCAGAAGAAGTTTCCTAGGACTGGACTAACCCCAGATTGAAAAAGAAAAGCATAGACTTCCAGCTAAAGTAGAAGCTAGACTATATTAGTGATGCATTTGATTAAAATTAATAGGTCCGACAATACTACGTCGGGTGGTGTATCCGACATTATATCTTATATCGCTGTCCAGTCCGAATGGTTGGTTTTTAGCCATATCGCATAGAGTAACCTTAGCTTATAAAGTTGCGCGGTCTTTCTCCGCGTTTATACCTAAAGCAGTACTTTGTTATCTCAACGGGATGATGACCTAGAGGGGGCGGTCCAAAGGGGGACTAGGGGTAATGCTAGAATGCGGGGAAATGAATCAAATGGTACATTGTGTTTGGAGGAGAAACTTATTCTTCTGGGGATTGGACTGGACCGGCCCAGGTTGAACTTCTACATACATACCTACATAGTATATGTAGCCATTGCCAAGTCTAGATAAGACAATTCAAGCTCAATTGACGCTGTATACGGATTACAGGCCTCTTGGCTGTTTGTTATGATACATAGTCCCCTTGAATCTCCTAGTCTCTCTTTCTCTTTCTTTATTTCTTCATATCTGCCAGAAATATAAGTCTTGAATAATACTTATCATGCCCAGAGGCTTTTAATTCTTAGTCGATTGACCAATCAAATCCTAATCAGGTTACCTGTTGCCTTATTGTTGAAGAATGGCTTCACATCTCCCTGTCACGGAGGGGCTTGACCCATTCCAGCTCGACGTACCAAACGATAATGACAAGTCAGTAAGCGATACAATTCAAGAATTACACAAGGTTCAACTCTCCCACCAGTGGGATCCAAATTTGCCACAGGAGAAGATCGATGCCATTAACGAGGCAGTCAAGACAGGTGATCAGGAAAAAGCTGCCGAGTTAGAAAAGACCCTCGCCCAGGAGTCCCAGTATGAGTCTGTTCGTGCCGCGGTGCGCAACACAGATGGCGGAGAAGTTGCAAACACCGTACGCGCCTGGGTGCTAGGCATGTTTTTCACTACTCTTGGTAGTGGACTCAACATGTTCCTGAGCATGAGGTGGGCTTTGATTCCGATGCAGCCATTGAGTAGGGAATTGTTTTGCTCATATTGCATTAGGAGTCCTGCCATCTCGTTCCCGGCCATCGTCGTGCAATTGCTGGTCTATCCGATGGGGTGTCTGTGGGCCAAGACAATGCCGACTCGGAAGTTCAACACATTCGGAGTGGAATGGACGTTGAATACTGGTCCTTTCACCATCAAAGAGCACGCAGTTATCACGGTAAGCTCTTGAAAGTTGACACTCAAAAATTAATAAAGCTAACCTTTTGTTTTCAGATCATGGCAAAGTGGGTGGATCTTGATCACATCTAAGGTTTGACATCGATGCTAAGCAATGTATAGTGTGTCGATCGGATATGCTTATTGTACGGATGCCCTCTTGGCATTGAAAGCAAAGCGTGAGCAATATATCTGGCACTAAATCAATATTGGTCTAACATGTACTCTCAGCACTTTATAATATGGAGCTTGGATGGGGATTCCAACTTTTATTCGCTTTGAGCAGTCAGGTTGTTGGCATGTCACTAGCTGGCATTTTCCGCCGGTTCCTCGTCTGGTAAGTTGGAACCTTCCTCTGCCAAGATTGCCAATACTCACAATGTCAAGGCCCGCTGCTATGATGTGGCCTAGTCAATTTGCGAACACTTCCTTGTTTTATGCTCTTCACGACTGGAGCTCCTCGGATGAATCAGAGACACACGGATGGAGCATCTCACGATACCGATATTTCCTATATGTGACAATTGGGGCTTTCGTCTGGTATTGGTAAGGCTATCCTATTCCAATCCGAACTACATATGCTAATTTCTTCGAACTGCAGGATACCGGGGGTCCTATGGCAAGGACTCTCTGTTTTTGCTTTTGTCACCTGTAAGGTCCCGTTGACTCGTTTCATTCCTGACTTGCGCTGACTCCTTTTTCCCTGTAGGGATCCGACCAAACAATGTAGTTTTGAACCAGCTGTTCGGGGGCTTTACAGGGCTCTCCCTCATTCCTATCACATTTGATTGGACGTAAGATTTATTAGTCCCCCTCACTCTCAGAACCGCGGAAAGGATGTAAAGCTAATTATAACCAGCTACGTCTCCGCATATCTCGGAGATCCACTCTTGGCACCTGTCCATGCTCTTGTTAACACCTTCATCGGGCTTGTGGTTTTTGTGATCATCACCACAATTGGGATCTCTTACTCCGGGGCTTTGTATGCTGCAATATCTCACCGGACCCATTTCAAGGCTGACAGCAATATAGGTACTCCGCCTATCTCCCTATCAACACATCCAGTACCTATGATAACACACAAAATGCCTACAATGTAACCAAAATCCTAGGTTCTGGTTTCTCTTTTGATGAGGAAAAATACAAGGCATACTCACCGATGTTCCTGGCTCCAACCTTTGCCTTGAACTATGGATTGTCGTTTGCAGCCCTTACAGCAGCCATTGTACATGTTATTCTCTTCCATCGAAAGCAGATCTGGCATCAATTTAGGGCTTCTCGGGAACAAGAACCTGATATTCATCTTACCATGATGAAGAAGTACAAGGAAGCACCTGACTGGTGGTATGCCGCACTATTCCTATTCTCGATCGCATTAGGGCTTGCAGGCATTCTGGCATATGATTCGCAGCTTCCTTGTATGTGATGCTCCTCTGGGTCTGATGCTCATATCTGACAAAATACATAGGGTGGGGCTTTTTTGTCTCGATCATCCTCGCCATGGTCTTCATAGTATGTTGTGTTATGATCACTGGGAGATCATTTCTGACTCAACAGCAGATCCCGACTTGCATGATTCTCGGAATCACTAATATTACGCTGTGTACGTGCAGTCCTGCGCCTCTTGTGTGTGTACAATGCTAACTAATGTAGCGCTCAACGTTCTATCGCCGTTCTTGGCAGGTTTTATGATCCCAGGAAAGCCGATTGGGGTCATGGTATTCAAAGTCTTCAGCACTATCACCTTGGGACAAGCGTAAGAATCAATCCTCTCTTTCCAGAATGAAGGCTGACCTTATCAATAGTCAAGTATACTGTGCAGATCTCAAGGTAAGAAACTTCCTCCCCGATGTCAGTGGGATCAGATTGTTGACTCTTCTTCGACAATAGCTGGCCCATTATATGAAAGTGCCACCCCGCGTCACTTTCATGTGTCAAGTTGTTGCCACAATATGGGCAAGTATTGTTCAAATCGCAGTCATGAATTGGACTCTGGGCAATATCGACGAAGTTTGCACGCCGTACGTTATGCATATCCTTGGAAAGAGAACATGTTATTAACCATCTATGGGAATAGTACTCAGCCAGGGAATTTTACATGCCCAAACGGAAGAGCGTTCTTTTCATCCAGCATCGTGTGGGGTCAGTTTGTTATGTCTCAGGTACATCCCGGCATATTACTCTGTACTAACTATTTATTTAGGTGTTATTGGCCCACAGCGCATGTTCGGACCCGGCGCCATGTACGCTCAAATACAATGGTTCTGGCTGATCGGCGCTCTTCTTCCGGTGGTATTCTATGTCTTAATACGAGTATTCCCTCGGTCTAAGCTCAGGTTCCTAAATGCACCTGTGTAAGTCACAGAATATCATCTTTGATGGAATATTCTAATATTATCAACAGGATGCTAGGTGCTATGGCCTGGTTGCCTCCGTAAGTCTACAACATTCCCGGTGCTGTTATTCACGGTTACGTGTTACTGATGATTTTACAGGGCCACTCCTTTGAGTTTCTCTTCATGGGTTATCTTTGGCCTCATCTTCAACTACTGGATTCGACGCCGGTGGGGCGGTTGGTGGCATACTTACAACTATATCACTGCTGCAGGACTTGACTCGGGCCTCATTCTGTCCACCATTGTAATTTTCTTCGCCATTATTCTGCCAAATGTCTCGATACCCCAGTGGTGGGGAAATACAGCTCCATACGAGACCATGGTACGTAACTATATCCCGACATTTATTCTTGTGGGCCTAATAAGGAACATAGGACTCTCTTTATACTGCAGTTCGAAAGTCTGTTGCAGATGGAGAGACTTTTGGACCAAAGAAGTGGTGATTATCTCACTGCTCACATCAACTATGCACTTTCTTTTTGGAAATCACATTCTATAAATGCAGATTTATAATGTTGAATACTATCCTTACCTCTGGATATTTATAGAACCTCGGCACACGTGATCGTGGCTAAAGACCGTTAATACAACATAGTTCCTTAGGGTTGCATGTAGCCAGCTGACGTGGTCATAGTATTATATGCATGTTAATAGTATTCCCTAAAAAAAAAAAATTTAAACAGTGACCTAAAAGAACTAAAAAAGAATTAAAAGAATTTCTAACAAAAAAAGGGGGCGTATTCGGGGGTGAAACCCAGCCTCAAACAGAATTCGGGTATCAACTCGAGAGCTTGCAACCTTGGAAGTTGTCGACCCCTAGACGATCTCCGCATCCCAACCTCCTCTTACTCTTAACCCCCCCTCTTCCATCTTCGTCCTTTAATATCATCATCTTTCATCGCATTCGCATTACGGGATTTGTTTCATCCCGTGAGACAGTCCTCGTACCGCATCAACCTGCTCGGGGCCCAGCCGTGGCTGCGGCTTCCCTCATCTCCCCCCCGCTCATTCCTTTGACCGCTCCAAACCCCTCAAGGAGAACCATCCACAATGTCGGCACCGACAACTAAAACACCCACTGTGGTCCGCAGCCACTCAACTACATCTCGTCCCTCTCGAGCCCCATCGGATCTCCCGCATCGGACACGCAGTGTGGCGGTTCGATCGTCAAATACGACCCAGCCTCCTACGCCAACCAACCTATCACATTCGAAAACTCCTTCTCAGGACCGACGTCCTCCCTCAAACCACGCTGTCCTTGAGGGTGCAGCCCGGCGCGAATTAGACGCATCCAATGTCGCGCGCATGCCTCGTCGGGAAACGTCATCGGACCGATCCCAGGAACGCCCCTCGACCGCTCGAACTGAAACTGGCCGGAGGCATCAAAGAAATACCTCAACGCAAAGCCGTCAGCGGGACAGTGTTGATATGACACCGAGCTCGGCTTCACAACTGCCGCCGCAACATGCGACCGCAACAAGTGCCCCCGCAGCCGCAGCCGCGCCTCGGCGACGGACTACGATCACGACGCCTACGGGTCAGTGGGCTCTAGGCAAAACAATAGGTGCTGGAAGCATGGGAAAAGTAAAACTGGCGAAAAATATGGAGACTGGAGAACAGGTACGAATATTCGAATCTTTGTCTTACAATTATCAACACAATACTGACTACGGTCGCAGGTTGCCGTTAAAATCGTGCCACGACTCTCGACCGAGGAACACCGCACCACCCGGGAGACAGAGAGAGCCGATCGCTCAAAGGAGATTCGGACAGCTCGAGAAGCCGCCATCGTCAGCCTGGTGAACCATCCGTACATCTGCGGCATGCGGGACGTTGTTCGAACATCATACCATTGGTACATGCTGTTTGAATATGTCAACGGTGGTCAAATGCTGGATTATATCATCTCCCACGGCAAACTAAAGGAAAAGCAGGCGCGCAAGTTCGCACGACAGATCGCCAGCGCATTGGATTACTCCCACCGCAACAGCATCGTACATCGCGATCTGAAAATTGAGAACATCCTCATCAGTAAGACTGGTGATATCAAAATCATTGATTTTGGTCTCAGCAACTTGTTCTCCCCAAGAGGTTTGTTGAAGACATTCTGCGGTAGTCTGTATTTCGCTGCTCCGGAGTTGCTCCAGGCCAGACAATATACGGGACCCGAAGTTGATGTTTGGAGCTTTGGAATTGTCCTTTATGTCTTGGTTTGTGGAAAGGTACCTTTCGATGACCAGAGCATGCCTCAGCTGCATGCCAAAATCAAGAAAGGTGTGGTGGAGTACCCGCCAGGTCTCACTGCCGGTAAGTCAACCTTGAAAGAATGCTTGCTCTGATTCCATTGCTGATTAGGCTTCGCAGAGTGCCGCCACATTATATCTCGCATGCTGGTCACTGACCCCAAGCAGCGTGCCAGCTTAGCCGAGATCATGAGCCATCCCTGGATGAATAAGGGCTTTAGTAACCCCCCAGAGAATCACCTCCCTCATCGTGAGCCCTTGCAGCTACCTCTGGATCAAGAGGTCGTTGAAAAGATGACCGGCTTTGACTTCGGACCTCCGGAGTACATTACAGCTCAGTTGACTAAAGTGTTGGAGTCCGAGGATTACCAACATGCTCTCCGGCTGTACTTCCGCGAACAACAACAACCTGTTTCCAGTCACCCAGAGCGCAAACGAGGAGTGTTCGATTTCTACAAACGTCGGAACTCTGCGGCCAGTCGTGATACTCTTTCCGCACCTTCGGCCGAGGCGGTGCAACTCGGCAACGACCCTTTAAATGCTTACAGTCCGTTGGTCTCCACATACCATCTGGTTAAAGAAAAGATTGACAGAGAGCGGGCCGAAGCACGTCCCGGTGCCCTTGGTCTTCGTCAAACCCCCAGTGAAGTCCATGTGCCTGAGCTGCGGCCCCCGGAAGCCGCCCACACCAATCAGTACCAGTTGGCAGGGGACAAGGATGCTGGACGACGGTCTCGGCCACGCGCCCGCACTCATGGCGAGGACGAAGCCCCAGGAGGAATGAAGATACTTCAGTCTTCCTCGCCATCTACGCACGCAGTCCCAATCCCGCAGCCCGACGTCCCCGCCAAGAAAGAAAGCACTGCTGCTGGAATCTTGAGAAGATTTAGCACTCGCAGGACCAAAGATCGTAGCCGCGATGTGGATCGTGAACGCGTCAGTACTCCCAACACACCAACACTCAACGTTCAACCTCCTGCAGATTCAGCATCTCCGATGAACCGTGGCTTCAGTGTAAGGAGAACCCGACGAGCGGAGCCATCTGCAGGCGAGACGTCTTCAAATGACAGCCGGCCTCAACAGGATCTTCTAGCGGCGCCAGGATCGTCGGAACGCAATGCCCGGTCCAACAAATTCCTGGAAAGATCTACCAGCGTCAATTCGGCAGACTACCGAACTCGGAGAGCCGCACGGAGAAGTGATGCAGATGCCTTGGACGTTCCTGCAGACCGTCAACCGCCCTCTACCAGTGATTCTGATCAAGTTGTTCCGAATAATCAGCAAGATCCGGCCAGCGTGAGGGTTGGTGGACGCACGCACGCGGCGCGCACCATGTCGCTGGGACACGCCCGGCGAGAAAGTATTCAGGCCCGCCGGGCCCGGCGAGAGGCTACCCGAGAGGCCAACGTGCCCGAAGAGACAGATGCAGACATCTCTGGCGTAGGAACAGCACTGGAGAGCGCTAACGAGGGAGAAGATCTATCCAAACCAGTGTTCCTTAAGGGTCTTTTCAGTGTTTCCACCACCAGCAGCAAACCTTTGCCCGTCATTCGGGCCGACATTATTCGGGTCTTGAGGCAGCTCGCGGTTGAGTATGTCGAGATCAAGGGTGGGTTTAGCTGCCGCCACGCCCCCAGCATCGATCTCGACAAAGTCGTTGATGTTGCCCCTCCGAGCCCAGAACGACAGGGGCAAGTATCAGGGCATCGCCGTCGTATCAGCTTTGGCGGCCTCCTCAACCATGATGAAACCCCACACGACAGCCGCACTGGGTCCTCCAAACTTCGTCGAGCTCAAGCTGCGCCGGATCACAGTTTCACCACGAACTCGGACGGCTCGGATGAATATGTTGCACGGGAACAGGGTGGTCCGGTCGGCGAACGTGTCGTCGGTGAAACCACTACCCGTGTACAGAGCGACACTGGAGAGAACCTCGTCCTCCGCTTCGAAATCCTGATCGTGAAGGTGCCCTTGTTCTCCCTACATGGTATTCAATTCAAGAAGGTATCGGGTGGCATGTGGCAGTATCGAGAGATGGCGAAGAAGATCCTCGATGCATTGAAACTGTAACCTCTCCCATTGACATAAAATCCTTGGCCAAGGAGCACATTCTATGACAAAGCCTCTTCCATTGTCTTTCCGGTACACAGTTGGCGCTTTTTTCTTTCTTTTTTTTTGAGTTACATCCATCTACGACGCATCCGCACGCACGAGCATTCATCCATTTTGCCCCTTATCATTTGCATGTCCATTGCTATCTTTGCTTTCCTCTCATCTTTCATAGAGGGATCATTTATCTTCATTAGCCCGTTATTTTCTCTTTTCGTCCTGAACCTAAGTACTACTCGCCTATCTCAATACCTATTGACCTAGCTAGATTTGCACTTTGGTCTTCGTGGTGTATATTAGTGAAGACGTTTTGGTTGCTAGCGTTTTTGCTTTTGCTTTGCCCCCCGTGTCATCTATTGGCTGTTGTCGCCCAGGGAGATGGTGTTGTATCTTTCGGTTGGACAGTCATGAACTTTATGTTGTGCCTACAAATACAAAATGGTTGCGGCAATCTCCCGTAGGATTTCGTATTCGTAAACTGCCCTGTACTATGTAAATAAGTTCAGGTCCAAGTGTTATTATTATAATCCAACCAAGTATATTAGCTTACTTCCTCTCTCTATTACTGTCGATATATGCCTTCACCTATCCATGGGTGGCTCGCTGATGAATGCCCAGGCGACCTCGGGATACTCTAAACCGGAACTTTATTTTGACTAAAGTTCAACCGAAAACCTTCCCCCTAATTGTTAGATCAAATGTGCTATCCAGAGCCGGTAGGGCGGGCCAACAGCACCAAATATCCCACCAGACTTATTTTAGTAAGGGTGTAGATGATAGATCATAGCTACATTCCAGTCTAGGGGCTCAAAAATCAAACCCGGGGTGTCTACAGTTTCTAGGGTGCATACTCTCCCTGTCTGTAGATGGCAAGCTTATGGTGTGTATGCAATAAAGAAAAAAGAGAATATATACTGAGTACATGAACTATAATTTCATTGTTGAGGTCTTCGGTGATACTTGTGAAAACGTGGGACTGAACGCCACGAGCGTAGCACGCGCTGTTGTGGAACCAAGGCCCAGAGCCCGGGGCCCAGGACCCAGGGTCTAGGGCCCGATGCGACCCCGACTCGCGCCCGCTGCTGTGTAACTCCCAGTCACCCAAGCCGGTACGCACCCTGCCCGCGGGCGGAGAGCTATGGGTGAGCCAGTGCGCCCGGGGGCGCGCCGCATCGAATTGGCCAGTTGGCGGAAGTAATACGAACGCTTCCCCCGAGTAACCAGAAGCGTCGAACGCCCCGATACCTATTAAATAATTCAATAATTGAAAATGAAAACTACAAATAGATATTCTCTGTAAGCAGAGCTATCTATTATCGCCTTGGAGGATAAAAAGAATTCATTTTGTATTAGGGCGCAGCCTGCAGGGGTAGAACTGTAAACACTCCCCCAGCTCCAGCGTTCACCACCACTCAAAAAAGGCCTTTATTAGGGAGGGCTTAGGGCCAAATGCGCTTAAAAGCTGACCGGATGCACCGGAATCTCTTCCAAGGTTGCGTATATGTACGATGACCAAGGCATTAATAGAGGTCCTAGAGATGACCACGTGATCACCTTTATACTTCGCTTTTTTCCAAAATACATGCGACGCCGACAAATTTCAACATAATCTGACCTGTTTACCTATGTTATAGAATATAGCTATAATAGCATTCTAGATAATTATACTATAAAAACTCTATAAATAGGCGAACTCCGATGCTGAGTCATCAAACACATAGGGCGTTGATTGGATGAACCTTAGAAGTGAGGTCCGTTGCGGCCCGCATGGTCCGGCATTGATGCCAAGACTTTGCAACAGCCTTGGCCCTCAACCCTTCAAAGCGCTCTATACGCCGATCCCCACGTCTGATCGTGTTGGTAAATATACCAATCGATAGCGGGCGTTGAGCTCTATAATATAGAGCTTTTTCTGCTGCATTTTTGGACTCTCTTTGGGCTTGGGGGCTACCGGGCGGTTGGAGATTGATTGACGGCTCATAACTTTCCTGGGCGCTGTTCCCGCACTTCCCAACAACCCCTTTTAATCACCAATCAGCGGCTACCAACCAGAATACCCCCTATCAACCCAGAACACAGTAAACTCGAGAATAAAAGATAAAATTACCTTATTCGATAGTGGAAATCATGAATATCATAATAATAATAATATAGACATGTTTTTCTTTCAATTGAGGGGATAACGAAGGCTAACGCTAGGGCGATCATTACCTATCTAGGTAAGGGGAATTAAGGTGCTGACTCATCATCTGAGTCAGCACCTGTCAGGCTCCACCACGAGATCTTCCCGTCCTCGTTTTCTCAACCTCACCTCTTCGCCACCTCAGGCCTCGATTTTCAACCACGTCTCCCATCCGCCACGAACGTTGCATCTTCTTCCAATCACTTTTAGTTTTACCGGCGGTTCTCGAAGATATTGTTTCTCGTTTTTCTCGTCTTCTCCAGACTTTTTTCCCTTCCTATCCTTTTCTTTTCCCTTTCTAGGGTAAGATCCTCGAGTCATCGATACTTCGAGGGTCTCAATAGCCTCTCGTTTCTTATTCTCCTCGTCTATCACCTCTACTATCCTAAAAGGGATCGTAATTGAGAGAAATTACGCGTTTTTTCACGCGTTCTGAAGCCTGTCACCCCTTAACGCCTACACGCTGCTTAGGATGGCGGGACGCGTTCCCCTTGGTTCGGGAGCTAACCAGAACCGAGTGTTCATCGACTTGACTGATGAGACTGACCCTGGCGATTCTGAAGTTGTAAGTGCTTATGCCCCGTTTTTCTCGATCTTCCAAAGACTGCTCTGCCTAAGCCCCCCCTAGGCCCGTGCCCCACTATGCTTTTCTTTGTCTCGTCAATTCTTTCTTTCCCCCCAGCCAACTGTTTACCTAACTATCTGGCAATCTGGTCCCGTGGACGTACACAACTACTTATTTGATTGTTACTAAATATCGCTCCTAGCCAAAGAATTTGGTGCAGGGCAAGCTTCCCTTTGTGGCAGCGTTAGCTTATCACCCACCAACTGTTCCACTTAAGAGGAAGAGCGTGGACACATCTGAGGATGTCTCAGATACTTCCTCGAGTGATATTCTCCGGTTGCCACGGCGTGCACGCCTCTCTCACGCTCACCCTTCCCCTTCCCCTTCCCCTTACCCACAAACACCGAGTCCACCAAACATTAGGCCGTCTCAAATCAGTGTTGTGATCCCGTCGCCGACATCAAAGCAAAAGCGCGAGATCGCGATCGCACAGAATGTGTCCAATGTGGATGGCATGGACAGTAATATCTTTCCTACAACCGACGAGCAGGAAAGAGTCAAAAAAGCCGCATACCCTACTACTAAGGCTCGTGTTGACCGTCGTTCGGTCCCATTATCATTCAAATCAAGCTCAGATCTAAACATTCTTAACTTACCATCGCTCACCGAAACCAACCATCTTGCAAAGCTCCGTCACACTCTTGACGAGAAGCTAAAACGCATCAATGGTCCTTCGGTCATTACGGCAGTTGAGTCACCACAGCGTCTGGCCAAATTAGCCGATAACTTCGAGTTTATCAATGGCTATCAGTACCGTGCGGGTGTTGAACGGATTCCCGATGACTCGGATTTCAACATCGGTTGTGCGTGCACTGAAACTGGCGGCTGCGATCGATTTGATTGTGATTGCCTCAGCAAGGAGGAAGATTCCGAAGATCGCATCGTCCCGTATGAGATCTGTGAAAGCAACCCGAAATTGATCGTTGCAAACAAAAGCTTCCTTAAGCGCAAGGCAATCATCTACGAGTGCAACTCCCGTTGTGGCTGTGGTGGAAAGCGGTGCTGGAATCACGTTGTTCAGAAAGGCAGGACTGTTCGACTTGAAATTTTCGACACTGGATCCCGCGGCTTTGGTTTGTCTCATTCCATCCTCTCTTTGCCTATTTATACTAATCAAGGTCTTTATTAGGTCTGCGGTCCCCCGACTTGATTCACCGTGGACAGTTCATCGATCTTTACCTCGGTGAGGTCATCACGAAGGCTGAAGCCGATGAGCGAGAGAACCTCACTGATGGTTCGCACACGCAATCATACCTCTTCTCTTTGGACTGGTATGTCAAGGATGACGACGATGAAGAAAAGAATATGAAAGTCATCGATGGCCGCAAGTTTGGTTCCGCAACTCGCTTTATGAACCACTCTTGCAACCCTAACTGCAAAATCGTCCCTGTTTGCACCACGAATCATGCCGACGAATATCTTTACAACCTTGCCTTTTTCGCTTACCGCGATATCTCCCCTGGCACAGAATTGACCTTCGATTATAACCAGGGCGAGGAGAACACAACTCCTCAGAAGATTGATCCTGAGGCAGTCCAGTGCTTGTGTGGTGAATCCAAATGCCGTGGGCAATTGTGGCCAAACAAGCGCAAGGGCCAGGGATCCAAGCCTTAATAGGCTTTCCTTTGTATCAACGCGCGTGTGCCCTAGCTACTCCTCCTACCAACCAGCCAATACCCTCTCGTCTTTGTTCTTTACATTTCTTCATACCCCCATCATGTGTGATTAGCGACTTGGTTTTTCTTTTTTGCACAGTCATGACCATAACGCAAGTGCAAAGCATAACCTGCCCTTCTTCCGGATATCTCTAAGCCTTTTGGCTTTCTGTCATCTGTGGTATCTTTGTTTGCCTTTACGATGTGTTAGATTCACAATACCCTGACCAGAATTATGTATGATTAATGACAAACAACAAACAGAGCCTAATTTGGAATTACTTTCACCTTCCTTGACTTAGCCCTAGTGGTATCGTTCCGTGCTGACCTTGTCTCTCTAGTAGGTAAGAGTGAGGTAGACATTTAATCGAATCTAGAAACTAATCTCGATAGACTCGACTAATTACGATATGGCCATTAAACCCAGTGAGCTTTGGGCCTCGGTTTAATCCTGGGGGGATAGATTCGAACCTAGGAGCAGAAGGGGTAGTAATTACAGAATGTGAGTCAAGGAAGAAAGGGAAGAAAAAAGTAAGATATCTAGGTGCCAAGCATGGTTACCAATAGATAGAACAATGGCAATAGTATAACTTTCTAGTCCTCTAAAGACTATAGCTAGATATAGTTTGACAGAGTGACGTTGACCATTACTATACCATTATACTTTCTAACTCCTTGCCAACTGACGGATAGCCTATTATCTGCCTATTATCTGTACTATTCTCTATTATCTGATTCTGAACTATATAAAGTTCTAATTCTAGCTAGGGATACCTATACATATGACCACCTAGTTGACATTTAAACACCTTTCTAAAATAAGATTTTATATAGGCTACCTATAGTCACAATAAGACAAAAATAGAGAGATAAGGCTTAAACAATTAATTATGAAATTAAAATATGTTATGCTATATATAAAACTATATACAGATAGTACTATTCTATAACTAATTAAATTTAGATATAAATTTATGAATCATGGTACTTTAATAGTTAGGTGAAGGTTGGCATAATTTATAAGCCTTGAAACCGGCGGGGGATCCAGGGCTCGTTCGAAGGTTAGGTATGGCTCGTGCAACGTAATTACGATTCTTGCCTATAAAATGAGTTGTTAAATATATACGAGGCTCATTTAGCTGCACTCGAAAGTAAATCCCTATTTTAATTCATACATATGGTTGATCCATATCGAAAAGACAGTGTACGCTGAGTATTGCGAGGGCTACAGTCCCAAAATATATATTTCGTGTTAGTGGATCTACTACACTTTCCATGGCACAGAAAATGAAATCAAATCTGTAGCTTTCCAAAATTTACTTTAATTTCTATAGGATTATATAGCTTACACTCTACTCTGTTAAGTTCCAAGGTTAGATTAGGCGATATCACTACTATAGGGTAATATAGGGCAAATAAAAGGTAGGAAAAATAACCAACCACTAACATGGCAATATGATTATATAGTTAGGGACTTAGCCAATTGCAGTAAAAGTGTACCCCTGATTCGTCAGTACAGTCTCCGTAATAGTCATAGCATATAATAGTTAGTTAATAATGGGGATAGCTTCCTCTAAATAGCCCAATATGTAGCCGCCGGTAGGGTCCAGGCTTACCCGAAGTCTAAGCCCTGCAGGTATAAGGTATTAAGGAAGTGATTGGGACCAATAGAACAGAAAATATAAATATTCAGTTAGGCAGCTATTACAGCAAGGGCTCAAATGTAACAAAAAGTACAATCCGACATATTTCCAATATCCAGCCACTATACAATCTTCCCTCTCCCACATTCTTTTCCGAAAGCAGAAAATCCCAACTTCAGAGAAATACACAAGAAGCAATTAAAACAAATAGAGTATCACAGCATAATCCAAAAGAAAAAAAAAAACAATAGCGTAAAGAAAAAGAATGAAAGAAGAAGGAAAAGAAGAAGCCTAAGCCCTCCCCTCCATAACCTCAAAGATACCGCCCATCACAAAATTCGGCTTCACCTCCCCAATCCCCAGATCCACCGGCCTCGGCTCCATCAACCCCAAACCCTGCCTCTCAATAGAGTCCCCATCACATCGCGCTCGCTCTTCGCTCAACGCCATGTCGATCTTCGACGGTCGTCGGCGAATAACCATCGCTGAGCGGCCGCGGAGGACAGCGCAGGGGAGCACGCTGCTGACATTGTGGGTATTCGAGACTGGGTGGGGGCAGGATGATTGGTTTTCGTTTTCGGGACTATCTGTGTGCTTGACACTATCGGGTTGTCCTCGGAATGTGTGGGTGTGGAGTTTGGAGGGGTGGAAGGAGAGGTTGAAGAGGTGGTGTGGGGAGGGTTGAGGCGAGTGGGTGGATGTTGGAGAAGAAGGTGGTGAGGTTGTTGTTGAGCTTGGGCTTGAGGTGTCGCTGGTTGATTTGGGGCTTCTGGAGCGGAAGGATGTGCTCAAAGATAGAAATGGTGAGGTGATATGCTTCATTGTTGCTGTGTTGCTGTGTTGGTTTGGTGCTTTTGGTTTGGTTTGTGGAATGTGAGGCGTTGGAGATGACTATATCATAGTAGAGGATTTGGGATAGGATTGAATGGTTATTTGTAGGATGGCAACAGAACTTTTGGGGATTTAGTTGGGTTTATTAATTCTATTCTGCAAGGACTGCTGCAGGGATAGTCAAGACACGGATTGAACGCATGCGGATGAATGTGATTGTTTCCTGAAAACGGATAACACAATGTCTTTGGGCAGAGATGTTGTTCTTCTTTCTCTGGTTTTGTATGTATATTATGTAGATTATTGTATATGAACAAGGTATGTACTATGTACTCTTCCTGTTCACACGTCTCATTCTCGTTTTCTCCTATTTCCTCTTTCGGCTCCAATAGTAACTAGTTCCAAGTTCGACCCACTTGATTCATGCAGTCTCCTATAGTTTAAACAATCATCTTTTTTTTAAATGTCCGATAGTCAATAATCAATCGTGTATCCAATTCTATGGAAAAAAGAATAGTATTGAAAATGGAATCCCACGCCGGTGCTATGCAAAATGCTCAAGGAGAGTAGTATATACAGCACAAACCCAGAAAACCCAAAAGAACCAAGTTGGTCATGAACCCGCCCAAAAAAACCAAAATCCCCAATCTATTTGAGGAGAATGCTAAAGAAGAAAAGAAGGAGTAAAAAAAGGAGTAAAAAACACCAACCCACGCACGCTACTATCCACACCATCCACTTCGTGATAACATCCAAAATTCATATAGATCAATACAGACAGCATATTATTCAGAACTGCGATCGCCCGATCGTCGCTGTGTGAAGCTTCGTCGGATACTCTCACCCCAGGCAGAGTTGTCTAGCGAATGCATGACGTCCTGTACATTCATACCACTGTTGTGACGCGAAGTGTCGGCAACTGGAGGCGCCTCTTGCGTTTCGTTGGTGTCGAACGAAGTACGCTCCCCATACATTTGACGCGGTGTGATCGAGGGACTGATACTCGACCACTCCCTCGTAGGCGTGTTGGAGCCAGATACTGACCCGCTCAAATTGGTATTGATGCGGGGCAGAGCATTGCGGTTGGCAGTTGGGCTGGACTCGGCTCGTCTGTGCTGTGAGACCGGGGAGAGCATCGGGGGGAAGTTTCCGTCCAAATCTGGTTGTGTCTGGGGTGTGATCGCGCCAGAACCTGGCTGGTCGTGCTCCTCGTCGTCGTCGACTGGATCGTCGACAAAGATCTCCGGCACACTGAATGTTGGGACCACGCTCATCCGGCCGCTCTTCTTGCGGTCAATCTGGCGGCGGAATTGGCGTGACCAGTATAAGGTATCAAAGAAACCGACGACGGTGTTTCGACGGACAGCCTCTTCCACCCGTTGCAGCCGTGCTCGACGACGGAGGAATTCTTCAAGGCGCAGACTCTTGCTATCGCTAATCACATTGTAGTGTGCGAGGATCATCAAGCACTGGTGGAAGGAGATGCCGCGATCGGGGTCTGCTGACACGAGTATTTCTTCATAGAAGGCATTTAATCGTCTGCGCCGCTCTCGAATGCTTTGGACTGGAATCCGCGATATGATCCGAGAGAGCTCCTCGATATCCACGCCAGACGAGACACGAGAGTTTGGCCGCATTGAGTGTCGTGGCTCAACCAGCGAGACCATCGAAGTTCTTGCGTAAGAGCTCATCGAGTTCCTCTGAGGGTCGAGCCGGCATTTTTCTAGAATACTTCCAACCGTGAACTCTCCCTCGTAGATTCGCATTGCAAAGACACCAGAGAGCTCACCGAGGAGTCGAGGGAACTTCTCCGTGGATATAAAGCCCGTCCCGTCCGGATCATACGTGGCCCATGCCTGCTTGAACCGGCGGATCTCTTCGCGGCTGATCGCGTACAGCCCGCTGCTCCGCTGGTAAACATAGGAGAAACTTTCGAAAATTAATGAAACAAACAGCGAGACGAAGATGTACATGCTGATCAGGTTCCATGCAATGAAGAGAGTTCGGGCCCACGGCGCGCTTCCACAGTCGTCGTCAAGGAAGTTGGCGTTCTGCGTGCACAAGGGCGGTGTCATAGTAGCGAAATCCTCCATGAATTCATTCCATCCTTCTCCACAACTTGCTCGGAACAGCAGGATCAGTGATTTAGGCACATCGCGGAAGTTCTGGTTGTGGTCCTCGTTTTCGCCGAACTTGGTAAGGCCGAACGCCTGGTTCATCGCAATGCCGAACACCAAGAAGAGCACAAACCAGGTAGCTAGAAGATTTCCAATCACAGACAGACTAGCTGCTGCTGTCTTGAAGAGCTGATCAAGCTGGTTATTCCTTGGGATAAGCAGCAGAGCAACAGACACAAGGAAAAGCTTGTTGAGCTCTACCACGGCATGGCTTCTTTCACGGTATGAAATGTCAAGGAGGGAGGTAATGAAAGCGCCGGGGACGGCGATGAGAGAGTATAGATCCCATGAACTGCGACTAAATCGATGCCACCCAAGACCAATCAGTCGGATGAAGACATTCGCAAGGTAGACAAGCATGAATGCCAAGAATATAATAGCTATATTGACCGATCAGTAACACGCAACATTCAAACCAAGGCAAAAAAAAAACCTACCTCGAAGCAGCTCCCACCACTCGGGTTCGGGATAGTATTCCAGCACAAGTAATAGCAAGTGAACGACAAGGACGCAAGTCACGAACCACGCCCACCGGCCATGCTTCTTAACTGAAATTCGATAACACCACAGCCGCAACTTCTTGCTCTGGTCATCAAACGATCGTTTCGAGGGCGATACCTGTCGGAGAAGTTTCCGCAATTCCAACCAGGAACGTTGCTCAGCAGTCAGGAAGGCAACGCCAGTTTGTTCTGTGTAATTGCGCATGAACACAGACACAAACAGTGTCAGAACAAACACGGCTCCAAGTAAGTTGAAAACCACGAAGAATAACCCGTTCTCTGGCGCCCTTTGATCTTGCGGTTGGGTCATCTTTCCAGTGATGCTCATTGCGGCTTCTTGTACGTCGACCCAACCTTCTTGGGAGACAATTTGGAACAGAATGAAGAGGGAGTCACCAAAATTATCGAAGTCATAATAAGAATTCCCAGCCACTCGTGGAGCAAGTACGTCCCAATTGTATGGCGAGCTGGAATATTCATTGACGCAGTTGGTCAAGTTCCCAGAAAAGTTGCCGTCATTGCAACTGGCCATTTGCCCGTTGAACAGATTGACTCCATAGATGGCGAATGGTATGAGGAAACTCATAGAAACCGCGGCGGCAGCAATGACCTTCCATCCCCCGACAATGATGACAGAGTGGAAAGTGTCCTTGGCGCTGTCACTGACGTTCAAAAGACGCAACGCCCTCAGCGCTTTGAAGGCGCCAATAGCTCTGGAAACACTCCAGTCCTGTTTGAGCGAGCCGCCGACACTGACCCACAGCGTGATCAAGACGATTCCGTCAATAAATCCCCAGGAACTGCGGAAAAATGCGTTCGGCGTCCAGAAGAAGCCATCGGCAATCACTTTGATGGTCGCTTCAATAGTAAACACAACGGCAAAGCTCAAGTCAGTATAGACGAACCAGTTGCGGTCAGTACGGAAATACTGCCGCTGATACAAGGGTGTCGTAATGCAGGCGAGAAGCACCATGGCGACAATGGCTGCATAAATGAAAGCAGAGAATGCATACCACACTGGCTTGTATGGATCCACACCCTCAACTCGTTGGTGGCCACGTCCTGGACCGACAATTCGCTGACAAATTTTCCGAACGAAACTATGCGGCGGGAAAAGAAACAGTGATTTGTTATAGTTAGGGTGTTTCACGAGGTATTCTCGCTGGTCCCGTTTTCTCTGCTCTGCCGCAGTAACGACTTCTCTTGCCATGGTTCTCGGATCCAACTCCTCGTAAGCACGCGAAAACTTCAGCTTCGAGTAGAAAGGATTTGGTTCCCTCCGCATAACAAGCGTGGTGGCTTTCGTCCATAGAAGTGAGATCCAGCCTGGTTGAGTGATCTCTTGAGTCACGCTTTCTAGCATTGTGCTCACCCTGCGTGTATCCTTCGGTCCTTCCCGTTGCTGTTGTCTAGTTTCTTCTTCATCAAGGAACTCTTGCACCACGGCGTCTTTCAGCAACATTTCCAACGCTGCAGGACCATGGTCGAGTGGATCTTTGTACCGGGCTGAATCGCGGCCCATACGAAGGATTTTCGAGAGCGCTAGGTTTCCTTGGGGTGCTCCATGGACTTGTTTCTGTTCCAAAAACGCCTTGACCTGGTGCATTCGTTTTTCATCTTCTGAAACATCAAAGCTTTCCTGGATGACAGCAATGAACATGTTTAGGATGATGAAGTTGGACACAATGAACCAAAGAGTAATGAATGCGGCGGAGATCCAGGCTGTGTTGAAGCCGGTCGTATATGCGCTTGCATTGTAAAGAATCGTGGTCCAATTCTCACTCGACAGAATTTGGTACATTCCCAGGAATGAGTTGTAGATGTTCGAAAACGTGATCATAATCGTCGTGCCACTTGGATCTGTATCTGGGATCTGGCTTCGAAAAAGTTGTGTTGCGAAAATGGCAGATAAGAAGGTCATCAAGAATAGGAAAAAGATCAGGTTTAGCAGACCGACTGTATTCCGGAATACAATCACGATCAGCTTTCTGGTCACAGAGAAAGCCAGTACCACTCGGTAGACCCGAAGGATCTGGAACAAGGTGAGAACTGTGTATGCACGACCTGAGTTCCTGATGGGCGGTAGCTGGATGACGCAAGTAATGATTACAAGCAAAAGGTCTGTCAAGTTACGACGCCTTCGATAAAACATGCGCCAATCCGAGGCGAATCGCAAGATAATCTCGACCAATAAAATGAGAGTGACAACAGTCTCAGTAGTATCGATGAATTGAGCGCGTTGGGCAGACATAGACGAGCTTCTGAGGGCTTGCACGATAAGGTCAAAGATGATGAGGCAGACCCAAATCCACTCAGTTTGATCATATATACGCTTGAGACGACTGACTTTGCGAGTCACTGTGTCATCTTCATCGACAGCATCGAGTTTTTGGACGGCAAAAGCGCTGCGCTTGCTCTCTTCTCGAATCACTTGGAATGAGTGTGTGATAACCGCGACCAGCAAGTTCACCAACCACAAGCTCAAAATGACAAACGCACAGGCAAAGAACAGAGCCGCAGCGAGGTAGTCAGTGTCAGTGGTATAATAGAGCAGATCGGTGAATGTATTAGAGCTCATGATCACGAAAACCAACTCCAGGGAGTGCAGGATGTTGTCAAAGCTCATGGTTCCATTGTAAGGATTGACACCTTCCATGCATACAGAACCTTGAGGGCAAAGATATCCTTTGGGGCTGAAACCTGAGTCGATACCATGGGGGTCAAGCCATGGCATTTTTCCTCCCGTCTCGTTGAGATACCCGCCACAAAATTGCAATGTGTCCCATGGATCATTCAAGGTATAATTGCTCTGGCCTGCGGGGTCAATCCAAACGCATGTTCTCTTGAGACTGGACTTGAAACTCTGGATGCCAATGATTGCGAAAAGAAGCCAGAAGAAACCGATGAGAAATGCGACATGGACGAGCAGAGGAGCTGCTCGCTTAAGACTTCGAAGAATTACCTAGAATTGATTGGTCAGTCTCTTGAAAGCCACATCCTCGTAACAGAGGACTTACCGAAGTGCCGTTGGTCATGGCAAGGAGACGTAAAAGTCGGAGACAGCTGAGCATGCGAAAGATGTACAGTTGGTGTGTTTTCTCAACCCCCGAAACTGAAAGGAAAAAGGATATCCAAAAAGCGACCACGGCTACAAAATCAAGCCGGTTAAAAGAGTGTCGAAGGAACGCGCGATGGGCAAGCCTAACGCGACGTTTTTGTAGAGGATCATCATAGACTTGGGGGTCCAATCCGTTCATCCCTGTAAATGTTCGCAAGATTGAAGCTTGGGGCTCGGCCGGAAGCATCGATGCTTTCTTGACTGTCCCCTGCCGATGCGGTGTGATCAGGTTCCTGCCCTTCTCTGCGATTGCTTTCCTGATGCCGAGGTTGCGATTAAGTGTACTGTACTCGACAGGGTTGAGAATAAGTCCGGACACCAAAATCTTAGAGCCTATCTCAAGCGTATAAATGATGAAAATGGCTAAGAAAACCCAATCAAACTTGCTGCTTCCGAATCTCACTGAGTCCGGGTCACTAGGGAGCGCATCTTGGACGGTCAACAAGATGGTCTGGATGACGATAACAATCAAGATGAAGGGCTCCATGAACGGATTCACCAGGATATCACACAGCCAGAGTCGAAGAGGGTGATTCGGTCCCAAGATTCCAAGTGACCTGCCTTTGAATGGATTGTTCCGGTCTCTCCATAATCTGCTGGAGGAACGTTTCTCTCGAGCTGCTTGAGCCTGTGGGTTGGAGACATGTGCATAATCTACCATCGCGGGCAAGACTGGGGGTCCGTCCATTCGTGCATTCTTATCAAGCTCCTCCCTCTCAATCGTTTGCTGTACAACTTCCGGTTCGTTACTCAGATTGACCACTCGCTGTGACATGGATTTGACCATTGAGCTGGCGCGCTGCAGAGCCCCGCTGGACGGCGATGGAGACAAAGAACGCGATCGATCCCGGACACTGCTACCACGACGGCTTCCCATCCCATCCTCCAGGTGAGGAAGATTATCGCCCAGTCTTGAACCACCAAAATTCACAGAGTGACCAGTATCCGTGCTATGCCGCCCTTCTGCACTAGCAGCACCGCTCATTGGTTGCAAATATCGAGGATCGGTCAACCGTACCGTATCATCTTCGTCTGCTGGGGGGTTGTAGCCGTGGGAGCCGTGGGGATCATAAGTGTCTAGAGGTACGACGTCAAGGTCGGAAGCAGAATCGTCAAAACCACGGCTTGCTGATGGTCCCGGGGGCGATGCCCTTGATTGAGGCCCATTGAAACTGAGGCCAACCGATGATATCGCTTGCGCGAAACCACCCAGGTCATCAAGTGGGGAAGCAATCTCTGTATAGCGCGTTTGTGACGGTTGGAATGGATTCCTGCTCGGTGCAGCCGAATCGATCGGAGACTCTTCCGCAACACTCTCATAATTACTGCGCGACCCCCTCCCGATCAACGATTGTCGTGAGAAGAGACCGGTCCCCGCGCGGCTTCTCCCGCGCTCATTAGGGGCATCTCCCGGTTTCGAGAGATCTTGGAGAGGGATCTGGTTTGGCGGAGCGTTTTCGTCATTATCAAGGTTCTGGCTATCTGGCGCCATCGTCGGGCAGGATCAGAAATTATGGAATCGCAGACATCGCAGGCCGAACGGGGGGGTTCTCGGACACGGTGGTGACACGTGTGTTTGACGGGAGAGAAGATATATAATACAGGAATAGAAAAGAGTGTGAATATAAGACACAAATCAAGAAAAGAGACAAGCTTCCAAAGCTGGAAATGGGCTAAGAGCGTCTGGATCGCAATTGCACTAAAGTGGACAAGTCCCGGCATGCATGGATATTCAACGTTAGAACGTTGTTTTTGGCTGACATACCTCGGTAGGGCTATACATACATCGTACACGGTTGTTATTTTTAATTGCTTTCTACATACTCCGTACTCCGTACTATGTTAGTTACCATAACTATGCCCAGGTGTACGGAGTACCATGTACCTTGCTTACATTACTATTTCAGCCCTGGAATGAAAATTACAACGGGTATTAGCCAGATGCTGACGCAGCCTTAAACGGTGTTGCCTAGTGGGGTTCGGTCCAAAAATAGTTCTACAACTTTCAAATGTCTTGGAATGTCTTGAAACATTGAACTCTCACTCGAAATAACTGTATTGATTATAATTCAATCGGTATCCATCTGAGAATCCTTTTCTTGAACGTGTTGCCGAACGCCATCCAGGAACGCATCTACCGCATCGCCACCACCAAGGGGTACTCCACCTCTCCGCATAAATCCTCCATTAGCCACGGGGATCTGCAAGGCCTCACTGATACTCGGAAGCCCACCATCACGGAGGGCTACAGTAAGACTGGCCAAGCTTTGTATGAATTGGGGAGAACGAAGCACTTTTCGGAGAATATCTTTTTTCTGGGAGAGGTCGAGGGACAGGAGAGCAGCCTGGGCAAGTTCCGGGTCTGTGTCGGCTTCCGAAGCCTCAGCATTGCCCTGGGCCAGCAAAAGTAGTGCGGGTGGCAGGAAGCTCAGAAGATGATCGGCAGTAGTGGTATCAGCAGAATCGATAAATTGCAGCGTGGTCGAGGGTGGAAGGAGGTCTTGGAGTGTCGTAGATGGTCGTTCAGGATCTTGGGATTGGCTTTGGCTCTGGCGGCCGCCCAGAGACTTCAAAAAGTCCTGGACAACCGACGCTGGATCTTCCTCGGTAGTTGCTCTGTAAAGAACGGCAAATTAGCTTGGATGTCCTAGATCAAGGCTGTCAGAGATATGTACCTACGCTCGTCCACCATCGGCACCACCCTCTCGCGACTCTTGTCCCTCCTCACGCACGTCGCCGCCGGTCGCATCGGGGCCAGCACCACCGCTGCCTGTGCTGTGGTATCGGCCGCGATCATGGTCGGTGCCTTCCACGTCTTCCATGGTCTCATCGTCATCACCGCCCGAGGGCCGACGGGGAAGATTGGCGATCTCATGCTCTACATCAACCTCCTCACCCTGCAGCAGAACATCGACAATTTCTCCAAGCTTTAGGTCACGAGGGCTGAACCAGCTTGGGTCGCCGTCCTCGTGCTGGGACTGGGACTGCATCCAGAACAGGTATCGCTGAGAGCTAGACGAGAACTTCAGGACGAAGATCCGGCCATTCGTAGCGTCCCTACCGGATGGCTTGTAGGGAGTAAAGCTGCCATCTGAAGGAATCATCACCAGGTCAAGCTCGGGCTCGTCTAGTGAGGCGCTACGCGAGCGCCAGCAGAAGTGGATAAGATCATCTTCGGAGTAAAGGTAGACATAGCCTGGGGTGGGCTTCGGCTTTACGGCGGTGGTAGAGAGCTGGATTAAAACCGTCAGTAAATTTGCAATGGAGATAGGAGTACATCCGGATGATGGAGTTGATCATCGAACTATCCCAGTCGGGTCCGGAAAGCTAAGCTCACGTACATCGAGGTCGCAGATACCTGCTTTGAAGGTGATGATCGGAGCTATCGACATGTTGGGAATTTGATTCTGATCCAATAATAGATGATACTGTATCGACAGAATTGGCACCCTCCAGGTAGATAAAAAAAGAGTTGTGGAGAATGTAAGAGATAGAGTATACAGAAAGAGAGAGAGGCTGCGAGCGGTATACGTCAGTTGTTTGTGTTGAGCAGTGCTTCTGCGTCAGTGGTTTTACGGTCGCCCGTACAAAGTCGCCTTACGGATATGGCATCAACGTGCTGAGTTACCGCTTTCCAAAATTGGCTAGGGCTGTCGGTTAAACACGTGATAGGGCTTCGTACACACAACCCTCGACGAATTCCCGCACTGGAGCCGACTCCGCTTAGCCAGTCCAAGTCCTCACCCAAATCTCCAACAACCACCCCGACAACCATTCATCCTTCGCCAGCAGCCATCATGTCGGACGGCCAGACGAAGCAGTTCGGGAAGAGCCAGAGGGTCGTGCCCGCCGACAAGGCCCAGAAGTGGTACCCCGTGGACGATCAGTCGCAGCCCAAGAAAGTCAGTACACCCTATGAAAATGGGACGCCACAAAAAGAGGAGGACATACGACCGGCACACATCTGCCCCCGATGATTGCGACGATAGCACCGGTATTCTGAGGAAGAGCCTTTGTGAATTACGGGGCGACATCCAGCCAGACACCGGTGTCAATCGACGACACATGAAAAAAGTTCATCAAATCTTGTGATCTTGTGCGAATCGCATTATCATCTGGGGAAGATACGGCCATCGCGATGGAGATGCTTGCGGATTCATCGGGAATCGCTGGGATTTGTGTGACATCAGAGACTAACTACTTTGTGTTTACAGGTTCGCAAGACCCTGCGTCCCGCCAAGGTCCGCGAGACCCTCGTTCCCGGCACCATCCTGATCCTCCTCGCTGGCCGTTTCCGTGGCAAGCGTGTCATCCTCCTCAAGTCCCTCGACCAGGGTGTCCTCCTTGTCACCGGTCCTTTCAAGATCAACGGTGTCCCACTCCGTCGCGTGAACTCCCGCTACGTTATCGCCACCTCCAAGCGTGTCGACATCGCCGGTGTTGACGCCAAGGCTGTTGAGAAGATCTCCGCCCCCGGATACTTCACCAAGGACAAGAAGGCTGAGCAGAAGACCGAGGAGGCTTTCTTCAAGCAGGGCGAGAAGGCCGAGGTACGCATTTTGTCCAGGATATCACATATTTACAGTGGTCAAAATACTAATTACATTTTTGTCTTTACAGAAGAAGGTTGTTGCCAGCGCTCGCGCCAGCGACCAGAAGGCTATCGACCAGGCTATCCTTGCCTCCATCAAGAAGGAGGATTTCCTCGGCAGCTACCTCGCTACCACCTTCAGCCTCCGCAACGGCGACAAGCCCCACGAGATGAAGTGGTAAATGTGTGGTAGCCGCGGGTTCGGTAGATAGTTGGGGAGGACCATTTTTCCAACGAGGGGCGGCTCGATTGCAGATCGGCATCCTTTCGCGACTTTCGGGGGGCCGGTTTCATGAACCATGTCATGTAATTCCTACGGGATCCGTCAAAACACGTTTTTCACTTTTCTTATGATTTGCGGTTAATTCGGACATCCGGATGTCGTTCTCATGTTTCATGTTTCAAGAAACCCGTTCCCTTTGCGCGTGGCTGATTTGCATGAAGCTGCGTTATGAAGAAAGACTTCAAGCAAAAAAAAAGATTAAAAATCACCTCGTTCCAGCAGGCGGGCTGGATTCTCTTTTATGTTCAGTATGACCTACTCCCATTTCAAGGTTCAGGCGGCAATCCAAAATTGGGCAATTCCTTCGATTCATCTATACGGTCATGTAATATCTTGTAAGACACTAAAATATAAGGTTGCTGGGCCTTGTCTTTAAGTGGATATCCCCATTGTGTGGAACTAGAAGTGTAAGATCTGAAGATCTAGGCGTGGACTTTCAAGTATAAAACAAATTGTGTCTTGACACGGTGCTCAATGGACAAGTACTATGTATTAACTAGTTACTGTGGCATTCAATGAGGGTTGTGTGACAAGTTACTAAGCTTTTTAGATTTAAGCTTGGAATATCGCCTTGATGAGTCTAGTGCCACCAACTGTCATTATTAGGGCTAAGTACCAGCCATGTATACCATCTTGGCTACTAATTGCATAACACTGATATTCGTATTGAATAATTAGGCCAAATCAAAATATTGTTGACAATAATAGTGATAGCATTTCGCAGATACTATAAAGCTTAAAAATCTAACCTTTCTCGGATATATATTGTAGATTTGGATGATATATTTTGAACAATCCCAACTCACACTCCAAATAATAACAACAAAACAAAGACAAAATCTACATAGCTGCTACCCCAATGATTCATCATATACTCGTCAATGGTCGTCTCATCGTCGCTTTGACTTCCCAGACCCAATAGCCTTTCGCTTCGCAGCCTCATACGCTCTCCGCGCATCCCGCTCATCCGCCTCATCACTCGTCTCATCGTCGCTCTGCGGTTCTCCAACAGTAGTGCCAAGAACCCAATCCACAACACCCCATGGGCCATAATTTCCACTTCCACCCATCAACAAATGCATATCTGTGCGACGAGCCATCCCACCCAAGAATAGGGTTGTCGGCATAACAGTATATCCAGAGTATGCGAAGGTTTCCTCCACAGAGATAAACAGTAGATACAAAAGATACGTAAGCATATGGAAGCGGAAGATGATGGCCGGCGCATAGGTCGGGATGAACTTGGTAATCAGGTAGGGGACCGGGTGGTCGTAGTGCGCGGTCATTGGGAACGGAGCAGCCACCGAATGATACCAAGTCTGGTGCCATCTGGCAAGTGTAGGAGATAGGCTGGAGTGAAGAGCGTAGCGGTGAAGGAAATATGAAAGGAGCTAGCAAAAGGGAAAACCAGAATGTTAGCAAATTGGACCATCAAAGAAAATGCATCATAGCAATGCAGTTGGGAGATTCTAATAAACTTACTTCTCGTCCCAACATCGCCAAGCTCAAATCCCTACATATCTCAAATGGCATAGGGAGCTTCAGCGATACCTTGAGCGCACTGCGCTTGCCGAGCGTCTGGACAAGTACCGTCTCAAGTACGCCCTGCACAGCGATACCCAAGAATAAATTAAACAGCCCCCACCCGGCAATCTTGAGTTCCTTCGCATGGATCTTTCGTCGCCTCCTCCCACCCGGCAAGCCGGTTGCGCCATGCGCCTTGATGAGAACCGCGGCCGATGGGGTCAGGATATCGAAGAGGAAGAAGACAATGGACGGCAGTGCGTAGAAGATTAGGCGCACGGCGATCGTTCCAAACATTTCCACGCGGAGTCGGGAATGCGACAGTACCAGCGTTGACCAAGTCATGTAGAAGAAGAGGAGGTTCAGGCTGGTGCTGTAGGATGACAGCACTGGAATGAGGAAAACAGACATTATCGGGATTGAGAATAGGGCATCCATCTTGACACTAGCTTGAGCGGTGATTGCTGTTAATGGTGTTGAAAGACTCGAGTGTGAAGTTGGTTGTAGCTTGTGCTGTCGCTATCGTCGAGTCTTTCGGCGGGGGAGCGAGGTTTTTGTTTCTGTTTTCCCAGCAATTCCTCTTTGTGCCGAAAATAGTAACCTGTGATCACTTGCCATTCATCTTTGAGACAAAGACTCTTTGAAAATCCAAACTGGGCAGAGCAATTGAGAACAAAGAAATTTCGAGGTCGAAAATGGGGTGGCAGGATAAACGATAAGCTTGGTTATCTACATCATACGTCATCCTCCACGGATGTACATTGTGAAAATACGAATTTGAGCCTTTGGGCCTTTCATTAAGACAGTGCTGAAAGTACGAATATAGACATGCCATTCAAGTTTTTTTTTAATTGTTTTTTTTTCTTAATTGTACAATAAGAATGTGTAACGGAGCCCAAAGGGAATTGAAGAATGTTTAGGTGTTGGGAGGGACAGCTGAAGGAGGCGCCGCCGTACAGACAGCGCTCAGGGTATCATCATACATGAAGCAGTCGACAGAGCATGTGAAGAAAACAAGAATACGCCCGATCGTTACGAATCCGGAGTACTGGCCGGAGTACTGCCCGGAATCCCGTTCTGCTTTCCCCAAGCGAACGTCTTGCTGCGAAGGTCTGGAATGACCTGGAGGAATACCAGGTTGCTGAACCAGCTGAGCATAGTGTCACGGACAATGCTATTTTTCGGGCTGGGTCCAAGGGCCGTTCCTTTCATAATCGAACCAACAACATTGGTAGTGATCAGGTAGTCCCCACGCTCTAGGGCACTGATAGAGATTTGGGCGACCTCCGATGGCGTCTGGGGCTTGTCGGCTTCTTCGAGTTTTTTGGTCAATTCAGGCTTGGTCCTTTGCTCGTTGTCAAAGCCGGGCGAGAGGATGCCCATGGGGAAAATGGTGTGGATCTTGACATCCGCAGCCGGGGCGTCACTGCGGTGCCGTTGGGTATAGGCTCCGTTGTACATTTCGATTTCCTGGCTCAGAGTATCGGATAGAGAACGAATGGCTGCCTTGGCAGGCGAGTACGGCGAATAGCCAGCGATGGGAACGAATGCAAGGGTAGAGCAGGTGAAGATGAGATGTCTCCGGGTTGTTTTCATCTGTCCACTTGGAGCGACGGGGGTCAGCCAGTTGCGCAGGGTGGCATGAGCTATGTTGGCCGCAGTCCAATAGATTGTGTCCATTTGCTGTCGGTGATCTGGGATGGGCACATCAACGAAGTATCCTGGGCGGCAGAAGCCCGCGCAGCACCAGACAATGTCAGGAGCAGCACCAGAATTCCACGTTGTGACTTCTGCGATGACTCTTTCGCACTCGGCGGGATCGGTGAGATCGGCGCTGATATAATGCAACCTCTGCTTAAAGATATTCGCTACCTTGGCCTGGATGATAGGTGAGCGATATTAGTCAATTGATTGTGGAGGGATGCCTGACCTTCATCTCATCGACGGCGGCCACCAGCTTGGAGACAGTGCGCGCAACCACAACCACATTTGCGCCTCTGGCGGCTAGCTCGAGTGCGACAGCTTTGCCCATGCCATCGGAGCCACCGGTAATTACCACAGTCTGTAAGAACCAGTCAGCACGTATCACAAAAAATCACGTAGTCGTGCACATACCTGCCCCTCGATAGGGAACTCGTTTTGGGACCCGGAACCAAACATCTTAGCGATAGTGTAAAGAATAATAGTGCAAAGGAGTGTGGAAGCGGCCAATATCGGGGTTGATGTATTATTATAGGAGGACTGCAAGAAGGACTGTAAGGAGGAGAGGGAGAAGAAGGAGAGAAGTTGAGGGAGATGGAAACGGGCAATTAACTCGCGAGGATCCATCGTGGATGAATGGCAGGTGCGCTAATGGCAGGTGCGCTGTTGATTGTCCTCGAAATGGAAGGCACACACGGGGTAGTAAACCAGTGACGCAGAAATACCCGAGATCATTCGTTTTGGACGTTTCAAGGTGTGTCGTCGTAAAGTTACTAGTATTTGAATTACCACAAGTGCAAACAGAGCAAAGGCCCCCACTTGAGGCTAGCGCAACAAAGGCGGTGAGAGGTCAAAAAATAATTTTATCACAGTTTATCGGACCGACTGAATTGGTTCACTGTCGTTCGATTTCTACACGCAAAAATGGGCAGCAAAAAGAGAAAAGCCGGTCGCCCGGCGCAACCGAAAACAGCCCCTGAGCCCTCTAAGTTCGACATCGAAGAGCGATTCGAAGACTCGGAAGATGACTTCCAGACCGGCCGTGATCAGATTCTACTTGAGGAAGGCCCAGAGGCAAAGAGACGGCGGAGAGTTGCCGAGGAAGGTATGTGGCTCTAATGATGATCCAATGTGCTGCAAACAGTGTCTTACTGATCGCCGCAGAGGAATTGATCCAACCCTCCGACGAAGAAATCCTTGGTTATGAATCCGCAGACGAGGATGACGATCTTGAAGACTCAGAGGAAGAAGACGAATATGATGATATGGGCCAGCCAAAAGGTGGCACCGAATCCGAGGAAGAAGATGAAGGCATTGCTGCCTGGGGCTCATCAAAGAAGGATCTTTACAACGCAGATCAGATCGAGACCGAGGTCGATGCATTGGAGGAAGAGCAGGAGGCCAAGCGACTACAATTAAAGCAGTTGCAGGCTATGAATGAGGCCGATTTCGGGTTTGACGAGTCTGAATGGGTGGAATCCGGCAAGGGTGCAGAGGACGGCGCCGATGCTGGTGTGGTGACTGAAGTGCTTCCGCAATTGGAGATCACCGAGGATATGGATACCGATGAGAAGCTGAAGATTTTGAAGTCGAGATACCCCGAGTTTGAACCCTTGGCGAAGGACTTTGTGGATCTCCAAAGCTCCTTCAAGGATCTTCAACAAGCAGCCTCGAAGGCTTCCTCAACAGACGACGACTCAGAAGAGCCACAGCCATCTCCAGTGCCCGTGGTGAAATTCCGTGCGCTATCTGCATACCTTGGCACGATCAGCATGTACTTCATGCTCCTCTCCTCCCCATCTCCCGATGCAACTAGCGAACACGTTCCGATGACCCCCGCCGAACTCCGACAACACCCTGTCATGGGATCGCTTGTCAAATTCCGGAAGCTGTGGAACACCGTCAAGGATCTCGAGGAGCTTGAGGAGCCCGTTGAGGAGCCTATTAAGGAGACCAAGACCGAGACAACCAAAGCACCAAAGACCCAAGAGACCAAGAAGCCTAAACAGAAGAAGCTCAGCAAGGCCGAGATAGCACAGGCTGAAGCTGAAGCTCTCCGCGACGAGCGTCTCCGCCAAACAGAGGCCGGCCTCGCCGATCTCGAGAACTTGGCCACCGAGCCTTCACGGAAACGCAAGACACAAAAGGTCAAGGCACCTCTTAAGGATGATGACTCCGACTTCGGTGACGAGGATGCCCTCACAGCCCACGAGGCAGAGGAGAAGGCCAAGCAGAGGCGCTCGCTACGTTTCTACACCTCGCAACTGGCCCAGAAGGCCAACAAGCGCAATGCAGCAGGCCGAGATGCCGGCGGAGACGCCGATCTCCCATACCGCGAACGTCTGCGTGACCGTCAAGCCCGTCTCAACGTGGAAGCTGAGAAGCGTGGCCGCAAAGAACTCAACCCTGACCAGCAGCTGGGCGGTGATAGTGACGACGAGGATCGTCGCGTCGCCAAGGAGCTCCGCCGCGGTGAGGGTGCCAAGGAGGGCACCGATGACGACGAATACTACGACATGGTGGCATCCCGCTCCAAGAAGCGCAAGGATGACAAGCAGGCTCGTGCAGATGCCCACGCCGAGGCCGAGCGCCTTGGCGGAAAGGTCTATGAGCAAGAGGAAATTGGTCCGGATGGCAAGCGTGCTATCACGTACCAGATCCAGAAGAATAAGGGTTTGCACGCGAAACGCAGCAAGGACTCGCGTAACCCGCGTGTCAAGAAGAGAAAGAAGTACGAGGAGAAGAAGAAGAAGCTTGGCAGTACTAAGCAGCTGTACAAGGGCGGCGAGGGCCGTGGTGGATACGGTGGTGAGCTTACGGGTATCAAGAAGAACCTGGTCAAGAGTGTTAAACTGTGAATGTGTGCTTGATCATAAACTTCACGGTCTTGTGTGTATGTTTTCATGGCGTTCACTGCGGGCAGTTTCAGGCATTCGATGTGTATATAACCCCGATTTCATCTTTTGGTTTACCCGAAGTTTCAAAAACCGTTTTATTCATCTCAATCCATCCTCTCCTAGTAGGTACATGATGCGATTGATGCACTAGGAATTCTAGCTACTTGGACCCTACTTAGACTGTTGTCACTGATCTACATACGAACGATCACGATCACCCGCGGACATCCATATAAAAGATACTTCATTCTCCTAATGGGATAGATCAATCCCGCGGGTTCGGCCAATTGATGATGACATAGGGCGTAAATGTATGTTGCACTTTGTAAGGCGATTTGGGATATCCATGCATCATTGACCTCCATGCACTTGGTGCCATAATAATGAATCCTTTCACTCGAACAAGCCTTCGAAGACTGCCTTGACATGGTCTGAGCCACCTTGTGAGAAATCAACCTCCAGAAAACCTCTCGCTAGGGAGTTCTTGTAATAACGCTGTTAGTCCAATTCGTTTTCTTTTTAGAAAAAGAAGACTCGTACCGCTTCTTCTAGGTCTTGCATCTCCTCTGAGGATAGAACTGCACAGGCCGCGACAATGTTCTCCCCTCGCGCCGAAAGAGACGCAATCTCGTTTGCGCGAGATACAATAGCTGGGTCGATACCGTTGATTGCTGCACAACTATAACCGCAGGTCAATCGATCTTGAAGAAGTGTAATGCGGGTATAATAAAAAGCAGGACGTACATGGTACCAAAGCTCTTGTTATTTCGCCCCGGACGAAAGCTGTTCGAACTGTAAGCATCATTCACGTACCATTAACCCAGGAGCCAGTGTTCCTGCACATACTTATAAAGATATGTGATCTGTTCCTCGACTTCCTGGGTTTCTTCGGAGACTTGGACTTCCATGTGGCCAAGCTGGAGTTGAGGGCGCAAAGCGAGGAAGTTGTTCTCGAAAATCTCATGAAAATGAGTTGCTGCAATGACTTTAGCGGGGCTCTCGAGGCACAGCAGATAATCGAGTATGCCACAGGCAAGTCCGATGCCATCTGAATGCGCTAATTAGCCCGCATCAAGAGCGATATCTAGACTGGACAAACCGCTTTCGTTGGTTCCCTTCCCAAACTCATCGATGATGACCAAGCTTCGATTTGTGACTTGTTTCAGACAGAGAGATATTTGCTGCAAATCGTTCATGAATGTGCTTTGGACCTAAAGACATGTGAGCCTGCCAAGTCCGAGAATTTATACAGAGAGTTCGAGATACCTTGGAGACACTCTCTTGGGTATTTATTTTGGTCAAGATCTTATCCGTGACTCCCAATTCCGCGCTGTCCGCAGGAACAAAGCTGTGGCTATTAGCCTTTGTATGGCCATCTTAATGGAAAAAAGAATTACCTCCCAATCTGCGCTAGATAGACAACCAGAGCCACCTGATTTCAAGTCAGAAAATGAGTCCAACAAAGACAAAATACAGTTTACCTGCTTGATATAGACACTTTTCCCGGAGTAGTTCGGCCCAGTTAGGAGCAGCATGCTGGGATTGGAATCTATGGATGACGCAGCATCCTTGGTCCCAGATTCATTTCCACCCAAGAGCAATGTGTCGTTTGGAACATATGACGAAACAGTCAATTCTTGCAGAATGTGCCTGCCATTTGTCAGGGATGTCGAGGGATAATTGTTGGCGAGGTCTTACCGGCCACCCTTGATTCTGATCACATTTTGTTCAACCATTCGTGGTCTGCTCAGCTTATAAAAGCTGGCTGCCTGTGTCAGAGCAAGAAGACTGTGGAATTTGTATCAGCAGACCTCACAAGATATCCCACAAGAACTAACCTATCAATATCTCCACATATATCAGACGCATCGACGAGCACATTCTCATATCGAAGAACCCTCTGCGCCAAGTCGTACACAATCTCGATTTCTTTCTCTATCAAGGTGCACTTTTTAGTTCTCCATCTCCATGGCTTCCCGTTAATCCAGCAGGCTTACCACAGATAATACCGTATATATCCCCCAACTTCTCATCCATCTCTCTCATCCGGAAGTCTTTGAAATACGCTCGATTTTCCGTGATGAACATCAATTCCCACTCGTCATCGGAGCCAGTATAGACCGCGGCACCATGATCATTGAGTGGGATGGCAATGTTGAACCCAAGCTGAGGGAAGTAAATAACATTGACGTCGACATCGAGAGTCGCCGGGATTGTTGCGGCAATGTCAAGCGCAACATGCTTGAGAAGGCTGTTGAGACCATCGTATCTGTCTTTGATTCTATCAAGATCTCTGTCGATTCCTTGCTTAACCACTGTTCTTCCTTGCTCTTCGGAGTTATCAATATCGACCTAAAAAGTTAGATGTGTTATTAATTCCTATTAAAAGGGGCCTTACAATTTCTTGAACCATACGACCAACTCTGTACAGCTGTGCTGCTTCAAAGACCTTGAGAGCCTGAAAGATGTCAGTGCACGAAGAACCTAGATACCTATTAGGGATTGACCTTGCTTCGGAGAGTCAGGCTGTGCGCGCCAGAGACCTCCCGTAGTGCATCGTTGATGTCGATAGAGTAGAACGCAAACTAGTCAGTCACCCCATTAGTATCGCAATGCAAGAATTATCACCCTGACATAGACGGATGATAGCAAATTAAACATACAGCAAGAAGGCTAGCCCAAACCGTAGTTTTGAACCCAGTAACTTTAGCACTGCCAGTACTAATTCCCTTGCGAAGATTGATCATGACAGGTCTGAGGTTTTTAATGTGTTTCAATGCTTTGGTCATCTTCTCCAATGCAGCAATATTGTCAGGGCGGGAGAAGACTCCTATAAAATCATGCCGTCCACGAATCGCAGCTAGATCCACGCTTGGACGGAAAAATGTTTGCTTGAGTCTTGCTCTGCCCTGAGGGGTGTATGCAAAGTGCTGGAAGAGCCCATAGACCGAAAGACCCTCTTTACCCGAAGCTGACTTTTTCCCTGGGCCCTGATTAAACATATTCGGGTGTGACTCCGACTGGATAATCTGGAGAGACGTGAAGGTGTTGTTGTTGATCCACATCGTATCCCGTAGATTGAACATCTGCAGTGCTCGAATCCGATACTCATTTCCTTCTTCAAGGGAGCTAGGCGCCGCGGCTCTTCGTCGCTGCAGGTAGGTGAGTATGGCTCCTGCGCAGCCAATAGTCACGGGGTTCTCCATGTCGACAGAGCTTGAGATGTGCAACAGTCTTCCTTCATGGAGTGTGAAGCCCATCTCTTCTGGGTCCACTTCTTCCGGTCCGGCAAGCCCATTTTGAGGCACGAAAAACCGGATGCGCTGTTCGTGCGTAGATGAAATTTCTAAAGCCAGGAGTTTGCTTTCTGCATTAGAGTAACTAAACTCTGGCGTTGGACGAATGTCTATCTGGTAAGGAAGGTAGGTAGAAGAAACTAGACAGAAATTATCAGCATTTGCTTGCACTGGAAAGGGTCAAAGAGCTCCAGGGGAAGGCAAATGTACCATCTTCTTGTGCGAGGTTTTGATCTTGATTTTGCAAACTAAGATCGACACGAGGAGGTGTCAAGACCACTGTAGGTTTGATTTGGAGAAGCACTGCATATCGCCCGATTAGCACTTCAAATCTAGACATAAACAAATAATAAACGCACGAGCGTCGATTGTCTCCATATCCCCTGAGCGGCTGTCTCCAAGCAGATACATCTTTTCTTCTTCGGCTGAGTAGTATGAGCACCCCACAGTTCCATGGTCCTTCATGTCGATGGCAGCAATGACATGGTCATCGAAGGCATCATCAGTAGCCCTCACCGAACGATCTGTTTCAATCCTAGTATCTGTGGGAAACGGAGTGCGCAATTGAGTTGCTGATGAAATGATAGGAGTTTGAGGGGGACCACTTGAGATGCTGAGGGCTTGACTTGATGGCGCCCTGTGGCCCAGTCGTCGCCCAGAGGTACGAGGTGTGATTGGAGGGCGGGAAGCTGGTGTTCTCTTCCTTTTCAATGAAGACATCTTGCCGAGGCCAATGGAATCGGGGTCCCTAGAGATGCAATGAGAAAGGGAAATGATGAGGAGAATGAAATGGTGGGTTTCTATTGATGGGAAGTCGGCCTAGTCACCTGTCCACGGGTCGCCCTTCGAGCCTACATAAAACAAGCAATATGATCAATATGATTAGAGCTGGATTATTGTACAAGGAGTGAGTGAACTAGTATACAAAGTCATACAGTCATGATATGTTAAGAGGAGATTCCACATGCAATCGAAAAATTCACAAAAGGAAGGGTGATACGAAACACCGTATGCACCACATAAGAACGCTAGATTTCATGTTTTCGGTTACTCTTGCGTGGTTACCACCAGGCCAGACTTAGCTTCATCCAGAGAAACTTGGACGGTTTGACCAGAGACAACTTCACCTCGGATGATCTTATCAGCCAAGCGGTTTCCAATCTCCTTGGCAATGAGACGGTTCAAAGGTCGGGCACCATATCTCGGGTCGTAGCCTTTCTCGCACAGCCAGTTCTTGGTCTCATCGTCAACCTGCAGAGTCATACGGCGGTCATCGAGTCTGGCCTGAAGCTCTTTGATTCTGATGTCGACGATATCACGTAGAGCATCCTTCGATAGGCGCCTGAAGATGATGAATTCATCAATTCGGTTCATGAACTCAGGTGGGTATGCGCTCTGAACCACATCCATAACAGCCGCTTTGACCTTTTCTGGGAGCTCGGCATCACCAGAGTCTTTAATTGGGTGTAAGGGATCTGCTCCGACCAAAATACTAGCTCCAAGGTTTGAGGTCAACACAATCAGGGTGTTTCGGAAATCAACCTTGTGGCCTTGGGCGTCTGTCAAGAAGCCCTCATCGAGGACCTGCAGCAGTAGCGCTGAGATATCGCGATGCGCCTTCTCGAATTCATCAAATAACAGAACAGCGTAAGGCTTCCGCCTGACAGCCTCGGTAAGCTGGCCAGCATCATCATATCCGACATACCCGGCAGGGGAACCGATAAGACGACTAATTGTGTGCTTCTCCTGGAACTCACTCATATCAAACCGCAAAACGGCAGTTTCGGTGGAGAAGAGGAACTCAGCCATCTTCTTGCAGAGTTCAGTCTTTCCAACACCGGTGGGACCAAGGAACATGAATGAGGCCATAGGGCGGTTTTCTCCGCTGAGGCCAGCTCTCTGCATCCGTACAGCGTTTGCCACAGCAGAAAGCGCTTCGTCTTGTCCACGGACTGATTTTCGGAGAGTGTCCTCCATATGAATCAGCTTCTCCACGTCTCCAGCCATGAGCTTGTTAACGGGGATGCCTGTGGTCCGAGAGACGACATTTCCAATGTCATCTGCAGTAACTGAGTCATGAATCAAAGTTTGATTTTGAGGATCCTGTTCAGCGCCCTCTTTAGGTAACTTGGCTTCGAGGTCCGGGATGGTAGAGTATCTCAACTCTCCGGCCCTGGCAAAGTTTCCTTCGCGTTGAGCTTGTTCAAGTTCAAACCGAGCGCGTTCCAAATCCTCCTTGGTGCGTTTGATAGCGTCGATTTCGGCCTTCTCCTCCTCCCAGGCCTCGGTCAATTTATCGGCCTCCGTTTGCTTGGTCTTCAGGTCTTCTTGAAGCTTCTCCCGTCGTTCGCGGCTGGCAACATCCGTTTCCTTGCGAAGAGACTCAAGCTCGATTTGGATTGTGGTGATGTCACGTTCGAGTTCCCGAATTGAGTCGGGCTTCGACTCCTGTTGCAAGCGTAGAGCTGATGCAGCTTCGTCGACAAGATCAATTGCTTTATCGGGGAGGAAGCGATCGGTGATATATCGATTGCTGTATGTAGCTGCAGCTACTAAAGCACCATCTGTAATTCTGACACCATGGTGTACTTCGTATTTGTTTTTGATGCCCCGTAGGATAGAAATAGTCGAGGCAACCGATGGCTCACTCACTAGAATAGGCTGGAACCGTCGGGCAAGAGCCACATCTTTTTCAATTAATCGATATTCGTTGAGAGTAGTGGCACCACAGCATTGAAGCTCGCCTCGCGACAGAGCAGGCTTGAGCAGATTACTAGCATCAATACTGCCCTCGGCCTTGCCCAGTCCCAGCAAAGTGTGGAGCTCATCAATGAAGAGGATCACCCCACCTTGCGCATCCTCCACTTCCTTCAGGACGGCTTTCAGACGCTCCTCAAAATCGCCCCGAAACTTGGCTCCCGCAATTAAAGAGCCTAGATCCAATGCAACAACCCGTTTGTCTTTAATGCTCTCCGGGACATCTCCTTGTACGATGCGCTGAGCCAACCCTTCGAGAACGGCGGTCTTACCAGTTCCAGCAGCACCGATCAGCACGGGATTGTTCTTAGTTCGCCGGGATAGAATTTGAATAGTTCGATGGATCTCGGCGTCTCGTCCAATGACTGGATCCAGCTTGCCAGCTTTAGCTTTCTCCGTGAGCTCAACACCATACTTTTCGAGTGCTGGTTTCTCTTCCTCTCCACTCATATCCATGCGGTGGGTGCCGCCCGGCGGGTGTGGACGGCCCCCCTTAGCATAGTGGCGGACAGATACTGGGCTATGGCTGACGGCTGGTAAAATGATAGAGGCGCAGGGCAGTATGCTTGATCTCGGGAACGGGGATAGAAGACGGGTCGATGATAGATGAGGCGTTCGCAGAAGCCGGCTGCGGGCATTGAGGGATAATCTCGCGGCCATGATGTAGATAATGGAATCAGGCCTTGGGAGACAGAAAGAAAGCCGTGAAGTAACCCGAGATCTTGAGATGTTACTGGTATAGCTTAAATACCAACAACAAAGGTCCCTCGGGAGGCTTCTCGAAAGATCCACATAGTGAACGCTAAGTGGCGGAGAGAGCTGAAGCTCCGTCACCAGTTAGGTCACCTGACTAGTCAAAGCTCCATTCTGAAGTCACCAGTCAATCACATGATCAGTTCAGACAAGCTATGTCACCAATAAGTCACCTGACCAGTCTTCGCTCTTCCACGTTTTTCCGTGACTCCGTTAGAGATTTTCCGTAACAAAAAAAATCCTCCCTTTTTAACCCCTCCCTCATCTACTTTCTTCTCCTTTTTTTCTTTTCCTTCCAGATACCAACACACCTCTCTTTCACAATGGGTTTCACCGACTTTGTCTCTGATGCCGGCCTGACTCGTAGGCGCCCCTGAGATTTTGTTATTTCGAATCAATTGGTGACTGACTGTGCCCCTCAGTGGCCAACCACTTCCTGTCCACTCGGTCCTACGTTGTTGGGTATGAATTCCTCCCCCCCCCCCCTTTAATTGCCCTTTTTTTCCCTTCTTCTTTTTTTCCTTTCCTGTTATGCTTTCATGATGAGAAACATTGGTCCGTGTTTAGGAGGCGGATTAAGACCCCGCTGGATGACTACACCCAATCGCGAGCAATCGCACCTCTGATCTTGCTTTACTATGCTACATTGTTGAATACTTTACATCTGATGTGAACATCAATGCTGACTCTGTTCAACAGCAACTCGCCCAGCCAGGCCGATGTCGTGACCTTCAAGGCCTTCAGCGCCGCCCCTGACGCTGCCAAGTACCCCCACGCTGCCCGCTGGTACAACCACATCGCCTCTTACGAGAGCGAATTCTCCACCCTCCCCGGTGACTCCTCCGCAGCTTTCACTGCCTACGGTCCCGAGACCACCGAGATTCCTTCCAACCCCAAGGACAAGCCCGAGGAGGAGGATGATGAGGACCTCTTCGGTTCCGACTCTGAGGAGGAGGACCCCGAGGCCGTTGCCGAGCGCAACAAGCGTCTCGAGGAATACAAGGCCAAGAAGGCCGGCAAGACCAAGCCCGCCGCTAAGTCCATCGTCACCATGGAGGTCAAGCCTTGGGGTATGTGTTTTCCAATCTCTTCTTTTACTTCATATGCTAACAAACATTTTCAGATGATGAGACTAACCTCGAGGAGCTCGAGGCCAACGTCCGCGCCATTGAGTGGGACGGTCTCGTCTGGGGTGCCTCCAAGTGGGTTCCCGTCGGCTTCGGTATTAAGAAGCTCCAGATCAACCTTGTCGTTGAGGACGAGAAGGTCTCCACTGATGAGCTCCAGCAGACGATCGAGGAGGATGAGGACCACGTCCAGTCCACTGACATCGCTGCCATGCAGAAGCTGTAAATTTGCGATGCCCATTTATGAAGCAGGAATTGTGTGATGGAAATGCGTGATGTCAAAGGAATCCTTTACGAACCTAGTCCAACTAGAAAGCTGGTCCAGTAGTGACCGGTCATTGATGAAAAATTAAAAAAATTCATGACCATTATATACCCCTGTACATTTTCCACTGTAATTTGCCCACAAATGTGTCAGGCAATTTGATCAGGCTCCCTTTGTTCTTGAACTTTCCTACAGAATACCGGAGTGGTAATTGCTCGACTGATTTTTTTAAAGACAGGTATCGACTTTTGGGTGTTCGATGTCTCGTACGTATATCAACGCTCAATATCTACATATGTCCGTAGCTTCTAACCAATATTGAATCAATAGTATTTAGATTGGTCCCAAACGCCTAGAAATTATTGTCTTAGCACTCTTGTATGGGTGATCCCTTTCATTTAATATATTTGGGCGTCGTATATGTCCTAGTTCTATATATGGATATCATCCAAAAGTCGATCTACACCGTCTATACTATAAGACATTGTTTTTTGGCATCTGCTAACTAGTTATGTAGTAACTACAACATAGTTACTTAACCCTGGAGGTAACTAACCTTGGAACCTCCAGGGCTGGAAGTCGTAATAACTTACTCAGCACGGGGTGCATGCTTTCCATCTGATCACCTTTCTATACACATTAGCTCTATGTTAAGTTCTGCGAGACAACTAGGGATTTTCAAATTCAGGGAACTCAACCTTGAAGACATTCTGCCAATTCCTTCAATCTTTCATCAATTCTCCCCCTTTTCCGAAAGGGGAGTCAGTGGAGGGATCCCGCCACTCCTCACTAGCCCGGGACCCTCGTCTTGCGAGGGTCTGTACTTTTGGTAAAAAAAAAAAAAAAGTCCTAAGGGCCCCAGGGACAGTTAGTCCACTGCAAGACCCTTCCCAGTCGTACATAAAGGCAAAGCCCCGCTCTTGATACAAGCCTTTCCTTTCACAACTCTCATGGTCAGGCGTGAAATCATTCAAATCCGATGGGCTTATCGAATCTTCCGACAGAATTGGTACAAGCCATTGCGGAGCTTTTGAGCGAAAAAGATGTTTCGGTGTTCGCTCAGCTGAATCGCCAATTTTTCGATATATTAATCGACTACCTTTACGCTCGCAATGCAACGAGATCCAATGCGTCAGCCTTGCTATGGGCAGCAGACAAAGGCTATGAGTCAACCGCCCGACAAGCGCTCGCCAATGGAGCCAAGCCCTCAGCAACGACCCGCAAGGGCGACACTTCTCTCCACCTAGCCACAAACGCAGGAAATCTAAGCATGGCTCGATTCCTACTAAATGCCGGAGTGGATGTCAATCAGCAGAACAAATATTCGGAAATCCCGCTCAGTGCACCAGCCAGAGATGGCAACAAAGAACTAGTAAAATTACTTCTTGATCAACCAGGGATCGACCCTGATGTGATAGGCCGTCCCCGAATTCGCCCCCCAAGGCTCCGGGGACAGACTCCATTATCATATGCTGCTATGAATGGTCACGTTGACGTTCTGAAGATTCTTCTTGCTACAAACCGGGTGAATATCGAGTCGAAGGATCACCGTGGCTGGACGCCGCTGGCATACGCAGCAGCGTATGGACAGGCTGAAGCAATGGAGGTTTTGATCAACGTGCCAGGGATTCAGCTCGAATCGAGAACACGGTGGGGCATAACACCATTGATGCTGGCTGTGATTTATGACCACGAGACTGTAACCAGGATTCTCATCGAACAGGAATCCGTCAAAGGCGATGCTAAATGCGTCACCGGATCTACAGCTCTTTGGTTTGCGGTTATGCATGGTCACTCAAATATTGCCAAGCTGCTCTTGGAAAAAGGATGCAACCCGCTCTTGGAAAAAGGATGGAACCCTCATTATCCCTGCCAAATAGGCGATACACCGTTTTCGATAGCTATCGATCATGGACAGGAGGAGATTGTGAAATGGATGCAACAGGCAGGCTACCAGCCAAAGGTTCCGCTTGATCCCGTGGAACGGAGGAAACAAATGGTAGCAGATTTGAAGGCTTTAAGTAAATTTAGAATGGGCAGTGGACGGCGTCCCGAGTGATACTGTCCGATTTCTCAGTCTCTAGTTCTTAACTTCTTCAACCATCAATCCAATCTCTCCCCCAGATCTTTGTCGGGTTACTGTACCTTGTAAGATCAGTAGCCGTTATCGCCACGGGTATGAACTTACTATGTATGTTGTCCGCAGGTCTGAACATTCCAAGTTATTCTCCTATCTAGTTCTTAACCACAAGAGATATCTTCACATGTCAGGCAAAGACTTGTACTAGCACTAGAGCCAATGAGAAGTAAGGCTTTATCTTCACTGGGCGATTTCGACTCATGGGATGCACTGCAAGCAATCTTTGTCGCATTGGTTTGGATTGAGACCAAAAATCTCTCGCTTGAAATATAGATCAGGTGATTGATGGCAAGCCACTTGATGGCATCGATCCTGAAGGGGACTATGGCACCAAGGACACCAAAGACCCAAATCAGACCACAGAGCATGAAGTTCAAAAGACGACCCATGTTAAGCGGGTTTTCCGACTTACATCTCAGTTCCTTTGCCCTCTTGCTTTGTTACGTTACTAGGGCTTGTACCGTGGTTAGTTGAATAAATTGACATCTCTCAAGATTATGCAACTACAACAAGTATCGATGAAATGGCAGAAAAACTGTGTGCATGAAACTATCGAAAGAGTAAACGCTATTGGCACAGTAAAAATCACCCCTAGACAACAACGTTCAGATCGTGTACGTTGTTTTTAGGACTGGAATATTTGATCTTGACCTAAACCCCGGCTCTTTGTTGCCCTATTTTACCAAGCGTTAGCTAGATACATCCATTTGTTGGTATCAAAATCAACAGTTATACTCATCAGATGCGCTTTTTGGAGTCGATAGTAGTGAACAAGATGGATCGAAAGGATGCACCCTGCTGATAAGCCTGACAAGAAGCTGTTCTAGCTGATCAGCATCGGGTGTGACCGACTGCACAAGTCGGGGGACGGGGGTATTGGGAGGGTCTTTATATTGAGCCGCAGGCTCTGTAGCCTGACCGTCAAGAAAATGAGAAGAGGATGGATACATATGGCTTTGCAATTGTGCCATGTCAAGAGACCAAAGGGAAACTATGATGTAAGAAGAATGCGAGAAGAATCAATGCCAGGATTTGATTGCTGCTAACGAAAGAAATCACCGTAAGTGTCCGAGGGAATATGCTCTTTATGTTGGGCTCACGGCTCATTCTATGGATAAATACACCGTATAAAGTGTGGACCGGGTAATTCGGAGTGCATCGATCTTGATGTTCCTAGTTCCAGACCAGCTGGCAAATCATGCAAGGTCTATCAAACGTGTTTCCCCTCTCTTTCTTGAACCATATTTTCTATCTGTGTGACAGCCACTTTAAGCCATCTATGAGTCCGCATCCTCCGAAATTGACGGAGCTTGCAGAGAAAGCAAAGTTTTTCGCTATCACAGAGGTTGCTGAGGAAGATCGGGGTTGGACAGTAGAGTCGAACAGTGTTACCCTCGCTCAGGGGCCGATCTATTGTGTGTTGCCCACTGGCGTCGCAGAATTCACCGAAAGGAAGTATACAAAAACAGCCCTGATATTCGGCCAAATACACTGGTTTATTTCATCAATTGACACCAGCATGTTCGTTGATGTTGTAGACATGTACCTAAGTAGTAGTGTTCCAATGTTCAGTTTCGGGGTTCATATTGCAAGTAATGAATACAAGGTTTCATTGACTAGTTAGCTAGGGAGTTACCCCGTAGAAAAAGAACCAAGAATCATTTTCAACAGCAGGATGAACAAGTGCAATTGATGTGATGAAATCCGAGCTAGTCAAAAGTTGATTAGGTAAACCGCGGGTTGAGCCTGGCCTCCACGAACCTCCCGCCAACGTATCAAACGGCATCACAACACCGTCCACAACCAGGGACCCCAGGCTTCATCTCAACCTCAATAGTCCAGCGGGGATTATCTAAAATTATCCACCGACGAGAAAAACCCGCAGCGACCCGACCTAACGACCGAACCCCAACCCGCAACCCAAAACCAAACCTCACCACCCATCATGAGCTTCCTCTCCCGCGCGGTCACTTTCTTCGGCCTCATCCTGATAGTTCACGCGTAAGCCCTCCAATCATCCGCTTGACAACTATATCTACTCTCCCTCGAGCGAAGCTAACAAACCCTTCTACAGAGGCTACTCGGCGCACGAACACACTGTCCTTTACAGCAACCTCACATCCACCGCCCTCCCGCAAGACATCATCATCGAAACCCTCGTTTCCGTATTAATTGTTTCAATCGGACTGGTCTTGAGCGCGCAGAAGTTGAAGCCGATTAGCTGGCGCGAATGGGCGGGCGAGATTGAACGGGATGGCGGAGCGCGCAACCCGTACCTGAGTCTGGAGGAGCGTTATGGATTCTGGGATATTCGGGTGAGTCTTAGATCTACTTGGATGCAAGACACGTTGGAGATGTGCTTTTATTGCTGGACATGAATCTTTGCTTTGGACCAGGAATCTCGGAAGCTAACATTTGGACAAAAATATAGGCCAAGCGAAAGGAGTTTGCGGATTGGGTTCGCGGTCAGGATGTGCCGATCAAGGAGTGATTGTTGGACATTGAATATTTAGTTTGTGATTATGTGCTGCAGTGGGGGGAGCTGTATAATATGCATTGCGGCGAAAGAATTCAGTCTTCAATTGAGATGCTCAGTTTGTTGCTGATTATGATATCTACCTTCGGAACGGTCGTGTACTGATCTTGGAGAATAACTGGTGGCTTGCGCCGATGATGAGGTGGCAAACTCATCATAGGATATACTCTAGAGGCGACCGAGAGGTTGCACAGACATAGCACCAGTACGCCTGCCTGCCTGCCCGCCTGCTTGTGACCTTGATAAGTGGGATCATTGCCAGATGTGACGCTTTTGGCGCACCCGATTTGCATTCCCGCCACAGCGATACAGGATGATGTATATTCTAGGCTATTGAAAGCATGACTCCGCCTAAATTGTTGTGATTCGCCTAATAAGCAAGGGGTCGATATCATCTGCACGGTAGCACAAGGCAAGCTTATTCTAGAGTCGTCGGAGAATGCTTGGCTCAGCACAGAGAATCACGCGTTGATATGATCGCAATTCTGTACCTGGAGATGGGTAGAAGGCAAGTCGAGAAGCAAGGTGAATTACAGGTGCAGCCATGTAGTCTTGTAGATTGTATAGATACAATGTAGCTGTACAACCTAATGACACAATATGCACGTCAATAGTACTACCTGTCCAGCTAGTCACAATAAAGACCGCAGTGGGATCAAGCTTAAACCCCCGAGGTGCACGGTACGAGTATAGTATGTTGACCCTCTTTGTCCACTTTGAATTCTATCTATGTTGGAGGAAGATGGTATTTTAGTCAAGACAGGAAAAAGAAAAGATAAATATAGATGCAGTCCCTACTGGATGGAGTTAACCGAGCCGTTGACTTGTCTCAAATTGACCCACTTTAGTCGGATGATCTGAGGAGTCGATAAAGTACGGGGGTTGCTGATGCCCAAAGCACCGAACTCGAGATAATTTGTGTACGGAGTATTCCGTAGGGTAGAATTTGTAAATTAGATATTGTTAGAACTGGCTACATCCTTACAACAATAACATAATAATACCATATACCATAATGCTCAGTACACAGTAGCAGAAAAGGTATAGAATTAACCTCGGCATACCTGATTTGATGACAGCCGAACAAAGTGATGTCTCAGTTGGAAGCTGGTTCGACTTTCTTAGCCCCAAAACACGTAGGATCGCGCCATTCGAGACCTAAGAAACTATTACTCATACGGAGTAGTTTAGTTATATTAAGTCAGATGTGAGAAAATCCCGAACTGAACTGGATGGCATCAAAAGGGATTCGTATGCCGCCACGCGGTCAAAAGTATGTCCCACCTACTATTCCGTACAGAGTAGTAACTTCCAGGGTAGTAAGCTTTCAGGCTACTGAATTTCCCAGCTGAAATTGAGACATATCGTTCCAAGTTTATAGATTTCTATATTTGTTATGATTACTTACGGAGTACGGGGCAGGTGGTCAGACGCGGCTAAGTTAGCTAGTGTCGGCATATTGCCACCATGTCAATATGCCAAGTATTCCAATCAATTCCAAACATTTCTTGATTTTGTAGAGAAAGAAGGGACACATTCTATATTTGCTGTCGTTGCAGTGAAATATATTTGCCACGTAGCATTGTAGAGGTGAATGTCCCTTATGAATATAAACCAAATACGGAGACAGCTTGTGGATTTGGTGTGACCCCAGAAAATGACCAAAATAGAACTGCAAGGCCTTGCAGATCGCAAATTGCGCTAGATCCAGACTCTGATCGCTGACTGGAACCGGTATTGGCAAAGCCACTTTCGGTTTAATACGTGGGTAAACAGTCTTAACATGAGACCTCCGTTGTTTCCCAGGACAACCAACAGCCTTATAATCCCACCACCCCCAGCCTTTTCCTGAGATCACTTTTTATTTCTCTACGTTCTCCATATTTTCTTACAATAATCCATCTAATCTCTAATCCATCAAAATGCGTTTCTCTATCGTCTTCACTACCCTCTCGGCCATCGCCCTGGCCAACGCCCAGAGCAGTGTCTCCATCGAGGTAAGCAGAACCAAAAACATCATACCACACTACCCAAAGAACAACATAAGCTAACCCAACCAAACAGACTGTTGACAACCCTGCCACTCAGTACCTGACCCAGACCAACTCTCTCGGCGTTGTGACTGGCCAACCTGAAGCCGTCACTACTCAGCCCACTGCTGTCACCAGCCAGGCCGCTGCCGTGACCTCGCAGCAGCCCGCTGCCTCCATCCCCGCCGGCCTGACCTCGCCCGTCGCCGGCCCCGGTGCCACTCACACCACTTTGTCCACTGCCTCCAGCGGCGCTGGCACTGGCTCTGGCTCTGCTACCGGCACCAAGACCTCAGCTTCCTCCAACGCCACTGGTACCTCCACTAGCACCAGCTCCTCTGACTCATCTGAGTCCTCCGAGTCCTCTTCCAGCTCTGGCTCTGGCTCTAGCTCTAGCTCGTCTGCTTCCGGTTCCAGCTCGACCTCTACTGGTGGTGCTGCTATGGCCACCGCAGGCCCCGTCGGTCTCGGTATGGTTGCCGGTGCTGCTCTCGTTGCTTTCCTGTAAGCAAACCATGAGTCTGTGACTGGCCAACGCCAATTTCCTGTCTCCTATCGTATTGTGATGTCCACTTCGGTCTCAGTTAGGCGAGGGTTTGGTTGCGGTCGGTCGTATCTGGATTAACGGGAATGAAGGACATGAACATGCGAACATCGGTTATTTTTTTTTCGGGGGGTTTGTTATTTTCTTCCCCCCAGGGTTTCATATGGAATTTGTAATTCTTTATCGTTGGGCAGGCCTCGTCTGTTTCACTGCGTTGTACTCGGAGGCGCATATTCACGGCACACCTGGTTCCAACTTTTCTTCTTCTCTCTCTTTGTGATTAACTTAATCCATCCCTGAGTAAATACGAGTCTTAATTCCCTGCGTATCGAGAGTATAGATCATAAATGTACTCCAGACATATCGCAATCTCCCATAATATCGTGATAATAATTCATGCATATGATCGACAATGGCTCCCTCGCTCATATTTGCAGCAAAAGCAAATCTTGATTTTTGCAAGGGGGTGAGTGGTACAGGGCTGTGATGTATCTTATGGTCGCACTTTAATTTATATTCCTGATATTAATAATCCATTTCAGAGCCCACTTTTCATTTTGTAAATCAGACCTTACGTTTCTGGGACATACCCGGCCCTAGGATCTATGACAAAATTCCTAGGCACGCTCTTGGTCGCTCCTAGAGATTACAACATAGACTCGTAGTTCCCAGGGGACACCAAATCTGGTTATGATTTTTTGGGATCAGTAAGGCAAGCCAAACATCAACTAGGCGTATCAAAGAAGTCCAATTTTTGATACTTATGCGAACATGAGCTGTGTAGTTACGATATGAACGATTCGGTAACTGCCTAGATATGGAGTCGGTTCCATGCGATCCCATTATGTTAGATCTACGACTGGTGGCCATTTCATAATCTCAGCCTCCTGTCAAGGCTCGCTCCCGTAGACTGGGACCCGTATAAGATCTACGTGGTGGAATACTTGCGCAGGACTCTCAGTCCCTACTCTTCGCAAACCGGAAACCACAAACCTAGCTCAAAAAGGCAATTTACAGTCCTCGGTTTATTTAAGTTGTGATTTATGGCGCAAGAGAAAACGAGGGAGTAGTCTAAGTATCGATTAGGATGACATTTTCTACATGGTATCCGTCAAAGATTGCCGCCTCTTAAGCTTAGTGCCCTAGTACACCTATATTATACCCTTTACTCCTCCCGGTAAATTTCTGTGTAAACGGTCTTGGTATCTTCGACTAAGCAAGATTCTATTCTTCCCTAAACTTCACCAATCATGACTAAAAGGATAGTGATTGTCCCGTCCAGTTCAACGTGCAGGTAGTCGTGGGATCTGACGTGACGGCTTATGAATATGCGGAGAACTGAAGTGTGTCCGGAATGCCTAGTGCCTGGTCCTTCGCCCTCTATTTCCCTTACTTTTAGCTATCTATGAAGACAGCTGAACCTTCTTCCTCTTCCTGTAAACCTGACGTATGAATGATATAATCTTGGTAGCCAGGGGTTTCTTTTTCTCCAAATGAGGAGATATGGCTCAATTAATCTTTCCCCCCTTATATTCCTAGCTTCCTACAATAGATGTCTCATGGGATAGCAAGGGTGGTAGTAGGGGTGAAACATAGGGCAATCCCAAAGAGGCAATATCAGTTACGCGTATATGACGCGACAAAGAACACGTGACTGACACGCTACCGAAAAGGTTAGTGCGACCTCCACTCAAAACAAACCGTCGACGAAGTAACCATCTCTTATCATTGTGATTGTGATTGTTGTGCTTTCACTGGTCCGGATCACTTTCTGAATTTACATTGTTCTCCAATTCTCCAACTTAGTTTACCCTGTCTTTTTTTTAGTACCCTACAACCATCCAAAGCTCCAGCATGGTAAGTCATTCATGTTCAACTCATTGACACACTGGTTCCCCAGCAACCAGTATATGCTCGTGCTCTATATCTGACATGGATATCTAGCCGTCCAACTTGCGCCGGCTAGCTGCCGACCACGCTGCCTTGCACCGCGATCTTCCGCCGTATTACTTGCAGCCGTCAGATGGTGACGACCTGTCACAGCTGACAATACTGCTCACGGGCCCAGCGGGCACGCCCTTTTCACAAGGATTATGGGAGCTCCATCTTAAGATGCCCGATGACTATCCTAAGAGTCCCCCAAAGGCTACCTTTAAGACGAAGATATGGCATCCGAATATGGAGGAGCTCACCGGAGCCGTCTGTGTGGATACACTTAAGCGGGATTGGCAGCCCAATCTAACACTCCGCGATGTATTGGTGGTAAGTTGGACCGCACTAGGGGAATGAGTTTTCTAACTAACGACATCACTTGCTTCTATTTAGACAATCTCATGTCTACTTATCTACCCCAACCCGGACTCTGCCCTCAACACTCCCGCGGGCGCTCTTATGCAAGAGAACTATGACGCCTTCGCACACCAGGCCAAGCTCATGACCTCAATCCACGCCCCGATCCCACCCAACTTGAAGGACGCAGTGACCGAAGCAAAGCTCCGAGGCGAGGAGGCAGGGACCACACTCGAGGAGAAAGAAAAGGACGCAGTCATTCAACGCCCACGGAAACAGGCCCGCACCCACGCCGCTACAAGCAAGAAAACCGCCCGCAATACCACTGCATTTGAAAGCACACCACAGTCTTCATATCCCTCACAATCCTCCTCAGACCCTTTCGCCCAACCTCCCCCGTCCATGACAGACGATGTCGACAGCGAAAGTGACGACCCCGCTAGCGCAAGCAAAGAAAACAACCCAACTCTTTCCCCCTCCCCTGTCTACTTCGCGCCCCCAAGTCCCCGTAAGACAGCCTTGGGGAAACGCCCCCTCTCCGTCCTCTCAATTCACTACCCGGAAGACTCCGATGCAGACATGATGCTCATCGATTCAGACAACGACAACGACACCTCCGCCATGACCTCCAATGAACGAAACATTACTGCAAACACACGTTCTCGTACTTCTTCACCACTACGGAAAACACCCAAGCTCTCCCTACTTTGTGGAGGAGTCAATGCCTCCGGCCGTCTCCGCGATGAGATGCCAATATTCGAAGACTTGCCCCAGCTGGCCATGCAAGACCCCCTACGTCGGCTGAGCGGGGACGGTAAAGAGAACCGCGGATCTGCAACCGCGCGGGGCTTGAAAGAGAAACGTGAATACCAACCCATGAAGACGCTCAATGGCTCTACTCCTGTTTCTCCAGCACATGCTCAACTACCCACACCGTCACTATCATCATCATCATCTCTGTCAGGATCCTCCAATTCTGGAATCTCCAAGAAGAAAGCCACGAGCGGCCTGCACAAGCGTCTTGCTGTCAGAGCGAAGCCGCGTATTGGAATCCGTCGGCTATGAGAAGTCCATCCATCTATCTGGGACTTGATTTAATTTGATGGATTTTTCTTGCGGTGCATTTTCAGCCCTCTAATTGATTTTGATGGTTGGAAAAAAAACATCATCTGATCTGAGTCAAGCTGATTGTTTTTCGTTTGGCTTTTGCTCTCCCCTCTATCTACACCTATTTCACTACCCCTACCCCTGTTAGCGACATTTCTTGATACCCTTGATGGTCCGTTGAATTCAACCGGACTTACAAATTGCATGAAGCGAGGAGCGAGGAGAACTTATGGAGCTGGTTCTATCACTGCATTGGCAACGTGGCCAGGCTGGGCACGGTGGCCCTGGAGTTACAATTTGACTTAGCTTGGACACATTTGTCTGTTTGTTTAAGAATTCATATGAAATTACACGTCTCATGATATTCACTAGTTACTGTAATTCTCGAGGGAAGTAGCTACAAATCACTTTGTCTCTAGATATAGCAGCTATGAGCTATGCTCCTCGGTCATCTTTGTTACGGGCATTGGGATTGGGTTCATTCTCTAGCAGGAGCTAAGCAACACCTATATGATGGGTTGATAGTGCAGTCCATGACTTCTACATACATTCTAGGTCGAGCTTGCAGATTAGTTAGCAATTCTGTGATACTTGTGATACTTTAAGGACGATATTACCAGATAGATTAATTGTACGTCTGTAGAAAGAGTCCTCCCTAGGTGGAGAGTAGGCGTAAGGTTGTAATACCATAGATTAATCGGAAGGATTTTCTGGGACTATCGAGCTGCAATGTCCTTCCCGCCAAGTTTCCAAACATTCCCAGAGAACGAGAACAAGGAAAACCAGGCAAGCTCTGGCACTAAGAGATTTGCCCAGGTTTCAACTAAAATGCTCAAAAAAAGACAAACAACCGCTTTGCACATATAACAGGATAAGTATAAGAATCCCACGACACGTCGAAAAGATGATGGGTAGAATTGGGATAATTGGATGAAGCCACCGAGAAAAAGCGTAACCAAGGAAAGATATGCCGATAACGATATGTTCGATCCACGTCGGGATTGGATTATGTCCGTAGGCGTGCACGAGACACAGCATGCTCCGATTGAGCGAAGCAGCTGCAGGGTGGCATGCAAGAAATATATCCCATGAAGAAAACAGAGCCGAGTTTCAGACCTCTACAGGGCGTAGGGGTTGACAGACCGAACAGTGAGACATCTGGAATGGAAATTACAGTTAGCTATGAATGTTCATGTTAGAAAAAAAACGTTGAATGGGAATACATACGGAGGACTCTTGCTCAGGTCAGTCTTCAAGATGATGGGAACACGGGTCATCTCTATGACATCCTGGATAAAGTCTCCATCCACCTCGCGCAGCTTGAATAGGTTCAAGTACTTCTCCTTGTTGGTCAACTTGTTCTCGGGTGCATCACCAGTGCCGGAGGCAATCTTGGGGTCCGAGCGAGTACGGTGAGGTCCCTGCTGGTGGTGACCGTTGCGGGTAGGCGAGGGCGGCATGCTCTGAGTTGAGCGGTCGGCGGAGTTGAGCGACACGCCGGCTGCCATTTCAGTGACATCATCCACATCCTCATCGTCGTCGAAAAGCGCATCGACATCGTCCGCAGACATTGTGCCGGTCTCGGTTTGCTTACGCATGGCCTCATCACGCTCTCTGGCCCGTTCTCTGGCGGCTTCGGCCTCGCGAGCAGCCGCGGCGGCTTGAGCAGCACGGGAGTTACCGGGCTTGGGACGCTCGTCTTCGGGAATGTATGCGGACGAGGGAACACCCTTCTCCCAGTACAGCTCGAGTACACGGCTGTCCTTGCGGTACTCAGCCTTCTTGAGCGGCAACTGGTCGCAGTGGACACGCTTTTCAAAGCCGAATTCTGGAATAAGGACGTCAAAGGCAGACTCATAAACGCAGAGCACAATGCCCTCGCTGATGAGGTCGCCGCCAATCTCGCGACTCTTGCGGTCCATTTTACGGCAGGCCTCAATGTGCACACTCTGCTCCTGGGCGTTGAGAGCCGAGTCCTTCTTGTTGTTGCAAAGATCGGCAGTCTTGTTCAGTGACTCGATATCGTCGTTGAACTCCACGGCACCCTCGGAGAGTACAGCCTCGAGTTGACGGTGCACAAGGATATCGGCGTATCGCCGAGAGGGGTTGGTGAAATGGGTGTAAGCCGGCACATTGAGAATATAGTGCTGGCGCATTTCATCGGGAGTACCACTGCTGACATAGTACTTGGCACGCTGCATGGCCTTGGCAATGAGAGTCTCCATACCCTGCATCGTGTGTTAATACATGCATCTATAATGGTGAGTACAGAAAAGTCACTTACCTTGCGAAGATCCACATCTTGCACCTTGCAGAGAGAGCTCTGGAGGCTGCCACTGCTGCTCGAGTCCATCTCGAAGCCAAGGCGGTTCATCCGCTCAACAAACAAAGTAAGACGACGAGAGTTGGGCGAGAACTGACGACGTAGGAAAGCTCTGTCCGGCATAGCAGCCACGAGCTTACGAGCAACGAAGAAGTTGGCCTGGTGGCTCAGCTCCTCAACAAGTTCATGTGCTGGAGTTGACTCGAAAATATTGTATTCGACTGGCACATTCTCGTCATCAAGCTGCTGAAGCAGACGCTGCACAGGAACGTTTGACACGCGGTTACCGAAGCGAGCTTCGCGGAACTTGCCAGCAGTGTTCTGAATGGTTTTGTTAGCATAAGGGGGGGAAAAAAGACGAGGGGTAGAATCGGAATAAACTTACGTGCAACAAGCGGATGCTGTCTGCAGAGATGCCACTGGTGTTGACATCAGACTTGCCCTGAACAAGTGCATTGACCTGATCGTAGTCAAGACGGCCAGCGCTCTTGATGACACCTTTGCCGATCCAGACATCCTCATCCACGATACCAGTGGTGGGGTTGGCCTTGAATACCACACTGACTGTAAGACGATCTTCGCCAGGGACGAGAGAGCAAAGCTCAGTGGAAACACGGGTAGGCAACATGTTCATGATTCGATCAACCAAATAGACTGCAGTACCACGCTTCTTGGCCTCACGGTCCACCAGGGAGTTACCCTTGACGAAGTGAGCAATATCGGCCACGTGAACACCAATCTCAACCTTGCCATCGGCAAGGCTCTTTACATGGAACGCATCCTCGAGGGACTTGCTGTCGGCGGGGTCAATCGTAAAGATGGTCTCTTCACGGAAATCACGTCGCGAAGCCAGGGCGTCTCCCTCGCTAGAGACGGACCAGTCCTCCCAGCCGATGCTCTTCAGCACAGCATCGGAGAAGTCATCCGAACCGAAGTTGTTGTCGCGGAGCAGGGCATCTGTCTCAACCCGCAAGTCACCCATCTCTCCAAGCTGCTCAACGAGAGTTCCGAAGGGATGCAGAGAGGTAATAGGCCACCTCTTGATAGAAGCAACAAAGATTCGGTTGGCGTAGTCCTGGTGCTTCTCAACGAAGTCCCGAGGTGCCTGCTCTGTGGGGATGGCAATAAGTGGAACACGCTTGTCAGTTGGCTTGAACCAGACAATCTTTGGCTTGTCTTGTTGTCGGTCATTGTGCGAACGGCCGTGGGCACCATCTCTGGCTTGCCGCTCGGCCTCCTGCTTCTCCTTCGTAGCTTGGCTGCTGGGACGCAAGAGACCCAGGGTTCCTGAGAACATCTGGCCCGCCACACGCTCAATGACCGCAACAACATGGCCGGCGTACAAAGGCTTCTGCTCGTCGCTGATCTCATCCTCCTCGCACAGAAGAAGGCTCTGGCCCTCGACCTCGACATCGTCGTTCTTCTTCTGGGTAGGGCGCTGGCGAAGACTACCACGGCGACGGATGCTTCCATCCGGGCCAACTTCCTGTCTATCACCAGTGGAATCGGAGCGACCAAGCTTGTCATTTCCAGCATTGCTGTTGGAGCGGGCATCAGTGATATCCTTGCGCTTCTTCTTTTCCTCCTTTTCTTTCTTCTGACCCCACACTTCGTCGACATCCAGAAGCTCGATTGCGACATAGTCACCCTCAAGGGCGCGGTTCCGATCTTTGCTACCGCAAATGAAGATGTCGGCATCCAGATCGTCGGTGGTCACATAAGCATCGGAACGGTTCTTTTTGTTGACACGCAAAACACCAGCGACCAACTGTCCATTGCTAAGGAGCGCAGGGAGGTTTGCCTGGGGAAGGTAAGGAGTGAAAAGGGTCTTCCGCTGCTGCTGTTGCTGCTGCTGCTGCTGTTGAACAGAAATCTGCGGTGGGGCATGCTGGCTCGCCTGCAGACCACCCATACCTTGGGCGTTCTGCTGCTGAAGAGCTTGGAGCTGAGCCAGCTGAAGGGGGTTCAGTTGCTGATTACCGAACATCTGAGGTGCCATCATAACTTGGCCCTGAGGAAGTTGGATAAGCTGAGGCTGGCCAAGCTGAGGCTGGCCGCCATACTGGAATTGACCAATAGAACCCATGGACTGGTTCATCGAGCCGCGCGAGCGGTGGCCGGGCTGGAATCCACCCTGCTGCTGACCGACCGGCCTCTGCTGATCCTGGCTCTGGTTTTGGTTGTTGGGCTGGCGCCAGTTGCCCTCAAAGTTTCGCGAGGATGACCGAGCATGGCCAGCCTGGCTGGGTCGCCGTTGATTATCAGATTGATTGGTTGTTGGCTCACTGGCTTGGGGAAACTGGAAGCCGCCAGCACCGCGACCGGAGATGGAAGCTCGGTTACCACCGATGGCCATCGATTGGCTGCGGCCGTGACCACCAGCCCGCATGTTTCCGGCCCGCTGGAAGGCAGGTCCCTGGGGTCCCTGGGGTGCCGGAGAAGTGCTGGATGCAGGCTTATCATCCGATGAAGACTGGTTATCAGAAGCACTTGCACCAGGAGCAGGAGCTGGGAACTGGAATCCGGAAGCGGTTCGCTTCTGCTGGGCTAGCTCGGCAGCTTTCTTAGCCTCAGGAAGAGCAAGCGAGTGGCGGCGCTGGTGACCACCGCCGGGAGGACCTCCACGACCGCGGCCATGGCCGGTGTTCTCATTCTTGTGGTTATTGTTGTTTTGGCCCTGCTGGTTATAATCGGCGTATCCCGATGCCCCAGAAGACGGGGCAGGGGGTGGGCCCATGGGAAGACCAGGGAGAGCAGACTGGTTGCGACGGTGCGAATGCTGGTTTGGTGCGTTCATTGGTACTCCAAGCTGCTGCTGCTGCTGCTGCTGTCCGCCCTGCGGGAACTGGAATGCATTCACTTGCTGTGGGGAGACACCGCCCATAGAGGCACCGGGTTGAAACGAGGGCACCTGGCCCAATTGCTGGGGCTGCAACAGCCCCATGTTAACGTATTGTTGGTGTGTCGCAGCAATTTGTTGCTGCTGCTGCTGGAGCAACTCGATCTGTTGTTGGATGGCCAGTTGTTCCACTGTAAACAAGTTCAAGTTAGCTGGGATGATGGGACTATGGTTTTATAGTGGGCGGTCAAGAGGGCGGTCACATACTCATCAACGGGGTGAGCTCAGATGGACTTCTCCGATGAGCAATATGGAACTTGCGGCCACCGGGGCCCTGAGGCCCAGATTGACTCTGTTGATCCATGATCCTAGATGACAGAAGCTGGCAATTACTGTAGAATGTAATATGTGTGTTTGGCGAAGCGAATTCAGCGATGGGAGAGACTGGTACTGCGCCAAAAGGCAAATGAGCCGAATGAGATGGATCACAGGCTGACCAAAAGGAGTCTGTATGTGCGGATGGTGGTTTTCAATACGTGAATTATCCTAGAAGAGTGACAAAGAGCGGATCAGTAAGGGTTCAGGATGGTAGTAGGAACAAGAGAAGGCGAGAAGAGGTGAACGCGGCAATGTGAAAGCCCATATGAAAAGTGAAGTCCAAAGGTAAGAGCGGACTCAACGGAAGCTTCGATCTCAGGGGGGAAAGAAGCACACTTGACCATGACCTCACAAATAATCAAAAAGCGGCAAGGGCAATCAAAGCCGGGTGAAACTTCCAAAAGTAAATGCGTGGAGTATATCATGATCCTCTTACCTGCAAGATGAAACTAATGACAACCTCCCAACACTAGCATTCCAAAATGACGTCTGTAGAGTTCAATGTGGGATGATCGCCTTTTTTTTTGTTACAAGTCCAAGAGGTGACGAGGGGCAACCGGATGATGGCAAGTAGAAGTCGAGGCAATTGCACGTTCAAGGAAAACTTGGAACGAGCAACACCGTAGCAACAGGATGAAGCTTCGAACAGGAGTTGGAAGGACCGAGGGGATGGAGCTGTGCTGGAAAGCACGACTGCAACCGACAAAAAAGGGAATTCGACAAAAGGCACCTCGATGAAGAATCGGGGTGGACTTTAAGTGAAGAAAGCCGGTGGAACGAGCTTGTCTTCAGGATGATTCCAAAGTTCTAAAACGGGGATTCAGAGTTGATCCCCGAAGAGAATGACAGCGAATACTGAAATTAGAGGGAAGGATAGAATAGACGATGAAACCATCGACTAATTCAACTCGAAGGAGCGATATTGGGGGGGGAAAGAAGAGAGGGATGGGATAAGAACAGAGAGGAGGGGGGAAAGGAGAAGAAGAAAGGTGATGCTGGAGATACAAAGAGGTGTGGGGAGATGGCCATTGGTACGGAAAGAAGAGGGTGTGTTCGGAAATGACCGAACACCGTTTTATTACAGACTTTAGCGCAATAATCCCCGAGTGGATCATGTAAATACTCTGACAGTTATCCATCATACTCCGTTCCATTAGGAGCCGTGGATGATCGCCATTGCTACCAACTTCATCATCATCCTGATGCATCCGTTGAACTGCTTCGAGTCCCCACTTAAAGTATCTAGGATGATCATTAGAGTCTAGATGTAAATGGGGGCTGGCGTCTTCTGTACGGATATACGGACTCTCCTCCAGTACTCCGTATAGAAGTTCAAATATAGAACAGCTAGTGGTGGGTTGGCTAGTTTAGGGTCTTTTAAAGCTAAAGGATCAGTATCCGCTGGGCTAATTCAATACATATACCTACCCCAGGCAAAACCTAATTGCAAGCTCAAGTCGGGTATGATCGGAGAAATTTGATCATTTCGTATTTTGTATTTTGTTCTCCCAATTATATAGGGTAGGTCAAAAATGGATGATGCTCACAGTGATGTAAACGTCAACGCTTCCAGGCGGGAGCGCGCCAGGGAACCGAACCGGCTCGCGGGTCTTGCTTACTCATTTGTCTTGGGGACCCCCTCGGGGGATCTGGACGATCCTCTTTGGCTGTATACTGGCAGTAAATCCTAGGAAATCAGGTTGATTGATGCGACTTATTGGTGTGTAAATCAATTCAAAATTGATTTTTCTGCACTCCGTATGTATCTCAATCTTCTCAAGTACTAGGGCAAGGATGTTTGATAGCCTGATATTCCTAAAGTAGTAGCCGATATAGCAAGGCGGTGATGAGAAGGCGGTGAAAGCAGTGGGAACTTTGGTAAGATTGTACTTTACAGGTAATTTATTTTCTTTGGCTTCAAGATAAGGGCTTGGAACATTTTGAGGAAATATTTTGAAGGTCAAAGGTACAATGTACGTTGAATCCCCAAGTCGCTTATTATTGGTTACGCAATGCAGGCAAACGCTTGATTCCGTTTGTGCCCCTCGAAAGCTATATGCTAATCCCAACCTTCCCCATAGATCTCCATGGACCCTCCCTTCTACTACTTTTGACGCGACAACGTCCAATTATTCGCTCTCAGAACGCGCGATTTACTTTTTGAACTCATCACCTACCTCATAACCTTTCCCGCAATTACTTTCACCTTGTACCCTTCACCATTCCTCTTACCTTCCACTTCAGATCCTTCCACTTCAGATCGATAGCTACATCGGTCGTGAACATCACTTCGCTTTACGATATTGTTCTATGCTCAAGGCTTCTGAACTCCCCTAACTACGGATATGGTCTCAGTTACTTGAGTTCTCCACATCCACTTGAGTTCCGCATATTCACTTGACCATCCTTTCCCCTCACCAGTCCTCCGAACCTCCCTGACCTTTCCCCATCCACCACCCCTCACCAGGAACCTTCGGAACAAACATATCATTTACTCAAATGTCGACCCCCACAATGGCGCGATTCCGAACTCACGTGCCACCCTTGGACAGCCCGTCCAAGCAGCTGATGCTTGACCTCGTTCGGGATCTTGAACAAGTCAAAATCTTCGACGCCGACCTGAAGAAAGTTCACCAGTATGAACGAAAACAATTTTACGAAAATCTCGATCGGATCGACCGCGAGCGTGAAGCAGTCCACACAGCCGCCCTTGATCAGGCCGCCGCCTTCCACGACCGCGTCCGCGAGGAAGCGGAGACAACCTTGAAGGTTCACCTGCTCGCCGAAGAGGAGGAGCGCCTGCGGAAGGAAGAAGCGATCCGCAAGGAAAAGGAACGGCTTGAACATGAAAAGAGTGAAAAAGCACGCCGCGAACGAGAAGCAGCCGCACGCGTTGAGGCCGAACGCCAAGCCAAAGAGCAAGCCGAGAAGAAGGCCCAGGAGGAGGCGGCTCAGAAAGCCGCTGCGCTTGAAACCGCACGCAAAGCCGCGATTGAGGAGAAGCTCCGCAAGGAACGCGAGCAGGCCGACGCCCAGAAACGCAAGCAGGATGAGGAGGCTCGAAAGGTGCAGGAAGAGGCCGACGAAAAGGCCCGCAGCCAACAACAGCAGAAACTTGGTGCTGGAAACCTTTCAACTGAAGATATTCAAGAGCAACAACGTTACGTTCAGCTACACAAGACTCTGAAGGAAATGCGCAAATGGCTCAAGGACATTGGCCAAACCCAGCCTGACCTTAAGGCGACAATGGGAAATTTACGACGCTCAATCAAGAAGTCTGTTGGCCAGCTTCGAGCCGGAACCGGTGCCAATAAACAACAGGTACGAAATTACACCCCCCTCATTGGATGTGGTTGTTTGGATACTGATCCTCCGAATAAAACTCAGATTATTCAACTCAAAGGCGAACTCGAGAAGGCACTTGCCTACCCGGAGCCAACAGTGGACATCCGAAATTTCATTGCATTCCCACCCGAGGAGATTGCAAAGTCGGAGAACAAAGTGCCAGCAATGCTCATCTACGGATTGAACATTCTTGCAAAGAGCTTGATCTCCTCTCTCTTGGCTGAAGCCTCAATCAAACAATCCCACGCCGAGCCGATCGGCATCATTGCTGCACAGATTTTCTCCTTTGACATGTTCACGTACAAAGGAGTACACATGTCCGACATCATGTGGGCCAAGTACCGTGTTGTTTGCCCCGCTCTGTGGGGATTCACAGGCAATGACAAGACCGAGGGTGGACGTCGTGTCCTGGGTTGGTGGCGTTCTGCAGACACTGATTCCTGGGTCTCCGAACAAGTTCACATGGACCGCATGACCGCACTCGGTGCGGGATATGCTGCTATGACCCTTCGCAACTTTGCGAAGTCCCCACGTCGCAACCCATTCCCCAACACCATGTTTTGGGCTTCTGTTCACAAAATTCTGGCCATTCCACCTGCAGAGTTGCAGGAGACCCAGATTGCCCTCCTGGCGGCCCTCTTCCGCTCGTCGGGCGAGCGTATTATCGGATTCTTCGGTCAGTACGGGCTCGCGTTGATGCACTATGTCATCGTCGACCTGCCCCGCAAGCTTGAGCGGGAGACCATGGCCGTGACACAGCTGAGCACTCTCAAAGAGCTATACTTGAAGGAGAAAAACTTCGCGTTGTGATTTGGTCTGGCGGGCGTTTTACGGGTAGGGAAGGATATGGACCTTCAGGATTTATGTAGCCCCAGCAAGGATGGCTGGGGGCCATAGAATACATACGGCGTTCTTTCTTTTTATCTACATCGGCGATCATCGCCGGATATCATCATACCCTCTATGAATCATGTCAGAAACACTTTGTATGATAGAGCTTGTTACCATGTATGTAACAACAGCTGGCAGTCAATGTCAGCACACTGAATAAAATAGCCAGGTCTGGCTACAATAGAACGTTGGTTACATTTGCATTCCCGCGCGGGCTCGGCTAACCCCGGGAACTCCCAAGCCACAGAGCCACTGCCATGCATCAAACATTCTGACAAGGCCCCCACTTACATACCTCGTGGCTTAGTACACAACCACCACCTTAGTCCCGATCCCAACCAACCCACTGTAGAACCAAAAGCCTGTACGCCGTATTAGTCGAGTGTTTCCATCTTCGGACTCTCAGTCCTCTCCAAAGGAACCAAATCCGCCCCTTACTCATCCCACCCCTGCCATTCATGCACATTGCATCTAGGCACCTCATTCGTTCGCCACCCATCTACATTTTTCGAATGCTATTTCCACTAGTGTGGCTTGACCCGGCGGAAAACTGGCTGTCAGTACTTTTACTTAACCGGGACTGGGCATCCATCTGGATTTGGAGCTGCTAAAGCTGGGCCGGGCAATGCCGGCTGCTAGATTTGGGATTCCGGGCATTGGGGGGAATCCTTAGTGCGTCTTGGGGAGAAGGAAGGTGTCTTTGACTTTGAAGGTATGGATATCGATGGTGGGAGGATTCGAGGTGGGTAATGGCTAGATATTGTATGCATACCTTCTTATGTGTGTTTGTGTATGAGAAGAGTAATTGGACTCTTGAATATTTACACTCGGCTGTTATAGTGCTCAAATGAACCAAGTCTCCATTGCATGGAAAGTAATCCTTCCAACTTCCCAGTGACGTTGTAATAGCTTTGTTGTGTGGTTCAAGATGGCAAACGGTGATATGGGGCCACCCTTGGCTGCCATTGACCAATCCACAACGAGAGGCAACTCTACAACGTTGTAAATATGGATCATGAATGGAACATGCATCTGCCTTGACCATGGTGATTAGCTAATTGTGAAACATGCAGGTGGTATGAGCTGTATTAAGCACATTTTGGCTGCAAGGGACAAAATTTGGGGGTGGACGAGCTAGGTTAGTGCATTATGCCCAGAGGCGAGAAAGCAGTTGTAAAAAGAGAGGCCCGGCTAGATTCTAGTGAACCATAGGAAATTCCAGTTCCAAAGACATCTCTCTGTGGTTCTCTTCTCCGAGACGACGAGGATCGGCGAGGTGGGCGGTGTGTACCAAGCCACCATGTGGTTCTTTGCCATCCGATCGATTCTGGATTTCCCCAATTCTCTCCACATGGGGGCGCTTTTCCAGAAATCAGTTGGGCATCTGGAAATCTGGGCATCTGGGGCTTTGTCAAGGTGACATCACGACTCTGCAGCTACATCTAACCTTGGAAGATATCAAGGATATCAAGATGAGTTTGTATCCAACTCAATGGAATTTGAGATGAGGGAATTATGATGAGGAAGAGAATTATAGAAAGATTACCTAGGTAGGATATAAGTCGGTCATACATTTCGTAAAGGGGAATTGTTTCATCCACGGGCCCAAGAAAGTCCAAGAATAGCTTTCTTTTACTCTGATTGGTTCCCAGTGCACCCCTTTCACCTCCAGTGGGGGAACTCTCCACAGAACAAACAAGCCAGACCCTGTCAGGGCCTAAACCTCATTTCCCCCCGTTCCCGATCCTCTGGACCTTTCTTCTTGGTCCCTGACGTACCTTCATTTTCCCTTTATAACACTTACACTCTTTTTCTTCTTTTTTATCTTTGGTCGAATCTCTCATTTTCATCGACCTCATCTTTCACAATGCGTACCTCCGGTCTTATTTCCCTTCTGCTGGCCGCTGCCCCGGCTCTGGTCTCCGCTAAGGGTACTCTCGGTTTCTCCCTCGGTGACAAGAACGCCGACGGTACCTGCAAGTCCACCAGCGACTATGAGGCCGATTTCGATGCCCTGAAGGGCCTGTCTACTCTCGTCCGTACCTACTCCGGCACTGAGTGTAAGACTCCTCAGAACATTCTGCCTGCTGCCAAAAACAAGGGCTTCAAGGTTGTTCTCGGCATGTGGTAAGTTTTTACTTCTTCCCCTCACCCCTAATTGGAACTATTTTTAACCAACCTTTTCCTTTTTAGGGTTGGCAAGCCTACCGACACTAAGAACCTGTTGGAGGAGCCTTCCTTCAAGGGAGACTGGGCTGCCATTCAGAAGGCCATCCCCGGTTACGAGGACGTCATTCATGCTATCACCGTCGGATCCGAGACTCTCTACCGTGGTGACTTGACCGGTCCCCAGCTCCACACTTATATCAGCCACGTTATGGATAATGTGCCCAAGGGTGTTCTTGTCGGCACCGCCGAGAGCTGGAACAAGCTCGCTGACGGCACCGGTGACGCCCTGTTCACCCAGGAGCCCGTTGTGAAATATGTGTAAGTTTGGAATGAACAAGGACGACGGGAACTTGGCGCACCAATACTGACCTACTTCATAGCTTGGCCAATGCCTTTGCTTACTGGCAGGGTACTGCCGCCGACGAGGCCTACAAGACCTACTTCGACGACATGGCCGGCGCCATGGAGCACATTCAGAAGATTGCCGGTGACAACGCCGACAAGATCAACATTGTCACTGGTGAGACCGGCTGGCCCACCGATGGCGGTTCCGACTACGAGGCTGCCAAGGCCGGTACCAAGAATGCTGAGAAGTTCTGGAAGACCGGTATCTGTGGTATGCTCGACTGGGGTGTTGACCTCTTCTACTTCGAGGCCTTCGATGAGTCCTGGAAGCCCGACACCAAGGGTGACAACGGCGAGATGAAGGATGAGCAGCACTGGGGTCTGTTCACCGCGGATCGCAAGGTCAAGTTCGACACCTCTTGCCCCAAATAGACAATGTGTGACTTTGTTCGCTTCATCTGAGTGTCTTTGCTTTGATGGCTTGCCCGCGACTAGCGGTTTCTTTTTCAGATTGTATTCATTTATTCCGGGGATTTTCATCTCCTACTCCAATGGAAATATGGTTTAATTGGCTCTGGCTGTATAACTAGATAATAACATGGATATTGCTGCATCGTTTCGTTTTTCTGAGTTTCAATTGCACCATACAAAATATGCATCCGGGAGCAGTTGCAGTTTACAATGACTACATAGATAATGCTAGTATATAGTAAAGAACCAGAAGGTTAGTTCCCTAATGCTCTAATTTTGCAGCTTCACTCTTCACAATTAATCAACTTCACCATCACCAGCCAGAATCACAGGCTATACAGGTCCCTAAACACCGTTGGCCTATTCAACAATAATTGAGGATTGTCAAATTCTACCAATTGCCCATCCCTAAGCACCGCGATGCGATCAAAATCCAGGATACTGTCTAGACGATGAGCGATCGAAATAATCGTAGCTCCTTCAGACTCCCATTATGACTTGGATGCATGAGCTTAATTTACTACATGGTTGTAAGTTCCTGCCTTCCACTGTGATTTCTACCCTGTCCTCTCCTCTGTGGTTGTAAACAACTCATTTCAGTGGGGAAACAGTACAAAAAGGGTTAATAGGAAAGCTCGATAATCCAAGGAAAAATATACATGGATGTTATACTTCAAGTTTGTTGAGGTATGTACAATATAGGTATACCTACGGAGTAGATAGCCTCTTAATTAAAGCGCATAAAGGAGAGAAAGGTTTAGCCTGAAGGGGTGCGCAAGAGGCATTACCCGGCGCCCGTGGACAGATTCTCACCAATCAGCATGAAGGCACGAACCCTGGAACCCATTTGTTGCACGATAGACTCTGATTGGCCAATGGAGATACAACCCATTAGTCAGACTGATAACATGGCTCTCGGGGGTGGTACGGTATGGTCGAATCCATGGAAAGCTGTCCTTCTACCCCTGAATCTCTTAGATCTCCAGTTTTCATTGTTTACATTTACTCAAGCAAGGGGAAATGCACCTAAGGCCATAAGTACGCAGTATAAAAATCAATCCTTAACTTTGGACAAGGCAAGGGTCATTTGAATCAGATTCAGTGTCGGGTACATGTGCGTTATGCGTACATATGTAGCATAGCAGTTGACACTCAAAAAAAGGAAAGCCAACAAGACAAGCTAAGCCAACGGCCTCGGTCTACGCTAACCAAATATTAAGCGTTGAATGGGCCCGGGGCCTATGGTACCCTGTACACCGCATTAGCTCGCACTACCCACACTTTAGCAGGTACCCAGTACGACGATCCAATACCCGTGACGTCCAACCTTTTTTTCCCCTTAGTTCCCCATCCTGGTCTTTGATGCTTCAGACTCAAGCGTGCTTCTGATCTCTCTATTCTTTTGATTTCCTTGCAGAGTGCGCCTATCCCCAGAAAAGAAAAAAACGACAACCTGCACATTATCTCGCCCCAGGTTGTCTTGCCAGCGGTGATCTTCAATTCCGATTTGATTTCCATGCGTCAACATTCTGGACGATAAGCGGAGCGGCAAGCAAGTGCTTGCTGCAGGAGTCGACACGGAAGGTGCGTGTGTATACATTGATGTTATCTCTCTTTGATCCTTTCTCGGAGTTGTGGAATTGGGATCCCTACTTCGCGCCACGCGATTTGGACTTTATTTTTCAACTCCCTTGATTCAATCGCTCTTTTGCCCTTGACCCCTCCAAATATGCCACTCTAACCACGCCGGATGACTACAGATCTAGATCACTCCGTCTCTTCCGCCATCTCGGCACCTTCTCCACAGTTCCACTCGCGGGACACGCGCCTCATCCGTGAATCGCGTCTGGCTCCCTCATTACTCTTGTCCTCTCCGCCATCAGGAGACTCGAGTCCGTCGACTGTTGGTTCCCCCGGTCAACGAACCTCTCCGCGGAGCATCACCCTCGAACCCCCGCCTCTCCCATTTTTATCCTCGTATCGCGCAGCCGAAGAATCTCGGCCCTCTTCGCCGGTCAACCGCGAGGCGGAAAGCAGCATCTACTACACCACCGCGTGGGGGTCCCCATATGCAGCACCTAGCACTCGGAGATTGTCAGTGACCAATAGCCAAATCGAGTTCGCTGGTGTCGACCACGGATCTGGTCCCAGCTCGCCTGTCTCGTCAGTAGCCAACCACACCGAGTTGCGGAGATCGAGTGCCGGTAACGACGACACACTTGAACCCGTGGACCGCGATATCCCCACCAATAACGGAGGTAAATCGATACGGGACTTTACGCAAGATTGGATCAACCAGTACCTTACTGGTCAGCCTAGAACAGAGCGCAGCAATTGGCTCAGCGACGACTCAGGAAGTGAAGCGCCTTCGTTCATCACCGCGAGGAACCACTTTGCCGACGACGCTTCGGACGACTGGCTCGGTCTGGAAGACGACTTTCGTTCCGACGACCTATTGAAAACTCCAACGCTCTCTGATTTCGTTGGGAAAAAAGCCGCTGCGCGTGCAAAAGTCAACAAAACCTTGCACAAACGCGCTGATACCCTGCGGCAGGAGGATTTTTGGGGTTTTGCTTACGACAAAGATCCACCACAAAACAACATGTCAGACCCAAACACACCCACCGTCGAGGTAAACTCGCCGGTAGAAAAGCCGTTACCTCCTCCGCCCGCAAACGCGACAGAGGACGCCGCAAAGATGGAAGACCCACTCAACCCGGGTCCACTAAAAACACAGGTCTCTGATATCAGCAGATCAGCCACCCAAACACCACGGCGGAGAAAGAAATTGAATTGGCGTGGGAAAGCCTGCATAATCGAGCTACCACATGATGATAAGAGAGGTTCGGGACCTGGATATTGTCTCCTAACACCTGCCGACGTTCAGCAGCGAATGCAAGAATGGGAGAACGAAGGGTACGATGTTCGTGGATTCACCATTGGCGATTCCGAGGACCCCTCCATAACGACGACTCTGGGAGGTCTCAGCCGACCCCTATATCCCGACCCATATGACCTCCATGAAATTTCCAAGAGCCAACCGCTTGTCGTCAACTTCCCAGACAGGGCCAAGTGGGAGTCTTATATCACTGAGCTCCAAGAAGAAAAGCTACGCGCTCTTGGAGTGTCATTCGGCGATGATGAGCCTGAACAATCAATATCACCCGATTACTCGCTCAACCCCAGTGGCACACCTTTCCCAGGCCTTGTGGCATCCCCGCCGATCCCTACTGCGTCGGCGGCAAGCAATCCCCTCGGCCATATTCACCCATTCTCGCCTCATTTCAATCAATCATCAATGCCTACGCCTGGTGCGATGGGATCCATGGCATCGCCTTCGCAATTCGGTATGCAGACGCCATTCATGGGCGCAGATCAAAATATGATAGGTGGATTCCCCTTCCAATTCCAGCCCACACCTCCTGCTCAGGGATCTATGACTCCCCAAGGATTCATAAACCCCCGGCAGCCAACCTCTTCGGCTGGCCCAGGGGCAATGGGCAACTTTCCCTCTATGCTATCGCCAGTTTCTCCGCTACATGACCAAGGGTCTTTCCACCCCGGGTTTAACGATAAGGGTGTGTTCGATGATCAATATGGCCATGGCATGCACCAGGAAGGCCTGCCATATCAGGCTCCCAAGACCCCGGTTAATGGCCACCCAGATCATTTCCATGCATCGAACGTCGAGATTGCCCAGCCTACACCTCGAGGCCACGGTCACAATTTGAGCGAAACTCTGCAAAGAGGACTGGACCAGATGACACATACCGATTACCATCTGGAAAACTCCATCGACCGACAATTGGAGGAAGATTACCGAGATGTGAGCGACCACGCAGGCCTGAATACCACCATGCTGAAGTCGCGCTGGGGATTGCCAGAAAATGAACACCACGCACAGAACCCTTCCCATCACGCACCCCATCCGTTCACCCAGCACCAGCTCCCTCACCAATTCTATGGAGACCAATATCAACAACATAATGGTCTTGATGCTTCTGATCTCGACACAAACCCCAGTGTTGCGGGTACGCCGCAGACTCGCCAAGGGCCGTGGCACGAGACCCAGCCCAGCGGCCACTCCTACCACGCAGGCCATCAGTCGCAGCTTTCGATTTCATCACTCAACGTTGAAGCCAAGGAATTCGACCCTACCGCATCGTTCAATTCCCAGCCTGTGCCGTTCGGCAACGACCCATTCCAGTTCGGCGGCAGGAGCGAGCAAGGACTCGGTTTTGTTCCGCCTCCCTCGTTCGCGCCTGGTAGCAGTATTAACGGCCCAATTGACTCCAAGCTGAACCACAATGCCAGTGGTAGCAGCGGATTCAAGTTCTCCGCCGCATCGTTCAATGTTGACGCACCTGTTTTCAACCCCAACCCCTCTGTCAGCCTCAACTCGAATGCCAGCTCCGCGCAGCCTCCCGCTGGTCGCACCAAGATCTTCGGCGACATTGACATCAGCGAGATCACAACGCCTGACAAGAAGTCCAAAGCTATTCCTATTGTGCGGCCCGATAAGATCGAACAGGAGAACAATGAAAAAGAGCGGGTCATTGAAGACGACACCAACGGTCGACCCGTGCAGCCTACCGACCGCCACAAGCGTGCGCGTCGCGGTGTTGGCCACGCTGAAGGCGAGGCTAGATACAGCATCTCGACCCACCCTCTGGGCGAGGCAGGCAACGCCCAAGCTTCAAGTGCGCTCCATGCCGTCGCTGAGGGCAAGGAGAATGCCATGCCCATAGAGAACAATCCGGTCGAGCGGACGAGTACCCCTGTTAGCGAAGCTGACACTTGGACTTTGTTCGATGCGAAGCGCGAGGCTGAGAACGCGTCGCAAACTGGATCACCGGCCCGGGCAGAGACCTCTAAGGATATTGTTGTCGAAGAACGTGAACCAAGGGAGCCCGCTGCAGGAGATGATACGTCTGTCACTGTCTCAAAGGGTGTCGATCACGCTCCTCATGGATCCAAGAGCTCGATCAAGAGTAGTGTGCTGTCACCTAATGCCCGGCCTTTCGAGTTCAAGCCTGCTGTTTCTGAATTTGTTCCTACGACGGTTCAACCATCTAGCTTTGCTGAGCCAAAGTCTCTTGAAGCAAATGTCACCGAGGAGAAGCCCATCGGAAATGCTGTCAAGAGTCCCGCTGAAGATAAGCCGAAGCAAGCTGGACTCATGGCTTCTCGCTTTGCCGCAACAAGCCCACCTAAGGAGACAACCTCGCCAGATCAGCCTGAGACCCAGACTCCAACCCGCGTAGGAACAGAATTCATCACTCGCCAACCTAAGCATTACGACAGCCCGTGGGACTCCGAGGACGACTCGCCTGACGATGAAGAGCTGAATGCAGTCATGGAACAGCTAAACGACGACGACGCAGATGTCGGCATCGAGCGGCAAGCGACTCCTTACAACACGATCCACGCGACTCCCTTCCAACCACGACGCGACCACCTCACGGAGTCGATGGGCGGTCCCACGAAGGAGCAGCGGTTCGGTTCCGCGGAGGCCCGAAGCGAAGCCCCAAGCCCGAGCCCTGGTGGAGTCCCCAAGACCTACAAGCTCAGTATCCCCAAACTTGGCTCGGACATCGATGCCAACAGCAATGCTACCTTCTCTCCGCAGAAGAGCCTTATCTCTCGTCTGCAGTCCCCTGTTCGCCACCTTGTTACCGAGAATGACCATGTCAGTGACTGGGATGACATGATCTCCGCCGGTGAAGACGAGAAATTCATGAACCGTAACCGCTTCTTCGACCGTCGCATCAATGATCTTGTTGGCACCGCGATCGACGAGCATTTGGGCCCTATGGAACGTGCCTTGGCTGTCATTCAGCAGTCGGTGGCTTCTATTGCCACTGGCACTGCAAGCAGAAGGGTCTTCCGCAGCACATCCGCCGAAATGGAAGATAGTGATGCTGATGATGAAGACGATGACGGCGAGGAAGCTTCAGTTCGCGATCGCTCGCCCCACAACATGAGGGAGCGTAAGCTGGAGATGCTCAAGAATGTTGTCATGGAAGCCTTGGTTACCTATGATATCCCTCAACGCGTTTCCCCTCACTCCAGCCACAGCGAGATGTCGCAGCTTAAGGAAAGCATTGCTGAACTGCAGGCTCTCACAATCAAAAAGCTTGCTCAGGACCCTGTTGGTGATATGCGCGAGATTCTCGAGGAAGCCATGGCCAAGCAATTGGCCCAGCAGATCGCCCTGCAGAAGCCCCCGAGTCCGCGCCTATCAGAAGCCGAGGAGATTGGTGCCGACAGCCTTATGCTCCAGATCGACGGCCTCAAGGGCATGTTGCGAGTTGCTGATGAGCGTGCCGAGCAGGAGTACAAGGATCGCCGCGATGCCCAGGATGCTATGACTGAGCTCCAGCGACTGTTGAAGTTTGCTGAAGAAGACGCTGCTCGTCACAGTGCTGCTGCAGAGGATGCTGAGTCTCGTCTCCTCCAGTTCAAGGAAGAGAAGATCCCTTACTTTGAAAAGATGCAGTTCCGCACCGAGTCTCTTTCGGAGGAGAGCGAGACTCTCAAGGTTACTATCGCCGAGCTGTCCACCAAGAACATCGCGCTTGAGGGTACCCTCGACGAGTACCGTCTTTCTAGCGATAGCTTCCGCCGTCAACTTGAAACTACTAAGGGTGAGAACAAGTCTCTGCATGAGACTATTGATCACCTGAGAACTCGCATCGAGGACAGCATGATCTCGCGCCAGAACCTCACTGAAAAGTTCGATCGTCTTCAAGATGACATGCTCAATGTCACTGCCGCGATTACTCGCGATCAAGCTGCCTGGCGCAGAAAGGAGGAAGACCACTCTGCTAGGTACAATGAGCTGCGCGCGTCGCACTCGCGTGAGCTCCAATTGCGCCAGAAGCTCGAGGAGGATGTCCGCGAATTTGAAAAGAACGAGCGGGAGGCCACAAAGCTGAGGTTCATTCATGAGCAATCGCAGCAAGAAAATGCTAGACTGGAGGAACTGGTCACTAATCTCCGAGCGGAGAACCATGACCTGCAAATCAAGTCTGCCCGGTTCGAGCGAGAGTTCATCGAAGCCCGTGAGAGCAGCCGCGTCGAGATCCAGCGCACTCGCTCCTCGATGGAGGCGGACCTTGAAGCTTCTAACAGCCAGGTCAACATTGTGCGTGCCGAGCTGGAGGCCCAAATAATTCGTCTGCAGACTCAACTTGACAACAACCGCATGGATGCCGATACCTCTCGCGAGCGCTACGAGCTTCTCCTCGAGGAAGCCAGGGACTCAAAGGCCACCGCCCTGGCTGCTAAGGACCTTGCCATCGATGAGAACCGCAAGATTCACGAGCGCGTTCTCAATGACCTACGTGAACGTCACGCTCGCGCTTTGCATAACTCTTCGGAGGATCGTGCACGCGGTGAAAGTCACAACATGGAGCGCATGGCTTTGTCCGAGGACAAGGCTAACCACCTGCAAGAGCGCGTGAATCTCCTTGAAGAGAAGCTTGAGATTGCTCAAGCTGCTGCTCGTGCTGCTGCCGAAGCAGCACACAGCGCCAAGACAATCCCCGGCCCAGCCCCGGCTGCCGCACCCTCGCACTCGCGGGCGACGCCGTCGATGTCCTACAACAAGGGATCAGAAGAACCCGAGCGGATCTCTCCTCAAGCCCTGCGCGAGTCGATCTTCGTCCTCCAGGATCAGCTCCAGCAGCGTGAGACACGCATCGAGGAGCTTGAACAAGAAGTCTCCACGATAGATAAAGACGCGCCAAATAAGCTCAAGGAGAAGGACACCGAGATCACCTGGCTGCGTGAGCTCCTAGGCGTCCGCATCGACGACCTGCAAGACATAATCCAGACTGTGTCCAAGCCCTCATTCAATCAGCAAGCCGTCCGCGACGCAGCCATCCGCCTCAAGGCCAACCTCCAAATGCAGCAGCAAGAAAAGGAACGCCTCACAACCGGCAACCTCCCCTCCCTCGCCGACCTTGCTGCCTCACCCCGCTCCCTCCCCCTAGCTGCAGCCGCCGCCTGGGGAAATTGGCGCAAAGGCCGCGAATCTGCCACCAACAACTCCGAGCAGACCCCATCAAAGCCCAGTAACGCGAGCGCTTTCCTGTCAGGCCTTCTAACGCCTCCGAGCTCTCATGTCCGAGATAACGGTACTGGTTCGCAGACTAGTGCTGCTGCGCGGTTTGCGCAAACTCGCCCATTGAGAGGCTTCAAATCAGCCCCAAGACGCGGCTCGGTTCGCAGCGAGGCACCTATCACGGAGCCGCCTCAGACGCCACCTCTTCTCCGTCGCTCGAGTTATGACCATGACGCTGAGCCGGCGAACTACGAGGACGGGAGCTTCGCGGATGAAAACGAGAGCACCGTCGATGGGATGGTTTCGGCTTCGCCGAAGGAGAGAGACGACGAGGGTCCATTTGGGCCTCAGATCGATGAGGCTGAAGCCGAAGAAAGCGATATCCAAGCCGACGCTGAAGCCGACGTCTCCTCTTCCGACGAACCCTCCACCGAGGAAGAGTGATCCCGCTGTCTTTGATCGTTACTCATAGATTACTTCGAATTTTCCATCTCATCTCGGTGTTTCTTTGCTTTTTTCCCCTTCTCTTTTTCTCGTCAGAAAAATGACTACAGAACGAACCACCGATCTGTGATATCTTTGCATTTATCGTTTACTACTATCTCTGCGTTTGGTGCCAGCCGCCAATTTCTCAAATTTCTCTCCTCTCGTTACATCCATATTCCCCCTTTCGACATACATACCTATCTTCCGGCTTCATGGCCGTTGATCAATGTTTGCGTTTTCGGATTTGATACCACACCGTTATTTCGCTTGCTTTTCTATCTCCCATCTCCCCCGAAGGTCTTGTACATTGAATATCCTACTTTACTTTTTTCCTTCTTCTTGTCCTATCGTTTACATCCCTTCTATACATACTAATAGTCAATCTGTGTCATTCTTTACTTTCTGATTGTTCTATATTATCCATGCATGCCCCCCTTTTTGTGATGTCGTTGTCGGATGTAGCTTGTTGATACACGCTTCCCGTCGCGTTTCTTGTAGCTTATTACTGTTCAAGTGCTTACTATTTTCCAAATAAATTCTCGCTCTTTAATACGTTATTGTTATATGTAGCCACACATGTAGCCACTACTAGTTATCTATCGCTAGTGTCATACATATGTATCCATACATGTATTCATGCAGTGATAATGCTCCTTATGTCATGGAAGGGAAAATGGCAAGCGTAACCGCCGGTACCCACACGAAAACTCCACTTTGCAGGGAACTGCCCAGGTGCATGTGTTATGTACGAACCCATTAATTCGCGTGTAGGACTTGGGGACATAGAACTATGTATATCTTAAAGTTATGAAGCTGTGAGGTGGAGGGTACGGGCTAAAGCCGGCCCGGAAATTCAAAACTTGCAACTGCAACCTCTGCTCCCACTTGCATTTGATTTCCTTTTTGGCCTTTGCATTGGAGCTTCGACATACCTGGACCAATGCCAACACAACGCCCTTCTCAAACCAGGACACGTAACGGATGGTATGTGCGCCCTCGCTTAGCTCGAAAACATTCCTTCAATAGGGAACCTGGCCGGGTCATGGAACAAGATTTCGAAAAAACAACAAAAGAAAAGGAAAAACACTAGCCCTTATACTAAATTTCATTAGTCTACCTTGTCGCAATCGACGCAGAAAATGTACAGCATAACTTTGCTTTCAAATGTACAAGCAAACCCAGGTTACTGAATATTCATAGGCGACGAGAGGCGGCCTCGTTGCCACGACTGCGAACTGCGTGGATACTTCTGCCAATGGGGCCTAAACGTTTCCTTTCACCCATCTCGAACTAAAACCCTGTCGAGCGACGACAGGGAAGCCTTATCCGCCATTGAGAAGGATCGCACGAGTTCCGACATAGCAGAGGGAAATCAACCCAGGCCAGGTTTTTCTGAAGCTTCTGTGAGTGAACTTTCTCCATATATATGCCCCCCAATTGTGCCCATGCCGTGGTAAATCTAGCTACCATTTTGCTTCACTTAAGCTCATCGAACAGAAGTGCGCATTTACTGCGACACCGTGGGCATCACCGTTCTGTTTCGTGTCAATTGCGAAGTCCAAGCATCTGACAATCCGCGACTTAGTTTAGAGATGATACACCAAGTATAATAAGTGACTACCACATTCTCACTGATGTGTCCTCTCCCGATATCTTGGCATCATCGAACAGACAAAGTGCAGAGACACCCCCTCAAAATGAAAACTGGAAACCTCAGCCTGGGCTGGGTGCAACGCAGCATACACCAAACCCGCCGAACGGGCTCGGATTTATGCTTAATGACCCACCAAGCCCGACGGATGAGCATGTTTCTACATTTCATAATGATGGTATGGCCAATTCTCTGCAACTTAATGATTTACATGAAAACCCCGAGGCACGTGAAGAAACCGTGCGACAACCTAATGACCATTCGCGGAGCTGTGAAGTACCCTCGAGATTAGGCATTTATGATCTGCCGTTCTCGCTCGGACATGCTATTTCTTGGGATGATGTGCCCTTACCGCAGCCCTTGTGTCCGATCACGAAAGTGGAAGGTGCCCGTTTGATTTCTCTCTATCTACGTGAGACAGGCGAATGGTGCGAGACAACCGACTCGGATAAACACTTCACCATCCAAAGTATCCATGAAATGATGGAGTCTGATTGTTTTGTTGCTGCAGCTATGGCACTGGCATCACGGCAGCGTGACGCTGTTCAACGGGACCATCGACCAGTTACTCTGGAGCTTTATCAGTATGCAATCCAACTTTTGTTACGCCAAGATCCGGACACAGCGGATAGATCAATCTTGGCCACCTGCACGTTGCTTTGTGTCTACGAGATGTTGGCATCTTCTGTGTGGGAATGGAGAAGACACTTGAGGGTTTGTCACATCCTTTGCTACCAACCCGCGATTCATAGGGAACTCTACAATCTAACACAAGCTACGTGTATCTCAGGGCTGCGCCGGTCTTCTACGAACTAGAAATTGGAATGGATCTAGCCATGGAATTGTTAAATCATGCTTCTGGGCCTTTGCCCGAATAGGTAATGTGAACAAATCGATGGCTGGAATGGCACTTCGGGGTCTACTGAAACTTACTCGCCAACACTTTTTAGACGTCTGGGCTGCATTTGTGAGTAGTAATATGACGCTAATGCCCACACCGTCCTGGGTAGATGATAGCTCCATTCAATCCTTAGCTGCGAAAGGGAATATGGACGATTACTGCAACCTGGCAATACTCCATTTCGCACGAATTGTTAATCTTCTGGCGACCGTTAAATCTTCCAGTCAAAGTAATAAATCGACTGAATATCCATACAGTCAGGAATTCAAAGAGTTATGGAGCGAGCTCCAAACATGGCGTGAACTTCGATCCAAAAGTATTTGTCCTCTGCTTAACGAAGAGAGAACGAGCGAAAATCCTTTTCCAGCGATCGTGTTTTCCCAGTCAAACGCAAGTATGCAAATTTCCACAGAATCTTCTTATTACTTTCCGGCTTTTCAAACGAAAATGACTCTAATGACAATTTTGGTATCAGTATGCGGAAATACATTTTATCATGCGGGCTCAATCTTACTCCTTCGAACTGGTTGTATTGGGCTGAGAATAACAACTTCAGACGGCCAGAAAGTAGGTTTATCCAATTTGCTTGTATCATCTCTAATTACTAACTTAACTCCCTCAGGAAGACCCTGTATGGCATGCTCGGGAGCTTTGTGGGATATCAACGTCGAACATATCCCAGTAAGTGCCCCCTTCCCTTCCCCCCAACCCCCCAAACAAAAATCAAGAGAAATATGCCTGACCAAGTAATGCACGGAAAAGTGAGAATTGGGTGAATCATTTACAGCCTCTTTTTATTGCTGGGGAAGTGTTTTCAAACAAATTGCAGGGTTCTCCATACACCTCCCCGGCGGTGGGTACCGCTCGATGGACAGATCCGACGTTGATCACCCCCGGATCTTACTTGACTTCGAAAACTATGGATGAGGTAGAGATGTTTGCTGCAGAGAAAGTCGCGCTTCTTAAGCACTTAGCTCGCATTGAGCGAGAGACTGGATGGGATACATCTGCACGGGCTTCAAACTTACGTTCACTATGGGGTCTGGGTTAACTGGGGTAGCATCATACAAAACAGCGATGCAACTTTGTTATATTCATTCTCATGCTCTTAGACCTTGTACACTATCTTGCTGTTGGAGATGGCCCCGTCACGGTATTCCTGGAATCCCGTTGGCACAGAGTCGAGTCCCCCGAAGAGCTTCGGAATATTCGGCTTGATGACTCCAGAGGAAAGCAACTTGGGCAGTTCCTCGAAGAACTTGGCCGAAAGCTCGTGGTCCTCCTTGTGCGGCTGCAAATCCGATTAATAAACGACCTTAAATGTTTAATCCCAAAGTTAACTTACCGGCCAGGCGAACTCCTTGTACTTGTGCTCCTTCAAGAACGCCGTCCAGACAAGGACATCCGTCACCTTAGTCTGCTTGGTCACATTCTCGGTGAAAGCCTTGCCCGGACGAACAGTACACAAGCTACCACCCTGCTGGGAGATTGCATGCGATGCAGTGACTGAGGACGAGTCGTTGCCGATGCAGTCGAAGACGTACTTCAGGCTGGAGTTCGTAGCGGCCTTGATGCTCTCCGCCACAATGGCATCGCGGTAGTCGAAAGCGTGACTAGCACCAAGGGACTTGACGAGATCGTGGTGGCGGGGACTGCAAGTCGTCACGACGTTGAGGCCGTAGTACTTGGCGATCTGGATGGCGTAAAGTCCGACGCTTGCTGCAATGCGTAAGTTTCTGTGCTATTGATACAACCACATATGATCAGTACGACTTACAGCTTCCGCCCCAAACGAGAACAGTCTCTCCAGACTTCTGAGGGATGTTGAGACAATCCTTGGAGAAGAGGGCGAGCAGTGCTGTGCACGAAGCGAGGGGCACTGTGGAGGCCTGCTCGGGAGTGATGCCTTCGGGCAGGGGGAAACAAATGCGCTCATCTGCGAGGGTGTACTCGCTATAGCCACCCAATCCCTTGATCTCGCCTGTTCAAACGAAGTTTATATGAGAAGTAGAACGAGGAAATCTAAGGCGGTAACTGACCTCCCCAAATTAGACCGGCAATCACGGTGCCAGTCTCGATCCGGCTCACTTTGTCCCCCGTCTTCTCGACAGTACCGACGAAGTCACAACCGAGAACCGCGTCATCGCCAAAGGCATTGGCGTCGAGTGATTGGACTAGACAGATACTTAGCTTCAATGATCACAGAATTAAGGGTGGGTGGAAGCATAGCTTACCATCTGTAGGGTTCTGGGCGACATGGGAAACTTTCACCAGCACCTCATGTTCGCCCGGAGTCGGTACAGGAATGGTTTCCTTGGACAGCTTCCCGCCTTTGGTGACGAGAGCAGTAGCGGTGGTAGGAGCCATTTTCGATGTTTCTGGGTACAATTCTTGTCGAAGGATGTCTTGCTTGTGATATGAATTGCTTTTCTTTTCTCAGCAGCTGCAGCTTTTATATGCGTCCAACGCAGCGGGGTTCTGTTGCCTCTGTCTATGAGGATCGTTCACCTACACTGACTGAGACGGTGAGATTTGTAATCAACCTTGGAACCTTCATATCCATGAATCGTCAGCGGTGGGTCACTCCAACGCAGTGAACATTAAATTTGCCTGAGAATTGCTTCGAAAAATGGAGTGTTTACGGCACGGATTTGGTTTCAATGTATGACGTCGGCGCTTGCAGATGCCTGAAACAACACTAGCGGCGCCTAGACTTTCCGTGTGTGATTGGACAATAGTCGTCGATATGCCAAGACGCGAAGCATATTGGGAATATCCCAGGGTCACGCCAGTTTGGCGAGGAAAAATCGCTGTACTTATTTTTGGATTGGTTGCCTCCGTTCAAAATCGCGCATCGGCATCAGCTGGCAGCTGGCCGCTTACCAATCTGTTACCTCCAGGGCTCGGGAGGCTACTGTTAGGGCAGTCCCTTTATTAACCCAGATACTTTGGAAGAGTTTATACGCGCTGTATAATTTTGCCTTAAAGAGCATCAAGGCTGACTAACTAGGTATGATCCTGAATTGTTATAAACATTTATAAAGTGATTTTTTCGGCCTACTATGTGGCTACAGTGACTAGGTAACTATAGCCCCCAGATTCATAGATCTATACCGCCTACCTAAAATAGGAGGCACACACATCCTAGATTTGAGTTCATAGCAGGTTTTTGACCGGCAGTACATTACGTAATCATAGGGGTGTGTCCAGGCGGTTCTACTGGCGTTGCAGGGTTGCACCTGGGCAAGTATATGGGGCAAGTATATGAAGCTTTTCAAACCATACAAATCTACGTATCTCCATTTTTTTAGGTGTTCACTCTTCTCAACTCAATTAGAATAAATCTTTTGGCACCACATAAGCCTATAACCCCCCTCCACCCCCCCCCCCCAAATAGGGTTTGAACCCCTGATAGCTATACCGCTTCGATCAAATATAGGTTGGCTGGTACTAATTACAGCCACTTCGGCCGACGAAATGCGCACCTGGATGGCCTTACCAAGTAGATGGGGATTTCTCCGCCCGCTCTTTCCACAGACAAGGGGGCCATTTTCCAGCTCTTGCTGACCGTTTGTGGGAACATGGCGCTGGCCCGCCAAGCCGTCACGCATGGGTTCCAGCACGTTCTACATCGCAAGAAGCTCGAGAATCCTCGTGTAAGGCAGGGCCATGCTTACTCTTCACTGCAGACTCCATTGGGCATTGCTGACGATGCTAGGTGCAATATAATCTGCGAAGAAACGGCAACTATAAGCGGCGTAAGGTTTGTCGTGAACGAAAGCGGGACTATCGTATTGGCGAATACTTTTCATTCAAACATGGCGGCATGAGAGCTTCTTTGGGACCGAGGAGTTTTCCGGGCTATGCTATGCCACCAAGAGCTGGACTTGTAAAAGACAGCTGATAAGGTTTGGCTACGGCCTTCGAAATCTATAAAGATGGACTGTTCCGTCAGTCTCATATTCTCTCCCTATCCAGAGCAGCCTGAAAAAACCCACCTACGGTCATTCAAGGGATGAAGTTCTTGAACATCCTGGCAACAGGCTTCTTCAGCTTTGCCGTCCAGGCCGCAGTGCCTTCCAACAGCAATACCGAGGCCAAGTTGGCGCAGATCAAGGAACTGCTCACGCCTCAGCTCTCCGTGAACGCCACGATTGTCTTTCCCAAGTCCGAGAAATGGTACGATGTTACCCATCGTGCTGCTGCTCCCCGCGTCAACCCGGGCTATCTCGCCGTTGTCGACGTAGCTACTGAAGACGATGTCGTGAATATTCTGGTCCGGTGATAACGAGACTGAGCTCGCCATTGCCCGCGAGTTCGGAGAGAGGCTCCAAGTTGCCAGCCGCAATGGTGAAATTGCTCACTCCTACGTCAATTACGCCATAGGCGGCGAGGAGCTTCCGCAGGTGTACGGCCGTGACGTTAACCGCCTGGAGAAGCTCCAGGTCATCAAGACCAAGTTTGATCCTTACAACAAGTTTGGATTCTATGCTTCCCTCGCAGGCCCTTGGGGGCAAAGATGAATTGATAGAGACGGCGTGGGAGGAAAGTAAACACAGCCAGAATATAGATCAAGTACTACATCCTTTAGTTTTAGGCATTTGTGCCAGTGCCGGTTCTAAACCGCAACCATTGCGGTTTGGGCTTGTGGTCAAGGTTTAGCCTGAATTGCAGTGCATGGCGAAGTCTAGCTAGCACATGGTCTGTTTTTATGTCTGAGACTTTGAGCTCGAGCCGCTCTTAATTAGAAAACTGAAGGAAGCAACATCATGAGACGGATAGAGTTCTCTGCCCTTTCCTATGCCCCCTGGTCATAACATATTTTCTTGATAAGATGTAGTTCCAAAAATGAGGGCAGCTGCAATGCTATCAACGTACTAACTATCACAGTATAAACGATCCTATGGTGCCTGCGAGGTGCCTAAGTATCTTTTGTATAGGCAGGCCATACAAAAGATACCTAATTTCTAGTTTCTAGATCTGGTATCGGCTGGGGTCGGAGAATTCCCCCATTTCATCCAGTGAGATCGATACTTGGCTGGTACATAAATTCACTTCTCTCTGCTGCGAGTCTTCCCTTGCTCATTGAATATTGAATACAATGTGTGATGATTTCTCGCTTTGTGTCTAAAATTGGTCAATTGGAGCTTTCTGTTACTGTTTTAGCACAAATATAGTTCTACGTCTGTAATGGATGTGATATATATATGTTGCGGTATACCTTGCAAGATTTTAAATGAGCATTCAAGTAAATATCAATCCCATAAGAGGTCCGATGAAACCAACCTTCAAATAGACATAGAAAGATCGATTATTCCATTTTATAATCTAAATCCGACTCCAGTATGCATCGAGCCAAGACCGAATCTCAAGGCGGAGCGGTGTTTATTGAAAGTGGTCCGAGCGCCGCCAATTGACACCTTGCGCGTTGACCAACAACTAACATCACCACCACTCAACTCGTCAATTCCCCCAGACTCATCGGAGTCAGCCGAAACCTTCCACTATGCGATTCTCAACAAGCACCATCCTGGTCACCGCGCTGGGGTGGATCACCGCCGCGACCGCACACACCATCCAGCTCAAAGCTCACACACGAGAATGCTTCCACGAGGCACTGCACCGCGACGATGTCATGACTGTCACTTTCCAGGTTGGAGATCGGGAGTTTGGAGGGAGTGGAAACCTTGAGGTCGATTTCTGGGTATGAACTATCCCGGTCCCGCTCTTGATGTTGGGTGTTTTTGGTGTCGCTCGGGAGTCCTTTTCTGCTGCGATGGTGGCACTGGCATGATTATATCGCATCCAGAAACCGAGAGATCTCCGCCTTGCAGGACTAATCCAGCTGCTACATTGGGATGGAGGGACAATTCAAATGGAGAACGCAAATGCTAACGCTCGGTCACTGCAGGTCGAGGATCCCCTGAGAAACCGCCAGTACTTCAAGCAAGCCGTTGCCTCCGACGACTACTCCTTCACCGCACAGGCGGACGGCAAATACAACTACTGCTTCAGCAACGAGGGTTGGACCTCGAACTCCAAGGAGGTCTCCTTCAACGTCCACGGAATTGTCTACGTGCCCGAACACGAGATGGCACAGGATCCCCTCGAGGTCGAAGGTAAGCGCGGGGAACAACAGCCGACGGAAGAACATGGAGACTGATTATATGGGGCTATCTAGTTCGCAAACTCTCCGAGGCTTTGACGCAGGTGAAGGATGAGCAATCGTACATTGTCGTGCGTGAGCGAGTACACCGCAATACCGCGGAGAGCACCAACGGCCGCGTGAAGTGGTGGAGCATGTTCCAGCTTATGGTGGTTATCGGCGAGGGTGTGTTCCAGGTGTGGTGGCTCAAGAGATTCTTCGAGGTATGTGTGGTTCCTTCGATTGAGACACCGAAAGATGATATACTAATGCTCTATATGCAGGTCAAGCGTGTGGTCTGAACTGGATTTGCCGTGTTTCCTTGATCAAAAACATCTCCCTTTTCCCCTTTTGTTATGCATCGATGAGCGGCAATTGTGGGTTTTGGTCTTTCTGGAGCAGTTCGTTTTCAGCGCGATTTACCAGGATAAATTTATCACGTTTTCACGCCATGGGTGTCATGCGACCATCAAGTCTATATAATATAAATCTGTATTACCACAGTGACCCATATGACCTTGCAGACTTGTATACTTGGTATTGTAGTTGACCCGAGGATGCCAGTGGCTGGTAAAAAGTACCGCAACCCAAAACAAATGCGGAAGTAATTGATAATGTCGCATGTTTGGGCCAAAAATAAAAAGAAACCCCTTCACAAAGTACGAGGGATTTCTTGCAATTATTTTATTTCATCGCGAGTATACATTGACCCCGCAAACTGAGTAGAGACAACATTCGAACGTACAAACCCCGTTCTCTCAATGCAAGGGAGGAAGTCTGACCATCGACAGGAACCAAAAATCCGATATCGCGAGCACCTTACATGGTATTCTACCTATAGTGATGGATGACTTCGAGGGAAACTCCAGCTTCCTGAACAACCCTGATCCCAGCGATCCGCTCTTCCATGTTTGCTGGGGTCGACAGACATGTTCAAGCTGTCTGACTGGTGATGTTGCCTGCAGCTGGTGTGCCATAGTAGGTCACATCCTCTTATGACCAGCCATTGATTTTGTAGTCAAGTTTTATGTTTCTCTCCCTTCTCTCCCTTCCCCGTCATCTGCATTCCACACGTGAAAGCTCTCCACCGTACTCGTTTCACATCGTGCTCCCTTGCCTCCCCTAGTCTGCAGAATGGGGAGAGGGGTTTTAAAGCCACAACTCCCACGGGCCCCCCGTTATTGCCTTTTGCTTTGACTTGATCAGCAACGTTCAGACCCATGATCTCCTCACTCCGTGCTGGAAGAAGCTGACTATTGATTGCTATGATATAGTCCTCGACCTGTGTTCCTAACCCATCGCGGGTTCCGATATTTGCGCCTTTCGGCTCAGAAAATATCTGCCCCCTTGGCTCCAAGGAGAGATGGGAGTTGAGAGCTATGCCGTTTGGGTGTCACGCTAGTACCATGACTATTCTGTCAGTAATGGGTGCTGTGCTTACGACGCTGGTGTTGGGCGTGGTAGGGGTTGGATTGGTGTGGCTTGTGCGCCGGACTCGACGGCGTTGGAAGGAGGCGGAGCATGAGCAGCTTGACGAGGAAGGGCAAGGATCATCTAGGTGGCGAGGTTGGGATTTGGGGCTTGCGTCGTTTGTTGGTCTCTTTCCTCAGTGGAGGCGGACAGAAGGTCAGCCTGAAGCCGAGGAGGAGATAAGGCCGCTTTTGGAGTAGACTCAAATCACCGGTGATGCTATATTTATGTCTATGAGCTGAAGATGGAATGTATAGGGATTGTTTCTTGGTATATTGCTATGTAAATGAGCCCAATCAAGCGATACAGTTGATCATCTCGCGTGCAACTAAAGCAATCTCCTCAGCAGTCTGCTTGCTTCTTGGAATTAAATGCCCCGCGCCATGATCAAACAGATCAGCACTGTCTGGATCACACATATTGTATAGTGCCATTGACCCATCAAGGAACGGATCCGACGCACCAACAACATGGAAGGTGGGAATAGTGATTGGTTCTTCATCATAGTCGTCAGCCGTAAGAAGCTGGCCAGTCACGGGATGCACCGGTGGCCATCCGCTGAAAAAGATCGCGCATTTAATTCGAGGCCTCCGACCAAGTTCCCTCTCTCTTCTTTGTTCCTCGAGAATAAGCGACGCGCCAACTTGGGCGCCCTCAGAGAAGCCAATCACACCATCAATGTCGTTTTCACTGTCAAGAATGCCAACCAGACTGTCCACAACCTCGACGATACACGAGAATGTGGGATCATCTGCCGCCTTTGCAGCGGCTTTGATTGCCTCTTCCGGGGTGTCGCGTTTCGGAAAATCACTCATGTTCGCGTGGACCCGTTCAGCCCCATCGACCCTGATGAAGGTATAGTTGGGTGGTGGACCGAAAAACCCGGCGAAATCTGGGGGAACATGCACCTCGGTGGCTCCCTGAGTGTAGTGGAAACTGGCATTTCCATTGGACGCGAGGGCATCAGCGAACGGACCTGGATCCACTATCAGTTCTCTTCCAACGTTCTCTTTCCAACATTCGCATCAACTGCAGCTTACCTAGCTGTGTTTGGAGAGCCTGTATATTCAACATCAACTAAATGATTTTATAACCACGTGAGAAAAAAAGGCTTGACATACCTTGGCGCTGCAATAGCCTCCTGGGAGGCATAGAAACTTCATCACAATGATCAACTGGGGAATATCTTCGGAGAAAAACGCGAGATGGAATACCAGCCGGAGTGTTCTATAAAGATACTCTCTACGCGAGAAGGCACGGACGAATTATGCCACCAGGAATCTGCCAGGATCCCCGGGGTTTTGCCTTTTGCCCCTGTGGTTGGAATGTACCAAGTACGCACCCTCGCCTTAGCAAGGGCACCGGAACAAAACACTATCCAAACCATCGGAAAGACATGGCTTGGAGTGCAAGATCAGATCTACTGATCCTGATCTGCAGCCGTGGAAGTCAAAGAATGAGAACAAATGAGTGGAGTTGATGCTTTGATGCACGGAGGATCCCATTGATGTGCCTGCGATTTGCTCAATTCGTCATCAAGGAAGACAGGCATGGGCCTTTCCAAGTCCTCTCAACCTATCATTGCTCAAATCAAGGTTAAATCCCCTGTTTCAATCAGCAACCCACTGGATGGAGATCGGCACGCGCACGCTTGGATGGTCATGCAAGGGCGGTTTTGACTCTATAACAAACTATTTTGACGCCCTTTATTATTATTTGCTGTCTGTCTTTTAGGAAGTACTTGGATTAACTAATTTGCCCATTTTGAAAGCTCCCTGGTTGTACTATTCTACACATTCTTTTCTTGCAAATCGATATTTGTTTCTTTGGACACTTGCTGGACATTGGTGTGATTACACTGCCAGGTACATAATTCAACATCTTGAAACCGGACACCGAACCTATCGAAAGATGCGCCTTCAACAGCCCTGCGGGACTGGAACACCAGTCACCGAGATCGCAAATGCCTCTTTGCACGAGATGCCCAGCGAGAACCCCGATAATGCCACCGGCGATGTGCCCAAGCGAACAGCCATCATCGGCATGTCCTGCCGCCTCCCAGGAGACGTTTCGACGGCTGAAGATTTCTGGGATCTCTGCTCTCGAGGCCGAAGTGCCTGGTCGCCAATTCCGAAGACCCGCTTCAACGCTGATGCCTACTATCACCCTGATCCTGATAGACCCGGCTCTTTCAACCCAATAGGAGCCCACTTCCTGAAAGAAGACATTGGCCTATTCGATGCACCCTTTTTCAACATTACACTGGTAGAGGCACGATCAATGGATCCGCAGCATCGCATTTTCCTCGAATGTGTGTATGAAGCGCTCGAGAACGCTGGAATCCCGAGCCATGAGATCACCGGCCAAAAGGTGGGAGTCTTTGCCGGCGGCTCATATCCCGACTATGAAATCAACAACACTAGAGATATCTCAGCTATCCCCATGTATGCTGCCACTGGAACGGCCATGGCATTGCAGGCGAATCGGATTTCGTATTATTTTGACTTGAATGGACCTAGTGTTACCGTCGACACAGCTTGCTCTTCCAGCTTGTCTGCTCTCCATCTGGCTTGTCAGAGTCTACGGAACGGTGAATGTTCGATGGCCATCGTGGGAGGATGTCACTTGAATATAATTCCAGAGCCTTTTGTCTCGATGACACGTTCTAGGTAAGTGAAATCGATCGGTCTTGAGAAACACATAAGCTAATTTTACTCCGCCCTAAAAGATTACTTTCCGACACTGGTCGCTCATACCCATTTGATCACCGCGGCACTGGCTTTGGCCGAGGTGAAGGTGCTGGTTGTATTATATTGAAATCTCTCGAGGACGCCGAGGCCGCTGGAGACGCCATCCGATCTGTAATTATCAACAGTGGCCTGAACCAGGATGGACGGACCAGAGGTATTGCAACCCCAAATGGGAAGGCACAGGAGGCATTGATTCGTCAAGTCTATAAAGAGGCACGTATAGACCCGTCCCTGACAGGATTTGTGGAGGCTCACGGCACGGGAACCAAAGTTGGTGATCCACTCGAAGCCACTGCATTGAACGCCGTCTTTGGAAAAGGAAGGACTCCGCGTCAGCCATTGCTTATCGGGTCTGTCAAATCGAACATTGGTCACACAGAAGGAACGAGTGGCGTTGTTTCAGTGATCAAAACGGCCCTGGCACTTGAGCGAGGCTTCGTACCCCCAAACTGCAATTTTGAGAAGGCGAATGACGCGATCCCCATGGAAAAGTGGAACATGAAGGTGAGAGACCAAGGACCAACTTGAAATATTAACGAACCTAGCTAAACGCCCAACTAGGTACCCAAAAAGCTGATGCCATGGCCTCGGGGCAAACCATATGCAAGTGTGAACAACTTCGGCTTTGGCGGGACCAATGCCCATGTTATTCTGCAGCGTGGTCCCAGACACGAAGGCCAACTTGCAGCGAACAACGATCCTCTCAAGCGCAAGTTGTACGTGGTCTCTGCGTACGATAAACAAGCTACTCTTCAGCTTGGAAAGTCCATTGGAGCGTATCTCGACCTTTATCCAGTGGTTTTCAACGACAGCACTTTGGATAACATGGCCTACACGCTGGGACAGCGACGAACATTCCTGCCATGGAGGTTGGCATCATCTGCAATCCTTGGACAGGAGCTGACTGCCTCGCTATCTACTGACGCAGTGCCTGTCCGTTCTTCCAAAGAGCCTACTGTCGGCTTTGTGTTTACTGGGCAAGGTGCGCAATGGCACGGTATGGGCAAAGAACTTCTGAGTACCTATCCGGTTTTCAAGCAGACCATGCAAGACGTGGATGCTTGCTTGAAATCGCTCGGTGCTACTTTCTCAATTATCGGTATGTCCCAATTCCAACACTGTCCACTGCGATGTTGCGCTAGTCTAACCTCCCACATAGATGAATTGCTTTTGACTGACCCCAGCGCAAGCTCTATCTCTGCCGCATACATGAGCCAGCCGGCTTGTACCGCAGTGCAGCTAGCGTTAGTTGCTTTGCTAACCTCCTGGGGCATTCGTCCCAAGGCAGTGGTCGGCCATTCAAGCGGAGAGATTGCAGCAGCATACGCGGCGGGCATTCTCAATCTCGAAGAATGTGTTCGTGTGGCGTACTCTCGTGGCGTCGCAGCGAACCTGGTTGCGAACGACAAGTCTATTAAGGGAGGCATGTTGGCGGTCGGAGCTAGCGCCTCAGACATTCAGCAAATCTTGGATGCGATGCGCGGCAACCAGGCAGTTATTGCCTGTGTGAACAGCGAGTCAAGCGTCACTCTGTCTGGAGATGCGGAGGTTATTGGCCATCTGCAGACTGCCCTGGACAAAGAAGGGATCTTCACACGAAGACTACAGGTTGAGGTTGCTTACCACTCTCACCATATGAAGACTGTGTCAAAGGAATATCGATCCCTGCTCGGCAAGATTTCGCCTCGGGACTCCGAGGTTCCATTCCATTCGACCGTCTATGGAAAATTAGTTCCAGGGAGCGCTTTGGATGCCGCCTACTGGGTCGATAATCTGGTCTCCCGTGTCGAGTTTGTGGAGGGTTTGAAGAGCCTTGTGACCGATGAGGAGGGAAATACACCAATCAGCACATTGGTCGAAATCGGCCCTCACCCTGCCTTGCAATCACCCGCGAGAGATATTGCCCAGAAATACGCCCCGAATTCCAACCTGCAATACCTCCACACCTTGAAACGCAAGGTAGATGACATTGAGGCTGTCCAAAACCTCGCTGGCTCGCTGTTCACGCAGGGTATGAATCTCAACTTCCAAGCTATCAACTTCCCGAATTTGAAAACAACGATAAGGAAGCCAGCTGTTTTGACAAATCTGCCCAAATACCCTTGGAATCACTCAGAAAGATACTGGTTCAGCTCACGCATAGGTGATAACCATTTCCATCGCCAATTCGCTCGCAGTGATATCCTCGGCTCATTGTGCATAGAGAATGTCGACTTTGAGCCTCGATGGAGAAATATCCTTCGTGTGGAGGACCACCCTTGGATCCGCGAGCACAGAGTCCATGAGACAAATGTGTATCCAATGACCGGGTTCTTGGCTATGGCTATGGAGGCTATCTCGCAACACGCACAGCTTCACCATATTACTCCGGGAAAGATCGACCTCCGCGACATCTTCATTAGCCGTGTCCTCGCCATCCCGGATAACTCATCCGTGGAGACAATGCTCAGCCTGAAACCAGCCCGAGCGGAAGCTCCCATCAAATCAGTCCTCGGCTGGCACGAGTTCAAGGTTTTCTCATGGGCCGAGGGCCGCGGATGGGACCAACACTGCAATGGTTTCATCATGGTCCACGAAGCCAAGGATGTCAATCCTGTGGATGGGTCTCGACAGGAACTGGAGAAGACCGTACGCTTCACCCAGCAAGCAATGAACATGCGGAATTCATGTGACGTGCCCGTGGACAGCAAGTTCCTGTACGAGAACATTACCAGTGGTGGTGTCCATTACGGTCCTCTTTTCCAAGGACTGACTGATATATCTGTGAGCAGGGATGCGAAAGCAATGGCTATTCTCCGTATCCCAGACACGAAGGCAGCAATGCCCCATCAACACGAAACTCCCTGCATTGTACACCCTGTTACACTTGATCTTTGCAGTCAGGTCATGTGGGTCCTTTGTGGTTACGGCGAGCCCGGGCCGCAAGTCACCCATGTGCCGTCGCATGTCAAGCAAGTCTCCGTTTCGTTGTGCCAAGAACTCAGTGCTGGCACTGTATTGCAACTCTATGGTAGCAAGTCAGGAAATGAATCCGCAAGCAACCCTGAGACCAACCGCATATTCGCCACTCTTCCCAGCAACCCAGCGAACCTGCTTATTGACATCAGTGGTATCACTTTGGTGCCCGTATCGAACGATATCAAAGGTTCGAAGGACACTTCGCCTGACCAGATTTGCTACAAGGTCCAATATGAGCCTTGCTTCGATTTCCTCTCTGCCGAAGATTATCGACAGCTCCCTCGCCCCGAGACTGACACCGTCCAAGGCCTTGAACGAATGCATCGACTCGAATCTGTGGCAGAGCACTACCTCGCAGAGATGGTCAAGTCTGTGACAGAAGACGAGGTCTCGACCTTCGAGCCGCACCATCAAAAATTCTATCGCTGGGCCCAGAACACTTGCAAAAGCGCGGGCATCCAGGATCCCTTGCCCCTTGACGTTCTCGAACAGAACAGAACCGTCAATGGAGCAGGCGAGTTGACGTTCAAAATAGGAGAGTTGCTTCCCCAAATTCTCAGGGGCAAGGTAGACGCCTTGACTCTGCTGCTGGAGGATGACGGAATCGATAGACACTACCGTGACCTTGACGCTCTCAAAGAGGCTTATGCAAATGCATCTGTCTGCATCGACAAGATGGCACATCAGAACCCTGAACTCAACATCCTTGAGATTGGTGCTGGAACAGGTGGTGCCACCCTACCTATTTTGCAGAGTCTGGGTGGAGACAAAGCAGGATCTACGCCTCGATTCGGGCACTATACCTATACGGACATCTCTCCCGGCTTCTTTGAAAAAGCCAAGGCAAAGTTCGAGAACTGGGAACGCCTCATGACTTATTCGACACTCGACGTGTCCGCCGATCCCACTGTCCAAGGCTTTAGTAATGGCACGTATGACGTTGTAGTTGCTTGCAACGTCCTGCATGCTACTTCCGATATCAGCCAAACAATGTCAAACATCAGAGCGCTTTTGAAGCCTGGTGGCAAGATCCTACTCATTGAGGAAACTATCCCCAAGGCACGCCACTTCCCATTTGTACTCCTCCCTGGATGGTGGCTGGCCAATGACAAATTCCGCAACGATGGGCCACTCCTCACCGTTGAAGGGTGGAGCAATGTGATGATGGAGAATGGCTTCTCTGGCGTTGACCTGTGTGTCGAGGAGTACCCTGGAGCATCTTTCCAATCTGGTTGTCTCATGACATCCACCGCTAAGAGCCCAATGACCGGTCCCGTAAACGCCGGCGATGTTGTGATTCTCGGCATTGACTCCCTCGGCAGCGTTTCTTCCCTTAGCCTCGAAGCTGGTCTCAGGAAGATGACTGGTGTTAACCCCATCAATGCCATGGACTCTGATGAGGTTGATATCACCGGGAAATGGTGTATTTTCCTTGGGGGAATGGATCGCTCAATCCTATCGCACCTCACTCAAGAAAAGTTCCAGACACTGCAGCGTCTTCTGAGCCAGGCTCGAGGTCTACTGTGGGTTGTTCGTCACAGCAAAACTGACTTGGAATCCCTTGGCGCGAACATGGCAATCGGACTGGCTCGTACTGTGAGATCAGAGACTGGCCTCCAATTCGCCACGCTTGATCTGGGAGAACGGGAGTCCATGCCCGATGCCGAAGCCGTGAGACACATGCTCAATGTATTCAACGGAGTCTTCTGCGAGACATCGCAGCTGACACAAAACGACTGGGAATTTGTTGTCCGAAATGGCAATGTTTGTGTACCCCGCTTGATTGATAACAACGAATTGAACCTCAGTGTCCAGCAAGAGACACCAGATGCGCCTCCCCAGATGCAGCCCTTCAAACAAGATCGCGCTTTGCGACTTGCTGCTGGCGACGGGAGAGGCCTTGATGAGCTTTACTTCACAGATGATGTCTCCCGCAATGGAGCCCTGCCGGAAGACCACATTGAGATCCTGGTCCACAGCACCGGTCTGAACTTCAGAGATGTCTTGATGGCCATGGGTCAGCTTCAAGGAGACAGACTCGGACAGGAATGCAGTGGAGTCGTGACTCAAGTGGGAGCTGCGGTATCCGACTTCAAGATTGGAGATCGAGTCTGTGCGATGTCACCGGGTTCCTTGTCAACTTTCACTCGCTGCCCGGCCTCTGGATCTTGGGCCATTCCCGACGATATGCCGTTCGAGATCGCGGCTTCGATTCCTGCTGTGTTCTGTACTGCTTACTACTCTCTCATTGACCTGGGACGATTGACCAAAGATGAGAGCGTCTTGATCCATGCCGCTGCAGGAGGTGTTGGCCAAGCTGCTATTATCATTGCTCAGAGCGTTGGAGCCAATATTTTCGCAACCGTTGGTAGTGTCGAGAAGAAAAACTTCCTCATGGAAACTTACCAGATCAAGGAAGAGCATATCTTCTTCAGTCGTGACATGTCATTTGCGAAGGGCATTCAGCACGCTACTGGTGGTCAGGGTGTTGATGTTGCTCTCAATTCGCTTAGCGGTGATGCTTTGCAAGCAACATTCGAGTGTGTTGCGCCCTTCGGTCGTTTCATTGAACTCGGCAAGCGGGATATCACGACAAACTCTCGATTGGAGATGGCCCACTTCAACAAGAACATCTCCTTCGCATCTGTCGACTTGGGTATCGTCAGGGAGAAGCGTCCACAATTAACGAAGCGGCTGCTGCATGATTCGTTCAAGCTGTTTGTCGACACCAACGCCCAGTCGAGGTGGTCTGTCACCACTCTTCCCATCTCAGATGTTGAGGTTGGATTCCGGGCGTTGCAAGGCGGACAAGTGATCGGCAAAATGGTCGTCCAGGTTACTGATGACTCCATGGTTAAGGTATGTTTCCTCGGCTTTAGGACAGTCACGTTTAGGGTAGATGGTCGCTAACTCAGCATACAGGTCCATCCCGCTAGAAGGGATGAAAATCTTCTTCGCGCAGACGCTTCATATATGATCGTTGGTGGAACCAGCGGGATTGGTCTCGACATTGCTAGTTGGTTGCCAGAGAAAGGAGCCAAGAATATTATTCTGGTTTCTCGAAGTGGTGTTAAGACTGAAATCGCGGAGCAAACTGTTCAAGATCTTGTTCGGCAGGGTGTTAATGTGGAAGTCTGTCGCTGCGATGTGGCAGATAAGCAGAGCGTGGAGCAAAATCTTGTTCCGCTCCTCGCTCGCATGCCTCCCGTTCGTGGTGTTGTATACGGGGCTATGGTTCTCCGGGTAAGTTTTTCAACAACACCAAATCACATCTCCGCTAACTCGTCTGTTAGGATACACTCTTTGAAAAGATTAGTTTCGCGGACTACCAGACCGTGATGATGCCCAGAGTCCACGGAATCTGGAACCTTCAACGGGCGTTGACAAGAACTAACGGTAGCGTGGATTTTTTCGTCAACCTTTCATCTGCCGCTAGTTTTGTTGGCAATATCGGCCAATCCCCCTACGCAGCTAGTGGAACCTTCATGTCAGCGCTCGCCCAGTACCCCGAGACAGCGAAGATGCGCTGCTCGACAATCGATCTGCCCATTGTGCGCGGAATTGGATATCTCTCCGACGATCAGAAGCGCGAGGAAATCGCTAAACAACTCGGCACAGAGTCCGTGGACGCAACAGAAATCCGTGGTCTTGTGACTGCAGCAATCCGCAACGAGCTCGACCTCTCATGCGAGGGACACTGTGTGGTTGGCTTTGAAGGCGTCAAATCCACACCGGTCAACGAACAGCCCTTCTGGGTAACCGATACTAAACTGTCGCACCTGTTGCGCCTCTCCACCCTCGCTGGCGCGGGTGAATTGACCGAGTCTGCACAGAATAGTACCGAGATTCCACCCGCAGTTGCTGTTCGGCAATGTAAGGCCCGCGAAGAGGCCGAGGCAATTGTTGGGACTGCAGTGCTTAGCAAGATCTCTACCATTCTTATGCGTCCAATGGAAGACCTCGATCCTGCTGCGCCTATCACAGTTTATGGTCTCGATTCGCTGGTCGCCATTGAGATCAGAAACTGGATCACCCGCGAGTTGGAAGCTAATTTGCAGATCCTGGAGATCTTGACCAGTGAATCTATCCCGGCTCTTGCTGGGACGATTCTCAAGAAATCGGGTATCCTTACTTCAGACCTGAAGGCTGAGTGGGGTCTCGATGTGGCTGAAGGCCGAACCGGCCAAGAATGAATATTTTCCCCTGTTTACTACATTCTTTGATTGAGAATATATCCTGTCAAATGTCAATCTCTTGCTATTTTTTTTTTGGCAATGTCTTGTACTCTACCACCATTTATTTTACTTTGTTTATCTTATTTTGTCGGCATAAAGATTGAAATTCAAACGTTTCCCTACAGAATTGGCTCATCGCAGAATTGGCTCATCGCTTATGGACTCGACGGCTAGCTTTATGTCGGCCGGGGTGACACATGTAAATCACATGTTCTTACGGCGAGAAACATTCCCCGTTGAGTGCGTCGGTGACTATTAGTGGAGAACAATGGGCTGCCAATGCTCTAAGCCATGTCAAATCTCCGGTTTTTACTCGGCGGTCATGGCACTAGTAAGAATATTGTTAGTCTTGTACGGGATATAAAATACCCTTGTACAACGGTTACAATATATTGGAAATCGCCCCATGTTGACCCGTAAGCCCTAGTGACATCTCTGTATTCTAGGTGGACAATGCATCTTCCTAAAGGAGGTAGAGACATGGTGGCCCCCTATATCTGTCACAATATATTAAACTGCATGTATTAACCCCACATCCCGTGTCTGACAGTTCAAATACCGGGGATTATTTATTAAAGTTATATTTTCTCTCCATTGTCTGCCTACATCAACCAAAAAGTAGCCATGGCTCACCAGGAGGTCTTTCAAGTACGATCTTTCGGCTGGGAGAACGACCTAGAAGAAGAGCGCTTTAAAGTGTCTACTTTGGACTATTTGACAGCATGTACCTACAACAACTACGCCCTATTCTTCCGACTGGAAGACGCCGACAAGAATCGAGCCGTTGATGTCTTGAAGGCTGGCCTTGAACGCACTCTGAGCCAAGTACGCCATCTTTGTGGGACAATTGAGAAGGACCCTACCGGTGGACATTCATTTGTCAAGAGAAAGGACAGTGCCGTCAAACTATACGTTCAATGGCTGGATTCTCCAGATATCTGCCAGGATTACCCATCATTTGATGAGATAGAAGAGGGAAACTTCCGTACCTCGGTATTGGGTGATCTTCAGCGATGGAGCGTACCTCCTATGACATACGGGGAGAAGCCAGAGGCACACCCAGATAACAGTCCAGTGGTGGCGTCCTATAAAGCCAACTTCATCCGTGGTGGATTGGTCTTCATTATGCACCATCTCCACTATGCCAATGATGTGATGGGATGGGCTGGGCTCACCCACCAATTAGCCGAGAACTGCTACGCAATTGTCCATCAGACAGAGTTTCCCTCGTGGGATGCTCGTTGCCTGGATCTGTCTCGTTTGACCAAGGCTGAAGTGCGCGAGGAATTGAAAGTTGATGGTCCGTCACCGCCTGAGATTCACCCTGGTCATATCCCAGCCCAGAGTTTGTTGTTCCATTTATCCAAGAAGAAAGCAGCAGAGCTGAAGAAGCTCGCTTCTCCAACAGATAACACATGGATCTCTACTTACGATGCCTTTTCTGCATTTATCTGGCGCACGGTTACGCGACTAAGGGCACCAATATTCCAACCCGATCTCTCAGCGCCTCTATTCTGGGGAGAGGCCATTGATATGCGGCGCCGATTCCACAGCCCCAAGGTCCCCCCGCGCATCCAGCAAAACGTTGTCGCCGTAGCAATGTCGTCCACGGCACCTTGCACTGCCCCAAGCGCCGCAGAAGTTATCTCAGAGTGGCCGCTGCCAAAGTTAGCCTTCTACATCCGCCAGTTAACCAACAGTGTCACGCAGGAGGCTTTGGACCTGGCACTGGAAATGGCGGCCACGGTACGCGATAGAACAGCGCTGAACACTCGGATTGATTCACAGCCACCGATGTCGGTACTCCAGACAGATCATCGCGATGCCAATGTTTCAAGTGCCAACTTTGGCTTTGGCTCTCCAGTTACATACCGCCATCTGATGGATTGTGTCACCCAAGGTGTTTTTATCATTTACCCGCCGCGAGACCTGTCTCCTGAATCGAATGACGGGCCTGAGTTCTCTCTTGCATACGAGAAGAGCCTCAAGCAGGCACTCATCGAGGACCCGGAGTGGAACCGGTACTTTGAATATAGGGGTGTCGATGCCGTGGATGCTCGTTACGAGGCTGTGTGAATGGAGTAAATTGGGAGTTTTTGGTGCGCTGCTTCGAGCAGGCACTGGAAACATCTCGGGGCCGACTGAGTAGCGTGCTCAACGACTGGAACCATCCTTCCAGACATAGTCCATCAGGGTTCTCTGATAGCGCAAGAGGAAGGTGAAGGATTGCATATTCATGAAGTATCAAAATGACCAAATAGCTTTGTGTTACGGTTTCTAGGTCGAACTAGCCTAATTCTAGATTCTCTAGGGCCGCGTGACCAGGCCAAGGGTGCGACTAGATTATACCACGACCTAGGCTGGGTTAGGTTTCCTTTAGTGCTTTTAAGGAATATTGCAGTATTTAAACAACTACTATTATACTGACGAGGGTAAATTCAAGTATTCCATCATCATGCTATAGGCGATGCATTCGTATAAAATATCTATGTAGCCACATTGCTACTGCGAATCGTAGCTTCTAGTGGAAATACCGAACTTCCAACAGTGACTCCCGCATAGACTCGATCAAATCGCTCTTGCAGGTCTTTAGGCTTTGTCCATTCATGCTCGGGATCGCAGCCAAAGCCGGAGAAGGTGGCGTCTGTGAAGTAACGTTAGCACGCTTTTAGGTCAAAATCTGCATCAATGATCTTACTGTTTCTTGTCTGAGTCTGTAAATGCTCCTCTCGCGTGTAGAATACTCAAGTTATTGGCAAACTGGATGTCGCCTTTGTGGAAGTCCAGCGATATAGCGTGTTTCTCGGCGGTGAAATGTACGGCGTCTAGAGCTTCTGCTTGAGCTTCACTCAACGGAGGAATATTGGCCGATCGTTTGCAATCCCAATATCCAGTCAAGTTCCTACGCGAGTATTGAATGACCAGACGCTCGGGATCGCAACCGGTGGCAGGCTGGTAGTACAGTAGCGGACGCAGCTTGTACTCATCACCGGCTGGGGCAAAGCTAGACAATGGGCTTATATCAATACTTATATCGAATTGGCTTGGACGAAGTGCAAATAGGAAGAGGAGAGACTTACTCATCAAAAGGCCAAGGCTCGGAGAGAGTCTTGATTAGGTCGGGACGCGTCGCAGCCAGAATGTTATAAACGTGACACGTGCTAGCAATGTAGCTCTCACCACCTGATTCACCTTCGCTGAGGCAGAAGAGGGCAATAACATCGCCGGAATCGGTGTGGAAAACTTGCTTCTCTGCGGTGACCACTGGTCCAGGTATGTCCTTCGAGCTGCAGGAGTGACTGAGGTCCTTGACATGAGCAACAAGGACATCAGCAGGGTTCCCTTGCCATTTGTTATCTTGGCGACCGCGAATGGGTGCAACATGCGATGAGAGACCGGCATAGATGATCACGTTTTCCTCGCGGGTATAGGAATCCACAGGAAGACCACGAACAACTTTAAAACCGTGGCCGTTGTGGACCTCGTTCGAGATCTCACGCAATACAGCATGCAACTTGGGCAACGGGAAGGTCTCTGGTGTTAGCTCGCCCAGTGGCTTGTTGAGCGCTATCGAGAGCCAATATGTTAGCGTAGATGTAGCAATGTAGCCAGGGCAAATGAAGCATACACTTGAAGTGTCGGAGAGCATGGTTGATCTCATCGAGGTCCTCGACAGTCAGATAGTAATCCCAGTTGTAAGTGGCCGCCAAAGACTTGCCCTCCCAAACAAGATCGCCAGATAAATTTGGCGGGAAGCCCTCGGGGAGGTGTTGGTCGAGCTTCTCAGTTTCTTGCCTGCGCTTGCCGCGAGCCAGGTACTGGTCATGGTTGGGCATATACCCAAGGCTGGCATTTTCAGCACCAGAGACAGTCATAGTGTCAGTGTGTTGCACTCGTTCTTGCTAGTCTTGGAATGAGAAAGAATGGCCGTTGCCGCAGCTGGATGTCTTCTATAAAAATAACCCGAATGGACTACGGGTGGAGACACAATAGTGTCGCAATAATGGCCTTTTAAGGTGACATAACTTTCTACCAAGGCTCTCATCTCTTTGGCCTCCACGAATAACGAAAAGGTGGACGGCGTGGTTAGGGCAACGAAGTCGGAGTACAAACCGGAGTCGGCGTGAGCATCGGAGTCGCACCCACGAAGTGGGGTAACTGCGACCAAGGACCAATTGGAGTCCCCCTTTTCAGACCGAACAAAATCATTCACACCGACCACACCGACCACACTCAATTCCTTCGAGACATCTACTCCGCAATGCCAACTCCGAGCTCTCGTCGCTTGACGTCAAAGTCCGGAAAGCTTCCGGCATGTGACCCATGTCGAGCGATGAAACTGAGATGTGACCATGGAAAACCCAGTTGTTCCAGGTGCAGAGAAAGAGGCCGGGCTGCTAGCTGTTCATACCGGCCTAGACCTTTCAAACGGCCTTTGAGTCGGAGTCGCAATCATACGTAAATGACCCAGCCTCTAACGCCCCAATGTGGCTAGTCCTGAATTCTTCTATTAACCATACGAAACAATCTATAGGCCTCTAGATGATAACGATGCCACTGTTACGTCCAATTTAGAGGTTCCTGGAGGCCCGTCGGTTCAATACCCTAACCCGGGCTACTTGGGCTCATCCAGCCATACGGCATTCTTCAACCAGCTGTCGTTTCAAACAGAGCCAGAGGCTGGCGTGGTGAGTCGACAGAGGGAACTTGGTCTAACCACCGAGAAGGAATGTGTGGTCGACGACGTCTGCATCGCAAGGGGCGCAGAGCTTATTCTTGAGCTCCACCGCGAGACTGCGCTTTGGACATTCACCCGTCTCTTCCGGAAATGGGTTTCAACGGGAACAAACCTTGCTTTAGCTGGCCCCCTCACCGGTCCTTGTGCATCCACAGTGGACTACACGCTCTCGAAATGCGATGGAACAAGTGCAACCGCCCGGGATATCTCCAAAAGTCTCTTTCGTCATTCTTGCCAGCCCATCTCTTCAAGCCAGGAAACGAGCTTCGATGAATACTGCGCCAATTTTTCTGGAGAAAAAGCTCGATGGGAAACCCTTGGTATATTTTTTACCGCCATCTGCCGAGCCTCCGTAGACCTGGCTTATGCAGAGCCATATTATGGTTCAGAGCAACAGCGACGTAAGCTCCAAAAGCTTGCGCTATCGTACTCGGATCGATGTTTGGATATTTGTTTACCACTGGATTGTATGAACGACCTACAGCTTTTTCTGCAATACGAGAATTTTATTTCTCATTCACAGGTAGATGGTGACCAAAGTAAGTGATTTCTGTCTCAGACGTTATTGAAGAGAGGTTTTGACCACTATTCCAGGCTACCTCTCCTGGCGGAAACTAGGAGACGTTGCAGCCTCACTTTACGCTCTTGGCTACCACCAACAACAAACAGATTCATTTTGCACCGCCCCTCATTTCGTTCGTGATCTTCGTCAAACAGCGTTCTGTCGAACATACTCTGCTGATAAGAATGTGTCAATATTTCTCGGCCGACCGCCACGAATTTTACGGAAGTTCTGCCACTTCGACCTTCCGGGAACACCTACGCAGCCCGCTCAAAGAGCTTCTCGAAAGCCAGCGGTCTGGGATCCTACCGAGAAGCCGAACTTTGCGACAGACTCGAAGTGGGCTGCTCTATGTGGAATATTGAAGGAAGATATATTGGATCTCTTTACCGAGGAAAACTACGAGGAAAGATCACGGCGGGGACAGTACGTTTTCAATATCAGCCCCACGACTTGTTAACTTATTATTTATTCATATTCAAGATTCATAGAAGCCGATACTCATGCTCAATGGAATGCCATTCCTGAAAACTACCGCCTCCAATGTAGTCTCAAAGCATGTGACCGGCGACCAGTGGAGCGTGACTTTATGGTTAATATGAAACTCAATTATCTTCACATACATTTCCTACTGCGACGGTCGTTGCTCCGCCCGCTGTCCACGGATGCGGCTCCGGAATTGTTCAGTATTTCCAAAGAAATGCTTGGTCTTGTCGTCGAGGCGATTATGCTTAAAGACCAGATCATCAACTCCGGCACGTCACTGGTGTGGAAGGTATGTTAGAATCTTGTCCTATGAGTTGAATTATTTATTGAACATCCCAACCTAGGTTGTATACTATGGATTGTCAGCGGCCGGGCTAATATCTCTCACCCTTGCCAACCAATCATGTACGAATGAGTTGCTCCAGACGGACATGCCCAAGGTCTTCCGAGACCTCAGTATCCTTGTGGGGGAGGTTGAAAGTGGAACATTGGTATATGTTGACTCGCCCAACTATGACTTGCTTTGTCAGGCGACTCAAACAATCAAAAGTCTACTCAGCCGGATGATTTGCCCTTCGCACATATCACATAATATGGAAAGCACATCTGGGAATCAAGGACTGGGGCATGCAGGCTCTGAAGATATGGCAAACTGGACTGGCGAGAATTGGGCGTTATGGGATGACAGCGGTTTCTATGATTTTGAGATGAATTTCTGGCACGGTCTTGCGGCCCATCCATTCCTTAACGGTTAGGAACTCATTAAAATTGATTCACCTAGATCCAGCATAGCCTAGTATCTTTCTCCACATAGGTTGCTATTTTATAGCCGTAGCTTTGACTCTCGTAGTCTATCGTTGGCGGGATTCTACGTATCCCAAAAAAGAAGAAAAAGTAAGAAAAGAAATACTAGACAGCGCGGGTCATCTGGTGGAGAACCTGAAGGCAAGCTGTTGATTGGAGGGGATGTCATGGGGCATGAAGGTTTCCGTCTGGACTTTGACGGAAAGACGATCAAGATCCCATCGTGTATGAGGATTGAGATACCGATTTCTATACACTCTAAACCCCATCACGCTGCGCAGCGTGCAGTCTACGCTGCGGAACATACAGTCATTCCTCCGCGTTCGGTCGTCCGTGTACCAACACGGGTCCAGACAGACAGCGCTTCCCGAGGATCGCGAGTATGTATTCGAGGGTCGTCATCGCCAGGCCGCATTCTATTCCCACCTAGTTGAAGCAAATTTCTCTTGGGTCCAAGCAGTCAATGACACATGCAACCCCGTCACTCTGCGTCGGAGGGAGCGTATCGGTACCCTATACGAAGCCGACATGCCGATGGCCTGCGCGGTAGTTCTGGAAGTTAATTGGTCGCCGGGCAGAGATCATGCGGGCAAGGAAGAGACACGGAGCATCTCAGAATTGTTGCCAGACTGATGGCCCTTTCGCCTCTTGCGGCTCTTTCGGCTCTTTCGGCTCTTTCGGCTCTTTCGGTGGTATATGGATGGTCGTCGGGCTTTCATATCTCGTCATCTCCATGACGGTGGACCCCAATCCGATGGGGCTGCAGATGATGATGCTCCTAGGAAATGCAAGAAGGGTTGAAGAATGAAGTTTACGGCTGATGTTCTTTTACTTCGCTCTTGTCTGAACGAACTCGTGTTTCGCCTCGCGCTTCACATTTACTTTTTCTCTTGTTCCATGTTGGTATCTCAGCCCGAACGATATACTAGAATCACTCACAAGGTTTCCCGACCGCGCGCTACGCGGTCTTCCATCCTTGTCGTAGGACACAGGAATAGAAAGGTAGTGGCAGAATACCCGGAGGCGGTAGATGGGTCAAAGTCTGATGATTGGTCAACGGACAAAATACGGAACGGTGATTGGACAAAAAATAAGGTTCGCTATTTATGTCTTAGACGTTTTAGATTTATGTTTTAGATACAGATCATATGATCTAAGAATAACTTTATATTTGTGGAGGCAGATCAACATGGGGCCGATCATCTAAGTACTCTGTGGCTGGGGTTGTTCAGGGGCTGTGTCTTTTACTGAGGCAGTACCATAGAATAGAAAAGGGCACTCGTATTGAAAATGGACTGCCAAGACTGACTCTTCCTAATCAAGTTAGGCGACTGTGCCAATAGGGATCTACTTAGACGATTTGTTTAATAGATAGGCCTAGTTGCCTATAAAATCGTTTGAACGGTTTGAATTCTGATTTATATATATTGTATAGGGGGCAATTTGACGTTTTTTATAACTAGCTTTTATAGGGGGTAGAGACTGTTTGAACTATGTTGCGACTATAGTACGGGGGTGTCAGGAAGTCATATCACGTAACCTGGTCTCCCAGTACTTTAGTTCTACAGTAGATAGTTCCTTTCTTCTCTCCTCAACGCAATACGACAATTTTTCTAGTACACTGTATTCCTCAGTAGATTACTGGCTACATTGTCTCACACTATTGACCCACTGATATGTCTCTCTCATCTCGAGCCGCCCTCTATGACCTCGGACCAAGGCTCCTGAGAGACATTTGGACACTCACTAGCATCGCCATCGCCATAGTCGCCTTGAGGGTGGCAGCAAAAATAAAGATTCGGAAATTTGGCTGGGATGACATTCTCATGGTTTTAGCATTGGTTAGCCTATTCACGTCATGTCTCGGGTTTATAATGATTTGAAGATCAAAACTGACCTGTTGTCTGAGACTTAGTGTCTTGCTATAGTAGGATCAGCTCTGATTACTGTGGGCATCAAGTATGGGTTTGGTCGCCATGTTTGGGACCTTGATACAACTACAGTCGTTCCCAAAGTTATCATGTTCGACTACCTGACACAGACGTTCGGCATTGCTGGTGGTACTTTGGGTCGCATCTCCTTCATTGTCTTTGTCATTGGGCTACTAGGCACCAAAAGATCACATAGAGTGATACTGTGGATCATAGTTGGGTTACAGATCTTGACTAATTTGATATTGATCATCATTCTATTTGTTCAATGCCCGGGACATTCGTCTGCCATCTGGAATCAGAACGGGAAAGATAAATGCTGGGATGTCCGCATCCAAGCATACTACGGGTATTATCAGGGATGTACGAGCTTCCATTCATTGCCCTGACCTACACACGATTGAGACTAATCATCGACTCCGAACAGCACTTAACTCAGCGACAGACCTTTATTTGGCGGTTTTTTCAACATACATATCCTGGAGTTTGAATTTGAAGTTAAGGGTCAAGTTGGGCTTGGTCGTACTCCTTGGATTGGGCATTTTGTGAGTGATTAGTTCTCGGACCCTATCTTAAGAGAAGAGAGACCGGTCTAACATGTTATCTCAAATTCAGTGCAATGGCAGCCTCCGTCATGAAAGCAGTACAAACCCAAGTCCTTGCACACGCAGACGATGATCCAACCGTCGCAACCGTCAACTACGATCGCTGGCTATACATCGAAGCCTACTTGGTCATCATAACGGCGTCGATACCTTGTATTAGATCGTTATTACGATCTGTTCGAGGGCCGAGGAATTTAACCGGGGGGAGCGCATACGAGTTGAGTTCGCCATACGCTGGAAACTCGATACCCACATCTAGATCCCGGAGGTGGACACCGACAATAACCGGAAAGTCGATGACACGTATCTCTGATAACTCTAGCACGGATGGTATTTTGGAATAATAATGAGATTGATGGAGTACATGAGATGACAGAGTCGAAAAAGTCGATACATGTCTGTGTATAAAATTCCCTAGATATTGGGTTTGAAATTCTACGATACAATGAATGGATATCACAAGTTAAAATGTCTTGTCGATTAGTATGGCTTCAAAGTGAAAGATGATCGAAAGCGGGCAGTAATCTCGAGGATACGAGATTGGCATCACCGCCCCCAAACCTCACCTGGGCACCGCGCCGCCTAAACAAACCCCAAGGCTGCGGTCGAGAAGTGAATACAAGGCCTAATGTGGCCCTTTTCAACATATCCAGAGAAGACAGCGGGTGACGTAGCCGGAAAGACGTTCGACTACATCATAGTCGGTGGTGCGTATCAACATTCCCCCTGACCAAAAGCCACCAAATCGACTAATCCAAAAACAATTCCCCAGGCGGTACGGCAGGATGCCTAATTGCGCACCGCCTTTCCGCTACCCCAAACGTCTCAGTCCTAGTCTTGGACAAGGGTCGCGTCAACGCCGGGGTTCTCTCACGGATCCCACTACTCGGCATCCTGCAGAGCGGGGTCGTCCGCTACCACGCCGAACCCAACGCGCACCTGCGCGGGCGACATGTGCAACTTCTTGCTGGCGAAATGCTGGGTGGTACCAGTCGCGCTCACTCTATGGTATGGAGTCCCGGCGGCCAGCCCGAATTTGACGGCTGGGCACGTGAGCTTGGTTTGGACGAATGGAGGTGGGAGAAGGTAGCGCCGGCTTTTGCACGGGTCGAGAAGGCGATTCCGCGCAAAGGGGCAGGTGATCTAGGACTCATGTCGTATGTAGATGCGGCGATGGAAAGAGTAGGATTGGATGATGGAGGGGGAAAGCGAGGCACTCAGCGATATACACGCAGCGAGGTCTCGGTTGATGCATATGGAAACAGGGTCTCTGCATTGACGGCATGGCTGAATGCCTCGGTTGTGAATGAGAGGAAGGGGCGACTGACGGTGTGTACAGGCGTGACGGCGACGAAGCTTGAGTTTGAGGATGACGGGACGAGGGTTACAGGCGTATGGATTAAGTCTGAAGGGGGGGCGGATATTTTGGTCAAGGCACAACAGGAGGTGATTATCTGTAGCGGCGTTTTCGGTACGCCGCGGCTGCTAATGCAAAGGTTGGTCGCGCTTTCCAGATAACCTCACTTTGTGATGCTAACAGCGAGCAGTGGCATTGGCCCCAAGGACCATTTATCCGCTCATAAAATTCCAGTGATGCATGATCTCCCCGCAGTGGGTGCGAATTTGACCACCCACATCCTTGTACCAGTCATGACAGAGCTCCCACTCAAGCACACTCTGCATATCATTCAGACGGTGGCTATCTTATGGCACTTTTTGCTGTGGCTCTTCTCCGGGACTGGAGTGCTTGCCTCTAATGGTCAATGGGGCGCCGCATTTCTACACTCGGATACAATCAACGACGCAACAATGACAGTCATACCTCCTGAAGACGACGAGAAGGAAGTGACCGATCTTGAAATCCTGATTGCCCCTCTTAGCACGCTTATCGAGTATGGTGTCCCCGGAGTGCCCTGTATGACGTGGTACGCGGCTCTTGTGCAGCCCCACACCACAGGCAGCGTTGAGCTGTCGTCTAGCTCTGGCGCGAAATCGCCCCTGAAGATTACACTCCCGTTGCTGACCGACGCTCGTGACAGCGCCCGGTTGCGGAAGGCGGTGCGGTTCGCTATGCGGTTGGCAGATGAGTTTGCAGGACCGGAGGTCGGGTATCCAAAACCGGCGCCGTTGACTATGGCTCCCGGGATGGGGTTAGAGTATTTGGACGGCCTTATGGACAAGAATAAGAGCAAGAGCGAGAAGAGAAAGCTTACAAGGGCGTTACCACCACAGAAGGACGCTTGGAAAACTGTGACTGATACAGACATTGATGAGTATATAAAGAGGTTGGTAACAGGGAGCTACGATCCTGCTGGCACGTGTCGGATGAGTCTTAAAAAGGAAGAGGGCGTAGTAGATCAGAGCCTGAAGGTGTATGGAGTGCGCAACTTGCGAATTGCTGATGCAAGTGTGCTACCCCGGTGTGGGGGTGCTTCAATCTCGGCGTCCATTTACATGATTGGGGAGCGGTGCGCTGAATTTGTCATGAGAGAGGATGGTTTTTCTTCCTAGATATGCTGGAAGATTATTTACTATAATTTGTGTGGAGTAGGCTTGCCTGTCGGCCAAATTTATGCCCCTCGCACATGTAATAAATTATCTCTCAAATTCATGAACAGACATGGGTGATCGCTTGGTTGCTATTGCATCTAACACGGAGGGTGACGCCAAGAAGGGTACAATCCAATAAGTTGCGCGGCCCAAATTGTCACGTCGAGGATGGCTGAAGCTCTCGATACTCCTTCAAATCAGAAAGATTATAATATGGTACATGGAAGACGGAAAATGGAAGCACTTCCCAAACTCCAGCCGCCATATCAGCGGCATCGCCATATATTTCCACAGAATGGAACATTCCCGGGTCCACAATGAGAAGATCCATCACTGCCAGCGCTTGCGCCAGCCCCCACGTGTTCCCTATCATATGAAGACACTGTATCACCCATCGACGCTGTGGGTGAGTTGGCCCCTCAACCATGCCGGCAATAAATAGGGGCCATAGCATCATGAGACCGCCAAGGTAGCTCTCTGGTGGAAGTATAGGCGATCCTGGAAGCAATTCCGAGTTACAGGCACCCAGATGAAATGGGGAACTGCGGCAGATATCGGCGCCGAGACGACGGATGGTTGAACGCAGAGACTTGCTGTATAAGCGTAAATCATCGGACAAAGATGTAGGCGAGCTGCTGGATAGCTTGTGGATTTGTGACAATATAAGCTCACTGACAAGAATGCGTGCGCAACGGTAGTGGTTCCAGCAATTGGCTGCCCAGATGCCTGGATAGATGTGATATTCATTGTTGTAGGGTCGAATTCCGTGACAGCAGCGTTCAAAGGAACGGTCTCGCGGCATGAGTGTATGGCTACTGTATGTAAAATCCGGTGGCAGAGCAGCCAACCAGGCAAGAAGGTCTGCTTCGATGGCACAGGCCGCACCGAGGATCTCTTGGGGATCTGTCAATGTTTGTGTGTGAATATTTGCACGTAGATTCGAGAGATGGCCGATGATTAACATGATTTTAGTACCAACGGCATTTTTTATCTGAGGGATCATGTCGAGCTTTGTAAATTCCAGTAGAGAGCTGGGTACAAGTACATCGCGCTGGAGACAACTTATGATCTATGAATGGATTAGTCTTTCCTTCACGCCTCTAGGATTGTCTCTCACGCACGATCTGATACCGTAAGTGTATAAAAAGCCGAATTCCTACTTCGCTTTGCAATTGTGTAGCTCCCCGGTACTGTAGTAGAGCTGCCGCTCCACGAATATGGTTCGTCCACCCCTCGATGCCCTGCGGAGCCCTTGATACGACGATCTGCTAATGTGGGCATTTGCATTCTTTTCTTGGGCGGGAGAGTACTCACTTCATACAAAGCTAGAAGAACAACCGCACCGAGTGTTTGGTTTGTCTTAGCTTCATCGGCATCGGCAAGCGCCTGATTGACTAGCTTGAGAGCATATCCATATTCCCGGTGCGCAGCTTGGCTCAGCGACGCGACTCGTCGAATACGCGAGAGCATGGCGCTGGCAACCGCCACGATGCTGGATTGTATAGCCCGCTGGCATGGTGAGCCACTGGACTCCATGAGGAAATTGGTCAAAATGTCTGTTATCAGAACATTTCCGGGAATGGCGTGCGACTGAAGAAAGAAGCAAATAGCCTCCTGCTTCGAAATTCCTGTGTTGGGGTGTGTCCTCATAGGACTCTGCCTGGCCTGGCACATCCAGAATTCGTGCCTAAGATCAGAACTGAAATCAAAAGCTAGGTCTTCTAAGCCCGTGGATGAGCTTGTGGTAACAGAGGACGCAGCACTTCGTCCTAGGAAAGTAGAACGAGACGACCGGGGCGGCATTCGGTGTCTAAAAGAAGACGATGGGGTAGAAGCCGTAGAAGAAGACTGAGAGGAACGCGCTTTGCGCACGACGGATTCGGTCTCATCGCGGAACATCATCGCCAACTCATCGCGATACCCGGGACATTCTCGGTTCCTTCGAGTGCATTCCCCGCAGGACGGTCGGGTCTGGTCGCATCTGATCTTGCGCGAGCGACAGTTTCCGCAACCTTTACTAGGCTTACCATCATTTACCATAGTGTAAATGGTCTCAATAATGACAGTAGTAACAGTGGCAATAGTAGTAACAGCAAAATGTTAATGATTTTGGAGGATATCGATCGGGGTGAAGCTGGCCTAGAGGCTCAGCCCCACGACATTGGGCTGAGAACAAGATCTAACCCGCACAGATCAAAGACCTGAGACTTTGCATTAAGTAAGTCCACAGGTGTCCACAGGCATACGTAAACAGACAACTGGCACTCAAAAAGCTTGGACTCTTACAGAATCTAGACTAGTAGTATCAATACAATTTAATACCTCTATTATGTATTCCCCTATACAAATTCGAGGATCCTAAAATCATAAGATAGTATTGCAATTCGGACTACTTTAAATATATAATCACCTTCTCTATCTATAAACAAACCATAGAAATCAAGTATAACCTAACACTTAACACTATTACCGCTTATTAACTATCTTCTTCTTATTTTCCCTATTATAAATAGGATCTAATAAGTAAGGGGTAGATAATTCTATAGGGATAGAAAAGAAGGCATAAATATAGCTTTATTTCTATATATTAAGAGATTAGACAGTTTTACAATTATATTTTGATTCATACCTTTTGTGAAAGATTCCCAAGTTACTACATGCTGTTTAGTATATTACTTCAGTAGTATATTGTTCAACAATTAGTTCGTTACCACTGTACTATTTACTAGTTTTTTTTTAGCTCGTAGGGTCGTATATATTCTCCATGTCAAGACCTTTTTGACCAATAGCCGACTGAGATCACTCGCTTGACTTCAAAGCAAAATCATACCAGATGGTATTATAGTCTTATATCATGACAACTCGGGTATTGTACTTGAGTGATTCTCATATACCAATATAGGGGTATTCTTCAAATCTAAAGTTCCATAGAGTCTTCGCCGAATCATCAAACCCATAACCTTTGGAACTGGTAGCCCCAATATGCTGCAGTAAGGACGGGACCACCGCCCAGCGTGTCCATCCCTCGCGATCTGCGATCTTCTCCACCATCATGTCCACCAGCCAATCGGTCGTGAGGTCTGTCCGCTCAAGAAAGTCGGGTATGATAGAACGAGGAAACACGAGGCCCTGCGAGCAGCATCCGTATCTGTTCATCTCATGGACGCCGGGAGAGATGGGCCACATTGTCTGTTTTCCCGCCATAAAGTGGAGCGCGATAGCGGCGGGGATGAAAACGCAGGACGTGGTCCAAATCGCGCTCGCTGGAAACGTCTTCAGCTCGTGCTTGAATACTCGTTTGGCAGCCACCATCATCCCTGTAAGCAATGCCCAAATCGCGAACGACCAAGCCAAATATCTCGGCCACTCCTCCGAATTCCAGCCAAGGAGGTCATCGACGTAGAAGAGTCGCAGGTAGATCCATCTCTCATTTGCGGTCCGTTGCTTGACGATATCGAGGCCCTGTAAGGCGGATGGGAGCCAGCCCTTTACCGCTAACGTATCGTCCTCGATCATCGCCACATACTGCGCGCCAGTATCGTAACAGTCCTGCATCAGACGCGTATAGTCGTAAATCGTCTTGTTTCGGTACCAGCCGTCCGCCTCCCATTTCTGTATACGCTCGAAGTCGGGATTGTCTTGTCGGTACGTCAGTACGCGGTCTGGCAGTGTCTCGATCCACTTTTCCGAATAGATTGGATGTTGCGATGGGTCTGTGTTGCCGATCAGAAGGTCCAGGAAGATGCTCTCCCTCTCCGCCTCGGTCAGACCGGCCAGGAGGGATGCCACTGTCAAGCCCACATATTGCTCTCCCCTCCGACGGACAGTCGCTATTCCAACACAGATGGTAGGGACCCCGTTTTCCGGCCTTGTTGGTTGATCGATGGTACCGGCATCACGCAAAAATTCCTCCGCCTCTATAATTCTTGTTGACGAATATCGCCGCTCGTAGGCCCGAATGGGGTTGAAAAAATAGGATGTGGGATCTCGATAGCTAGCGAAATGATAGTAGACGAGGGAGAGAAGGTAGAGGAGGGAGAAGGTGTAAAATAAGAGGCCGGTGGTGGATCTGGAAACTCTGCCAAAGGGAAGAGGGCGCAAGAAATCAGCCATGTCCACTTCAACTCGTTCGAGCGAAAGGCATATGGGAAGAGGCAATCGGTTCGGTCGGTGCGCAATAACGAGAACGTGTGTCGGGTGGTCACAGGGTCCAAAGAGGGAGATATTTTAACGCATCAAGCTCGCACAAAACAACGGAGTGCTAAATATTAGGAATGACGTGTATCTGTAATCCATCGGAGCCCTAGAGAAGGTTAGGGATATAAAGGGGAAGATTTGAGATGGAAATCCGGGGATCATGTTGGGAAGACCAGGGTGGACCAATGAGAGGGGCGGTGGGGCTAGGTGAGCCGCAGTTCGTAGATCTAGAGATCTACCCTACATTTGTATGTACAGTAGAGGTGATCCAATCTTCCCCGTCATCAATCGATTTTATATCCTCAACACATCCTTATTAATAATGTGACTTTAGAGAGATGGAGTGGCTGTTTGATTGTCCCATACATAGTGCTTCCCTACCGAGAGGAAGTGAAAAGGAGAAAGACAGCCCATGTAACCAACAAAATCAAACCACTTCTGGGATGAGACAGGGGATAACGCTTCTCAAAGGCCATGAAGCCCATGGCCCAGAGATTTAAGACATGACGCAAAATAGAGGATGGTCAGGATCGTAATTGGTGATGTTTAGACCCTGTTTGTGACAGATTGGAGCCCGGGGGAAGGGGGAAATGAAACCGACGAATGAAAGATTACGTCGAAGAGGACCAGACCTATCCTGAAAGATAACACCATACTACCCGGGTACCTATCAGAACTTCTGGACAGAGTACGAAAGCAGACGTAGCCCCATGTAGGAAATTCCTCAATATAGACTTAGGGAATGGTCCAGATTGCGCGTGTGAGGAAGTCTCGGGAATGGTAGTAGCCTTCACAGATTGTAAAACCTCTGACAACTCGGTGGTAACCCATCTGGGAACTTTGTCTTTCAATGTGAACAACATAACATTGACAAGAGTCGCCCAAGACTGGGTTGCGAAACGGAAAATCCCTCCGGCCACAATATTGCTTTGAATAAATAAATATTGTCTCTTCCTCTTTAGTTGCCTTGGAGCTCCTTTCCTACGCTCCACCCGAATCCCTTTTTTGGGTGATCTTTGTCCTCTCTCTCCTTTAGCTGACTTTCGACGAAGATGTGGACACCTCGTGCTGCGTTTAAAAAAGCTAAAAGCGATGCCAGCGCTCTCAACACGCTCGGCGACGAACTAGAAGAGCCTCCAAAAGTCATCGTCACCGAATCAGCGCTCACGGCACTGCGACGCTGTACCTGCCACCTGATCACTATCCTGGTCACCATCACAATCATAACCTTGAACCTGAAAGGCGCTTACTTGGGAGCCGATCTAATGTCGCCAGTGAGGTCTGAGACCATCAACCTCATGTTCCTCCAGTTGGCTGCAAAAGCCCACGAGATCATGGTTGTGAATAGTCTCGGCCTTATTGTTCTACACTTCGTCCGATCCGAGCTGCTTTTTGGGGATGGACTGCCTCTCGGCCTGGTAGGCTCCGGCTTGAGCTTCAATAACTTCGAGTACTTCTTTAAGAAAGAGTTCTATGGCTCGTTGAAATACATCGGCGATCATGGAAATAAAGCTAGGAGGGTCATGTTTGTCACGGTCGTCATTGTGGCTGGGCTCACGGCTGCACTGGCTGGACCCGCAAGTGCGGTGCTCCTCGTACCCAAATCCCAGGACTGGGCCGCTGGAGGCACTCGCTTCTATTTGAATGGTTCGGAGACCGACTTCTGGCCAGCCGACTTGTCGGGAAACTTGTCGGAGCTTCGGTCATTTTGCAACGGCAACGAGTCGACTCATCTGGGAATCTGTCCGGCAGGTGGGTTTCACTCTCTATGGAAGCATTGGGGAACTGCCAATTCCACCGACTTCCGCGCGCAAGATGTTCGCTCTTATGCGAAGGATCTCTCTGGCTCGAACTTCTACTGGCCGGTATCCAGCGCTTCGTCTCAAATCCCTCCTCTCTATGCGTTAGGAAACAGCAAAAAGGGCGTCAGTGATGCAACAACGCTCATTCAACCACATGCAGCAGCTGTGGTAATTCTGGAAAAGCTCGCAACCAATTGGTGGAAGGCTTTGGTATCGCAACGAGGCATGTCTCCCGATCAAGTTGATGACCGGATTATTTCTGCCAATGCCAGGAGTGGGATTACTGTCGTCCGCTGCGAACGCCCACAGGAGCTGCTGTACTCAGACAACGCCGTGCACTTTCCATCTATCGATGGTCGATTCCACTTCGCCAACAGCTTACCACTTGCCGTACACAGTCTCAACAATACTGCTGTCGATCACTTGCGATTCCAATGGGTTCACCTGCCAGCTGAATTTGGTGCAGCTAGTATTGGAGGAGTGCTTGAGACACCGTGGGAATCCAACAAGTCATCTAGAGTTGTGGTCAGCTGCACAGCTCAAGCTGGATGGGTCCCAACGACGGTGTTCACCGACAAGTACACTTTCTGGACCGGATGGTACCCGTGGAACATTCAATATGGCGATCGCACGCCTGCATGGTCCGCCACGTCACAAGCCGCTAGTAATGGCCGAATATCTCTTGGGGATGATTGGCTCAATCTCCTGACGCCTCCGACAACCTCTCCAAATGTCGGCTCCTGGCGACCATCCACGATTGAGAGTATCCTCCTCAATGCTGGCCTAGGCTCCTCTCCTAATGCAATTACCGCAGACTGGCTTGACCAGCGGTCTGGAAGTCAAGACAAGGTTGCTCTCGTTGAAGCCATTATTTGCAGCGTGATTGTGGACGGTCTCAGTCGTACCGGAAGTTATCGAGCGTTCAATACTTCAGGAGCAAGCTCTCAGTGGACGCTAGCAAATTACAACCTTTTGCCTGACTTTGAGAAACGGATCCTAAGAAACAAACTTGCCTTGGAAATTCCCGCCATCAACCCCGAGAATCTCTCAACAATTGAGGCGAGCATGAAAATAAGCGGTTTCTCATTCAAAGGCTCTCTGGCAGCATATCTTGCCATGACAGTCCTCCTCATTCACCTCCTTATGGCTACCGTCCATGTTATATACGTCATTCGTAGCAGCCGCACCTCACGCAGCTGGGGCTCGGTTGCCGAACTCATCGCTCTCTCGCATACCTCCCAGCCGGCATTCGATATTTTGGCCAACACCAGCGGCGGGATTGAGAGCCGCAAAACCTTTTTGCAAATGGCAAAAATTAGAGTGAGGAACACTTCCAACTTGCCAAGCCATACACATCATGCGCATCATGAACATGTTGAATTGTTGTTTGAGAACTCGGCCTGTACTAATCACCAACGGAATGCCTCTGAGCATGAGCTGGACGAGGTACACAATGAATTGTCGCGTCATGGTGCAACGTGGCCTCTGAATATAGCCGAAATCCCAACATATACTGGTTTGGATTCTTGCAGTATGTCAACTTCTGTAGAGAGGCTTGCTGACAACGAGGAAGCAACGGACATCGTTCGGCCCAGACGGCAATATGGGTGAATCTTTATATGACATGGCGAGCTAATGGTGTTTTCTGAAAATGGTGGTTGAACGAATAATTTATGGTGTGCCAATATACTTAGAGAATTAACACAGCATTATCATATAAAGCGTTGGGATCCGTGGCTATACCCTGCGTCAACTAACCTACTCGGCGATTTATATATATAGCTGGCCGTGCCCCTGGGCTCATGGTGATACTACGTCATATCGGAGAATGTGTAGTCGAACAGTGGGAACAGGGTAAACGGTGCGAGAATATTATGTCCAGATATATGGAATACTCGACCTCTTAATACCATAAAAATACTCGGGAGGTCTAGGGCTAAACTGCTAAATGGGGGAGCTAACCCCAAAAGGGATAGCGATGCGAGGACCAATCAGCTCGGGAGAACTTGCATCCAACTTCCAAGTTTGCATATATCAGCCTCTACATTTTGTTTTCGAGTCAGACACAGGGGTAAATAAGCTGATTGTCATTTTCTACAACTGGCGGTTGATGCGTGGGAAAGTGCTCAATGGTCAAATCCAATGAGTCAGAATACCTAAATATCTCGAGACGTTTACTAGTAATTAAGAAAAACACTGGCTCCAAGACTCTCCGGATATAGCTAATTAATTGGCCATTTTGGGGATTTCCATTGTCATTCACACCGTCATATGGATCCGTTTGGCCCCCAATGGGCTCTGAATCTTATTTAAAGGGACGAGCCGGATACTAACTATCCTTGCCAATACCTAGGTAACCACGTTCGGAGGCTAAATTTGAGGACTCGCTAGGTGTTGCAAAGTTTTGGGGCCTAATTAAATACTCACATACAAGAACCAAGCTTGTTAAGGCTTATTGCCTCTCGCAATGCGCGCTGTAAATGAATTAGCGCGGTGCCTGAAAGTGTGCATTTCGTCGGGGTGGAATAAGGAGATATCATCCAAGATACATGAAGTCTGAACTAGTATAAAAAGGCTGTGATCTCTGGCAATGAAATTCTGATTTTCATCTCCGTATAATATTCCATTAATCATCCCCCGTAGCATCTCAAACATGAAGCTGACTTTGACGGCTCTTCTGCCAGCTTTTGCAGCTGCAGTATCATCCCCCCCTTCTGTCACAATTGATGCTGGCGCAGTCCAAGGTGGAAGATGCAAAGATGGACAAAATGCAGTCTTCTACAAGGCAATTCCCTTTGCCGAGCCTCCTGTTAACGAACTGCGCTTCGAGCCCCCCAAAGCATACAAGAAGCAATACTCTCAGGGCAAACTGGATGCAACAACTTCGGCCCTAACCTGCATTCAATTCGCGGATGACTTCACCAAGCAAAAATTGAACACATCTGCACTTTCATCTGAAGACTGGTAAGCCAACTCACTGGGTCTCGGACCTCTCAAATATCTCATGATTTGTGTCGATGGAAGATCATACTAATCCACCAATTTTGTAGCCTTTACTTGGACATTTGGGCTCCGTCTAGTGCCACCAAGGACTCAAGGCTTCCAGTCAAGGTTTGGGTCTATGGTGGCTCGGAAACAGAGGGCTCTATCTCGGACCCTTTGTACGATGGCTGTAACACGGCCGAAGCAGGCTCGATTCTTGTCTCAGTCAACTACAGACTTGGTCCCCTTGGATTCATGGCCCTTGAAACTGCCGGAATTTACGGTAACCAGGGAATTCAAGACTTGATTCTGGGATTAGAGTGGGTTCGCGACAACATCGCGGCCTTTGGTGGAGACCCGGTATGACAAAATCTGCATTAAGCCACAATCAAAACGCGACAAAGGGAAGCTGACATGTATGTTCTACTCCAGAAAAAGGTGCTTCTCTTTGGCCAATCAGCAGGTGCTGAGAATGTATACATCATCGGATCTCTTCCCCAGGCGCCTTCTCTGATCAATGGTATCATCGCGGAATCCGGTGGTGGTAGGATTGTGTCCTCAGATTCGACCCAGCAAAAAGTGGGAGCATCATTTGCTCAAACACTCAAATGTAGCTCTAGTGATGTGAGTGCCGAGCTTCTCATTTGCGAGTTAGGTGGTGGACACTGACATTTTCACAGAAATCTTGTCTTCAGTCTAAGACAGTTTCCGACTTGTATGCCGCATACCCAGCCGATGCCTTTTTAACCCAGGGAATCGGATACTACGGTGGTGGATCTCTCAGTATCCTTAGCAAGGGAACTCATAATTTCTACCCCTATGTGGACGGCAATGTCATCGCCGAAGACCCTTACAAGCGCGGAGTACAAGTGCCAACCGTCTTTGGATCCAGTATGTACACGATTATATGTTTTCTGTGTGAAATCTTGCTGACTCAACAACCTTCAGATTCTAATGAAGCTATTGTTTATACTTTACAATGGGCCAGCCAATCCAGCCAAATTCCGACGACATCAATATACGAAGATTTCCTTCGCCATAACTTCGGCAATGCCGCCTCGCTTGTTGGAAAGGCGTACTTGCCATCTCTATTCCAATCGGAAGCCAAGGCCATCCTTGCAGCTTCTAGTCAATTTTCTCAGATTGGCTACAACACGACCTCGCTCGAGGTACTTTTGGCTATGACACAGGTCATAACCGATTCCAGCTATAGGTGTCCGGCATGGTACGGTGCAACGCAGGCGACTCGCAAAAACATCCCCGCATGGACATATGAATTTTCCCACAGTCCGACGTGTGCTTGGCTGTACTCAATGGATGGTACTGATGTCGGCTTTTTCGGCGGCGCTCACACTGCTGAAATTCCTTTTGTCTTCGGTAATCTGGACAATTCATATCTTCCCAATGGAACTTGTAATTCCACATCCGAGGAATGGCATCTCGGCAGCCAGATGATGGACTTATGGACTGCAATGGCAGAGAATGCTAAGCCATCAACTAAGGAGATTGAGTGGCCGCGATTCCAGACCCAAGGGAAGAATCTGTCGACTCCTGGCCTGATTTTTGAGAACTCCACTGTGTCTGGTACAATTGATTACACCGGATGCGATCTGTGGATTCAAGTCAATGCGATGCTGTCAGCAAGCTATACTACAGCCTCGGGAACACCGACTACAGTCGCTAGCGGTCTGACGCCTTCGCCATCTTCTGCTCAATTTAATGGCGCGACGACCCTTCTGTCTAAAACTGAGGAATACCTTGCTTTGAGTGTACTGCTGATGGGGCTGGCAGCACTTTGATGGCAGTTCAGCGTTAAAGGCCTCCGGAACTTGGCTATTGTAGCAATCTACCTCTGTTTGAATGATCCGCCTACATACATATATACATAACCCAGCACGCTTGCCTTCACTAAATGTCAATATGGTGGTTTCGTGTTTCCTATTCATTTCTCCAATCATAATTGTCGAATTGCTACAGCTGAACGCCCTAAAAGGGTCTGACCCCATACTTTCTATCGTGTCCATGATAGTTAATCCACTTACGCTCACTATATCATCATACTAGTATTTGTGGCTCCATTCGTCAAGAAATCTTGGAAATTAGTCTATGGGGTGGATTGGGGGTCAGTCGGGGTTACCCGTTCGGGCCCCTTCCAAGGTTAAGTTTAGTCCCCACACATCCATCGGAACGCTCCGAGACTTTGCGGGGTTGACAAGGGAATATCAGGGCCTTAAAATGAACAGGAAATTTGCCAGACTTGCTGCGTAAGTTGAATGTCGGACGAGTATCCATTCGTATCTTATTATATTGCTCGCGAAACACATTAACATCCCATATTAGACCAAATTCCCCTTTCTGCACAAGGCCGAAAGTGGATATTTATACAACCAAGCCAACTCGCGGAGCAACTCCTTTTCCACTGCAATATATCCAACCCACACGTGCGATATACCAATAGACCTCGACGAACGAAGCTTTATTCAAGCATCGGCTTCGATCTTCTCGGTAACGGTACCATCCTCCTGAACAACAATCTTGTCCACGTTCAGGGAAGCCTTGACAGGGTTGGGCTGCTGGTAAACCCACTCCAACTGTTCCAGAGTTCGGCCCTGGGATTCGACACTGTAGTAGCAGGAGTTAACACGAAAGGGCTTTGACATATGAGGAGTGTAAACGGAATCAGAGTAAGCGTACCAGAAGAAGTACCAGAAGACGGACTCGACAACGTCCCAGCCGACAAAGATCCAGAAGTAGTTGGTAGAAATGTTAGCGAGACCAATGGGCGTGGCAAACTGGCTGATGAAACTAATGCTGCTGACCATGAAGCCTGACAGAGCCAAGCCCTTGGAGCGAGTGGTTGTCTCCAGAGCCTCAGCCGGAATGACACCCTGGAGGGGAGTGTAGGTGAACGAGAAGACCACGTTGAAAAGGTAGTAGAAAGCAAGAGCAGCCTTGCCCTTGGTCTTGCCGATGAAACCAGTATTGGCGACTTCCTGCAGGATACCGGCATTGATACCCAGGGCGATAGCGCATGCTATGTGTTGGTTAGCCGGGCTGGCCATGACGAAACTGGGGGATCATAGACGAGACTTACCAAGGGTACCGAAAATAAGAACAGGGCGACGACGCATCCTGTCGGTAAAGTACACGGCGGTCAATGCACCCACAGCTGAGATAATAGAGTTGACGAGGTTAAGCAACAACTGGGTTGAGCTGGATTCGTATCCAATAGCCTTGAAAATAGTGGCATTGAAGTAACCAAGACCGTTGCCAGACCACTGTCCAAAGACGGAAATCATGATAACTTGTGCGAAACGCCAGCGTCCACTCTTTGTCATGATGAATGGTCGGTCTAGCGAGTTAGAAACATTGGTCAGTTGCTATTGCGACAAATAGTGATTATATCGGTATTGCAAAACTTACAATCCCACCATCTCTTGTCAATACCATCAATTCGAATACCTTCCTTCATTTCCTCAATCTCCAGACGGACCAATCGAGCGTTAGGATCACCATTGCCGTGATACTTGACCAGGAATGCCTCTGCCTCTTCGTTCCGGCCGTTGGCGATGAGCCAACGGGGTGACTCTGGGATGAACCAAACAGATATAATGACAATAATGCAGGCAAAGCACTGGCAGATAAAAGGAATGCGCCACTGGTAGTTGTTTCCAATGAAGTTGGTACCGTATGTGATAGCAGCAGCAGGGATGGAACCACCGAACCAACCGCAGTTGTAAAAGCCTGTTCCAGGGTTAGAACAGTGTGCTTTTTTTCAGAAAGATCAATATACTCACCAACGGCTCGACCACGCCAGTGAGGCGGGGAAATTTCAACAGCATAGGCAGGAGCGGAGACGACCATGATTTGAATGCCGACACCAAGGACGAATCGACCGACAACAAATTGGGGCAGCGTCATAGCACTGGTGATAATGACAGCTCCAATGATAATCACCCATCCGCCAATAAACATGCACTTGCGACGACCAAGCCTGTCGGAAATGATAGCGCTGACGGGAGTGCAGACAATAGAGCCACTGGGAACAATTCAGATCAGTGGCCATAATACGTGTAGAATAGAGAGAAAGCATACACTGTGTAGAGCGAAGTAACAACGGAGACCTTGGGGCCATCCATTCCGGTCTTGAAGACATTTTGATAATGGTCCATGGCGAGGATAGATCCCATCAGAGATCCTATATTTGGTTAGTCGATGTCATTTTCCGAGGTCGATTAAATACTAACCATCGTAACCGTTGGCACAGGCACAGCAGAATGCGACAAAGATACAGACTGCAATGACCGCATCAAACGTTAGTGTCTGGCGAAATATTTGCTGCATTAGTCGAAAGGTGGTAGTTAACTTACAATACAAATGCAGGGATTCCTTGCTCCATCTTGCGATCTTGGTCTCTTCGATAGCAGCGAAAAGATCGGCCTATATTGTTGCCGAGGTCTAGGTCAGTATTTCGCCCTTGCACGAAGATTTTCAAAACTGACATTCTGGACCTCCTTGGTCTTTGCGCCTTGACGCTTGATTGTCTCCCCATAGCCACCGATAACTCGAGCAGGGTCTTCAACGCCAGAGGAGATGCCATACACCTCCTCGTCTGCCTTCTTGTCGTCCGACATGATATTATTCCGCGATTGAAGTCGACGATCTCGGTAGATGATCCGGTCGGTGATAGACGGGACTGGCGCGATGGATCGTGAATTTCATGAACAGCGGGGCATCAAGTGGTTCTTATACTGTTAGCAAGTCACATCACCAAGTAATTAAGGAAATAACTATAATCCTCTTTGGGAACAATTGGGTGGAGTCTCCGGTTCCCCAGACTCTTCATTGCTTACCTTGTGACCCCGGACCCCCTGTTGTCACCAGTAACAGACGCCTCCAGTTGGTGGCTTTTTTCAAATAACTCCGCGTCCTGATTGGAATCGGACATTCCCCAATCATACCATTCGCCCCCACCATGGTCGCTATATTTCGATTCTCATATCGAAAGAAATTAGGGTCTGATGCCTGGATGATCGGCCCTGTATCCCGCTTAGCGAGACTAGAGAAACTTGTTCGAAACGTCAAAGCTGTTGGGGCTAGCCCCTTTTCGAATGTATCTAGCTATTCTCAATGCACAAGGAGCGAAGGAGGCTCGCAAGCCTCAAATCCAAGGCCAAATACTTGCTACAATAGTTCTAGACCGATGCTAGGTACATATGCACATGGCCTTCGCAATATTGCTTACTTTACTCGACACGCCTATTCATGTGAGTGGCGATGTGTCCATGTAATATTTTGGGATTATTTTGTCTATTCAGCTTGACAACTTCACATGTTCTTGCCGTCTACTAAAATCGGGTGGCCCAAAAATTGCCTCTCCAATGATGCCCCCAGTATCCCCCATATTCCCTTGTCTCACGAGGGCGAAAAGTTAGAAACGTTACACGGAGCTACTGTCAGCGCGGAGTCTTCTCCGTGCTGAATCCTTCACGGTCTCCGGGGTGCTTCCCCCACAATCCACTAAACTGTTTACAGTCGACTTAACTTCTTTTGTTAGCTGCTGCTCTAGCTTATTCCCTTAGATTATGGTGGAAATGTGCCATTCCCTCGACTATTACGCTTCATCAAATTTCGGCCCGAATCTCCCATCAAATGTTCACCGCAAATGCCACTGGATCTAAAGGGCTGACCGTGCGTTGCGTTAAGTTTGCATGAACAGCAATACAGAGATCAGATCGATCTAAACTCGCTTCACAGAGCGCCATTACGCCGGAGGTTGGACCGAAGACGAGAAACCATAATATCACAGCTCCGGGCCGAACTGAGAATTTCTGGAAGCGACACTTCCGGAACGGAGATGGCCACGGAGACCATAAAAGCTCAAGAAGGGCGTAGGGTCATTTCAGCCACCCATACCCCCGTACAGAGGATGGACGCCCTAGCGAGTCATTTCTCGGAGTCACCCGTAATTGCTTGGCAGAGACGCTGATTGGAATCGTTAAAAAGGGGGTGTGTTCAGGAGGCTGGGGAATTTGTGTGAGACGTCTGCCAACCATTTATCGGGGAAAAAAACACTCCCAATGTTTAAGCGCACATCAAACGATGTTGTGAGAAGCAGTCTGGGGTAGGGAAGGAAATCCTGCGGGTGAATATCCTGGAGTTCTGGGGTCGGGTGTCCACTCAGACGAAAGCAACGAGTCCCGACGGGCCTCGGCCCTTTTTTTGCCTAATAGTCAGTCGACATCGGTGTAGGGTCTTGGCATACATGGTTTCTTACTGTCTTGTCAGAGCTGGGAGGAAAGCTTCGAACAATAACATACATTTATGCGTTGGAGTTGTTAATGCCTTGTTGGATAGGAATACATCTTGTTTAGGCAAGAGATTGACTCGTCATACATCTACCAGACTAATTTTGAAGGGAGATTGGATCAATATGGCATGTCTTTAGGTCAGAGTACGGAGTACTATAACTATGGATGGATGTATTGAACTTAGATCAGTGCTTGGAAGCTGTCGACATTAAACCCTTCGCAAACAATCAATATTATTCCGGTATACTCTGCTACAAGCTCCCGAATGTTTAACATGATTAGGTCCTAGCCGTATACGGAATACTCCGTACGGAGTAAGTCATAAAGTCAAGCCTCGCCGGGCATTGGCACCGCGCTATGAAAGCCTATGATGAAGACTACCCAACGCTAAGAGTGCGCACACACAGTCTACACGTCGACCCGAACAAATCTCTACCTAGGTACTTTGCTTTTCTCACCAACCCTGAATTAATGTGTCATCGGTGACCACAACCCTTTTCCGACCCATTTGGCTTTGGTGTCCACGTTTACAGTTGCAAATGTCTCTTTTTCTAACCGGGTGTTTATGTTCGTAGGGCTATGGTATTCGACTCTCTCGGCTGAAGATCGGAGGCTGCCGCATCATCCAATCAGGACCTGCATGTTTTCGGATTTATCTTTCGGGATTCAAGGCGCAAGAGTGTCGACATATAACTGATTTCGAATACTAATGTATAGTACAATACACCCTCCTTTGGTAGTGATGAAAGCTCGAAAGCATTTATCCCGTGCCCGGGCACTCACGCGAGAGTAGCGATTAAGAGGTGCATTTTCCTTCAACGCACTGGAGTCCCCCACCGGGAGGGACTTTACAGTCTTGGAAAGGGACCCATTGATAGTAAACTAAAACGAATGATTAGCATGCATGCTGATGACTATTATCTCGAGTCTGTGAAATCGACTCGAAGCCGGGTGGGGCTTGAACTTACGGGCAGGTATGAATTCGCCTGCGACTGGCATGCATTTCATCTAAAAAGACTAGTTGTCAGTAGTTCGAACCAATGGAATGAAGTAGCAAATATAATCGAAAACGAGGGATTGTAGGAGAGAACATAATAGCAGTTCAAGATCCATCAAGAGTGGATACCCCAGAACAATGAAACACCAATCTAGAGTTGGGAACTTTGTCAATGTCACACTTACCACATGGCCCCCGTTGCACTCGCATGTAGGCGACTCATCAAGTGTACAAAAACCAAACGGTTTCCCGCAGCCGATCACGGTAGTAGAAAAGACGGCGACTGCCAAAGAGACAGAGAGGGGAAAGAGCTTCATCGTCGTGGTGCGTGCACTTCTATCCCTCGACTCGTAGGGTCTTATGAGGCGGAATAAAAAGTCCGAGGGCTAGTTTTGCAAGATGAAAGAGAATGAAGAGTAAATTTGTGCTGGTGCTGGTGGGTTGAAAGTTTGAAGCGTGGAAGAGGGCCCAATTTATATAAGACTGGCTGCTCAATCCGTTAAAACTTCGACTGTGAAGCGCGGCTTTAACACAAATCAATGCACCAATAGCCAAGTGCTACAAAAGCCATGTTGGGGCGGATACTACCAGGGGGCCATTTATGCCCAGCTCCATCACTAAAAAGGGTCCGAAGGAACACCAAGTCGCTGCACAGGATGTGACAAGGGCTGGTGATAGGCTCGACGGTATTTCCCTGGGGGCTCAGACGGCCCCACAAGCAATACACCACTCCACAGCCGGTTTGGCCCCCATTTGATGTGCGATCAACTTGGGAGAGTTTCGGGATACATCTTTATGGGCCATCCCGAGAGCCCGAAAACTGTCCTGGTTTGTTCTTAGTCCTGTCCAATAATAGCTCAGGGCCATTGGTAAGTTGTCCGGAAGAAACTTCGTCTATTCTGGCAAAGAACAGCAAAACTTAGAATGCCATGACCAATTCCAGCCACCTGACCACAGCTGCATGAATCGATCCGTTGGTAAATTGATGGGCATGAGATTTCAATCGGCACACCACTACCCCTGTATTAGGTCGCATTTGATTCTGCATGATAACGTAAATTTTTGTGCTAGCATGGAAGAGGAAATCACCACGAGCTAGTTCAACGTCTAGATCTAGTATTGACCTTTCCTGCAACCGTTGACCACCAACGGCGCGTAAGGATGGACGTGGATTGGAAGCGTCACCTGGTCTAAATCGCTTAGCAGCTATCTGGTCCACATTTTCGCGCGATCCGAGCGCAGTGTAGTTTCACCACCGGGATGGGGACTTGTTCTCCCACGAACCTTTCAGCTTGACCCTGTGTTTGCCCACGATATCTTGTTTGCTTGAAATCCGATCATATCGTCGATAGATTGAGCAATTCTTTGCCATCCGTAACAGAAAAAGGCTTTTCTACCGTCCATCCACCGAAAACGCGAATTTAGTAGCCAAATTCTGTTGTTGTGTGGCGGTTTAAGAAACGGCCAGGAGAAGGGCAGATACTTTTTTCTTGCCGTCATCGATCCACTCACTCAATTCCTAATTATGTGTTTTCTTCCCACCAACATCTACGACCAGTAAGTCGGAACTTCGAGATAGCGCAAACGCATCATTGCAACCGCCAGAGTAAAGTGTAGGATCCTCGAGTTGACGACGCACGGACTATAAAAATAGAATATACCTAATTAAGAAAGCAGGCCCTTTGGTCCTGAGGGGGTCGGACGGCAGCAAGAGGCAATACAATCTCAGTACGAGAGACTTTATTTGTTTGAGACCATTAGAGTATATAGAGCTTCAGAATATAAAAACAGGAAAGTCAAATAAAACCGAGGATGAGTGCGATTCGCTGAGCTTCAACTACTCTGAGTGATCACTGAGTGATCACATCAATAAATGTTGACACGAGTAGTACAGTACTACTACTACTACTACTACTACTACTACTTTAATTTCTCGGAATCATGCAGACTGGTACATACAAAGCCACATGATCGGGAACAATCAATTCAAAAACTATACAGAACGATGTTAAAGTCCAATCCTGTGGGCCCTCAGGGTCGCATTTAGATACCAGCTTAGAGCCAGTGTAAAAGGTGTGATATAATATTAACAGACGGCTTTGCTTTGAAGTTGCCAAAATGAGGTGCTATTTCGTGCGAAGCGAATGCCCAAGCTACCTGGGTAAGTCGGCCCGAATTGACAGAATACGCATAGACAGAGAACCAGAGGAATTAAATGAAGAACCATGGCCGGGAATGTTGAGGACTAATAATTGTAGGTCAATTCAGCAAGCCTACTTGGACGAGTGAATCATAGGTAACTCAAAATCCTGCTTTATCTGTGCCAGATTCGACGAAGGATAATCTGCTCGACCGGGGTGTTCACACACCAAATGCGCTGGTATGTCAAATATGTACAGATAAATCAAATTGTCAGGCTAGAGTGGTTGAACGACTTTGTAAAATGATTGTTTATTTCCTGCGCAAATCCTGTATTTAAAGATTTTGTCAGGATGAGGAATTGATGTACAGACTGGTACTGAACATGTCCAATAGAATCAGGTGATTGATTGTAGGTGTTAAAGATCGGTTGAACGATCTCAGGGGTCTATACAAATAAGCTTCGGCGTGCTACAGCACCGTACTTCCGAATGTGCCCGGAATACCGTCCAAATACTAGAGGGAATTGGGTGCACGATGAATAAGCCTATCCCAGAGGGTCCTAGTGGTATTTGACTGCTCCCTCAGTTCGGCACTATCTAATGTCGAGTACCAAGCATCATGCATGGTCAAAATTACCAAGTCATTACAAACCGGAAAATCAATGGACCGCCATGATAACAGTACCATACAAAAACATTACATTGCTTAATCAGTGATATCCGCACAGATTAGAAAAACAGCGGATTTTGTCAATTTAGCGAGTTAGAGAAATATATATATATCATTTTGCATATAGTAGTCGTACCCGCCTATTTCTATTAGTTATAAGCCCGGCTTTATTCTATTAAAGATCAGTCTATATTATTAGACTATATATTTACCTTACTATCGCTAAAAGTAGGGTGATTTGATAAAAGTCAACCCCTAAATCAACAAAGCAACCTCTCCTTTAAAGAAAAGAAACTAGATTTCTTAACGAAAATCAATAATATATATAACAATATTACCTCTCTCTGTAGTATCTTCTTATATTATATTAAAGGATATAGATATATAGAGTTTATAGCTTCTATATATTAAGATAATTATAATTACTTATAAAGTATAGGACTAATACAATCCGTCTCTAAAGAGAGAAGAATATTCTAAACTAAAGAAACTAGAAGAGATTATTTCTATTAAAGAAGCTATAAAGAAATATCTAGAAAACTAGTTCTATATAAGACAATCTCTAAGATTAGATTAGGATATAAAGTATAAAGCCTATCTATCAAAAATCAAAGGATTGTTAATAATAGTATTAGTAATTAGGTAGTTAATTAATAACTCTTATTAACTACTAATTAATAATTTAGAGATATTATTAGAGCTAATACTTAATCTCTATAAACAATTTATACTAGAAAGTGATCTTATATATAAAGTAAGGCTTTACTAATAATAATAGAATCTAGATAGAGACCTAGATTATTATATAGATATTAACAAATAGCTTCTAGAGTAATAAACAATTTAATAATAATATAAGAAAGTAAAGATACTAGAAGCAGATAATATAAAGAGTCAATTCTTTAAAGTAATCTTTATTATATTACCTAGATTCTATAAAATATAGGTCCTAAGACTTTAAGATAAAGATAATATCCTTTTTAGTAATATAATCAATTAATATAAAGTCTATTAAAAGATCACTTATAGTAAGCTAGATAATTAAAGAGATATCTTAAAAGCGGCTTTTTTAATATAATAAGGTTATAAAGAAGTAAAGTCTCTAAAGACTAAGTCTAACAAATTAAAATAAGAAGATTTAGAGACTAAGTACTATCTATATAGAAAAATATATTATAAATCCTATATATTATAGTATTACTAGAAGATCTATAAAGATAGAAGACCTATAAGATACTAGATATTAATAGTATTAAAGTAAAATAGAAGAAAGCTATAAAGACTAATCTAAAATAAAAGACTATTATTAATAAGTAGACCTTGCCAACTCCCATGGGACTAGAAAAATTTTGGTCCTATATCCTGGTCCTATCACTCCCATAGGACTAGCCAAAATTTTGGTCCTATTACCATAGTGGTCCTATAGGACTCCTATAGGAGTGATAGGACTCTTATATAGTCCTATAGTATATATATTTTTGCTAAGCATTTCCTATTTTAGCTATACAAAAATACTAACTAAGTAGATAAAATATTGTTTTTTATAGATATATTAATATTCTTATCTTAAGTTTATAGTAATCTAACTTTTTTATATAGTATACTATTAAAAATATAATATAAATATCTTAGTTATATATTTAAATATTATATTTAAGTAAAAGTAAGCTTAAATATATAAAGTTAGATATAGAAGATTAAGAAGAAGTGATTCTCTTAATATTATAGTTAAATTAGTAAAGATATATATATTTATATATATACTATACTCTCTAGTTTTAACTAAGTTCTATATATATTAAAAATTTTACTAAAATATAATAAATCCTCTCTTTTTTTTATTATATTAGAAACTATAGATCTTTATTTTATTTTTTTAAATTTAAAACTACTCTAATATTATACTATTAGTATAGAAATTAATATTATAAACTTCTGAATTTTCTATTAGAATACTAGGAGATTAGATTAATCTTTAAAACTACTTATATCTTTTATTTAATAAGACTCCTATAAGACTCTTATAAGACTCTTATAAGACTCTTATAAGACTTCTATAGGATATCTATAGGACCTCTATTATTCTAAAGATTATTTAACTAATTAGAGAGTTATAAATAGAATATCTTACTATTTTATAATCTATCTTTATATTAGTTATTAATTAGTCTACTTTAATATTGAGATCTGTAGAGCTCATTCCAGCCATGGAATCTACGTCTCTAGTTGTCCTAGGGCACTATACGGACCTTTCGGCTCTATATAGATGCTACTTTGGCACTTATAGTATGCTGTATCAACCTATATATAATACTATGATATATCCTATCTAATATAAGTTATATAATCCTTTCTAAATCATATCTAGTAGTATATCGGTTTAATCCTCTCTCTATAGAGGACTAGAAAAGGGTATAATAGGACCTATAAAGGTCTTATAAAGAATATACTATAAGGATATAGCTTTAAAAGACCCTATTGTCTCTATACCTAAGCCTAATATACAATCTAGTAGACTTATATATAAGTAAAGCTGTAAGAAAAGATATAAACTAGAATAAATAGTATAACTAGAATATATAGTATAATAGTTAGAAGAGCTATAGCGAATTAATAATATACTAAGGACTATCCTATCCCTAGAATAAGTAGTATATAAAAGTATATAGTCCTAAAAATATCTAGTAGACTATAAATAGTCTATTAGGATATATATAGTCCTTATAAGATATTACTTATCTAAATAAATTAGAAAATAGATCTATATCTAGTAAGAACTAGTCTATATAAATAGGATATCTTACTACTATAGAAGAAAGAAAGTAATAATTAATATTATCTATCTAAAATACTTAAAATAAAATAAATACTCCTAAGCCCTAAATCTTAACTAGTAAGTAAGTCCTTACTAGACTAGTTACTAAAGTCTAAATAGTCCTAGCTATTCTAATAGATAGGAAAAGAGAGCTCTATCTCTATTTATATAATACTTAGGACTATAAAGTAATTTACTTAATAATATATATAGTTATAAAATAAGTATAGAGTTTACTTATATATTAAGTAGAAGTTACTTAATTAAGTAGACTTATAATAAATATCTAAATATCCTTATAAATAGCTCTAGTAGTACTAATTAGACTAGAAATATCCGAAATAACTATTACTATCCTAAACTAGACTACTAGGCTATTAGTAAATATATTTAATCTAAGTAATATAGATAAAGATATTAGATAGTCTATTATTAATAATATCTAGAAGATTAATAACTATAATAGGACTATCTAAGATAATATAGCTTATAAATAGATAGTTAATTGTAATTATTACTTTACTAAATTGATAAATATTACTAGATATAATATATCTAGAATTATATATATTATCTATACTAGTAGAAAACTAGTAAAAATAGTATTATAATATCTTAAAAACTTTAAGTAGATTTATAAAAACTAATACTTTAATATATTTACTATATAAGATAACTTTAAAAGCTAGATTAAGAGAGAATTCTTAGAATATCTAAGCTAGAAAAAGCTCTAGAAGAAATTTGATAATCTAAAATAGGACTAAATATCTATTAGTATTTATACTAGTAATCTATACTAAGCTATAATAGACTTTAATACTAGAATTTTAGAATAGTTACTAATCTATTGCTTTATTATAGATATAAAAACCGAATACTAAGCTAAGTAGATAGTAAAATAAGAATAATCTATTATACTACTAGAGATTATTATATTCTTTATTAGCTATAAATAGGACCTAATAATTATATACTATTATTAAAATAGGCTAAATATCTTAACTAGCTTTAATAAAATAGACCTATTAGTTATTTCTAGCTAATTACTAGTCTTATAGATAATAAGAAAGACCTATTTATACTATAACTATAATAAACTAAGTTATCTTACCTATATATACTATATCCTAAAGATAGAAGAGATAAAGTAATAATAGAAGATTATATCTTATTATAAAATAAAGCTAGTAGAAAACTAGTATAGTTATATAATATAGAAGTCCTTATTAACTATCTCTAGTAAGCTCCTAAATAACTATAATTTAATACTAAAGATCTCCTTAATCTTTACTACTCTAAATCTATATCTTTATAGGCTTAGCTAGAAACCTAATCCTAATATAAGAAGCTATAATAGTATAAATTATTATAAATAGACTAATATTAATAGAAGGAACTGCTATATCTATCTATATCTCTTAATATTATAAGTGATTTATTAATATTCTACTAGAGAAGGATTTATATAGATCTAAGATAACTCTTATAGGTCTAAATACTCTTTAATAATAAGATAAGTAATATCTTTATCTTATTCTATATCTAGTAAAGGATTAGCAGAATTATATAATTATAAAGACTAAGGATTTCTTTATTAGTAATAATTGCTAATAAAGAATATCTTAAAATAGCTAGCTTTATAATACTTCTTATAAAACTAGGAGAGTAGATAGACTATATTAAGATATAGATACTAGAAATAGAGTATAATATTATCTTAGAATAGGACTTTCTTTACTCTAAAAACCTATAAATTAATTAGTAAACCTCTATTATAATACTTATAGACTATAGATATAAAACCTATAATATATACTTTATAAATAGATTATATATAATTATAAAGAATAATATATATACTAATCTAATATTTACTAGATATATTATAAGGACTCTATAGAAAAAGAATATAGAGATATAGCTTTTTATAGTATAGATAAAATCTAATAATATTACTATATCCTAATCTAAGCTACTAAAGTATAAAAACCTCTAAATATAAGTAATCCTAAAGAAATATAAGAATCTTTTCTACTTAGAGTTTCTAATAGCCCTACCTCCTAAGCAAAATATTATATATAAGATTAAGACTAGTATAGTATAGTCTATAAATATTAATATCTATATACTATCTACTAAAAAACTTAATAAATAAGCAAAATAAATTAAAGAACTTATCTAGAAGGACCTAATCTACTATTCTAATAGTATATAAGGGTTTCTAGTTATTTTTATTAAGAAATCTAATAGAAAGTAGTATATATATATTAACTACTATATATTTAACTAGATTATAAAGAAAAACAGATATTTATTACTATAAATCTAAGAGTTACTTAATATAGTAGGTAATATCTAGTTCCTATTAAAAGTCGATCTTATAGCTAGATACTAGTAAATCTAAATAGAAGAGGATATAATCGAAAAAACAGCCTTTAATATAATATAAGATAAATATAAATAGCTTACTATACTATTTAGACTCTATAATATCCTTATTATATTCTAATTAGTAATTAATAATATACTATAGCTAATATTAGGCTAAAGTATAATTATCTATCTAGATAATATTCTAATCTTCTCTATATTAATAGAAGAGTATTATAAATACCTAGAATAGGCCTTTATACTACTAGTAGAATAGAAACTATATATCTTACTAATAAAATACTAATTTACTACTAACTAATTAAAATTTTATAGCTATATTATTAAGAATAGGACTATTTAGCCCCTAATAGCTAAAACTAAAGTACTAAATAACTAGCTATAATCTAAGAATATATATAATATATAATAGTTTGTTAGACTTATTATATACTACTATAGATTTATTAAAGACTTTACGAAAATCTATATACTACTCTATAAACTACTAAAAGAAAGTAATAGTATCTTATATAAGAAGTATTTCTGTCCTATTATATAGATAAAGACTTATAAAAATATATTTTATATAATTAAGAAGCTATTTATTTTTATATCTATTCTTAAATAACTTAATTAGAATAAGCTATATATAATTAAGATAGATATCTCTAAATAGATACTTAGTATAGTCTTTATATAAGAGGATAATAAAGAAGTACTTTATCCTATTATATATAATAGATAGAAGCTTTATAGGATAGAACTAAACTACCTAGTATATAAGAAGGAGCTTCTAGCTATTAAAGAAACAATCTATATATAGGATTATTATATTAATAATAACTATTTCGAAATTATAATTATTACTAATAATATAAGTTTATAATATCTTAATATTATAAAGAAGTATAGTAAGTATTTTATATATTAGATTACTAAATTCTAGGAATACTATCTAGCAATTCGTTACTGAAAGGGCTCTAAAAATATTATAGTAGATACAATTAGCTAATAACTAGACCTAGTTAAAAATATATCTACTAATATTAGCTAGGAACAAACTATTTAGGATACTTATCTTACTATTATAAGTATAGTATATAGTATTCCTAAGGAAGAATAGCTAGTAATAACAATTCGGTTCCTAGAAGATAGTATAGAACTAGACAATTATATAACTACTTAGGCTATAAAGAAGTATACTATAAACCTAAGTTTCTAGGATATATCTATTGATAAGAATATATTAATAGAGATTAACTAATAACTAGTCTATATCTATAACAATAGAGAGGTATTCTTATACCTTAAAATATCCTTCCGTACTAACTTAGTACTTAATTCCTATTAAGAATTCGGCTATCTAGGCTTTCCGGGATTATATAGAATTGTATAGTCTTATGGATAGTGGCTATTTATAAGGACGGATATTAAAGAAACCATAAGAACCTACCTAAACTACTAAGTTATATAAGGTTCTAGGAAAAGCCTAGAACACAAAGAAGTACAATATATGATTACAAAAGGAGAGCACCCCTTCTAGTGCTGGGGCATTGACCTTATTAGTTGCCTACCTACCACTCCTAATAGCAATAGATGGATCATTACAGCGATTGACTACGCCACCGGGTGGCCGGTGGCGAGAGTAGTTCTGGATACAGATGAATGGAATTCGGAGGCTAACAACTACAAATCTAAGGATGATACTGACTCGGTGGCATCCTTAGGGCAAGAATCGATAGAGGACGCTTATTAAGAACCTATACCAAATGGTTTAGTTTGATCTATATACCTCTTTATAGTTATTATTCTGTTATTATTATCAAAAGTTATAAAGGAAAGATTAATATAATAGAGTTTATTATACCTAAAATAGGGTAAGAAAAGAGTATATAGATATATAGCTTTATAAAAAGTTAAGTATATTACGAATAAGATTAGAAATACCCTAGTAAAGAAAGAAATGCTCTATCTAGTTATACTAGGCTATATACTAGTAAAAAAATTATTCTAGGACTATAAAAATACCCTTAGATAAGTCCGAATCTCCCTTCTTCTTATATTCTAAGCTAGTATCTTTCTTACTGAATTCTTAAGATAATCTATCTCTACTAAGACCTTCTTTATTAACTATAGATTAAATTCTAAATATATATATATCTTCTTAAGCTCTATATATAAGTATATACTACTAGGTATATTACTTATATATATAATATTAGACTTAGCTAAAAAAGAATAGTACTATATACTATTATAGATAAGGCCGGAAGTAGGAGCTTTCTTCTTATAGATAGGGATATTAAGATACTTCTTTTTCGGAATAGTTATAGCTACTATATTAGTGATTTTAGTCTTCTTATAGGAGATTATAATAGTAGGATTACTACTAGTAGTCTTATATTTAGTTTTAGTAGTACTAGTAAGAGTAGAGAGATCTATAATAATCTTACTATTATTATCTAATAGGTCTTTTCTATTAGTATAGTCCTTTCTCTTATTCTTCTTCTTTTTAGGTATAGTAATAGGGATTTTAGATACTATAAAAGAGATAGCTATAGTAATAAAAGTAAGTATATTAGGATACTTAAGAGAAGAATTTAAAGGGTTTTATATCTATATAAGATTAATTAGTTATATAGAAGATATTCTATTAGCCGGATAGAATAAATACTTATTTTTACTAAAGAAATAACTATAACTAGTATAAATCTAGTCCTACTAGATAGATAGCTAGAAAGTATCTAGAAGTAAAACTATATAGTAGTAAATAAAGAAACTATTTCCTTTCGAATAGTTTCTGTATTTATTACTAGTAAAGGTCTAATAGCTATATAACTAGCTAATAATAGTATAAAGAGATATATCTATATAGGTAGAACGGTTAGTAATAGGACAGTTAGGGTACTAGTCTAGAGTAGTATAGACTAGCTATATTTAGACAAACTAATTATCTATTTCTAATTTATTTAGACTTAATAAAAGAGATAAACTATTAATATCTATATTAGTATAGTTAGTTATATATAGATTAGCTTAAATAAAATAGTAATACAAAAAATCACTTATAATTAGTAACTTATAAAGATCTATTTACTACTAGGTTTATATAGGTGGTTATAGTAAGACTAAGATTACTACTAGTAGGTATAAGAGAAGGTATAGAAGGTATAGAAGGTATAACTAGGGATAGAAGAGATATAAAGATAGTTTTAATAAGATTAGTAAGAGATATAGGATTAGGTATAGGATCAATTATAGGTATAGGACTAGATATAAAACTAGCTATAAAGATAGGACTAGATATAAGTGTGAAGGGCTGAAGCTTTATTGATTCAATTAAGGCTAGGCCAACATACTGTTTACAACAATCTTCCAGAAAGGATCGCTATCTATAGATGATGGGGGCTTTTGTGTATTGTGGGCATGTGCCTCACGTGATCCAGGCCGGGCTCTGGCCTGTTATAGTACCCCCCCTCTCGCATTGATCCTTATGATGGGCACGATGATGTCGCCGTCAGCATCGAAACGGTGCCGAGAGGGCCTCGGAATGGGCCCATATCATCATTCATAGTCATCTAGCGCCAAGCAATTCTTGACTACGTCTAACCTCTCCTATGTCGTCTCTACATATCCCGCCTACTTCACTAGAACCTCTGTCTATATTCCCCTACCAACTTGCTTCTCCTATATTGATAGGATCTTTTCAATCTTATATTCCAGCTCGCTGTCGACTAGCACTAGGGGTGGCTACTATAATAGGCCAGAGCCCGGCCTAGATCACGTGAGGCATGTGCCCACAATACATAAAAGCCTCTATTGTCTGTAGATAACGATCCTTTCTGGAAGATTGTTGTAAATAGTATATTAGCCTAGTCTTAATTGAATCAATAAAGCTTCAGTTCTTTATATATAACAATCTTCTAATTCTTATTATTAAACTATTAGACTACTAACAGAAAGCTCTAGAAGTAATAATTCCTAGATATAATAGAAGAATTACCTCTAGATTACTTTTAATTTAGTAATAAAATACTAATAGAATATACTAGTAATTATAGAATCTTAGAACTAGTAGAATACTTTCTTATTATAAATAGAGATAATAATATAATAGATAATAAGGAATTAATAAACCTATAGTAAAGTAATAGAGTAGATTATTACTTCTTAATAGTAGATTGTAATTATATAAGAGTAGTATATAGTAACTTAGGAATAGCTTTTTATTATATAAGAAGAGTAGATTTACTATTTTAAAGAGATACTAATCTAGTAAGATATAAATACTAAAGCTAATAAAAGTACTAGTATAATAGCTATAGAATAAGTATAAATCTCTACTAAAGTACTATTAAGTACTAAAGAGCTATATTACTAACTAAGAGTATAACTTCCTAATCTAGTATTATTTATAAGAAATATAAATAACTAGCTTATCTAGTATATTATAATAGAAAATAAACTAGTAGTTAATAGTAAGACTATTAGTATTATATATAAATAATTTATATATATATTCTTCTAGTTAAAGAAGCTTATCTAGAAGAATACTAGAATATATATAAAATACTAATAAAATAATAGTAGTCTAGAAGAGCTATTAGATTATTTAAAGAAGATTTATAGTAATTTAAATATATAGACCTAAGCTATCTAATATCTTTACTAGATTAGTTAATCTAAAGATATAGCTTTCTTAAAGTTCTTATTATAGTTAGAAAAGGAATTTATTAATACTAGAGTATTAGAATAGCCTAATAAAGCTAAGTAATAGATCCTACTTAGTTTACTAAATAAAACTATAAATAGTTTATTAATAAATCAAGATATATCTACTATCTTCTAAGACCTAATTTCCTATCTTTATAAGATTAGTATAAATATAGATATATTAAATATTAGTAAACTATCTATCTATTATTTTATAAAGTCTATAGATAAGATAGATTAGATATTAACTATATTAGTAAATTATATTAATTTATATATAAATTACTAATAAAATAATTATAAATATTATAAATAACTAAAGAGAGTTTAATAGATTAGTAAAAAGGAAATAGGTAGTTACTAGAAAGAAGGCTACTATCTATACTATAGAAAGTCTACCTACTAGATTATAGAATATCTTCTTTTACTAATAAGATAACTAGAATAGAAAAGCTATATTATAATAAGTATTTTAAAAAGGAAGGAAATCTATAATAGTAATAAAATACTATTAAAATCTAAGTAAACTATCTATATAAAGAAATTATAAATAATAGTTAAAGAAGATACTAAGTCTAGCTTAGTAGAAGAAAATATATATACTAATAATAAGTTAGAAAATAAGTAGCTTTTATTCTTAGCTATAAGTAAGAGTAAAAGAAGGTTAAGAAACTAGATAGAAGTAAGAAATTACTATTCCTAGTTAATATTAGAGTAAATAGAATCTAGTTTATAAAAGTACTAGTTAATTATAGTTATCTAAACTATATAATAGTAAATAGAGTACTTACTAGATCTCTTAATCTCTTATATATATATATTTATTCCTAATAGTTAGATAGAGTAATAGTAAATTAGGACTAAATTACTTATATTATCTATTTTAATACTAATATTTATAGTTACTAATATAGTATAATCTTTATATATATTATTAAAAACTAGATAGATAAAGTTATTCTTAGTCTTTTATAGATTAAGAGTATTAATAAAATATACTTACTAAATAAAGGATATATAGATATCTTTTTAAAGACTAAGAAGAAGACTAAATACTAGAATTAAAGGAATAGAACTATTAGACTAGTTAGTATAAAGATATTATATATTAACTATATCTTTATATAGTCAATTTAGTAGTTATTTATTAGTATTCTTTAACTAGATTGTATATAGATTAAGAAAGTTATACTAGATAATATTAATAAAGTACTATAATCTAAGAAGTATATTAATATAAAGAAAAAGCTACTAAAATAGTACTAGTAATAGTTAGATATTTTTAGCTAGTAGCTAGCTAATAAGCTACTATTATATTAATCTAGGATTAATTATAAAATACTACTAAATTATAACTAAAATAGTAATAAAGAGTATCTATCTTATAGCCTACTATATAGAATAAATAAGAAAGAACTCTTATATCTATAGAAAATATTAATAGATCTTTTAGATAAGAACTTTATCTATATTAGTAAGTTATTTATAGCTATCCTAGTATTTTTAATAAAGAAACTAGATAGAGAGATATAGTTCTATATTAACTATAGAGGATTAAATAATCTAAATATAAAGGATTATTACTTATTATCTCTTATTAGAGAAATCTTATAGAATATAGTAAAAGCGAGATAGTTTATAAAGCTAGATATTATTATAGTATTCTATAAAATATAAATAATATTAGAAGAGAAGTAGAAGATAATATTTTATATCTAATATAGTCTCTTTAAGTAGAATATTATATCTTTTAGCTTTATTAGAGTATTAATAATATTCTAGTAGTTTATTAACTAAATCTTATAAGAATATTTTAATAACTTTATCTTAGTATATATTAATAATATTATTATATACTCTAGTAATTTAATAGTAGATTACTATTAAAAGATATATAAAATACTATAGAAACTTAAGGATATAGGATTATAATATAATATTAGAAAGTTAGAGTTTAAATAGAACTCTATTAAATATCTTAGATTTATTATCTATATAGATAAGAGAATTTATATAGATTCTAAGAAAGTAGAAGTAATATATATATAAGAAGCTCTAAAATTAGTATATAATATATATAGATTCTTAAGATTTACTAACTTTTATAGATTATTTATATCCTAATTTACTATTTTATTAGTATTATTAACTAGGCTTATAAAGAAAGATATAATATTCTAATAGGATAAAGCTTACTAATAGTTCTTTATAGAGTTTAAGGATCTCTTTATTAATATACTAATTCTAGTATATTTTAAAGAAAAGAGAGAGATAATAGTTAAAACTAATATATCTAGATAGACTATAAAAGCTATTTTATCTTAATAATAAGATAATAGCTAGTTAGCTCTTTATATCTTTATCTTTTAGAAGCTATCTCTAGTAGAATTAAACTATAAGATCTATAATAAAGAGCTACTAGTAATTATATATATATTATAGGAATAGAGACTAAAGCTAAAGATAATCTTATAATTTACTATTATAATAGACTATAAAAACCTATAATACTTTAATAAAGTATAATATCTTAGTAAATAATAGATAAGATAGATAGATTTAATAATAGAGTTTAACTTTATATTATATTATTAGCCTAGGAAGCTTATAATATTTCTAGATATACTCTTATAAAGAGACTAAGATATATCCTAGGATATTACTAATAAATAGTTATTAAATTAGTTCTAAACTTTCTTTAAAAAGATCTCGGTTTAACTAAGTAGACTAAGATAGATAGATACTAATATTATAGAAGAAGTATTATTAGATTTTAGTACTTTAGTCTTTCTCTTTAAAAAGCTAGAGTTATAGGAAGAATAGAAGAAAAGTAGAGTAATAAATACTATATACTAGTTTTACTTCTAAGCTTTTTAATAAAAAGACTACTAAATTATTACTAAGATAGAAGTAAAGACTAGTCTATTAGAATATTATCTTAATAAATAAGAACTACTATACTTCTAATAGTAATTATAGATCCTAGATAGTAAGTTATTATATATAGAGATTATTTAGAAGATTTATAATTCTTATATTATTAGCTATCTAAGATAAGATATTATATATTTAATATTATTTTAATAGTTCTTCTAGTCTAGTATAGTAAAGAATATATAATAATTCTTATAGAACTATATAATTTATAAAAGAAGTATAGTTTAGTATAATATAAAGTATAGATTACTAAGACCTTTATTAATTCTCTAATAAATCTAAGCTAAAATAGTAATAGACTTTATTATAGAACTCTTATTATTAAAGAAGAATAAAGCTATAAACTTACTAGTTATTATAGATAAGCTAATAAAGAGTATTATCTTAGTTAGAATAGAAGAGATTATAGTAGAATAGGTAATAGAAGTCTTTTTAATATATTTCTATATATACTATAAACTTTCTCTAGTAATTATAAGTAATTAAGATTTATAGTTTATAAAAGAATTCTAGTAAATTATCTATAAAAAGCTATTAATTTAGTAATAATTATTTACTATCTTCTATTCCTAATTAGATAGAGTAATAGAGTAAGCAAATTAAGAAGTTAAATAGATTATATATATTTTTATTATCTATATATAAGATAACTAGATAGGATTATTACTAATAGTAGCTATAGTAATTAATAATTAAGATATCTTATTAATTAGTCTATCTCTCTTTTTCTTTACTTATAGATACTATATTAACCCTCTAGGAATTAAGGATAGTAGTATAGATACTTTTAGGATAGTATTAACTTAATCTATATATACTAGTAAAATATTTATAAATTAGCTATAAGAAGCTACTAATTAGGTATAATTAGTAATAATAATAGTATAGGAGAAGTAGTAAGAGTAGGTAAATTAATCTTAATAAGCTATTCCTATCTACTAGATAGGGGATTATATATAGCTAAACCTATAAAATATATACTCTTAGTACTTATTAAAGAAGTTAGACTAGATTTATATATAGTATTAAGTTAAAGAGACTTCTATATCTTATACTATATATCTTAATATACCCTCTAGTATATATCTAGTCTTTTATATAGAGTTAATTTGATCTATTATAATAGACCTATTTCTGTTATAAATTGTGGATGATTTATAGCTACTTCTAGTACTAGTTAATAGTAAGCTGGAATATAAAATTAAAGAGATTCTATTGATATAGGAGAAGCGAGTTGGTAGGGGAATATAGATAGAGGTTCTAGTAAAGTAGGCGGGATATATAGAGATGATATAGGAGAGGTTAGATATAATCGAGAATTGCTTAGTACTAGATGACTATAAATGATGATATAGGCCTATTCCAAGGCCCTCTTGGTACTATTTTAATGCTGATGGTGATATTATTATACCTGTTATGAGGATTAATATGAGAGGGGGGGTATTGTAATAGGCTAGAGCCTGGCCTAGATTATATAAGATATATACCTATAATATATAAAAGCCCTTATTATCTATAGATAGTGATCCTTTCTAGAAGATTGTTATAAATAGTATATTAGCCTAGCCTTAATTAAATCAATAAAGCTTTAGCCCTTTATAGCTACGAATTATCTATGATTTGTGATAGAAACAGGTCTATTATAATAGGTCGAATTAACTCTATATAGAAGACTAGATATATACTAGAGGGTATATTAAGATATATAGTATAAGATATAGGAGTCTCTTTGACTTAGTACTATATATAAATCTAGTCTAACTTCTTTAATAGGTACTAAGAGTATATATTTTATAGGTTTAGCTATATATAATCTCCTATCTAGTAGATAGAGATAGCTTACTAAGATTGATTTGCCTACTTTTACTACTTCTTTTGTACTATTATTATTGCTAATTATATCTAATTAGTAGCTTCTTATAGTTAATTTATAAATATTTTGCTAGTATATATAGATTAAGTTAATACTATCCTAAAAGTATCTATACTGTTATTCTTAATTCCTAGGAGGTTAATATAGTATCTATAAGTAAAGAAAAAGAGGGATAGGCTAGTTAATAAGATATCTTAGTTATTAATTACTATAACTACTATTAGTAATAGTCCTATCTAGTTATTTTATATATAGATAATAAAAATATATATAATCTATTTGACTTTTTAATTTGTTTATTTTATTGCTCTATCTAATTAGGGGTAGAAGGCAGTAGATAATTATTACTAAATTAATAGCTTTTTATAGACAATTTATTAGAACTCTTTTATAAATTATAGATCTTAATTGCTTATAATTACTAGAGAGAGTCTATAGTATATATAGAAATATATTAAGAAGACTTCTATTATCTATTCTACTATAATCTCTCTTATTCTAACTAGGATAATATCTTTTGTTAGTCTATCTATAATAACTAGTAGATTTATAGCTTTATTCTTTTTTAATAGTAAGAGTTCTATAATAAAGTCTATTATTATTTTAGTCTAGATTTATTAGGAAATTAGTAGAAGTCTTAGTAATTTATATTTTATATTATACTAAATTATACTTTTTTTATAAACTATATAATTCTATAAGAATTATTATATATTCTTTACTATACTAGACTAGAAGAATTATTAAGATAGTATTAAATATATAGTATCTTATCCTAGATAGCTAGTAATATAAGAATTATAAATCTTCTAGATAATCTCTATATATAGTAACTTATTATCTAAGATCTATAATTATTATTAGAAGTATAGTAATTCTTATTTATTAAAATAGTATTCTAATAGGCTAGTCTTTATTTTTATCTTAATAGTAATTCGGTAGTCTCTTTATTAAAGAGCTTAGAAATAAAGCTAATATATAATATTTATTATTTTACTTTTTTTCTATTCTTTCTATAACTCTAGCTTTTTAAAAAAAGAGACTAAAGTACTAAAATCTAGTAATACTTTTTCTATAATATTAGTATCTATCTATCTTAGTTTATTTAATTAAACTAAGATCTTTTTAAAGAGGGTTTAGAACTAATTTAATAACTATTTATTAGTAATATCCTAGGATATATCTTAGTCTCTTTATAAGAGTATATCTAAAAGTACTATAAGCTTTCTAGACTAATAGTATAATATAAAGTCAAACTCTATTATTAGATCTATCTATCTTATCTATTATTTACTAAGATATTATATCTTATTAAAGTATTATAGGTTTTTATAGTCTATTATAATAATAAATTATAAGACTATCTTTAGCTTTAGTCTTTATTCCTATAATATATATATAATTATTAGTAGCTTTTTATTATAGATCTTATAATTTAACTCTACTAGGAATAGCTTTTAAAAGATAAAGATATAAGAAGCTAACTAGCTATTATTTTACTACTAGGATAAAATAGCTTTTATAGTCTATCTAGATATATTAGTTTTAACTACTATCTCTCTTTTTTCTTTAAAATATACTAGGATTAGTATATTAATAAAGAGATCTTTAAGCTCTATAAAAGATTACTAGTAGGCTTTATCTTATTAAAATACTATATCTTTCTTTATAAGTCTAGTTAATAGTACTAATAAAATAACAAATTAGGATATAAATAATCTATAAAAGTTAGTAAATCCTAAGAATCTATATATATTATATACTAATTTTAGAGCTTCTTATATATATATTACTTCTACTTTCTTAGGATCTATATAAATTCTTTTATTTATATAGATAATAAATCTAAGATATTTAATAGAGTTTTATTTAAACTTTGACTTTCTAATATTATATTATAATCTTATATCCTTAAGTTTCTATAGTATTTTATATATCTTTTAATAATAATCTACTATTAAACTACTAGAGTATATAATAATATTATTAATATATACTAAGATAAAGTTATTAAGATATTCTTATAAGATTTAGTTAATAAACTACTAGAATATTACTAGTATTCTAGTAAGATTAAAGGATATAATATTCTACTTAAAGAGATTATATTAGGTATAAAATACTATCTTCTATTTCTCTTTTAGTATTATCTATATTTTATAGAATACTATAATAATATCTAGCTTTATAAATTATTTTGTTTTTACTATATTCTATAAGATTTCTCTAATAAGAGATAATAGATAATAATTCTTTATACTTAAATTATTTAATTCTTTATAGTTAATATAAAATTATATCTCTTTATCTAGTTTTCTTACTAGAAGTACTAAAGTAACTATAAATAACTTACTAATATAGATAAAGTTCTTATCTAGGAGATCTATTAATATTTTCTATAGATATAAGAGTTCTTTCTTATTTATTCTATATAATAAACTATAAGATAAATACTTTTTATTACTATTTTAGTTACAATTTAGTAGTATTTTATAATTAATCCTAGATTAATATAATAGTAGTCTATTAGCTAGCTATTAGCTAAAGATATCTAGCTATTACTAATACTATTTTAGTAGCTTTTTCTTTATATTAATATACTTCTTAGATTATAGTATTTTATTAATATTATCTAGTATAACTTTTCTAATCTATATATAATCTAGTTAGAAGATACTAATAAATAGCTACTAAATTAATTATATAGAGATATAGTTAATATATAATATCTTTATACTAACTAGTCTAATAATTTTATCTCTTTAATTCTAGTATTTAGTCTTCTTCTTAGTCTTTAAGAAGATATTTATATATCTTTTATTTAATAAGTATATTCTATTAATACTTTTAATCTATAGAAAGCTAAAGATAACTTTATCTATCTAGTTTTTAATAATATATATAAAGATTATATTATATTAGTAGTTATAAATATTAGTATTAAAATAGGTAATATAGATAATTTAGCTCTAATTCGTTACTACTTTATCTAACTATTAGGAATAAATATATATATATAGAAGATTAAGAGATCTAGTAAGTATTTTATTTATTATTATATAGCTTAGATAATTATAATTAACTAGTACTTTTATAAACTAGATTCTATTTACTTTAATATTAACTAGAAATAGTAGTTTCTTACTTCTATCTAGTTTCTTAATCTTCTTTTACTCTTATTTATAGCTAAAAATAAGAGCTACTTGTTTTCTGACTTATTATTAATATATATACTTTCTTTTATTAAGCTAGGCTTAGTATCTTTTTTAATTATTATTTATAATTTCTTTATATAGATAGTTTGCTTAGATTTTAATAGTATTTTATTACTATTATAGATTTTCTTTCTCTTTAAGATACTTACTATAATATAGCTTTTCTATTCTAGTTATCTTACTAATAGAAGAAGATATTCTATAATCTAGTAACTAGACTTTTTATAATATAAATAGTAGTCTTTTTTCTAGTAACTATCTATTTTCTCTTTACTAATCTATTAAGCTCTTTTTAGTTATTTATAATATTTATAACTATTTTATTAGTAATTTATATATAAATTAATATAGTTTATTAATATAGTTAGTATCTAATCTATCTTATTTATAGACTTTATAAAGTAATAAATAGATAGTTTACTAATATTTAATATATTTATATCTATACTAATCTTATAAAGATAGAAGATTAGGTCTTAAAAGATAGTAGATATATCTTAATTTATTAATAAACTATTTATAGTTCTATTTAGTAAACTAAGTAGGATTTATTACTTAGCTTTATTAGGTTATTTTAGTACTTTAGTATTAGTAAATTCCTTTTCTAACTATAGTAAGAACTTTAAGAAAGCTATATCTTTAGATTAACTAATCTAGTAAAGATATTAGATAGTCTAGGCCTATATATTTAGATTATTATAAATCTTCTCTAAGTAATTTAATAGCTTTTCTAGACTACTATTATTTTATTAGTATTTTATATATATTCTAGTATTCTTCTAGATAAGCTTTTTTAGCTAGGAGAATATATATATAAACTATTTATATATAGTACTAATAGTCTTACTATTAACTACTAGTTTATTTTCTATTATAATATATTAGATAGGCTAGTTATTTATACTTTTTATAAATAATACTAGATTAGGAAGTTATACTCTTAGTTAGTAGTATAGCTCTCTAGTATTTAATAGTACTTTAGTAAGGGTTTATACTTATTCTATAGCTATTATATTAGTACTTTTATTAGCTTTTATATTTATATCTTACTAGGCTAGTATCTTTTTAAGATAGTAAATCTACTTTTTTTATATAATAGAGAGCTATTCCTAAATTATAGTATATTACTTTTATATAGTTATAATCTACTATTAGAAAGTAATGATCTACTTTATTATTTTACTATAAGTCTATTAATTTCTTATTATCTATTATATTATTATCTCTGCTTATAATAGGAGAGTATTCTACTAGTTCTAAGATTCTATAGTTATTAGTATATTCTATTAGTATTTTATTACTAAATTAGGAGTGATCTAGGGATAATTCTTCTATTATACCTAGGAATTGTCACTTCTAGGGCTTTCTATTAGTGATCTAATAGTTTAATAATAAGAATTAGAAGATTGTTATATATAAAGAGCTAAAGCTTTATTGATTCAATTAAGGCTAGGCTAATATACTATTTATAACAATCTTCTAGAAAGGATCGCTATCTATAGACAATAGAGGCTTTTGTGTATTGTGGGCATGTGCCTTATGTGATCTAGGCCGGGCTCTGGCCTGTTATATAAGGCTAGATATAGGGCTAGGTATAATAGACCTAACACTACTATTATTACTACTACTACTAGTACTACTATTATTATCACTAAGGATACTAAGAGACTCTGAACTAGGACTAAGAAGACAGCCTAATAGGCACTTCTTAGATATAGTAGATAGGGAAGAAGACAATATAATAAGATTACTAGTAAGGGAAGAGATATAGGAGAAACTTAGATAAGATACTATTATATAGGTCCTATAAAAATAGAAAATATATTAATAAAGCCTACAAAAGCCAAAATATTATTATATATAGAAAAAGAGGGACTATATAACTAAGAATATTTATAATAGGTATAGATAGTTAGGATCTCCCTAAGTATAGAGAGGGGATATAATAATATAAGAACTAGTTACTATAAGATACTAGAAAAAGTTAATATATTGCTTTATATAGACTGAAAAAGTCGTATATAAATACAGAAATCTTAGCAAAAAATACTATATAACTCCGAGAAGTATTAGAAATAATAAAAAATAATAAAAAATAATAAAAATTAATAAAAAATAATATAGAGAGATCTATCTAGAAGAGATATAAAAAGAGAAGAAGATAGGAAGTAAGAGTAAAGAAGTAAACTAAGAGTTAGGGATATATTTACTTCTTATATAGATATAACTAAGAGCCTAGATAAGGACTTCCTAGATATAAATAAAGGATTTACTATAGGAAAATAGTCTTTCTTTATCTAAACTATCTTTATATTATCTTACTAGTATATAGGAAAGAGATTATCCTCTATCAAATTCTATTAACTTCTTTAATAGTATACTTTTTACTATATTTTCTTTATAAGGAAGCTCTTTATATTATTTTATATATTATTTTATATATCTTTATTACTTATAGTAATATATAGCTTTAATATAGACTATTTTTAGACCTTATCACTATTATATAATAATATTTTTTCTTTATTCTACTAACTAGAAGGAAAAATCATAGTACAGAGGATAGGTTTAAGCCGAACGGACTGAATATAGCCAAAAAATCAAGTTTATACTTAGATATATAGAAACTTAGGACTAGTTTCGGATTAGTAGGGGAGGATAAGATCTACAGAGCTTATTCTAGTTATAGAATCTATATCTCTGGTTGCCCTAGGGCACTATACAGACCTTTCGGCTCCGTATAACTACTACTTTAGCATTTGTAGTATGCCGTATTAACCTATATATAGTACTACAATACGTCCTGTCTAATACAAACTATACGATCCTTTCTGAATCACAAAAGTAAACTTTAAAGTATAATATATATCTTCTACTTAAGATTAATTTAACTAAATAGTATACTATTAAACTAGAAAACTAATAATACTCTATTAGAGATATAGAAAGATACTATTATATCTATTATTAATCTTAAATAGATTAAAATCCTTAAGTATATATTTAAGTAATTATATATATAAAATTAGTATATAAAAAGACTTAATCTAATAGGATATATAATAATTATTTAAACTTTTAGTAAAATTAAGATCTTATAAATAATCTATCTAATACTAACTTCTATATTATCTTTAGTTAAATTGTATATCTACTTAAAAGGCCTTTAATCTATAAAGATTTAAAAGAGTCTAAGTAAAATTTATTATAAACTCTTATCTTCTATTTTAAATCCTTTAGTACTAAGAATTCTAAGATCTTATAGTAAAAGTATAACTTTTATTATAATCTCTAAGTCTTCTTTTATTAAAGACTATATAGTATTAACTTTAATTAATTATCTAGATAGAATAGCAAAAGCTACTCTTCTATCTCTCTACTAGAGTAAAGCTCTTAATTACTTTTAATTACTAGATCTTACTATTCTAATAAGTATTTATAGTAATTATAAGGTATTTTATAGATATCAATTAGATATATTATAAGATACTTCTAGGCTTTATACTAGTTTATAGCTAATATACTAGTACTTACTTAGTAGAGATTTTTCTTAGTATTCTTTCTAACTATAGGATTATTAATAAGATAATTATAATTACTACTAATAATATATTAAATAATAAAACTATAGTTAAAAGTCTTTATAAATTAATCTAATAGATAGATCTCTTAGATTCTACTAAGATTATATAGATTCTATATCTTATATATATAATTTAGCTTAGTCTAAAAGATCTTCTTAGCTTAATAAAGGCTAATCTAAAGAATAATAAAACTATAATTATATAGTCAGATAAAAATAGGAGTATTCTCTAGTAAGTAAAGCTATAAAAGGGAATTATTTATATACTTATAAAGATATATATTTAATCCCTTTATAGGTATCTTATACTAATTATAATTATAGATTTATATCTTTACTATATTCATTAATACTAGCCTATAGCAATAGGAGGTATTTCTAAATCTCTAGAGTAATAGAATAAAGCTAGCTCTAATCTAAGATATCTATACTCAGTGGAATTCTATATATCTTTAGACCTTGCTAACTCCTATAGGAGTGGTCCCATGAGACTATCCCATAGGACCATATAGGAGTCCTATGAAGTCCTATAGGAGTGCTAAGTATAGAACTAAGGGGTCTAGTCCGCTCCTATAGGACTTTAATAGGACTTCTATAGGACTATAAATAGTATAAATATATAGAAAAATATAACCTATATAACTTATAAAGAATATCACTGTTTTTTTAGGTATTTCTATTACTTAAATAATTGAGATAATAATACTTTAGGCTTAGTATTCGGATAAAAATAGTAGATAGATTTGTAGTACTAAATCTAGAGTATAATTTCTAATAGATATTAGAATTTAATATTTTAATAGCTATTAAAAAATACTTTACTAATCTATCTCTATTATATATAAATATATAAATTATTATCTTTTTATTACTTATATTCTCTTTAGAGATATTATTAACTAAATAGAATTACTAGCAATTAGTAATATATAAAATTATCTAGCTCTATCTTTTTTATAATAGTATCTATATTATCTAAATTAATATTATTAACTTTATTATCTATATTATCTTTACTATCTTTATTATTACTAATTAGCTCTAGTATATAGTTAGAAAGTCCTATCTTTCTTTATTTATTAATCTCTATTTTTTTATCTTAGTTAAAAATAGATTTAGATTAAATATTATTATTAGTTTCTTTATCTCTAATATTAAATCTTAATAAATAATAGAGTATTATTAGATCTTAAATTATAGATTTATTTAAAAAGTCCTATTAATAATAGTAGATATTATAAATAGTACTAAAGAGATACTTAATATCTATACCTATAACTAGGATTAAAAAGATATCCTATATAAGTACTATAAGTATTAGAAAGTTATATATATTCTCTCTCTAGAAATAGTATAGATTTATTATACTCTATTCTATAAAGAGTTAGTAATATAGTTTATAAAATAATAATAAGAATAGTATAAATCTATTAAGATTAAGATATCTCTTAAGTTCTTCTTCTTAACTAGTTATTTTTAGTAATAATAGGGATAGTAATTAATCCTTAATAAAAAGGCTTATTATTTTATTCTTTATATAATATACTAAAGATATTACTATAGTTAGTACTTCTCTTTCTAGCTAATATTTTAAATAGTCTTTAAGATAGCTATAAAGTAAGGACTTATAGATATTATACTAGAAGAAAATAGTATTATTAAGCTAAATCTAATCTAACTAATCTAGGTCTTTAAAAAACTTAAGCTTATACTAGAGAATAAGAATAATACTTATAATATATAAGCTACTATATACTTCCTTTATTAATTAGTAATATACTAAAAGCTTTTCTTTTCTAGCTTTAAGAGTTACTAGTATAGCCTTCTTCTAGGATATCTTCTTATAATAAAGTTAGGCCTAGGACTACTTAAAATATATAAATAGCTAGTTATATATTATAAATATATTATAAATAGTGATTATCTTAATCTTTAATAGACTAACTATCTATTTATAGAAAGACTTTATAATATAGAGTAAGTAGTTAATTTAGTATTACTTTCTTTTACTAAGATAGAACTTAGGATACTAGTACTCTATATAATACTACTAGAATATTATTTAAAGATACTTAATATACTAGAGTATAAGATATATAGAATTCTACTAAGTATAGATATCTTAGATTAAAGCTAGCTTTATTTTATTACTCTAGAGATTTAGAAATATCTCTTATTATTATAGGCTAGTATTAATAAATATAGTAAAGATATAAACCTATAATTATAATTAGTATAAGATATCTATAAAGAGATTAAATATATATCTTTATAAATATATAAATAATTCTCTTCTATAGCTTTATTTACTAGAGAATACTTCTATTTTTATCTAACTATATAGTTATAATTTTATTATTCTTTAGATTAGTCTTTATTAAGCTAAGAAGATCTTTTAGACTAAACTAAATTATATATATAAGATATAGAATCTATATAATTTTAATAGAATCTAGGAGATCTATCTATTAGATTAATTTATAAAGACTTTTAACTATAGTTTTATTATTTAATATATTATTAGTAATAACTATAATTATCCTATTAATAATCTTATAGTTAGAAAGAATACTAAGAAAAATCTCTACTAGATAAGTATTAGTATACTAGCTATAAACTAGTATAAAGTCTAGAAGTATTTTATAATATATCTAATTAATATCTATAAAATATCTTATAATTATTATAAATACTTATTAGAATAGTAAAGTCTAGTAATTAAGAGTAATTAAGAGCTTTATCCTAATAAAAAGATAGGAGAGTAGTTTTTATTATTCTATCTAGATAATTAATTAGAGTTAATATTATATAGTCTTTAGTAAAAAAAGGCTTAGAGATTATAATAAAAGCTATATTTCTATTATAAGATCTTAGAATTCTTAGTACTAGAGGATTTAAAATAGAAGATAAGAGTTTATAATAAATTTTATCTAAACTCTCTTAAATCTTTATAGATTAAAGATCTTTTAAGTAAGTATATAGTTTAACTAAAGATAATATAAAAGTTAGTATTAGATAGATTATTTATAAGACCCTAGTCTTACTAAAAGTTTAAATAATTATTATATATCTTATTAGATTAAGTCCTTTTATATATTAATTTTATATATATAACTACTTAAGTATATATTTAGGGATTTTAATCTATTTAAGATTAATAATAGATATAATAGTATCTTTCTATATCTCTAATAGAGTATTATTAGTTTTCTAGTTTAATAATATACTATCTAGTTAAATTAATCTTAAATAAAAGATATATATTATATTTTAAAGTTTACTTTATAAAGTAAAGAATATAAATAAATACTAGTTATATTCCTTTACTATTTAATAAACTCTATTTTATTCTTTATAGTCTAGAGAACCTAGAACTTTTGATTTTATAGGCTAATTTAATAAAGACTAGATAGAAGAGATATTACTTTAATTTTAGACTAAATAATAGAAGATAATAATATATTATAAATTAGCTACTAGTTAATTAAATAGTCTAGTATAAGAGACTTATCTATTAAATTAAGATTATAAAGTAAAGATAATAGAGATATCCTAATTTATAAGAAGATAATCTAGGATAAAAGACTAGTCTTAGTATAAAGATTATATTAAGATATAATATTCTAATAATTATTATATTATAAAGAACTAAGATAAAGAGAGAAGAGACTTAGAAGTATAATAAGGATAGAATAATCTTAACTTATCTGTAAAAATTGTCTAATTAATAATTATATTTATCCTTTATTCTTTTAATATACTAAAGTAGACTAATTAATAACTAGTATAAAGATAGATTATAAAATAATAAGATATTCTATTTATAACTCTTTAATTAGTTAAGTAATCTTTAGAATAGTAAAGATCTTATAGATATTCTATAAGAGTCTTATAGAAGTCTTATAGGAGTCTTATAGGAGTCCTATTAAATAAAAGATATAGATAGTTTTAAAGATTAATCTAATCTTCTAGTATTTTAATAGAAAATTTAGAAGTTTATAATATTAATTTCTATACTAATAGTATAATATTAGAGTAGTTTTAAATTTAAAAAAATAAAATAAAGACCTATAATTTCTAATATAATAAAAAAAAGAGAGGATTTATTATATTTTAATAAAATTTTTAATATATATAGAACTTAGTTAAAACTAGAAAGTATAGTATATATATAAATATATATATCTTTACTAACTTAACTATAATACTAAGAGAACTACTTCTTCTTAATCTTCTATATCTAACTTTATATATTTAAACTTATTTTTATTTAAATATAATATTTAAATATATAACTAAGATATTTATATTATATTTTTAATAGTATACTATATAAAAAAGTTAGATTACTATAAACTTAAGATAAGAATATTAATATACCTATAAAAAATAGTATTTTATCTACTTAGTTAGCATTTTTATATAGCTAAAATAGGAAATACTTAGTAAAAATATATATGCTATAGGACTATATAGGAGTCCTATTACTCCTATAGGAGTCCTATAGGACCACTATAATAATAGGACCAAAATTTTGGCTAGTCCTATAGGAGTGATGGGACCAGGATATAGGACCAAAATTTTTCTAGTCCTATGGGAGTTGGCAAGGTCTATATATCTTATACTCTAGTATACTAAGTACCTTTAGATAATATTCTAGCAATATTATATAGAGTACTAGTATCCTAAGTTCTATCTTAGTAAAGGGGAGTGGTACTAAATTGACTACCTACTCTATATTATAAAGCCTTTCTATAAGTAGATAGTTAGTCTATCAAAGATTAAGACAATCACTATTCATAATATATTTATAGTATATAACTAGCTATTTATATATTTTAAGTAGTCCTAGGCCTAACTTTATTATAAGAAGATACCCTAGAAGAAGGCTATACTAGTAGCTCTTAAAGCTAGAAGGGAAAAGCTTTTAGTATACTACTAATTAATAGAGGAAGTATATAATAGCTTATATACTATAGATACTATTCTTACTTTCTAATATAAGCTTAAGTTTTTTAAAGGCCTAGATTAGTTAGATTAGGTTTAGCTTAATAATACTGTTTCTTTCTAGTATAATATCTATAAGTCCTTATTTTATAACTATCTTAAAGACTATTTAAAATATTAGCTAGAAAGAGAAGTACTAATTATAGTAATATCTTTAGTATATTATATAAAGAATAAAATAATAAGCCTTCTTACTAAGAATTAGCTACTATCTTTACTATTACTAAAAGTAACTAGTTAGAAAGAAGAACTTAAGAGGTATCTTAATCTTAGTAGGTTTATATTATTCTTATTACTATTTTATAAACTATATTACTAACTCTTTATAGAATAAAATATAATAAATCTATACTATTTCTAGAGAGAGAATATATATAACTTTCTAATACTTATAGTACTTATATAGAATATCTTTTTAATCCTAGCTATAGATATAGATATTAAATATCTCTTTAGTACTACTTATAATATCTACTATTACTAATAAGACTCTTTAAATAAATCTATAATTTAAGATCTAATAATACTTTATTATTTATTAAGATTTAATATTAAAGATAAAGAAACTAATAATAGTATTTAATCTAAATCTATTCTTAATTAAGATAAAAGAATAAAGATTAATAAATAAAAAAAGATAGGACTTCCTAACTATATACTAGAGCTAATTAGTAATAGTAAAGATAATAAAGATAGTATAGATAATAAAGCTAATAATATTAATTTAGATAATATAGATACTATTATAAAGAAGATAGAGCTAGATAATTCTATATATTACTAATTACTAGTAATTCTATTTAGTTAATAATATCCCTAAAGAGAATATAAGCAATAAAGAGATAATAATTTATATACTTATATATAATAGAGATAGATTAATAAAATATTTTTTAATAGCTATCAAAATATTAAATTCTAATATCTATTAGAAATTATACTCTAGATTTAGTACTATAAATCTATCTACTATTTTTGTCTGAATACTAAGCCTAAAGTATTATTATCTCAATTATTTAAGTAATAGAAATACCCAAAAAAACAGTGATATTCTTTATAAGTTATATAGGTTACGTTTTTCTATATATTTGTACTGTTTATAGTCCTATAGGAGTCCTATCAAAGTCCTATAGGAGCAGACTAGACCCCTTAGTCCTATGCTTAGCACTCCTATGGGACTTCATGGGACTCCCATATGGTCCCATGGGATAGTCCTATGGGACCACTCCCATGGGAGTTGGCAAGGTCTATTAATACTATTAATCAAATTATATAGTATCTCTATAAGATATACTTTTAGGCTATTAAATATAATATTAGGATATCTAACAAAAACCTAGATATATATAACCTAAGAGATCTAAATAATTATCCTAGAAATCATAATATAATCTTAATAATAGCAGTAAAATTAGTTAAATTTATAAATAATATATTATTCAGAGATTATAAAGATTAAAAGAGCTCTAAAGGGTATATTTACAAACTATATAGTGATCCAATCAATTAGAAGGCTACTAAATAAAAGACTATTACTATATTAACTACTAAAGCCGAATTGTTAGCTTTAGTAGAAGTAGGAAAAACTGTCTAATAGTAGTAAAGAGTACTAAATATACTAGGATTCTAACTAGATTATCTACTATCTATTATATATAATAATTAGTAAACTATTAATCTACTAATAAAGGAAGAGGCTATAATATATACAAAGCTTTAGTATATTAATATTAATCAGTACTAGATAAAGTAAGAAGTTAGTATAGGCTAAGTATATATAGACTAGGTCCTAACTACTATAATACTAGTAGATAATCTTACTAAAGCACTTCTAAAACAGAAGCAAATATAGTTTAGAGAGTTAGTTAGAATACGAGATATTAGTTATATAATCTCTAAAAACAGAGGCTATTCTACGAAAACTATATAAATCAACGATTTAGACCAAGATCACCGAAAAATTCGGTTAGAAATAGATAAGATCAGATAGAATCACTTATACAGCAGTTATAAAGCAATTACGAAATAGTTAGAGAAGTGCAGTTCTTAAAGCTCGGAGACCTTTAAAAACTAGGGGGTATATCAAGTACTAAGTATCATATATGGTCAAAATTACTAAGTTATTATAAACCGGAAAATCAATGGACCGCCATGATAACGGTACTATACAAAAACATATACATTGCTTAATCAGCGATGTCCGCACAGATTGGAAAAACAGCGGATTTTGTCAATTTAGTTAGTTAGAGAAATATATAGATGTCATTTTGCATACAGCAGTCGTACCCGCCTATTTCTGTCAAAAGGCAATCGGACGGGCAGTTAATATGCACTGCTTTGTCATCATTCAGCGGGCCATTGATTATTAATTGCTGAACCACGCCCGGCCCCCCACAGGTGACTTCCTCTAACTTACAAGCTAAATCCCTAAACTCCCTATATCAATAGAGCAATGCCGGCGAGGAACCCGAGAAAGGCGAAGGTGGAGCCGAAGAGCCCGGCGCGTGGTGTGCGAAGCAAAAGACAACGTCGCGTGTCGCAGACCCCTGAGATTGGCAATCAGGGCAATAATCGAGACGTCCAGCAAAACCAAACACAAAGTATTGATTCGGACACAAATGAAACAACCCGATCTCTTAATTGGGCTGCTATAGTCGCCAAGGTTGCTGAACAGCCATATCCTTTCCAAGTCCAACAATACAAAGAATGGAGAAGTGCGTACCGTCCTCTTTCGAAGCGAATCTCAATGGATGCCCTTGAAAACTAAACCGCATATAGGAGCTGGTTCAAAGCGCAAGGACTACTGCTGCATCTGTCATGAGTCTGAGCGGCTCGAGAATTGTCATACCTGCGAACTCGCATTCCATCGCGAGTGCTTACCCGCCGGCTGCACACGTAATTCCTATGACCACCTTTTTTGTTTGATATGCGTCCGTCGAGGCTGGGACAAAGCGCCTCCAGTGCTTACCCCACCCGCTTCTCCTCAGCCTGCACCCGTCCAAATGCATAATCCTCCCAGCCATGCAACCAATGGGACCACCTCGGATGCTTCACCGATTCCTCATCTACTAGGTCCTGCACCAAGTCTAGAACTGCAACGAGAGGGAATTCAGACCCAACCTAGCGCAGTTGATCGAGATACAAGCCACGATATAGCATATCCAGGACCTGCTGTTCAGGCCTCTACGGAGAGCCTCCAACCCAGTGGACGTAAACGAAAATCGCCGTATGGCACGCTGCCCGGTGAGGTGGATGCATCGCTTGCTGTCCAGTCCGCTATAGAGAACCCTCAAGGCCCTCGACGCGGGCGGAAATCGCGGTATAGCTCGCTGCCCAGTAATGTGGATGCATCGCTTTCTGTGATATACCAAGAACTCGAATCAACCGCGATGCTCCGAGCAGAGATCGACGAGCTGCGTACCCAAAACACCCAATACGCCCAAACCATCAAAATTCACGAACAAACCCAAATGGCTCTAAAGAGAGATCTGGGCACATTGCGAGAGAATGCCACCAACTCCGAAAGTACCATCAAGGAAATCAGTGAGCTTCGAGAAAGAAATGCAGCTCTGGAGGCCGAACTGCTGGTCTCAAAAGAGCAGACGGTTGCGGCAAAGGAACTAAAGGAAAGACTCGCGCAGTTGCTCAACACCTAAGCCTCGAATTCCAAGTTCTCGTTTAACCATTTCTAACACGAAATTGACTTTTCTTTCCTATGTGTACCTGGATGATATAGCCTTGTTGTACAATAAGATAGGTCCATATATCCATATATCCATTAATATGACCTCGGGAGATTCAGAGGCAAAAATCCAACCTATTGTCAGTGGATTTCAAATACTTACGTATGTATGTATGGAGGCCCCGGGATATCAATAACCATTCCTATCCAAGATAGGTTACAATCCACGCTTTCTCTGGGCTGCATGTATTTCAGCGAAAACAGTCGGCGTAAATGGGTTAGGAACTTTTGCAACTGATCATAGACCGATTATGTCCCAGAAAATAGCTTTAGGGGACGGTTTTCATTGACAAGAGCAAGTTCTGCCTCCGTAAAGATGGTTGTCCATGTTAGGTGCTTGTTTGTCAGATTGAGCCTTTGTTTGGATGGTTTTTACAGGGTATATAAACCCTGCATTTCTAGTTTCTAATTGATCATGATTCTCCTTCTCCTTTTTCCAAACCGTAGTATTCAATACATCAATTCCCTCTGTTGAAGTCAGATACCTCTTATATTATTTTCATATATACCTCAATGTTCTATTCAATCAAGTGACAAGATGCTTTACAGCACCACATAGGGTCTAGGATCTGTTACGGGCGTTAAGACTGGGGTAAGTAACATTGAAGTCCCCCTTTGATGATGACTGCAGAGATTGCTCACTTTAATTCTCAGATTGAGGAAGGAGTCCTGCTGTGAAATTTGGTATGGACGCCTGTCTTTTGGGCATATATATGTACCTTCCCCATCCTCTTCCACCGTTCCTTTCTCCCCATTTCCCCCCTCTCATCCTTTTCCTTTCTTCCATTTTCACATTTTTCCATCTCTCACTTTTGCATCACTTTCAACTGACATTACTTTTACCAATCTGATTGTACCTTTCTCTTTCTTCGCTTCACTGACTGTGATATAGCAACAATGAATTCCCGAGCGGCAAGACCTGCTTTCAATTTTTACGTGTGTATCTCATATCAAGGGAAGGTGAACTACGAATGACACTGACCTGGCCATTGCGCCTCCGGCCGCACCCGCTCATGGTGGTGCTGGCAGTTGGTCCCACGTTCTGTTGGATGCCGCGGTGGCCAGTACCCGTTCGGTCGGTCAGGTCGCGGCTGGGAACACTGGTCTGGACGCTAACGGGTTCCCTCTGCTTGCTCGGTCGTCGTCGAGTTCGACGGACCAGTCGCAGGAACGGGAGCAACAGGCGCGCAAGTCGGCCTATTAGAGACTTGTAGGGCCCCGCTTGAAGTTCTGCCTTGGGTATTGCCACTGGTATAGCTGGAACGAACTATTTCGATCGGTTTGTCGTCTTCGCGAGCCACTAAGCATCCCCGATACCTGGGTACTAAGTGCCCCCCGATTTTCTAACACCCTGCCTATCTACGATAGCCTGGCTCTCGCGCCCACATCCACAGCGTATCATTGCTAACGAATCAATTATCGTATTAGGAAGAGAGAAACTCGGACGAGTTCTGGAGAAAGCGAAGGGACAGGAGCGACTGTTGGCACTGCCATCGCCGCTTCCAAAGCAAAACAGCAATCCGCTTTCCAACAAAGAGTGGCGATCCACACGGTACTGGCACCCATCATTGAAAGAATGGATATGCAGTCTGTGTCGGGTTAAGGGCCGAGATAGTGCATGTTTCGGGATCAGCACCAGCCAAGAAAGAATGGCGTGAGTAAAGTGATTATCTACCGTTATAGATGCTCGGCTTAGAAAAGATCCTCCGGGGTTCTGCCTTCTTGGAGAGGGAAAAGAGGGCGGATCAGGTTTCTGGTGATTCTGGGGCGAGGTGTCCACTGTACACTGTACGGGAGGAACTAGAATTGACCAAGAATGCATGGACAACATGATTCCAAGGGGATTTTCTATCTCCGAATAGCCTCTCAGCAGCAATTTGAGTAACCCCAAGCGTTACCAACTTGACCTGGTCCCCGAAACACACCCTTATTTATACATAATCGTTATTTTCTTCGGGGTGTGGTAGTTAGGAATAATAATCGGAATAATAGTACGGAGTACGGAGTAATTGCTACAATATTAGGCAGCAAAAAGGATTTGCAGGGCTCTACCTAACAAGTCCACAAGGTCCCTGTGGGCTGGGCACGTGATGGGATCATTGGCTGTCGCGTGAGCAGATGTCGATCTGGGGATAGTAGCCTAACTCTAGATGTCGATCATTTTGATCATTTTGATCATTGAGCATACACGTTGTAAGTTAAGAGATAAGATCTTTTTTTATTAAGTTCTTCACCTTTTCAAGTGTTTCTCCTTTAAAATTGACCATCGGCCTCTGATTGGTTGTGTCTTTGAGTTGTTCGGCTACCGCACCCGCCTAGTGACGTGACCCTGCAGATAAGATATTTGCCCAAAATATTCCGAGAGCTTTCAACTTTCACTCTTCTCTCTTGGTGTACCAGTTGGTCTAGAGGACTCATGCAGTCAATTTTCTTGCTGCTGGGCCTCTTTGCCGACGCCATCTCCGCCAGCCCTTTGGGGCAACAGCCGTTGGGCCATATTGGTCCAACAGAGCGGCCTGGGCAGCTGGTGGAGGGTTTGCGCAAACCTGTACGCGGACGATTCCTGCATATAACTGGTGAGGGGATAGTTCTTTACCTTCGTGTTTCTGTGGTGTGACTCCATGCTGACCAACAGATTTTCATCCCGACCGCCTCTACAAGCCCGGAACCTCCATCGATCGCTCGTGCCACCGTGCTAACGGCCCCGCGGGGTATTTTGGAGCCGAGGGCACAGAATGTGATGCACCCCTATCACTTGTGAACGAGACGTTTCGCTGGATCGAAGAAAATTTGAAGGATGAGATTGATTTTGTGATTTGGACCGGCGATTCTGTCCGACACGACAATGACGAAAAGCTCCCTCGCACGGCAGATGAGATTATCGAGTTGAACGCATTCCTGTCGCAAAAATGGGTTAGCATTTTTGGTGAGGAGGAGACCTCGAATGCTGCCCCCAAGATGTCGATCCCTGTGATCCCGACATTCGGTAACAACGATATTATGCCCCACAACATCTTCAACGAGGGCCCGAACAAGTGGACAAAGCGCTTTGCGGAGATATGGAACCAATTCATCCCCGAAGATCAGCGTCACACCTTCGTCGAGGGCGGTTGGTTCACCACGGAGGTGGTCCCCGGTCGGCTAGCGGTCGTCAGCTTAAACACCATGTACTTTTTCGATTCCAACAGTGCGGTGGATGGATGCAACGCCAATTCGGAACCTGGATACGAGCACATGGAGTGGTTGCGGGTGCAGCTGAAAATCCTGCGCAGTCGCAACATGAAAGCCATCCTCATGGGCCATGTCCCCCCGGCCCGGTCGAGCGAGAAAAAGAACTGGGATGAGACATGCTGGCAAAAATATACGCTCTGGATGCACCAGTACCGTGACGTTGTTGTCGGTAGCCTTTACGGGCATATGAACATCGACCACTTCATGCTCCAGGATAACAACAAAGTCAAGATTGATTCCAAGACTGATGGGAAGGTGTCAATCAACTCAAAAGCCGACTACCTCCAGTCGCTCCGAAACCAATGGTCCTCATTGCCATTTCCTCCGTCGGGCCTTTTCGAGGACCTTGACTCCATGTCGAATTTGGAGGATCTCTCGGAAGTCGAACTGGCCAAGAAAGACAAGAGGGGTAAAAAGAAGGAAAAGAAGAAGCAAAAGTTCTTGGACAAGATCGGGGGCCCATGGGCAGAACGATACAGTGTATCGCTCGTAGCTCCCAGTTTGGTCCCGAACTTCTTCCCCAGCCTGCGCGTGATCGACTACAATGTCACGGGATTGGATGATGTCGCACATGGGGTGGAATTGCTCGCAGATGAGGCTGACGATACCACTTCCGGACTCGACCATGCCGCGATTGATACTCCGGAAACCAGCAACGACTCTCTGGTTGCCCCCGAAATTCAGAAGAAGAAAAAGAAGGGCAAGGGCAAGAAAAAGCAACCCAAGTTCAAAGTCCCCGAGCCCCCATCCTCAACCGCTCCTCCGGGCCCTGCATACTCCAACCAAGCGTTCACCTGGCTTAGCTACACACAATATTACTCGAATCTAACAAAGATCCACGAACAAATTGCGGCAGGCAAACGAGGCGATGATCCTCGTATTGACTACGAGATCGAGTACACCACAAACGATGACGTGTATCAAATGAAAGACCTGACAGTGCGCAGCTTCTTCCAACTTGCAGCCAGAATTGGCGAGGAAGAAGTTAAAGCAAAACAGACTGCCGTCAATCGCGACGACGCTGATTGGTCTGTTGCTAAGAAAAAGCCAGTGAACAATGTCTGGCGGGCTTTCTTGAGGCGCGCATTTGTTGGATTCCCAGTTGATGACCTGGATGAATAGGATGATTTTGCTTTAGCGTCTTTCTTTTCTCTTCGGATACTTTTGCATGCACGATACATAGCTTGCATCTCAGGCTTATACAGTGGGGACTTGTGCTATCACAAGGTGTTATTTCTAGATTATGGCCATCGTTCCAATGTTGGATATGGAACACAGGATTTGAAGTAAAAAAGTACAGCCAAATAAAATAAAAAACCCCCAAATTATCAAGTTCTGTAATTGTCTGCAACTTTTTACAATTCTACAATGGACTTGTCTAATTGGGCGATCAGCAAGGGCATCTGGCGGTGTAATAGGTTGGATACTCTGTATCTTTGGGAACACAACATCAACAGAACTACAGTTCATCAATGTATTATTTGATATTGTCTACGTTATGTCTACCTTAGGTGCATACATAGATGATGTACAATGATCACTGCAAACTTGTCACTTCCATCACATCACATAGGTGGATTTCCATCGCGACCACAATTACCACAATTACCCACAATCACAGCCACTGCCAGCGTGGCAGTCCGTGCTAGCAAGGTTTAGATTAATGCCCAGGTACATTCAGAGTAGTCTGGTCCAAGGACTTGGGCACTTAACTGGGGAGGATGATCCTGGAATAAGTAAATTCCCAGCCAATCTATGATGCTGCCCTAATTGTTTTTTTGCCTTGAGCCGCTGCCACGTAGCAAGCCCGTCATCACCATTTAGTTAACAGGCTCAAGTGGACATCGCACGCAAAAACCAGACTAGTGCAGCACAGCACAACATTCGCTAGTTAGATTGTACCAGAGTGAGATGGCTTGCCACTGGGCATGGCAATTGCAGAAGCCCGAGTAGACATTATACAAATAGAGCACCACCTCCGCTTCTAGCACACCTGTAATCAATTTTTGTACGGAGTACAATTCCATACAATTCTGTTGATTATTGTGGGACTTCACTAGTAAATAATTACTATACAGTACTCCATCCTTACGCATATCTTCCAACCCGATCTCTTCGTCATATCAGGGGAAATCTCCACGCAGCTATGACCTTGCATTTCCACGTCGAAAATCTTTCAATTTTCTGATTCTCTTTTAATCTGTGGACTTTGACTCCATAGCAGCCCTAACACTTACAATAATAGTTCTAACCCCCCAGTGCTCCTAGCTCGAGCCCCCGAGCTAGTTCATACCCGAGACACAGTCCCCCCAATTCCCAATTCCTTCCCCGCACAGACTTCGCTGGCACCTAAAATCGTCCCATTTCGCCTCTGCACCCCCCTACTTTGCCGGCCACACGATGCGTCAAGTTTACTTGCAATCCAGCCACGAGCTTCGTCACTCCATTGTCTGCTCCTTGCGTTGTTAGCCGAATTCCCAGCCACGATACAGCGTGAATACGACATTCGGAACTCAGCCGTCGCTAGACCGAAACAGGAAATATTGATTCGATTGATCGGACAGCGTTGTTCCGCACTGTGTCTACAACATACGACTGGGACGTTATATACTTGGCTGTCGCAATTGGATTTGCTACCCGCGCCAGGAACGAAAGCCATTGGCTGTGATATACTCCGCGGTCTGAACCATCGCCCCCTCGGGTCCCGCCGAGCCTTGCAGCTTGCGCCGAACTTGCTGCTCTCGGTTTCGGATATTCCGTGTATTTCGCCTTTTGGATTCAGCGCGTCGCTGGAACAATCTGAGCTTTTTTGTGCGCCAAGATCTTGATTTCGCGGGTCAATTGGTCCGCGGCTTGGGAATACGTGCGTGGTTGGAGCATGATTCAGTCGCTGCGTTTGGTTATTATTTGAAATTCTGTTTGCGCGCTTTTCCGTAAGTCCAAGCTATCTTCGCCTATTCCCTTCTTTGTTGGTGCATCCCTAGCTTCGCGATTGAGTATTCTTTCGGTCAATTGGTCTTCTCCGAACCTCCACTCCGCCTATTGCTTAAGACCAATGACTGGTATGGCTGACTCGATCTGCCCAGGCTCCCCAATTCCTGAGTCGTGGGATTTATGGATGGCCTCCTCCGAAGTGGACCAGAAAGCCCTGGGCAATTTCGCGGCCGTCATGGGCCTCGAAAATCCCCTGCTCTCGTCAATGCTATACAAAATCCTCGGCATCTCCGTCATGCTATCAAAAAAGCTACTTAGAGCCCGCAAACTGCGGCGCCTCGACACAACACGTGAAACAAGATCCCTCCAGCTGTACCATCACATCATATGGCTCTCCCGCGAAGGCCTACTAATACTGGAGGGCTACATCCTTCCCATGGTAGACAGGTTTGTCGAGCTAAAAGTGCTCGCCTACAAACTCCGTGCTTCCTTCTATCATGTTTTCGTCTTATTCCACAATCGCCCAATCTTCACCCCCGACACCGACATGCCAACCCGCTTCAAACATGACTCCATATACGGCGCAGACGCCCTAACCGCCCTCGGCGTCTCAGACACCTACAAGTCTAAAATGAATATGGCTTCAACACCAACATCCCGCCCTCCAGGCCTACCAGTAATGCAACCAGTCCAGCCACCTGAACCAATCTCCTCCTTCCTCCTCCCCCAACGAGACTACACAGCCACAGCTACAGCGTGCTTCAACCACGCAGCAACCCTCTCCGACAAACTCCTACCAGGCTCACACCCTCTCCGTCTCTCCGTCAAACTCGAATACGCCGCATACTTATACGACTGCCTTCAAGACCCTGTCGCCTGCCGCCGCCTCGCAAAACAGGCCATCGCAGATGTCTATAATGCCCAAGAAGGCATGGACGACGAGAGCTTTGAAGACGCCGCAGAGATCGTCGGCGTGCTAGGCAAGATGGTCAAACGCGGCGGGAAGCCCAATTCCAGTACCGGCACTCTGGGGAGCAGTATCTCCCGCGATGGTGGCTCCCGCAGTCGCAGTAGTCGCTCGCCTAGCCATCTCGATATCAGTGTGCCGACTACCGTCTCGCCAGTCCCGGTTACGAAATCTACGCCTGTTGATGGAACCCGTGTGGGAATGAGCCAGTCGGCTGTTCCTGATGCTTCTATGATTAATCCGATTTGATGGAAATGGAAATTTGCATGATTAATGAAAAGCTGGTGCTCCAATCCTTGTCATTGCATTGTTCTCTGGCATATATTGCTTCTATATGTGATGATGTATTGCTTTTTCTTTTGGTTTCTGCTTTCACTAAAATATGTGTGTACATAGTCATTATGCATCTTGTTTGATATTTGTAGATATACGCTACGCTTTGATGACCTTCATTGAAAATTCACGAAGGAATGACATGTTTTGCACTCTATGAAGTCAATGACACTGCGTTGTACAGATTGTTGTAGAGGTGGTCATACATATCACCGCACTACGCACATGTAAAATGGTAGAAAAGAAGCAAACATTATATATGGCAGTTTTTTGTTTGTTCCTGCGCCAATAGTTCAGTGCTATAAAAGGCGGCGTCGCAGTACGGTAAACCCCTCACATCTCTTGATTCCCATTTTTATTCTGTCATGTCTGCTTGACATCCATCTATCCCTGAGTCTGAGGTCACTAGGAATGATGATCTTCTATATCAAATATCGAATCTGTCTATATACCATGACCGCAAAATTCTCAACCTTCCATCCACTGGATGCCACAACCCTGGTGCAGCTGATGTCCAAAAGGCTTGTGGGGCTCAATATCTCCGACGCCACAGAATAAGCCTGCATATCTCACTTTTATTCTATATGTGGTATGACTTCGAGGGGTGGGAACTGCAAACCTTGGAAACAACTAACAATGACGGCTGATCTCCAGCCAAGACTCACCTAACCGAATAAGAGCAGCTCTTCAGCCAGCTCCAAGAAGAGTTCATGCAAATGATCGATTGGAAAGCCGACGTTGACGGCTATTTATACTTGGCTCGCTGGTCCCTCTCGTCGGTCTACGACGGGCGCATCCCGATGCGATGATTTCCTCCACGGTCCAGTGCTAAAGGCGAGCAAGGATGGACCATATGCTCTTGCTCTTGCTCTTGCTCTTGCTCTTGACTGTGGGATACCTGACTTGGGAGTCCAAGTGCTCAGAAGACTTCGACGCCTCTACCAGAAACCCACTCCCGAGACGCTTCGTGGGACCTGGCAATTGCGTCTGTGATGCGGTCACATCCAACCTCTTTAAATCTTGCTGTAGGTCCCACGGCAAATTTGGACTAGTGAGTATCCCTTCGTCTTTGAGATCATTTCTTTGTGGGTTTTGCTAATTTCGAATTCTGTCTTGTAGTAGTATGAAGCTATTCGCGGACCCAGTCCAAGCTCACGAATTGTTAGAGTGAGTGTCCAGCTCCTGAGTTAACGAGAATTCCGGGTTTGGGGAGAGAGTGACAATACGTACTAACCTCGTTTTTAGCATTAAGAATGTCTACGCTGCTGTGGTGGTGTTGTGATTTATATGCTGCTTTAGCTTCCTCGGTCAACTCTTATGCGAAGACCTACACTCTAGCGGGCAAGAAGTGCGGAGGCTGTGTGAGTCTTCGTTATTTCTCGTTTGCTTTGCTTCCTTTCGTTTATGGTTTGCTAATATTTGGAGCGATCCACCTAGCTGGTACGATGAGACGTCGACGCCTATCATTGCCATCTTTGTGTGAGGTCGCAGACCAGAATTACCCTGGAGATAGCCTCGGAATCATGGGCCTGAATTTAGACGTCGAATATGAAATGTCACGGAATACGGATAGTGACTCGATCTGCGAGAGCGACATCTTATGAAAGTTCCGGCTACGCTTGCTCCTTGTGTTAATGGTACAGCGCACCCAAAACCCGTTCTGGTTGTGCGGCCTTCGATTCAACACTTTCGTCTGGCTGCCATTCCTATTTTGAGGTTGGCATGGTACCTTTTTCTCCTTTTTCTCCAGGCAGAGAATTAGGAAGTGGGCTAAGCTTCAGCATCGCCCTGGCTACTCGGCTAAGGGCCTCAATTTGGTGCTCCTTCTTTTCGCTGTGTGAAGTGGAACGGCACAGCGAAATGGAACAGAAGACAAAGGCTGTGAAATGGTACTCTTGCAGCAGTTCATCGTCGCTATAAGCGCATTCCTCAGTGTAAAGGAGTTGTCGATACCCTTGATGCTGGTTATGACTTACCATGCTGCGTGGGTGAGGTTTGGGACAAGTTGGTGCGGTGCCAGGCTAAATACAAGGCTGGAAATGTCTATACAAAGGTGAATGTAGATGAAGGAACTGATGTGTTGGGGTTACTGCAGCCCCGAAGCGCAATGGTGTACAACATATATCCCAGAATCTGAATGAAACTATTTCCAAATTTGTTTATCCTTTTAGCGTATCACCAAACTGGCTATAGTGCACTGTCATAGCTCTCTTTTCACTCGGCTATTCGTGTTCTTTGGTTTACAGTATTGTCCAATTTTGGACAGTTGATCTAGGAAGGGATGTTCAGCGATCTTCGAGCGCCAACAGCCCCAAATAGGAACAGAAGGGGAAGACATAGCGTGCTCCACAGCGTACTCCATAGGTAGGCCAGACAGGGATGAGTGCCAAATGATATCAGTAGGGCGGTGCACGTGGTGGATCATGATGCCGATCAGTTGCTATTATTGTCACATGTTGGCGGTTGCCTTGAGCGATGGACTTGGCTCATGTCACGCTATATACACGAGAAGCTAAATAGCTTGAATATCAAAGATATTATTGCATGAATAAACATAGTTGATGAAGTCGGCTGTAACAAATCAGGGAAGTTCGAAGCAAAATCCTCACGCAAAGACTAAAGCTTCTACAAAGAGCACGCAGGGATTATCTTGGGCTATACGTAAAAAGGTCCTCTGTGCGCTTTATTTGTTTTACCTCCTTCTTATAAATCTAAGAAGACATTAAAGTGCTATCTCACATAAAACATCCATGAATCATCCTGAACTAGGCGAACCATCATTCAAGTCCGAAGCTACCGACAGAAGATTTCCCACAGGGAGAGAATTACTAGATGCCAGATTTTATAAGTGAACGAGATCACCCTTTTGATGCATCTGGGATAACTGTAGGAGGGCCACGCTGCTAGTTGTGAGAGGTATCAAGGCAAGGCCTTGCTTGCTTGCCTCTGGTTAGTTATGCCTCTCTTTGTCCCCAGGGAGCAGATAAAAGGCTCTATGGGCGTAGGTAGATTTATCATCTGCATCTATGTTGTTCATGTCCTACTCTCTCTCTGTTGCGATGTAGCTTTGTATGTCATCAGAAGCGACTGGCTGCGATGGCCCTAGCTACAATCCTTAAGGGTGATGATAATTCAGGTGCTTTGGTAAATCAGACAATTGATTGTAAGTCAGCTGGCAACCCATATATGGTCGAGACCTCGTACAACGAGGCCGAAGAACAATTCTTCAAAGCCAATGGAATCAATGTCCACCCATTGGTTCTGAAGCCCTATGAGGACCCGAATTTCAATCCAAGATAGACACCCTTTGGGGGTTAATCCAGACTCTTGTTTACTGTACATCTTCAACCATGTGAGACGCTGGTCACTTAGTAACACGGTGAAGTAACCTTAAAAGGTCCCTCGTTGCTATTGCAAGATAACAGCTGCGCTACTCGACAAGACATCCATGGAGCTGCGACGGGACTGGAATATTAACCGGTTGCCTCGAGCAATGGACTTGGCTCACATCATAGTATGCACGAGATAATAAATGGCCTAATCGACTAGGGCTGAAATAAGCTGAAATGACCAGAGAAGTTGGAAAATTCTGTTTTCCTGTTTTGGAGTGATCGACACGTTGCTAGGGACAGTGATGCCTCAGGCCAACATTCTTAAGGGAAAAACTTCCTGTCAAAATGGGGGCCAACGTGGGAAACATTCTTCGACGTTTGAGTATAGAGAGGGGCATTTTGTACACTTCAGATCAAACGGCCTATTTCGAATAAGTCCAAGTTATTGTACAACGGTCATCGACGTCATACTCTCAGTCTGTGCGAGAGAAAAAAAAAATAGAAGCGGCTAAGAAACCGCATCCACCTACCCCGAGGGCTCCTTATCGTGTTTCATTCGACTATTAACCCGTCGAATCCACTTGAATCCACATCGCATCTCGAATTTCCTCTCTTTTCTCTTCTCTCCAGCTCCTACACATCTTCCTGGTGACACTTCAAATACACCAGCCCCCTGCGCGTCGGCGCGTTACTCTGCAGAAACGCTGCATCCCACGGAACGTTGCATGGAAACGCGAAACACCCGAGCTTATTCCCTCCATGGCCTTGAAATTGTCTTTCTTGCTCTTCAATTCCCGTGAAGCCTGAACCTTAACACCCCCTTTGGAAGCTCCCAGACGGAGTCAGGGAGCAGGGACGATGTGGTCCAGCTTGGATAAACCTGGCGCTCTCCCACTCCTAATCCTGATTGTCTTCTCACTGCTCACGTTGGTGCCATCACTACCGAATCTGTATCACTCGAAGTTCGCAGACTTCAGCTTCTACACCGGTGCAGCTCGTCGTATGTCCCCATTCCCACCAAGCTCAAGCTCAAGCTCATTCGAGTTAACTAACCAATTCGACTTTCCAGAGATCCCTCTCCTGCAAGATAGTGTCACCGAATTAGCACCGAAAGCACACACCCTCAACGAGCCTCGCAAATCATGGATTCTTGCAGCGTCACATCGATCGCGAGGGAATCGCCCACCGCTTACCGCGCGCGTTGGCAATGCCGCTGTGGTCCCGGCCAGCGAAACGACCACCGTCGCAAATAAAAGTCGACTTTCATCGTTCACACGCGAATCTTCATTTTCATTCAGTCGCAAAGCCCGCGCATTCAGAACCTACTTCATCCAGCAATTAGACGACTACCCATTCCTCACCTCATTCTCCAATCGGAGCTTAGTTGCAAACTCGATGCATCCATATCCTACCATCACCCTGAACGAATCTCTCCCAACATCCGAAAACAAATCTCCTCCAAGCATCCCGTCATATAATAATTCCTCCGATAGCATCCTGGAGCCACTACTGCCCTTTCCTACCTTCCTCCGCGATATATATCAGCAGGCCTGCCATGTCGCCATTGATTTTGGAAAACGCGTCGGACTCCACGGAGCAAATTATGCGAAATCGATCTCCATCCCGGGGTGGATCACAGGGGCTCCCACATCATTAATACCCAACCCCACAATTCCCAACGCTGCCTCAGATCAAGATTCATTCACCCCAGCCGAGCAAGCACCGCCCCAACAAAAAGTTGGCGCTGAGGATTCCACCGATGCTGCCGCCGGTCGGCACTCCCAGGAACTCCATGGAAGCTGCATGGCTGTTGTGATCGGTCTTATTGCAGGCATCATGTGGTTCTAGAGCAGACTCTCTTGGGTACTGCTACTACTTCATGTCTGTCTGCTGATATGTGTGATGACCTTTCTTGTCTTATTTGGTTTGGCGCATTGTATTAGATACGTGTAGACAATTGATACGTGTAGACAATTGGGCCGGTGGCTCTGGTTTAGCCTCCTGTTGGAATCTAATAATCACATTTACCATTTCTCGTCTTGCCACAAATCCATACCTCAAGTCTTCGCCTAAAAGACCTTCTAACGATCCACACATGTATTCTACCTAAAGGAATCTAAACCCCCTTTTTACAAACTCTTCCACTGGCAAATGTTAGTAATGACCCTTATATCCGTTTATAAAATGAGGGAACCGTCGGTAATGCCCACAAAGGCAAAGAACGGAGAAATTCGACTACCGCACTTTCACCCTTCAACTCGGCCGAATATATGGCTGTTCCGCTTGAGGGTTCCCCACATGAGGCGGTGCTCTATGTTTGACCGAGAACGTGACTGAATAGAGTGATCCATTTGCAGTTGCACAATGAAAATGGGAATCCTACCTGTGTGACCCAGGCGGCTTTGTGTGTACACTTTGGCCGCGCGTACTCTCTCACTTTGGACATCCTTGGGCTCAATCATCTTCAAGAAGGAGCCTATAATTTACATGGAGACTACCGTCATCTATGGTGAAGTACAATTCTATGGTATAATACTTGGATGTGTTCTGATATTGCATGTAATGTCGCCTACATAGGGCACAACTTATAGGAAATTAATGGAGTTTTCATCTTAATTCCATGAGAGTTGCAGGAAAGTATGTTCCCCACTATATTCCACCATCTTCTACTTACTGGTCAAGAATCCTTCAAGAAACAACCTGATGCACTTGATACTGGATGACATTAGGCTAACCCAATATGGTAAGGGATGGTCTCTAGTGGGGATTTCTGTGGACGCTGATTGGCCCTTCCGAACTATACCAGCAATGAATGCACTTTTGAAGGGCACTTAATCCCATATTATCACCGAGAGGAAACATATAAAGCGAACCATTGCATCTGGTTGAAATGCAGGACAGATTAATCAAGACCTCTTTGCTTTCTCCAGATTTTATCTTCAAACATCTTCACCCAATATGTCCAACAATCAACAAATCCTCCGCTCCGAGGTTGTTCTCGAGAAGTATGGCAAGGCCCTTGCTGGGAAGACAGGTAAGTCTAGATTCCTATCATCTTTAAAAGATCACAAGTGCTGATGAAACATACTCCTTCCGTAGTGCTCATCACCGGCGTTTCTGACGACTCCATTGCCGGCGAACTCGCACTTCAACTTTCCGCCGCCGATCCCAAGCTACTCATCCTGAGTGCCCGTGCCGAAGCAAAGGTGGCAGGAATTAGAGAAAAGATCAAGTCAACCAAGCCAAATGTGGAGACTCGCTTTCTCAACTTGGACCTGAGTGGCTTGAGCGCCGTGCGAAATGCCGTCGGAGAGCTGAAAGATGTGTCTCACATCGACCACCTTGTCTGCGTCGCCGGTGTAATGTTCCCACCTTACAGCAAGACAAAGGATGGATTTGAGAGTCAGCTGGGAGTCAATTACCTGGCGAATTTCTTGCTTGTGAAGTTGCTCCTCCCGAAGATCCGTGCTGCGGGACCGGATTCGTCTGTGGTTATCATGGCCTCGTCTATGGCTAGACAGGGAAAGATGCACTTCGATGACTTCAACTTCAGTGTTAGTTTGATTCATTGGCTATGTTTTACAGCACTGACATTCTTCTTCCTTGTAGGATGGCCAAACTTATGACCCTATGGTCGCATATGGCCAGTCGAACGCTGCGAGGGTCATGTTTGTCAAGAGACTGGGCGAGAAGTTGAAGAGCGAGAAAATCCGTGTCTTCAGTGTCGATCCTGGTGGTATGTTTTGCTTCTTATTACTATTCAGTGGAGCTAGCTGATCAACATTAGCTGTTCAAACTGGTCTGCAACGACACTGCGCTCCCGAATTTTTCGACCAGGTCGTCGAATGGAAAAAGGCCGGATGTATGTGCGGCTCTCTTTTTTTGTCTCGTTTCTCACTAACCGGCCTCTTTAGCCATGGTTGACCTGGATGGAAAGCTAATGGCAATTCCCCCATGGACTACTACCTCAGAAGGAGCCGCTACCGTCATCACAGGAATGATTGACCCTACCATCGCAGGTAAGTAGAACGCCTTGCCATGCCCGTAACTCCAGCTTCTTTTACTAATCATGCCCGTATCCAGAGCACAACGGCTCATACCTCAACCAGAACGCAGTCTCAGACCACGAATTGCACACCCATATCAATGACGAAGGCAACTGGGCCAAACTTTGGGAGCTAAGCGAAAGCCTGACCCAAGAGAAGTTTTCTCTATGAGTGATTTGAAGGTGAGAAGAGTTTGATCTGTTTATTATACATAGGTTGAAATATGAAATATCACTCGATCTCGAGTACGATAGGCTTCTCCCCTCGCTGTCTCCTCCAGTAATTAGAAGATTTGACTATGTCAGGACAATCTGTTGCCATCCACCTCCATTTCCTGATTATCGTCTCCGAGATCTCATAAGCAGATGGATCCCAAGCTTCGCCCCAAACGTAAATCCCGACTTCTTGCGACAGACCACAAGCTCCATAAAAGTCGGCGCATAGTTCATCTTCGTCAATTACATCTGCCCTGATCAAGAAAGCCTCCCTCAGAGATAACATTGGAATTAGATCAATCCAGGGGTGGTGAATAATCTTCCTTTGATTCTGGGAAGGAAACAGGCTTGCTGGAAGATGTACCGCCGACATCAATGGTCCGACGAGGTTGAACTGCGACGCGATGTCTTCATTAAGAAGATCAATTGTGAGGCCCAGCAGATTGGCGTTGATTGACATAGCGCGAAATACATTGAACTGGGCGCGGCAAAAAGTGGGATTGCGTGAGAGAACCGGGTTCTCAATTATATGCAGGGCTTTCCCATAAAGTTTGTTCATAAACTCATCGCGCTGAGAAGAGTTGCCGTGAGATAGATATTCTTCATTTTGGTAGAGAGGCAACGATGATTGAGTAACTTGATGGCTTGTTGCTTCTTCTGTAGATGTGCTTCTTTTGGGGATGTTTGAATCATCGACATAGACAACCCATTTCCTATCTGGCGTTTTGTGTTGGTTTTTAGACTCTAACGCTTTTCTTTTTCCTGTATATAATGTTAGTCTGAACATTTGATAGTTAAAAGGCCGGATGTGGCGAATGAGAGTGCCACCTACTGCTCGCACGTTGGTTGAGGCGATTTTGGAGTCGTCTTCGAGCTGCGGGATCCAACATGTCCCTCGAATTATTTGACGCTGTTTGGTCGAGAGCTGGCGGGTGATCGACTTGGGCAGTCATCTTAAAAAGCTGTAATTGAACTGTAGTTGAGGGAACGAAGTGGTGAGACGTGAGAATTGGACGGGAGGTGGTCAAATGCAAAGTTCGGAGTTAGCGTTAGCTCCGAATAAACACGACAGCGTGACATACTACAACATATCAACTATTTTGGAGCTGATCTACCCATTTTAACTTTTCGGTCGAGCGAAATCACACATATGGATGCAATTTACATTATCTTATTAACCCCCTGGGCAACTCGGAAACGCGTCCGATGACCTCTTCACCCCTTCATATTCATGACGTAGCACAGTGGCTAAACACCTAAAAGAGTAATATCTCCAATGTCTTCGAGATAGCGAACGTTTATGGAAAATTATTCTCTCGCATCATACGGAATCCTCGGGCTTCGTCTCATTTATTGCGGGATAGAATATGACACTTACCTCCAAACTCCGGCAAATACTTACCTGTGGGCGTAAGAAAGATTCAGGTCCCCCGCCAATAAGCAAGCCACGCACAGATACTGGGGATGACAAGACAGAGGACGAATCTTACGGCACTTTGAGCGAGGTTGCTGCTCCGCGTCCAGTTGAGCCCACAACAGAAGAAGAAGAAGCGCGGCACGAATCCCTCGATAAGAACATCTCTGGGGCACATTCCCAGCCTCAACTCGGTAATAATTGAATGCTTTAAATATAGGTACTCGGTCCCAGTACCCTTCGTATTTCTTGTTTATGGAATCGGCCATGTTACTAACATCCCGAAGAACAACATCACGAAGTGCACTAGCAAGTGGTCTTTGGGGAAATGAGTAACAGTCTTCCCGGATACCAATAGCTCCAAAGATACCCTGTTTGACCTCAAAAGACTGCATACATACAGAATACTACCCCCTTTGATCAGTCATTCCGAAGAAATTCCAATTGAGGCTCTGTACAGGGTTGATTATGCATGCCGGGCCCCACTAGCTTAATTATGAGCTTATGAGCTTAACTATACTCTTGATTACCACTCTTCGCATCGTAGAGGGACTTGCATTTATATGCAGAATAATAAATACAATGCATACCAGGGATCAAATACTGCCTGCCAACAGTTGGACCGTGGTTCCATATCCGGTAATGTATACATCTGGCTTCGAGACGAAGCGTGCAGCCTGATTGGGCGATGTGCTCGAGCATCTCATAATATTCGAGTGAACTCTCTTGTTGAAGCAGCTGGTTTCAGACCTTTCGATAAAATTGAAAGATGACAGCAAATATCGTATCATTCAATTGATTATTCCGACTAAATATTTCTATTTTGTCCAGACAGAGGCATCATACCCATCCATCAAGGATGTATAGTCCGGACCGGCTGCAGCCCATCCTTTAATACCCCCCGAGAGAACCAAGCTCTTGACCACTGTGTCCTGTTGATCTTCAAGGTAATCCGCAAACCATCCTGATGCACGAGTACCTCGGCCGGCAGATGACCCTGAATGCAGATCAGTGTTAGCGTTTCAAAAGCTTGCTATCATATTCATTAGGTAAGTCTCACCACAATACCAAATCACATATTTCACACTGCTGTTCGACACCAGAGAATATAATGTTGGGATCGTGGGGTATAAACTCTGAGCTGGCAAGTTCAATGACCCTTGGATAGTTCCTCCCTTTTGGCACATCAGCGCATGAAAATGTCACTTTTTGTTCCGAACTGCCATACCTCATAGTCTGTGCGACGCAAGTCAACAAGTAGAAAGTCCTTGCCTGCTTGTTTACCCTCTCGAATCCATTGCAATAGCTCTTCTCGCGATATGGAAGGTGCTGCCCCCCTTGGTGCGGGATATGCAGCATGCCATGGAAGCTCAGCTGACATGGTGTTTAATACAAATGCTGAAATTAAGAATTGAGAGATTCGACATTTCTCAGACTGTTCTGCAGGTAGAATACCCCGAATACCCCGCCCTATAAGGAATGTCACTCCCGCATTATTATTGGTTGAGGCTCTTCGGGTGGCCAACGGGAAGTGGACACTTAAAATTCCATAGTCTGATTCTTCAGCCAATCAGCGCCCGCCAGTGACATATCATCACCGTTTAGTTCCAAAGATCTCTGGACGAATATAAAACCTTTATGCTCTGCTGTCTGGTACGTTGATTGAATTCCAACAATTGTCTGCTCAACAAGTCAGTAATCGAGCAACTTCGATTATTCACTATGGCATCAATACGCCCACAGGCATGTTTACATGCCTCCAGTCCTCCCAGTGACCAAACAAAAGCATGCGACATTGAAAAGCAAAATGAAACCTCTTCTCCAGATGAGCCATCGAAGAAACAGTCAATGTTCTCAAGTCTCGGTCTTCTCGACCGATTCTTGGCAGTATGGATCTTTCTTGCTATGGCAATTGGAATCATCCTGGGAAACTTTGTCCCAAGCACAGGTCCTGCCCTACAAAGGGGAAAATTTGTAGGAGTCTCCGTTCCAATCGGTACGTGGAAACAACTCTCAAGACTATTGTTGTCCTTACTGACTGAATATTCCAGCTGTGGGTCTTCTCGTCATGATGTACCCTATCTTGTGCAAGATTCGGTTCGAATCCCTGCATCATGTTTTCCGAGCGAAGGATATTTGGATCCAGATGGCCTTCAGTATTCTTCTGAATTGGATTATTGCTCCTTTTCTTATGGTTTGTCATCCCAAAATTTCGTAGCACGAAGTTTATCACTGACTTGGTTTCATTAGCTGGCCTTGGCTTGGGCGTTTTTGCCCGACGAGCCAGAATTGCGACAGGGACTGATCATCGTCGGATTAGCACGGTGCATTGCTATGGTAGGCCTAAACCACTCAGCAACTCGCCCTTGGAAACGAGATTATGCTAACTCCTATCTTCTATCAGGTCCTAGTTTGGACAGGGCTAGCCGGAGGCGATAACGAATATTGTGCCATCCTCGTCGCTCTCAACTCGGTTCTGCAGATGGTTCTTTTCGCCCCAATGGGGGTATTCTTCATCAGCGTCATCAGTGGTGATCCAGTCACATTTGAGTATTCAACGGCCGCTCAGAGTGTTGCGGTGTTTCTCGGAATACCTCTCGGGGCCGCAATCGTCACCCGTTTCGCGCTCCGACGAATTTCTACGAAATGGTACGATGAAACGTTTCTGAAATGGCTTAGCCCATGGTCTCTCATCGGCCTTCTGTTTACAATCCTCGTGTTATTCGCCTCGCAAGGCCGCCATGTGGTCCACCAAATCGTCTCTGTGGTCCGAGTCGCAGCACCGCTCATCGTTTATTTCTTGATCATCTTCTTTGCGACCCTCCTTGTCGCATACAAGTTAGGTTTCGGCTATAAGCTGGCCACTGTGCAGAGCTTTACTGCTGCCAGCAACAATTTTGAATTAGCCATTGCTGTTGCGGTGGCGATGTTTGGCGCGGATAGCAACCAGGCTCTTGCTGCGACTGTTGGACCTCTCATAGAGGTACCTGTGCTGTTGGGACTGGTATATGCTGTCAAATTGATAGCCAGACGAGTTGGGTGGAATGATTAAGACAAAAATGTAGACTACCTAGGTATAGACTATCAATAATTACTTGAAGAAACAGCCCTGGACGGGCATGCCACTTTTATTTCATTGGACGACACCAACTTCCCCCTCCGCCTCTTTCTCCGCCTTCTTTTCACCTAATATCATAATGTTCCCAAGGTTGAATATCTTCAACTTCGTCTCTCTACCCCGCAGGTCTTAACCGTTACAGAGACCTTTTGTTACGAAGCCTCTTGAGTCCAACTTTAACTATGTATTTGGCATGTCACTGCATTCGATGAATCAGTCAGCGTGAAAAGACTGCTGTCAGTCCCAAGATCTCAACCTTGGATTGAGAAGCCAAAAGTGCAAAAAATGAAGAGGCGCAGACCCGCTGTTTACCCCGATCCCCTTGGGACCGCTACCCCCTCGGGAAGTCGGTGCCGGTCAATTACCCTGTGGGTGTAGGAAAACACGCCTTTATAACGCCGGTTTGAGCCAGTAGGCTATATGTCGTTGGGTTTTTTTCTCCTGGTCCCTTTCAAATATGTATTTTGCCATGAACCTTACAAAGCATTCGTTGTGTCTGATGCCAAGTTCCAATTGCAACTACCCCCATGATAAAGAACCACAGATACATATATGATAGAACGTAGTTAACTACATGTACATAGGTATAACTATATAGGTACATACAGAGCAGGTCGGATAATTCTGAAGAAATGAGCTTTCATTCGTCTGAGTTACTACATACATCTTAAATTTTTATTCTCAAAATATTCGGTCCATGTTCAGATGGGTCATAGGCTATTCCCCTTGGCTGTCCATGTCAAAAGGCAAGCTTTCCAGCCAACCAAATGTCTGTCTACGCCCAGCAACCTTGGCATTGTCCGCCCGGCCATTGGAAAACATGGAGAACGGAACTTCCAAGCCCAGTCTGCTATAGATCCTGAGCCACACATCCCGGCAGAATACAACCTCATTGTCCCCGATTTCACAATCCACAGATACGGATTGGAGTCGAATAAGCTCGAGGGCATCCCGGCAGCGTTGGATTCTTTTCTTGAGCCGGGGTGCTTGATCACACCTTTCCTGGTAATTTCTGAATTGGAAGCGAGAGGAGATGGGCCAGCACGTCTCGAACCCAAGATCACTAGGGATACTTTCGAGCCGCCCGAAAGTCAGTCTACGCCCCGCGGCGGTAGAACTAGCCGAAGAAGGATCCGCCGGGAAACGCGGGAAAGGCACATCCAGCCCGAGTCGGTCATACAACCGGTGCCAGACAAGATGAACAAGCTTCACATCCTGGTCTGCGATCACAGAATAGCAACCCGAACTGCACAGAGCAGGTGTGTGGTCAAGGAGGTGCAGCATATCGCGAGCTAGTCTGATACGACGTCCTAGGTTGGGCACCATGGCACAGCACTCCTCGTACTTGCGCAGAAGACCTTCAGCTTCGCAGAACTGCTGTCATGTCACGCACTATATATATCGGAGCCTGGACTATCTGAGCATAACGCTCATATATAGTGGTCTTTTTGGCCTAGTTTGTAACTCGCCAGTCCAAGGGGATGTTATAACAACTGCGACTTCATTGTTGTGGCCGACCTAGCGGTGCCTCCAGCTCCAACTCGCAGCATCCAACTGATTGGGAAGCTCCGCGAGGCAATCAGTATGAGAGCAGCGGCATAGAGATAGTCGAATTGCTCAAACTTCCAATCTTCATCGTTGTTGTGGCCGCCGACTTGTTTGGGTCTCCAGATTCTGTCTGCTGCACCAAATCCACCAGTAACGCTTGCGAGGAGATAATCGATTCTCACAGGGCGAGAAAAGGATACGCATCCACCAAATCGACATCGCTGCCAGTGACATGAGGCCTAAATAACCATATTAGCACAACATGTTCCCGAAGCTAGCGTAACTTAGTAGACAACAGAAAATACCCCTAGTTATCATGGTCTACCGGCAATCTTCCCAGTCACGCGAGGGTCTTTCTGGGGCCAGAGACAACAGAGCCATTGGGACGAGGGTGGTCTGGGAACATTGCAAACGGAAGCTCAATACCCAATCTGCCATAAATCCGAACCCAGACAACTGGCTTAAACTTGATGTCGCTGTCTGTGGGTATAGCCTCGCATGCAGCAGACTGCAACGTGACGTAGTTGATCACGGCACGCGAACGTTCAATCCTCTTGCGAAGCTTTGGGGCTTGTTCGCAAGTTGCGCAGTAAGGCGTTAATTCCCCTAATCTCCTCGGTCATCATCATGACGGATCTGTGCATCGTATTAGTAAACACAATACCGAGACCTTCCCTGATTGACTAGAGAGAAGGATTTTTCTTGTGCGTAGAGATATTCGAGATACTCACACTTAGAGCGGCCATCCCAAGTAGCAATAGCAACCAAGACGGGCACAGCAATGAATGGTGAGTCTCAAAGACCCTAGTGAGTGGGTGTAAGGAGAACTCCATGCCTCTATGCCTCGCATGAAGAGAAAACTGACCATAGAAGTGAGGAGGAAGTGAGGGAAGAAGTAAGAATGAAGTGAGGGAAGAAGTAAGAATGAAGTGAGGGAAGAAGGGAGAGGGGTTCAAATGAAGAATTAAAGAGAACAGGAATGGGAATGACAATAAATGTATGGGATCAGAGCTATCGTCCGGTAAAAGGGGAGGAAGGTGGTGAGATAAGCCGTCAAGTCCAAGCATGAAGTTATAGCAAGAATGATCAGGCTAGGCTGAATCCGAGAGAATGTCCCTGCCGAATAATCCTTGCAAGCGCGGGCTGGTAAAGTCTTACATTGATGAAAAGAAGAGCCTTTAGAAGACTAGATGTGAGAGGGTCGGTACTGTGAGCATTGAGGATGTGGAGTTGTGAAGTGCGGCGAGGGTATCTAGTCAGATGTAGAGATGCGTAGACGTGAGATGCAGCCTGCCGGGTTTGTGCGGTATATCGAGACGCTTTTGGCGAGCGTGGACACGATGATGTTATGATGCGCTGACTAGATCCCTACGAGTATCGACACGACAATTGCGGATAAGGACGGGCTATTCTTTGGCATCCATTGACGTTGGGACCGTATAAGGATCGACGATGGGGAGTAAAAATGTCTATGGTGGATGCGAACTCGTCGTAAATGGTCATTTGTTGGCCCTTAGTGGGCGTGGCCTCATAGTCGACTGTGATGACTAGCCTGTACTCGATGTCGAAACGACTGTTTCCTTCCTCTTTCGTGCTGATCGAGAAACGGAGCGGCTGGCCTGGCCGATGTGTGGATAATAAATGGTGAGTTGAGGTGGAGACGTTGATGCTGAAGCTAATAATACCATAACCTAAGAGAAGGTGTGCCGGAAGGAGACGTCAAGGTCCAGTTGATCACTGGAAAAGTGAGAAGAGGCCAATACTAGTGCTAATATGTTAACCTTATAGGGTCCCATATCAATATACATGGCTGCTTCTGATGATTTGTATGTACCTGTGGGCCAAGGTTGGATGCCCATAATCCTTGGAATACAAGCTGGACAAGGCCATACTATCCAACAAAGATCAACACATTCGGATACTCAATAAAGTAGAAGCAAGGATAAGGACAAAAGATGCCGGGTGTTACCTCTAGTCTATAGCGAACGAAAATATAGTAATAGATACCAGGAGGACCGCAATCTAGAGGATAACGAGGTTAGATAGACCAAATCCATCTAATAAATTGTCAAAAAGAAGTCAGTTAAGTGAGATCAATAAAAAATAGAAAAAAGAGAGGGGGAGACCCGCTTTTTACCCCGATCCCCTTGGGACCGCCACCCAGGAAGTCGGTGCCGGTCAATTACCCTGTGGGTGTAGGAGAGCACGCCTCTATAACGCCGGTTTGAGCTGAGGAAACCCATACAGATAACCCCCCCTACCAGTTAGCTATATGGTACACGTGTCCCCCCCTATTCCTTCAAGAGGCTACTGTCTGACGGTTTTTCAACAAAATAGTTGATGCTTCTTCTAATTAGCTTCCCTTGCACCGCCATAGTCGCTCATAGATCCAACAGACTCCAATTACTTCGACTCCTGGCAGTCATTCCCTCAAATAACACTTGAGTTTCTTCTGTGGTCCATCAAAATTCGTTCTCCAAGGACAGTTCTGTCCCACATGATCAGACTCTTACCTCATATATACCACGGACAATCCACTTGCACTACAGAATTACAGATCAAGTATACAATCAACACATTAAGACGTCCGTGGAGAACAAAGACTACATATATTGTACAATTATGGGGTACCTGGGCACCTCATGAGTGGATCATCCACCTGACGGTCAAAGATAGATCAAATACATACAGAAGTATACCCCCTTGTGGAATGTGCAGGGGGGCAACTAAGTCCTGCGAGCAGGACTGGAGAAGGGAGTATGCAAAGATAACCTTGGAATGCAACAAGCGCCATATGCATTACTGTGTCGGTATCACGATGTCGATCCCTCGATATAGGAGAATCCCCACAGTTGAACATATAATGCTTGTCCAAAATAAAATCATCAGGACTGTGCTTTTTCCGCTTCGTCCACCGATCGCTCGACTTCTTGCTCTGTCCATCGATGGAACAATTTGCGTGCGTCGGAGAGATTGGCCTCCTTGGGCAGCCCGTTGTGAACTGACTGGACGTGGAGGACTGGAACATCAAACTCGTAGACATCCTTCCAAGATTTGTTTCCGGGTTCCATGATGTCCGCTTCGACATATTCAAAGGAGCGCCGTTTCTGGAGCTGAAGCACAGTGTTTTTGGCGGTATCGCACAGGCCACAGCCTGCGCGTGTAAACAGCGTCAGGCGGGCTGGACTGAGAATGGCACGCGTAGGAAACATGGAGACACAATATCAATTATGCAAGAAATGAATTCAACCACGGGGTTTCAAGATGGCCGGTGCCACGACGCGAATGCGGTCAGAGAGTTCTCCGCGATGGAACATTCGAGCTCCCCCGCTAAACCCTGTTAGGCAACCTGCGCCATTCTCTCCAGAACACTTTACAATCTTCTCATTCGACTCAGTCCCGTCAATTCTCTTATAATATCTGACTTGCTATACATCATGGCAGGCAAGTGCGTCCACAAAGCGTGTGGAAAGGCCTTCACCGACCCGGAAGAAGACTGCGTGTATCATCCGGGTCCCCCAGTGTTCCACGAGGGGCAGAAAGGTAAGTACCTTGGTGTTCAAGCTATTCCAGGTCCGTGTCCCTTGAGTCCACCAAGGGTTCACGGGGGACCGTTGCGGCAGCGCAATGTGACACCTGATCGTGTTTCTAGCTTCTGCTACGTTTCTACCCCGCCGCACTGCTAACTTCTCAGGCTGGAAATGCTGCAAGCCCCGCGTCTTGACCTTTGAGGAATTCCTCGCCATCCCGCCATGCACAACCGGGAAGCATTCCACCGTCGACGACACACCCGTCCCCGAGCCCAAGGTTGAGGAAGTCATTGCTCCTCCTACACCGGCTGAGCAGAAGAAGTCCGAGCGGCTACCCATCTCCGCTACCCCGACTATCGCAACTTCAGCGCCGCCTGAGAAGCCAGTCATCGAGGAGCCTGAGTCTGATGACCCTGATGTGGAGATTCCGGCTAACGCAACGTGCCGTCGGAGGGGTTGCGGCGCATCCTATACCGGGTCTACTGCTCGCGATGAGGAGAAGTGCGTCCACCACCCGGGCCAACCGGTCTTCCACGAGGGCAGCAAGGGGTGGTCCTGCTGCAAACGCCGGGTGCTCGAGTTCGATGAGTTCCTGAAGATCCCCGGCTGCACAGAAAAAACGAGGCACATGTTTGTTGGCAAGGCCAAGCCCGCGGGCGAAGAGAAGGTGGACACAGTCAGGTGCGTATAAGACAAGACAGGCGGAGCAGCTCTGCTATTTTGTTTGGGAAACGGCAAACTGATATACTTTGGCATTCTACAGAAACGATTTCTACCAGACTCCCACCGCCGTCAACGTCTCCCTCTACCTTAAGAAGATTGACAAGCAACGGGCCAAGGTTGAGTTTGCTGCCAACTCGATTATCTTCGACCTTCCTACCACAGACAACAAGCGCTACCAGGATACATATACGCTCTTTGCACCAATTGACGCGGAGAAGTCAACTTTCCGCGTGCTAGGCACCAAGCTAGATTTGAGCTTGATCAAGGCTGATGGTACTAGCTGGCCGGTATTGCGCAGTGATGACAAGTGGACTGGCCAGCGCATCCAGATTGGCAATGCTGGACATGCTTGATTGGGAACATGTATAAAAAAAAAACTCTACACGATAGAAAATTTCAACGGTTATGACGGTGATGACAATTGAGACCTTAGCTCCAGCAGTATATGTAGCAGATGTTCAACCGTGGCACATACGTAGCTTAAGGTGCTCGGCATGCCGACATCAACGATACCTATATATCTTGGCAAGATATAACCCGAACATTACAGGTTTGATCTTATGAAGATACAGCATCGCAGGAGCCCATAAACCCAGCGAGGCTTACGAGGGAGGCTCTTTTAAGCTGACTTGTACAGAACGTAAATTTACACCGCGTGCCAATTACCAGTTGAAGATCGCGAGATATCCAATGCTACGTTCATTGCAACCTCTGATCAAATTTGAAGATCAGAGCAAGCAGAAACAACTCAGATCACATGAAAGTGACTGGAAAAAAAAAAGGTATGTGACGCCCTCTCCACAGCTAGCACCCATGGGGCTTCCCGAAGGATACCCTAGCATAGCCATAAAGTGATTGGGAAAAAGAGAGACGCCTTTACTCTCCAGGGCCGGGAACGGAAGAAAACCCATGATGGCCGAAACCATAGGATAACCCTCAGCAAGCCACATTGTGGAGCCCCGTTGAAATTTACATTAAGTTATGTAAACCTCTACTGATGATGGAGAGAAAAGAAAAAAAGAGTAAAGGCGCGGGCGAGGAGATCCTATTTATGCGTCTGGAGTTCGATATACGCTAGTGCTGATTGGGTTTCGGTGTAAGTATTTTTCCATTTCGTTGACTAATATTGGATTTTATGACTAATTTCACTTTTTTTTGTTGAGGGATTTTGACGGACTTGGTAAGTAGGGCTAATCTCAGGGCTTCATTCATACATGTGACCCTGGACCCTCTTTCAACTCCCAATGTCTTTCATGTGATTATCCCGTGACTTGCACCGGAGATTCTTGAGTACCAATTCCCAACCAAACTGCAATTGAAACAAGCAATACGACATTAAGAAATCGTTCTAAGGTTATCCAATAGGTTCATATCTCAGACAAACGAAACTTTATACATCCATGTACCACTAGTAGTAGTGGCGGTGGAAAAGTCCCTTTTGTCCTCAAGTACCCTGGGCCCCAGCAAATAATAATCACATCTTCCAATCACGGGTCGGGAGCACGAGACCTCCCCTCGCTGTCTCAATTAACCTCCCCGCCATTGATAGCGTCTTCGAATTCTGCGCCCCTGAATCTTTTGTACCTTCGCCATAATACAGAATCCGCCTTTCCACCTTGTGCTCTATTTCTTTCCAAAATTTTGTCTCTATTCGCACATTGCGCTAGCTACCTAGACTTGTGCAATTGCCCAAATCTTGGATTCAGAACATCCTCACAGATATAGAGGCGGTGCCTCTCAAGCCGTTGTGGACTAATTAAATAGTACAAGATTATCCCGACACCCTAACCAACTCGCGCCCATACCCCTTTTTCCACCTCCGCTCCACTCCACTCCAACATGGGCTCGACAGAGACTCAGGCGGCCACGCCAGAATTCCGATACATTCCCCTATCGTACAACCATGCCGACTCCCAGGCATCTGCTCTCAGACTAATACTGACCCTCAACCCCGACTGGGAGGGTCCTGGCAACAACATTGAGTTCGTGCGATTCACCGACGGCATCACCAACACCGTGTGTCTCCCTTTCTTTTCCCAGTGCTGCTTCCCACGAGACCAGCAATAAGGTCATCAGAATCCAATTGTGACTAACAGATTCCTAGCTCCTGAAAATTATCAACCTGAGACCCGGCCTGACGGAGGAACAAATAGACAATGAGGCAGTACTGATGAGGGCGTACGGAAATGGCACAGAGATCCTCATAGATCGCGAAAGTACGAGCATAATCCCCCCGACGGATAACCTTCGTCAAACCCCCCACTTCTCAAACCACAAAAAAGCCCCTCCGCGCCTCCTTTGCCCATTGCGACATATGCTGAAGTAGATCCATTATTCTTAGGAGAGACCAAGTCCCACGCACTTTTGGCCAGCCGCGGCCTAGCCCCGCCCCTCCTCGCTCGATTCAAAAATGGCCTGCTCTACCGCTTCATCCGAGGCAGGCCCTGCGGCCACCACGATCTAGTCTCCCCGCCCATCTGGCGCGGTGTCGCCCGCCGCCTGGCGCAGTGGCACGCCGGCCTACCTAGTAGCGGAGCCGCGTCTGTCGAGGATGTCTCTGTGACCAAGATCGTGGACGTCCAGGACGATGAGATCACCGTAATTCAGCCTCGGCGCGCGGGTCCGTCTATGTGGGCTGTTCTGCAGAAGTGGGTGTTGGCTTTGCCAGTCACCACGCCCGAGCAGCGCGCTCGTCGGTTGAGTCTGCAGGCAGAGCTGCAGTGGGCTCTGGATCTTCTGGATGATGGGAAGGGAATTGGTGAAGACGGGGTATGTGCCTCCCGGCCCCGGTCCGCTGGAAACGGGCGTCGCGTTGTTGGATACATGGCTAATCGCCGGGTTTCTAGCTCGTCTTCTCGCACTGCGATCTCCTCTGTGCCAACGTCATTGTCCTCCCGAGCGAGAATGGTGCTACAACTCCCGATGACGGTATCGCACCTGTCAACTTCATCGATTATGAATATGCGGTCCCTGCGCCCGCGGCCTTCGATATCTCCAACCACCTTGCTGAGTGGGGTGGCTACGACTGCGATTACAACATGATGCCGACAAAGTCTGTGCGTCGTCAGTTCCTCACTGATTACACGAAGAGCTACTGTGAACAACGCGGTCTTGACGCTTCATCCGAAGCTGAGATTGTCGACCGGCTGTACCAAGATGTTGACCGCTTCCGTGGCATCCCCGGTCTCTACTGGTGAGTTCAGCGAACACAGTTGGAAAAAAAAAACAGCGTAATAAGGGCGTATCATGCTAACAATATCTCCTAGGGGTGTTTGGTCACTCATCCAAGCGCAAATCTCCCAGATCGATTTCGACTACGCCAGCTACGCTGAGACCCGTTTCGGCGAGTACTACGCGTGGAAGCGCGAGGTAGACGGAAGCCGCAAACAAGCTGGCGAGGAGATGCCGCTGCGCGAGTCCCGCTGGGCGTCGGAGGCGTAAAGCTATTCGCAGTTCTCCCTTTGGGGTTCCCATCCTATCTTACACCTATGAAATGACGTCAATTAATCCCCTCGGCGCCTCATTTTCCCGAATACTTTGTCGCGCTATCAATTCCTCATGATCCTGGCCAAATCCCACCTACCCCTTCACCTCATTCTTGCAATTGCAAGAAACCCTGAACATGGCACTCCAGAAATTCAACAATATCCTTGGAGTCAGCCTACACCGAAACTGAATCTAACTGATGAAACAAATCATAGTTGCGGTCTTGGACGACCACAGACGAGGTTGGACCGAGAGGTCCAACACAAGAGAAAATAAGAGAAAGATAAAGGAGGAATACTTTACTCCGATTGCAGTGTACGGTCGGAGCAAAAGTCTTGGTGTCTGTCGATATAGATGGTGGTATGTCTCTTTGCATTGTGGTGGCCATTTCCCCTGGTCTTGTGTGTTGTCTTTCAACAACGTCATAGCTGGGGTGTTCTAAGGTTAAATAGCTTCTTTTTTCCCTAATTTTTGAATCAACTTATCCTAAAGTCTTGTTTCTAAAGTTGATCCTACATCTACACGTAGTCTTCGGAGGATGCTGAGAGCTTGGACCACAAGAATTTCTCACTCAACAGTATCTTCAAATCAGGTTGGTCCCAGCCTGTGATAGTTTGGATGTTGTGTTGATATATTCTGGTAGACACGATCGTTACATTTTGAATCGGAATTGGTTGTGAAAAAAAAAAGGAACAAAAATCGAAGTTATAGAAATACTAGAGAGAAATATATATCCACTTCAGTACTTGTATAGACCTGCAACACCCATTTAGTAACACCATACTTTTGATATTTAGTCACTCAATGCAAGAATCCACTAACCCATTTCTAACCCAATGAGACGTACGTCGAACCCCCTAAATGTCTCCCTGAACCTTTTACTAATTTCCGTTGTTCGTCGCGTATCCAAGACATTACCAGCCCAGCACCAGCCGAATCAACAACCCCTTCAAAGAATCCTAACAATTTAGCAGCCGGATTCCTCTTCAAAAACCCCTCCAACTACCGCTTCAATCGATGGGAATTTTCAATATCCCACCTAATGCGCTGCACCCACAGCAGACAGATCAACAAACTACTCTCCTTCCCACATACATCTCCGCAATGACAAGTGCAACAACTCTCCACACCGATGGATACAAATTCAATAGATAAAAAGCAGCAACAGGCCGACTCCGCCTACGCATAGCACCATAACCTCCGTGAGAAAATCAACGGGCACCCAATCCACCCGCTCCAAAGTGGGTCCTACTAGCACCTGCAGCAACGCGCGCAACTTGCCAAGGATCTCTCACCAAGCTTGAACCGCTCATTGCTATTCTAGAGGCTGGGCAAGCGCGCTGCGCCAGCGATATAACCCACGCACGCAAATGACGCGTTTATCAAGCGCGTTGGCGCGTCATGCGAGAGGAGGTACTCGGCTATGTATTTGCGGTTTCGACAGTGGATGTGCGATACCGATGGATGGATCCTTTGCCAGGGCGTTCAGGATATTTGTGCCTAAAGTCCCTGTTGAGCCAGTCAACACCACGACCTGGGACTGTGTGGCCGTGTCGGAGTGGGCAATCATTTGCGACTGAGAACTGTCTATCCCTTCTGTGGACTGCTTCAAGTGATCAGCTCGCTCTTCTAGCATTGCTTCCTGGCCTGCTTCTTGGGTGATAGCTTCATTTGGGATGATTTGGAAGGTTGCCTGCGCAAGAGAAGACACAGATGGGTGGGGGTATATCAAATTGGGGCCGAAAGAAGGTAGGTCGGACCGCTTTGGATACCGTGAGCAGCAGTGGTGGGTGGCAGACTGTTCAACCCGACGGCGAAAAACTCTCTGCAGTTGTCCCCGGGGATCGTACCGAGGAGGCGCCCAGGTACTATGCAGCTGGACCCATATTGTCGAACACAATGTAGCCGATGAGAATTGTCCTTCTGTAGATTATTGAGGCGCCAAGGGCCTTTCCATATATCTCAGGGGCCGTCTGAACTCTGCAAATAACTAGATGGGACATATGGCAGGCGCTGGCAAATGATCTGGGGATCAAATCTGGGGGCTTCGCAATACGACATCGTCTGACTCTTCGACGGCAGGCTCTGATTCCACCGTGGTGGGGAACGCCGAAACAGGGAGGGTGCAGGGAATATGCCAAAGACACGCTATTTAAGTTGCAGCGGGTCATTTGGAGTTTGGGAGTTGTTCCGCTGCATAGGCTGCGAATGTACGGAGTGCGATGTACCTCGTATGATGCAGGGTAACCCTAAAACATGAGTTTTAACGGCGTGACTTGCTGTTGACCCCATCCATACTCTTTGGTCCTCTCATTGCCCTCTCAGGGTGAATGAGTCTCTTATATTGATGAAAATCCAAGGATACCACGGACATTGAAGCCCCTGAATGAATTGCTGACCATGATCCTCGAGTCATTGCCGAGTTCAAGTTCGACTTAAGAGGTAAGAAAGTAGAAGAATCATGACTGGAAACCGTGTGAGTTGAATAAGTCAACAAGTGGCTATAAAAGTATCTAAGCCACGCGCAAAGCCCTGCTTAGACTCTATTTAGCCGATCCTCTAGTCTATCCCCCTATGCCTCGCCCGACTCACGAAGAAATTGCGTTCTTTGTCCAGCCACGGTAATATCCGGCTCAAGTCTCACAGCGAATAGCGTGTAAGGTCCTAAGGCTTGTTCGAAGCCGGAATAAAAGTTGATAGCCTCCTAAATCTGCAAGCATTGTGAAGTCCATGGTGCATCCAGGATCCATGGTGGCATTTTGTGTTTTATAGATCATGGTTGGCAGAGACAATCATCGCCATGATCTTGGGATGTCTGGCTTCCACCTATCATACGATGAGAATGTCACACTGCGAAGATTGAGATTGCTTTCGAGCCATGTCAATCCAAGATGTATGAGTACCAGGGTCGTTCCACCAGGTCTCAACAAACGAGAGCACACGCGCTCTATCAAGAGTGCGGCTGATACGCATGACATTGCCAAAGCATTCCCGAATAGCCCTTTGACCGGTAGGATGTCCTCGGAGTTCAGTTCCTGCCATGAAAAGTGGCCAGACAAGGTCCTGGGCGAACATACCGTCTCGAGTCTCGGAGAGAAATTGCACGTAGCGGAGGATTTCATCCCGAGACTTGCGCACATCGTCACTAGCAGTAGCATCATCTGATAAAGCTCGATGGCTGTATATGAGAGTTGCATGGTAGTACATCCACACTACCAGTTCAAAGCCATGTTGATCTTGTTCAGAGGAAAAGTGAATCGATTTACTGAGACGCATCATGCTATTTCTAGCTGACTCAATCTGCGACTGGATGTCTTGTATCGGGCCGTATGATGAAGCCTGCTCTATCGTCCCGGAACAAAATTTTAGACGTTCAAGGCGGGTAATTTGGTCAATAACCCGAATAAAGTCGGTAAAGACTGCGTTCTCGGCGCTAGCAGGAGGAGCCTTGATTGTCACGTTGTAGTTATCAAATGTCGTCAAATCAGCCCACACTGAAGCTTCGTAGAATTCCAACATGAGAAACTGTTCGATGCAGGCCAGCTGGTGGTGTCGGCACGGCTGGCTCCCCGCTGCTAGTATGATCTCTCTCGCGGCGGAGAGATGAAGCCTCCACCCGGCGCCTTGCGGTTTCATAAACTCATTGTTGCAGAGAATAATCACAGATGCTAGGGCGTAGGCAGAGGTGGTACTCGCTTGCAGTGCCGACGTAGATGATGTAGAAAGACTGTTCAACTCTTGAGCTAGAAGGGCAAGGGATTTATTTTGATAGTTTTTTGACATTTGCTGGAATGTTCCATGACCCAGGTCATTTGCAGGGTACTCCGATGCCAGGTCATGGGCGGCGATAGCGAGAATGGAAGAAAGGACCGTTTCAGAGCTCTCAGCCATTGGCAGTATCATATGACGCCATGCATTTTGTTGCGGAACCCACGCAAGTCGATGGGCGACTCGGTCGTTGAACCAGGAGAGCAACCGTGAAACATGCAGTGGTCGAACTTGCGATAAGCAAAGCTCCGAAGCCGGGGATGGAAGAGGTCCCCGTGACAAACGTGTCATGGAATAGTTGTACCGATCCAGAGCATTGACGCTGTTGCCAGTAGTACAGGTCTCTGTTAAGATCTCTGATGAAGGAGGCGAGTCTGATACAGTAATAGGAGCATCGAGGGAGGGAAATGCTCTGCCCCGCAGACTACCGCGGCTAGCGACGCCCTGGACCCATTTGAGCTGTAGGCCGTAGCCAGGGCATTCCAAATTGCGCTTCCCGCATTTACGGCAGGCGGGAAGGCCCCGATCACACTTGATACGTCGCCTTTGGCATGTTGGACAGTCTGGTAATGTTAGGACCCCGCTCTAGCACGAGGGAAGATGCATACCTTTGATAGCCAACTGTTCCGTAGAACCTGCAGACATTTGTCTGTCCCATTCGAATTTCTACCAGGGAAAAAAGAGAATGTTGGAATAGGACCAGGGCGTTGATATGGGTGGTTTTAGATTGTGTCATGTGATACACAAAATGGGAATTTGGATGTCTTTGACGAAGTGGAACCGCGCTAAACCTATTCGGGCCTACCCAAATCGACCTCGCTGCTGGCTATTTCGTACAATTAACCCAATACTTGTGGTATTCGCCACAGCTCAGTCATTCTCTTTCGTCTTAAAGTACCCGAGCGAACTGATGATTGGAAAAATAAAACCTGTCATGCGCACGTTTTTTTAGTTCCTTTTGTACTTCTAGATGGGTATCATAGGGCTATTACCGGCATTGCGAGTATCGTAGTAGATATGGCTAGGCGGTAAGACAACAACCACCAACCCCCTAACTCTTACTCGTATACATCACCTACCATATGTTCTTACCCACTCCGCTTTTCTGGCTTCCCTCACCAAATATATATATCTACTACATACTACACTACACCACCATTTATTGGTTTAATTAATTTAAATAAAAATATGAGTAAGCTTAATATCCGCACAATGAATTTCTCGCTTAATATTTTGTATAATACCCCTTAGCCCGCCATACTGCCTTTATACATCTCCCCATACTCAATATTAATGTATCTATCTTTGACTAATCTAATGTATCCTATGCCTTCACTATATATTGTTTAAAATAAAGCCAGTCACTCTCGCTTCTTCCTATACTAATAAGCTCTAGAAATAATGTAAAAAGCTTCACTTTTAACCAATGCTATACCGGTTCAATCGGGTTTAAATCCGGTAAGTATATAGGCTAGTCCTTGATATATATTCTATGAGTTTCAAACCACTCTCGTATCACTAATGCTGTATAAATTCTTGTGTTATCTTACTAAAATACTATACTAGGGATATAGATTAGCAATAGACCTTTTTTAAGTGCTTTAATATATAAATTTGTAGTATAACCTTGTCCTAAAGATAAGTCTTCGTCCCGTTCTATAATAACTAATTTTATTCGACTACTAAGCTAGATTCTAGCCCAAATTATTTATAAAATATCTTTAATATAGACCTTTATATTTACAAATTCCTTTCGAAGACCTTCTAAGATTATATAGAAGCACTATTGTAATCTAAAGTTCGAGGTTCGTTATACCGAATACTTGTCTAAAAAGATCTATGATTGAAAGCTTTCCTAGCGCTATTTTCTTGTAAATCTAAGCCTTCTTTTTATAAGAGGAGGCTTAATTAGTATCTTCCGTCTCGATCATCATTTTTTAAGTCCGAATCGCTTTAGAATTCGACGTATAGTAGAGGGTGATAGATACTAAGCTATAGTAGTACTTAGCTGCTTATAGGTCTAAAACGGATGCCGGTAGGCCTATAAAAGAATATAATAATAGGCTCGTTCAGTAAGTATAGGGGGACGGCTAGATTTCTCACGATTTTCCAATTTTTTATCCTCTGAATAGTGCTTGATTGTGTTAAAAATAGTCTTGCGGGTATAGCCAAAATCATTGGCTAATTGAACCTACGTAGCTCCATTGTTATAAGCGTATATAATAGCTGCTCTTTGCTTAGTAGAAAGCTGCGCCGATTTGCTATTTTTTGGTCCTATTTTCATTGGATTCGAAGCAGTGTGTGTGGTGTAGGAAGAAAAATAAAACCATGGGTTGGTTGCCGGGTCAAATGGAAGTGGGGCAGTGGGTAAGAACATATGACTAGTATCTGTAGTAGCCCAGTTCAGGTATCATCGTCACTATGCAAGAAGATGAGGTCTATCATTCAGAGCATTTGATTTGATGAGGTGCGGTTGGGCTGGATCTTGAACTCTTGTTTCGCCTTGAATTTCTCGTCGTGATCCGAACCTGTCATTGTGACCATCACGGTTCTGCCACGCGCCTCTACGTGTTTTCATCAATTATTTCTTAATGAATCATTTCAGATCAACAATTACTGAATTCCTCGGTAAGAAGTTCTCAAATCCAATCCGTGGTGCTGGCTTAACATCTTTCGCATCGCACCGTGCAAATGGTTGTTCTCACTTCACCGCGGACCATATGTACTTCGCGAACCAACCAACAACTAACATCTTCGTTCTCTTCAGTTCCACTTGATCATTTCAAAAACTTCAGGCTTTGACATTGGTGAGTGATTTTCCAAAAAAAAAAGCACTTTGTTGCTGGCTTTATGGGGGACTGTACAGTCTCTATCAAGTCAACTCAGCCAGGCGAACTCTATCATCCCAATCCCGAGCAATGCACACTAATACTGTTACCTTTATAGATCTACTTCTTCATTAAATTGATTCAGTGAACTGAACCTGGCAATGGCTGATCAAACGCCAATGGCGAATGGCGCTGACATTTTGCGGCCACCATCGGCTCCATTGTCAACGACTTATTCAGCAAAGTCAACCCACCCGTTGGGATTTCCTTGTGTGAAATGCAGGGAAAGGCATAGCCGCTGTGATCGCGCTAGACCAGGTAAGTACTAAGTACACCATGACTTGATAGCGGCAACGAGGATTGCAAGTGCATCGACGACTGACTATTTATATAGCCTGTCAGTCCTGTCAGAGCATGGGCCTTGAAGCAGAATGCAGATATCCTTCTGCGGCCTTACCAGTGTATGTCTATCCGTGATATCAGTTTGGTCCAGTCAGAATGACTAATTTTATATCATTTAGTACCGAGAACAAAAGTGCCGAGGACGGAATCACCAAGAAGACTGGTGCTCCATTTTCAGTGCCAATGTTCAATAACGACTCTGCTTTACCCATAACGGGTGAAAAAAGACCAAGAGCTACGAAGAGTCCTTCTGAACGGACTGAGCTTGTCATTGATGTGGTTGGATCAACCATCCAACATGATTTCAGTCATGCTCAGCAGACGCAGATACCCCAGCAGCCTCCTGCGAAACGGCAAAAGATATCCGAGCTTGGCTCTGGTGGTGCCGCTAAGCAATCTGCGTTGGAACAGAGTCAAAACATACCATTTGGCACCGGTATGCCCAGTGGAAGTAGACTGGCTCCTCCACTGCGTAGCATATCTCCTACTCTGCCTCAAGATGAAATGGAGCTCCGGTGCAACTTGACTACCGAAATCAACGTTCAGAGAATGAAACATCGCAATCTTACAGCAGCGCCTCTGCGCAACATCGTCAAGCTACTCATGAAAGCTAAGACTGAACGCCCAAGCACTGAACCCATTGCTGGATCGAGTGCCACACCATTGAATGATGAGTGGCGTGAAGAAGATGATCTCATGCAAAATGCAACAGTCAAGCTGGAAAAGGGTGGCCGATGCTCCCGTGCTCTTCTCAGCCGCTTTGAGAACTTCTTATATGGCCCATTGATGAGCCCCGAGGAGAAGAAGATGCAAGAGCGTATCATATGCGTTGAAGAGTGCTTGTCAAGTGCATCGGCGGCTCCAACATCCGATCACAACCACCTGTTCCTCCATCGCCTAAAAAGAATCATATTTAATCCTGATTCCTATGGCTTGGACGAGAAAGACCCACGTATCGGCTTCCTCTGCACCCAGCTTCTTACAGCTATAGGGACCAACTCGAAGCTGAGTCCTTCAAACCGTAGGAAGTTTGCAGAGCTTTTAGACCCAGATGAAGAGATTGCCAATGTCACCACCGGTAGTCCAGGTGTCAAAGCAGAAACTCCGATCTCAACAAGGAAGGTGCCACCCAAGCCTACCTCTCCACGCGTGCCTTCCTCACACACGCCAGAGACACCCTCAAGAACAACAACAACAACCCACAAAGAAAACTCTGTCACCTCCCTGTCTCCTTCACCACCCCATCCTTCTCTTTTCCCCTCCCTCTCTCCTTCACCCACCCATCCTTCTCTTTTCCACTCTCATTCTTCATCTTCACACACACCACCTGTGGAACCCATTGATTTGACTAACGACACCATGCCGTCGTCGGACCCTTTCATCCGCCCCAAGAGGCGTGTTGCTTCTGGTAGCCTGTCGTCGCAATCCAACGACACTGCGTCGCCTTCCATGGAGCCGGCGTCCAAGAAACGTCCTGCTTCTGGCGGCCAGTCTGACGACATGGCTGCCTCGGCTCCCAAGCGTGCTGCTTCTGGAGCCCAGTTCTCGGACTCCAACAATATGATCACTCCTGCCCCCAAGCGTGTTGCTTCTGGCGCCCAGTCGTCCAACTCCAACGACATCATCGCCTCGGCTCCCAACCGTGCTACTTCTGGAACCCAGTCCTCGAACTCCAACAATATGACCACTCCGGCTTCTAAGCGTGCTGCTTCTGACGGCCACTCGGTGAACCTCAACAACATTATCGCCCCGGCTTCTAAGCGTGTTGCTTCTGACAGCCAGCCGTTCAGCCCCGATGCCGCAAAGAAACTTTGGAACCTCTTCGTTAGGAATGAAGCTCATATCCTGCCCATCCTCAATCTCGAACAACTCAAAGTCGATTTCGCCGTGGCCGTGAACCATGGGAAGCTCGGGCTCGCAGTCATTGACCCAACTTTCGGGCTTTGCATTGCAATTGCCTGCCACCTGACTGGTGATAAGGGCCTCTGGGAAGGCCGTAAATGGTACGATGCAGCTCTATCTAACATCGGTGATCCCTTCAACTCTCAACCTTCGTTTCAATGGTTCCATCACCAAATCCTCCAAGTCCACTATCTCCATATGGTCGGGCACCTGAAAATGGCTTGGGATATCTTATCTATGGCTATCGGCAGAGCGCAGTCTCTTCGGATGCAAACTATGGATGGTGGATCTCTCGCCGTGGACGAAGAATCGTTGGAACAGGTTCGGCTGGTATGGCAGTGTCTCTGGACGAAGAAACTATCTCTCACTCTCCAACTTGGCGTTGCCGACCAATCCCTCGACAGCTTTTACAAATCACCCATGCCGTTGCAGTCGCGTATCATTGACAACATGGGAGGAGTGGACGTTCAAACCATAGCACCATGTCCCGCGACGCCTTCTTTTTTCATTGCTTGTGCTTCCCTCTTTAAGTACACTGACGATTTGATCACCGTTGAAAATGATCTACGTGCGACTCGCATGGAATGTCCGATCAAATGGCTTTCTGTTGTGGACCTGTCTGGCTTCCAGGACCTGAATGAGAAACTCTCGAGCTGGAATAACGGTCTGCCTAAATGCCTGGCATGGACAGGCCCCGGCATCGACTTTACCATGAAGAAAGATCTTGTTGTTCGCCGCATGTGCGTCCTGGCTCATGTGCGTTTTGTCTATTTCCGACTTCGTCAATACCGGCCTTTCTTCATCTTGAGCCTGCGACTTTCCCAAAACTGCGCTTGTGAAACGAGCCCTCATCTCACCCCTCATCTCACCGGGAGGGATATCGACTCGATGGATGCGTCTCCTGTCCTCGGCCTCGTGTACTACAGTGCAGTCAAATGTTTGACTGCCGCCCAAGACATTGTGAAGACTCTCAACGCATCCTATGCCAACATGAAAAATGAGCATGCTAAGTGTGAGCTGCTTGAATATCTTTACGCTGCTGCCATGATTTTGATTGCTGCCCGGACAGTCCCGCTTGTGATGAATGGTGGTACCGCGCGAGGTATACCTGTCACTCCCATTAAGGCGAGGTCGTTGACGACGATGACTGAACAGCTTAGGGGAATTGACATCTTGCTGCGCAACTACCAAGAGAGTTGCGACCAAGCCCCAAAGCTTAAGAAGAGAATTGAACGTTCTCGCGCCGTGATCGACTACATAACATTGCAGTCTGCTTCATGCGACGGTATACCTACAGACAGCGAGATGAAGTTCAAGCCAGTTGTCTGGGGTCGAATCTATGGTAGACTGGGCATTGACCCTCCGTTTGCCATGTTTCCAGACCACCCTCGTCCCGGTGGCTCTGTCGTCACCGGCCGCAGAAAGACCCTCGGGTGGCTGGAAAGCTTGTCGGCGGACCATGGCAACTAAGGGTATTTCCTGGTTCTATTAGGCTGCGATAGGTAGATTTTTCAATTTCTGTACGGAGTAATTTACCATTCTGATAGTTTACAAATGAAACCTCCTTCTAAATGATTATTTTGATACGTGAATATGTGCGCTTGATCGTGGAAGTCTAAGTTGTAATTGGCTGATCAAGCCTTTGGGTAGAAGCCCATTGAGCAGGAGACTTGAGCGGCATAGGACTGAGTAGAGATAGGATGTGTGGCATCGGCTAGTAAAGCAGTATAAAATAAAATTCATCCTGGGTAGGGGGAATCGAACTCTGGACAGTTAAGTTGGTGTGTCCTAATTAGGAAATGGTCCTATATAGGTCACTTAAGAGATGTCCTATCACTCCCAAACCCACCCCCGTTAGCTCAGTGGATGGAGGCCCCTAAGTTTACCGTGATATACTGAGTGTGTATACCCAGGACTGGCTCTGGGCTTCATGACCCCGGGGCCGGTCCAATGGCTCGTCCCTACTCCCTCTTAAGGTATATCATTGAGTAGATGGAAGTGTCGCCACACCCCTAGGGTAATTGACCGGGACCAAGTCCGAAGGGGGTGCGCGGTCCCAACGGAGGCGGTTTGTGGGTTTGGGGGTCCTCCCTCTTTTTTTTTCTATCGATGTTGATATTACTTACATACTTCTACTTTCGGATAACTTGTTTAATCAATAGAAGGGGAACTCTCAACTTTTATCCCCAAACCCTAGACCATCCATCAATCTCAAACTCGCTAGGGACAACTTGTCAATACCTCACCGTCTCCCTTCTCTTTCTTGGTCGCTCTAAGACTGACACCAACGACTTCACAGAGAGTCACCCCATAGCTTGTCGCCTGCACCTACTTGCCCAGCCACATTACACCTTTTTATAGCTTCGACAATATTCTCATTGCTGTATCCTCCCCGAGTCTTCCATTATCCGTTACATGTATTGTCACATCCAACCTGTGAATCGTCACAGAAGAATGAGAAAGGACCTTGGAACTTGGAGCGAAAGTTCCACCGTTTGCTTCCAGAATGCCCCTTCTCTCTTGCATCTGCGTGCAGATGAAATTGACAAATGGCTCCCAGGCATTGAACCCCCACGGAAAACTCGGCTACTGAATCGAGAAAGACAACCTCACCCGACTTTCAATTCCTCAAATACCTAAGAGTCCCCAATACCGGACTGATTCTTCCTTCCAAAACCATATGCCTCGCATCACCGCTCGAACAACTTCGTGTCCACAGTTGCTAGGGGACTTTTGACACACAGCACAAACCGGGGAGGTTACATCTTACAACTAGGCCTCTTAGTGCCTGAACAAATACCATTCTGCGCTTCGCAACTGCAGCATCCTCGATAACTGACAATACCAACCGTCTCGCGTCAAATCTTTCGAAGGCTTTTCTTCTTATCGAAGCAAGTCTTCATTCATATAACTGCATCTACACCGGCTATTCCTTGTTGGGGACATTCTCCCGGATACAGCTCAGCATGGCCATTCTCGATATGGCTTCATGATTGTGGTTATTGTGCTATCTCGGTCCCCAGCGCGATAGCTCTGTTCCTTTCAGTATCTACCCGTCCATTGGTATTTACATTCATTCTTCTTTCTTCATTCGATTTCCTCTAACCTTTTCTCTCACTTCATTCTCACTTCACTCTCACTTCACTCTCACTTCACTCTCACTTCATTCTTACTTCTGTGGTCGTTTCCCCCTTCATACAAGGTATGGAGAACATTCTCTTACATCTACTTTGACCTTCGAGACTCACCTGATAATTGCTAGGGTCGTCTCGGTTGTCATTCCTACTTTAACAGCTGCTCTAAATGTGAGCAGCTCAATATCTCTAATATGCTGGCCGTGTGCTGATCCTCGCAATAAAAGTCCTTCCTTGGCCGGCAGGACTCGGTCATTGTGTATCCGCGACTGCTGCGATGCACAAGTTCATTATGGCATGTGGACAACGAGATAGCGGGGTTAGCCGCCTGCTGCAATATTACAAGGAGAAGCGAGCAGGCACCTAGACTGAAGAGAAGGATTGAACGTTGCCGGGATGCACTCGGCAAAATCAGATTGCAGTCTGTGTCTTCGGACTCCTTAATTGCGGACAATGAGATCTCATTTGCACGCAACGTTTGGCCCCGCACCTATGAGCGACCCGGTCTGGATGTTCCTTTCCTGGAGTTGTTGCAGCAGACAGAATCTGGACGGAGACATGACCAGGTCGGCCACAGCCCTTCAATCCCAGTTTCGTCAAGCGGAGCCTCTTTTCCGGAAGTATGAAGAGGGTTGTGACCTGGCCCCTAAGATTGGCCGGCGAATTAACCGTTCCAGGGCCTTATTAGGCCTTCTGGTCAATGCTTCTGTGGCAAACGACGAAAGATACACGCTCGTCTCGGATGGCGACATCCGACTCCCTCCTGCTTTCTGGTAGCACATGTATGACCGATTGGGTCTCAATGGTCCGTTTGGTAGATTTTCTGTCGATTCGGACTCTGCTGTTCCCGGTCGCAGACTGACTTTCGGCTGGCTGGAGAGCATTCCTGTTGACTTGGAGGATAAGGAGCTCTACCTACCTATCTAAGGTCTACGTGGACTGGTCATGGTACAACGTAATTCGACCATCAAACAAGTCTTATGTTTCTTCTGAATGAGATCTCCTTCTTGATATAATAGATGATATTTTCCCATCGCGCTCAATTATCTACTCCACAGAAGAAGAGCCGAGAAGGATTAGGCTGATAATGTATGTATCCTGGTAGGTAGTTGTTGTATATCGACATCAAGCCACACCAAAAAAGGCTAGATCCCGTCATAAACTCAATCTTTCCGTCTTGGCTGCCCAATACCATGGTATGACCATGAGCAAATCCGCCTATCGCAAAGCACCGATGTCCCCACAAAATCCACGGCAAAGCGCTCTGCCGGGCCGGGCAAAATGCGGAGAGAACAAGACCAAAGGAGAAGAGTATAAAAAGAAGATATCTGATGAGCACTTAATCATTACACGGCTACATTTTGTTCTCACCTCCCAATATCAAATACCTCAATTTCACACTCCCCCAAATACCATCCAATCACCCCGACTCAACCGATATCAAACCATACAAAATGGGCAAATCCATCCTCCTAATCAACGGCCCAAACCTGAACCTCCTGGGCACACGCGAGCCACACGTCTATGGACACACAACGCTCTCCGACGTAGAATTGAACAGTCGCGAGGTCGCCGCCAGCCATGGTGCCGTGCTCGATTCTTTCCAGTCGAACCACGAAGGCGCGATCGTGGATCGCATCCAGGCGGCGCGTGGCAAGGTCGACGGTATCATCATCAACCCGGGCGCATACACGCATACCTCCGTTGCTATCCGTGATGCCTTGCTCAGTGTCGATATTCCCTTTATTGAGCTCCATGTGAGCAATGTCCATGCGCGTGAGCCTTGGAGACACCACTCGTACTTCAGTGATAAGGCTGCGGGCATTATTGTTGGTCTTGGTGTTTATGGGTATAAGGTTGCTGTTGAGCATGTTTGTGTTAATTTCGAGGAGAAGGAGAAGGAGGCTAAGGCTGCATTGTGATTGAGTTGGGAATTTAGCTGATTGTAGATACTCTTTATGGAAAGCTTTTATGTATTTATGTCGGTGGAGTCCTGCCGTAGAGGCTTATTCTTTTGGAATTTCTATACTAGTGATTTCATATCTGTTATAGAAGGTATCCTGTATCACCAGTTGCCTGGCCTGGGGTAGCTTTGTGTATTGTGGAGCTTTGCAGTGCATTACCACATAGACAAGAAATTGGGACCCCTTTGAGGATTCGAATGTGCGATATAATATAGCAGCCAGGAACTAGTTGCATAGCCATTGCTCCCCAGGGGCCCGATGGACAGCGGACCGAGAGGCCAATGAGGCCGACCAGCGGCGACAGGGTGTTCCCACGGCATCCATATCATCGGAATGGAATGATGCTGCAGGTCATCATCGCTTGTGGGTTTCCGACATGGTAAGAGGCCCCGACTCTCGTCGCATACCAGAGGGAGTGCCATTATTGGGTAGCTGCTGGGTCTGCGCCAGCAAGAAAGGTTCGATCTGACCGGAGAACAAGTAGAGCTCAGGAATGCCCACATCAGAGACAAAACCTAGGTTCTGCATAAACTCCGGTTGATTGTCGGCTCTATAGAGGGTTAGGGTCAGTCACTATGTAAAGAAAAGGAGATAAATTCATACTTTTCTGCACCATCTAATGACGCGAGCTCATCAAATAATGCATCGAGATCAGGAGCAATTCGTTGCCTCCGTGGACGCGCATAGCTATCCATGTCAACAAATGTGCCCATATTGACCGATGGGTCATGGTATCCAGTTGGATGGTATTGTGCGGTTTGGTGGTATGATGGCGAAAGCTCGGCGAGAATTCCGGTACTGTTATGGGATTCGCTAGCCACTGATGTAGGATGAGGAAGCCCATTCAAGTGGCCCTGCAGTGCGGGAACTTCAGAAGCGCCCCCAACGGAGGTTAGGGATGACGGCGTGCGGAGAAGAGATACATCTTCGATGTGTTGTGTGGTTCTAAGCCAAGGCGTGGAGAGGAATGGGTTGTCAGGGACAGCTGCGGGATGTGTAGTATTTTGGGGCCCATGTGTCGCATGTGTGGCATGAAGAAGATGGGAAGGTGCGGCTATTGAAAGCGATGACGGGATTGCCATGTCTCCACTGGTAGAAGCATCGATGTGCTGTGAGAGCGCAGGGGAAGTACCCAGTAGTTGCGATCTTTGTGATACATTTCGACTAGCGGTTTGTTGGTTTGGCATAGTCCACAACATAGAGAGCTTCGAGGAAGAATTGTGGATGTTATTTCGTAAACCAATATCAAGGACTGCCGGGAGGTCCCTAGAAATGGATCGCGGAAGGCCAAATCGAAGCATCAGACCGAATGTTGGTGCGGTGGCTGAAAAGCTGTATGTCTCCATATAGGCCTGAAGCAATTGCAAAAGCCTTTTCGAGCTTTCTGTAGCACGGATTTTGTGAGGGGGTTCAGGTATGTTCTGATCGTATTCACGAATGGCAATTTGAGAGCTGAGAGCAATGACAACGCTTTCATATGTCATCTCTAACCCGAAAATATGCGGAGAAGCAAGTCGCACAGGGCGACTTTGCAGATCGACACGATAGGTCTTTGGTAATTCTGTTACCCAGCGCTGTAATTGTAACTCCAGTTGCTCCAGTTGCGATCGAGATATTGTCGGGTCGTGCTTGCAACAGCATAGATCATTCAAAATCGACACGAGGTTGACGAGGCGGTTGAAAGTGCTCAATGCGTGAAGGGGACCGCGCTGCATAGACGCCCGTGAGGATTGGGCCGGGCGTAACCCAGTTTGATCTTCCCAAGGATGCCATTCCTCAAGACCATCCTCATTGATGGAGCCTATCCTGGATAAGTCTGCCTTGCGCAGCGATGGGCATTGTGAAGTTGATTCCGCAATGAGGGTCTCGAGAACAAAGCAACCTAAAAACACATGCTTTGCTCGACCGAGCTGTTTTTCTTGATCCGGGGTTCTCGATGATGATGAATATGAAGGTTGATCGAGATTTAGTATATGCGCAATCCGAACAGCCTGACCAACAAGCATCCAGGAGCCAGTCCATTCTTGCTGTCCGAATTTGACTAGACCCAGGATCAGAAGTGCTTGCACGTGTCCGAGTTCGTGGGGGCCACTTTCAGGCGGAATCAATTGTCGGGCAGTAGCATACATTTGTGATGAGCTCATCTGATCACTAGGCTGATCTTCCACTTCGCTAGAGGCTGAGATGGAAGCATCCTGGAGCGAGGCGAGAGTGAGAACAGCCCACAAGGCCGCATGCTCCCCAGACCCGGGGGTTAAAACCGATGCGTATACATCGCCTTCGGTATATTGAAAAGCGGTGCGGAGTATGTCATGTTTTTCGAGTATGGGGAACCAACACTGCGTGTAGGAGAAATACACATCAAAAAGGGGCCATGCGTTGTAGGGGAGTTGAAGAGGGGGTTTCACGGAGAGCGATCGAGGGCAATCAGGATTAGGTGGGAAGGTGAAAGAGGACGAGGGTCGGTCATCTGGTGTAGTTGTCTGACTACCGCAGTCTGCAGTCGGGCGTGGTCCGGTAACTTTCACAGCGGTGCGAGTCGGCGATACTCCTGGTAATGGCGTTTCGTGGGCTTCCATGCCTTCTGGGATCTGCCACTCCTGTGCTTCAGCCGAAGAAAGAATCGCTTCGACATCTAGGGGTGTTTCGCCTTCGCCATATGCGTGCAGATTTCGCTCCCTTTCCTCCTCCGGCTGTTCCAGTACTACCAGAATGCGTTCAATGTCTCTGAGTACTGTGCTGTTTTTGAAGGAAGCTAGCAATGCATCCGACCCTTCTGCTTCCTTGCCCATCGTAGCCAAATGACTGGGAAGATTGATTGATCGCATTAAAGCTCGCATGACTTCTTCACTGCCTTGGATCTTTTGGAATGCTAGCCCCCAAAGCAACTCCAGCGAGCGAATGTAGCCCGTGGGCAGGCCTCGCTTCTTCGGGTTCGCCTTGTAGGTACAGGGTCGGCAAAGGGATGCACAAGTCGAGCACACTGGCTGTATTCCATCGCATTTGTCCTTTTTCAACCGGCAACTATCGCAAGCCCGTGAGACTCGCTGACGCTTCGGTTCCCCCGTCGCCTTCCCGTCATCTTCTGGTTCGGTCCATCGTCGTTTGGATTTGCTACTAGCGCCAGTGGCCTGGCGCTGTTCAGCGTTCATGGTGATTGATTAAGCGATCCACTTGGAGGATTCGGGCGCATGCTCCCGCAAAGCGATATTGATGAATCTTTTGCCGACAGGCGACTGCACGGACAAGCCGGCGACTACGCCATGAAAATGAGCCCCACCGGAGGGTATATTAGGGCCTTCTGGGAGGTATGTTGGGACCGAAGTGCGATGTTGAGGTTAGGTGCAGCACAAGGCAAGGTGCTTGCCAACAGGGTTCTTCCGGGGAAGGTTGAATACCCGGCTTGCGGCTAGCCAGTCGCTGTCTCGCAAAAGGTAATCGCGTGCAGACTGGGATTTAGGCCATTGATTAGAATCTGATTTTGGGGCAAGCTAGCGGCACAATTCAGACTAAGCCACAGCAATTTCGATAATTTCCCCAGCTGTTTTGCACGTTCGCATCTGAGCGCAAATCCCCCGCGGGGAAGAGGAAAACCGAAAGTCCCCGGGTGAGTGCTCGTCCGCCTTATGTAATAGTAACGTATCACCTGGGGCAGACAACGCGCGATTACCAAGAATATTCTTTTTCCCCCGCAAAACTTGGGGAATCCTGCTTACCACATCGGTTCATTTCCTCCACATCTCCGGTTCCTCTATATACGTGTATCTCAATACCCTACCGAGGCCCTCCATCCCACCTTTCCGCCCGTGGTAATGGGTCCTCGACTACCCTGCTCCTGATCTCATTCCCACACGTGGGACCCTTGATGCGCCATGTCCATGTTGGTACGCCCACCGAAACGCAAGCTCCACGAGGTCGAGGCTTCGGACAATGGGCCTCGGAAGTACAGCTCGGGCGCCGTGCTCTCTCCCACTGTCCAGCTTTCATCCCGACCTTCTTCCAGTCAATTGAGTGAATATAGAGAAGCATCTGGAGATTCGCGTCTACCCTCGCTAAGAGAATTGCAATCGAACCGTGGATCACCAGTATTGTTTGAAAACGGCCACCTTCAAACACCACGCACCTTCAGCCCGAAGGCATCTGTCGTATTGATCGGAATCCGTGGCACAGGAAAGTCAAGTCTGGCGGTCATCCTCGCAGCGACATCTGGACGACGATTGATCGATGCAGACCGCTACTTTCAACAGAGTGTGGGATGTTCCCGTGCTGTATTCAAGAAGGAAAATGATGGATCCGTCTACCGGCAACAAGAGGCGCGGGTGTTTGAATCGATGCTGGCAGATAACCAAGAGGGATGTGTGATTGCGTGTGGGGCCGGGTCGATGGAACGCAACGGTCAAAGACTTCTTAGGGAATTTGCGCAGACTCACCCGGTTATTCACGTTGTTCGAGATCCTGAGAGCATCCAGTCGTATCTCAAAGCATGGGATACGCAGAAGGTGCGACATTTCCTTGAATTATCAGGCCCGATATATCGAGGGTGCTCGAACCTCGAGTTTTTCAATCTATCAGAGGCCAGAAGTGAGGATCTATCCAATGATACCGACAATTTATCACCGACCCACCGAACAGAGCCTAGGTCACATACTCCCATTCCGTTTTTAACGTTGAAACGAGTTCAGCGGGACTTTCTCAGCTTCATTGCCTTTATTACCGGTGACATTGCAGAACTTAACAGCCAACATGCATCTTTCCCGCTGTCTCTGTTGCCTGTGGAATCTCGTATGTACACATCGGCAGTCTCAGTGCCGTTTTCCAAGGTGTGTGAGAAGGGTATGGATATTGAGCAGCTGGAATTCACAGCCGATGCCTTCGAACTGGCAGTCGACGTAACAGGCTCTTCTGGTCAGCCAGGCCTCAGCTCAAGTCTCGCGGATAGTATCAGCCAGGCGGTAGCGCTTATTCGTCGAAACATCATTGTGCCGTTGATATATCACGTGGAAAGCTATACCACCTCCACAGGATCTCTGTCTCCTAGTCAAGTTCCCGTGAGATGTACCGATGAAACCTACTTAAACCTCGTCCGACATGGCTTGCGGCTCTCTACCGGTTTTCTCACAGTAGACCTCACTCGCGATGATAATATTATTTCCCAGATCATCTCTGCAAGTGGGCGAACCAGGATCATTGGCCACTTCGAAGCCTTCCATCCTCTGCCGGGCGGCTGGGATGGCGATGAGTATATGAAAGTTTATGAGCGGGCCAAGAGCCTTGGGTGCGATATAGTCCGAGTGTGCCAACCAGCCGAGACACCTGAAGACAACCTCGCGGTGCAAAGATTTCGCCATCGCATCCAAAGCCTGCCTGTTGCTGGTCTTTCTCTGATCGCCTATAATACCGGCCCTCTTGGTCGCATGTCTCGTTGCTTCAACCCTATCCTCTCCCCAGTCACACATCCGTCCCTAGTAACGAAGCTTCCAACTCATCTACGATCATATGTCACAGCCCGCGAAGTGCAGAATGCGCTTTATAGCTCATTTGCCTTGGACCCGATGCAATTTTTCGTCTTTGGCGCCAACACAACGTATAGTATGTCGCCTGCGATGCACAACACTGCTTTCAAAATCTGTGGTTTGCCACACAATTACTCCATTCACCAATCACCTACCTTGCGAGGGATAAATGACCTCGTGGAAAATCAATATTTCGGTGGATCAAGTGTCAGCCTTCCGTACAAAACAGAGTGTATTCCTCTCCTCCACTCAATGTCTGCGCATGCCCGAGCCATCGGCGCCGTCAATACCCTCATCCCAATCCGCAACCTCGATGACCTGGACGACACCCGTCTTCAAGAATCTTCAATCTTTCTCCAAAAGAGCCGTGCTGGCCCTATCAAGGGCCTTCATGGTGACAACACCGATTGGATCGGAATCTGCAATTGTATTCGCCGCGGTTTGTCTCCGGCAAATGCGGTTCGCTTGTCATCCACAGGCCTTGTCGTAGGATCTGGCGGGATGGCCCGCGCTGCAATTTACTCCATGATCCATCTTGGTGTGCAAAATATCTTTGTCTACAACCGTACACTCGCCAATGCGGAGAGACTGGCCCACCACTACAATCGACAAGATCTCCACTCAAAAGAGGCCGGCGGGTCTGGCCGTCCCACAGTTCGCATTATTGCTTCATTATCCGACCCCTGGCCTGCGGACTTCAAACAGCCGACGATTGTTGTCTCGGGAATTCCGGCCCATAGTATTGGCGGCGAGCCAGCACCCAACTTCCGTATCCCAGCACAATGGCTAGAAAGCCCGACAGGTGGCGTTGTTGTTGATGTAAGTTTACAGATCTCCTTTGCATCAGCCTGAAAAGATGACCTTTTATTCCTAACCAATGTTTATAGCTGGCATACAAGCCCCTCAATACCCCTCTCATGAAACAAACACGATCTCTATCCCATCGTGGTTGGGTAGCCCTGGATGGCCTTGATGTTCTACCCGAGCAAGGTTTCGCTCAGTTCGAACTGTTCACTGGCCGTCGCGCTCCCCGGCGCGTTATGCGGAGCATTGTGCTTCAGGAGTACAAAGATGACGAAGGAAATAATGACCACGAAGCGATACGAGACAGGTTACAGCAAATGGATGGACAACCGACTTGAACTTCGTCACCTGCTCTCATGAATGATGATCAACTGCATCGGGTGGTGACATCGCCCAGTGATACCACGGCCGTCGATCAACCTGGGGGGGGGGCCATGGTGCCCTGCCGACCAGCCCATCGACTCCTCTATGCTTATCAACCAGCCTCCCTGTACTGCCGTGCCTGGCAATTCGCCATGGCGTCAGTGGTCAGTTTGTGGGGGTGGCGGAGGTGATGGCCCACGTAGACGGACACGATCTAGGGCCGAGCGCAGGGCGAATCTGGTGACTTCCAGCTTGCTTTCCAAGCGGGAAAGGAGGCCAGCGACCATACTATCAGATCGGTGCGATCGTCGGCCAGGTCGTTGTCTGCGCGTAGAAGTCCCTGGGCTTGGGGATTGTCCAAGGTCTTCAGCCCTTCTTTGATGGAGTTAGGCTTGTGGAAGATTCGATCTTTTCACATTCGCTGATGATGTCGGGATTGAACCATCCGACGGAGACTACGGGGTTTGTCACAGGCGTCCATTTTACCTCGGTCTTATTTGGAGCGGCTGCGTCGGTGGTCGGAGACTGAATGTGGGACCAGAGCCTGCCGTTTGGAAGGAACCTTGGAACGTCTATGATATCGACTATTACGTGCCTTTTGTGACCGTCGGAATCCGCATGGGCCGATGGTCCTCTATACCCGACTGCTTTTCATGGTTTTAGTTAGTTAGGAGAACAATGCATCCTTCTTCTCAGCTTCCACAACAAAAAGGGTCTATATTTCTTAGGTGATACTCCAACCCAGCAAATCATTGCCGTCACCAAGAACGTCGCTAGCATTCGCGCCGAGTACGCCCAGAGGGCCGCTGCTGTCACAGCATGTATAAAGGCCCCTAGGCCAAAAGATCATGAGGACAAACAGAACGTCTGCTTGTGGGCCTCAGGATACGGAAGGCACGATGGGAGGGGCACGAACGTCCACTTTCGCCCAGGTTTGTCTACAACCCTCCGGCCCCTTTTCCCTACAGACACACATCTGACATGGCACGATTCGATCAATCATAGGCGAACCTGTCAAACGGCTCTATCCTCAGCGATTCGACCTCTGCTTCTGGAGGGTCAAGGACCACTGCAAACAAACCCCCATCGCCATCATCTTGTCCGCAGTTTCTAGGAGAATCACACGATCGTATCGTGCCACGGGACGCAAGGATACCGCGCTATCTAGAGGATACCGACGAGGCAATTGAAGAGTTGAAGGTTGAATTCGACAGACATACCCTCGATACGCATACCCCCAAACCATCGCAATACATCTGGGTTCATAAAATCCCGCAACCCCTCTTCGCCCAGATCAAATCAGACTTGATCTCTTGCCAGGTATTGGAATGACAGTGGTGCGCGCCGAGTCCGCTATGATATTGAAAATAATGCCGGGTGGGCAGCATGAACGTGTGATACGCAATTCCCGCACTATCCTTCTCAGCAATCTTAATTTTATAGGCTTGTCCTTGCAAAAAGGAGATTTCACGGGCTACGGCGCGGAACGAACCCCGGAGTTGTACATAGCAAGGAGCTAAGTTGGGTATTCAGTCCGTACGATGCCCGTGTCAATTCGGCCGTTGCCATTACGCACAAAGAACATTTCGGGGAGCAGAAAAGGGGTTTCTTACTTGGCGGAAGGTGCTCGCCGGGTAATAATTCGGCCGGTCCGAAACTGAACGATTATACTCCATACTTTGAGTGCAGCTTCGCTTCAACACCACACCCCATTTGTTTATGAGGGCCAAGGTAGTTGAGGGACTGCCGTCACGGCCTACCGTTGATTCCCAATTAATTGATGACAGTCTCCTGATCAGATTTAAATAAACATCCAGGAGACATACAGTAGTTTTCGAAAACAGTTATACCTCTGAACTCTTACTACTTGACTCGGGAAAATGTAATTCCGAACAATGTTTGAGCAGTTCTTGCTCACCGCTTCACTATTCTGGCAGAACGGTCATCGTACCTCCCTCAACGTTCCAAATGACCATTCCTTGGAACTATCACCGTGGCAGACAAGCAAGACGTAAGAACAGCCATCCATTTTATGCGCTTGACTTTTCCTCGATACCCTAGATAGTGTTCTAAAAATCACTTACGAAAGGACCGCCTTCTGCTAAAAGTTCTCGGAAACATTCATTTTCGCCAACTTGACCAAGAACAGAAACAACGTAATGCGTTACAAGATTCCTCATACCATCAATTTTTTCACCGTAATTTAGTGGTGCGTTCCTATAGACAAATCGAACAAGCTCAATGATACCATTCAAACCGGTATCATAAAGTTTGAAGCTTTTCAACGTTTGATGCAACTTAGAGAGTACAAGTTGGCACAATGAGTCTATGCAATATTTGTCTGCCAATATGTATAACCGAGCTTGTTCGAGGAACACTGGGGTGAAGTCTTCCTAGGACCTAATATTTTCGGGTGGCGTGAAGGTATAGTTTAGGCCGGTAGTTTGCGGATTGGGAACGACTAGACTCTGCTTAAATGTATCGCGTAATTGCCCCGTCTATACGCTTCTCTCTTTATATGGAATTTCCCGATCGTTGTAGGCGTCTTCGGATGGTGGTGTCTCCGGTTCAGCCTCCGCGGGCTCCGGCTCGGGTTCCGGCTTAGGTATAGGCTCCATTGATATGTTGTTCTACTTGAGACTTGGGCGGTTCTTTTTCTGTTTCTTCTTCGCTTTCACCTTCTCTGTGACCTTAGGGGAAGGGGTTCTTCTATTGATTAGGCGAAACGTCGGGGGTGTGTAATTTCGAAAGTATGCAAATTCATATAACCGAGCAAACGTATCTTCATTGATATGTGGCCAGTCAACGTGTCTTGTTTTTGCCTCGATCATTTGGCCGTTTATTAGAGCATTGAGAGGCTGTGAGAGGCCCGCTAAAGCAAAAGAATGCATAGTAAACTCCTTCTTATTCTTACCCACAGTAAATGTGAACAAGGGGGAAGAAAGATATCTGTAACTATTAGACCTAGACTGTCCAAGCTTGTCATAGATTACCCACCTCCTAAAAGAGCCCTCTATCTGAAATGGTAATTGTGATGAGTAAAAGATAAAAAGAGGCCGATGATCGTGCTTACGAGATGATAGAACTTTGCAAGGTAGATTTTGTCTAACTTTATACCAAACCACGAGCGCCACGAGAACCTTCGCATTGTGATGTGTCTTATTTTGATTGGTAAAAGAGATACATCGCTTGCTTATCTGCATCAATCTCAAACCCCAAAAATAGTCAAATGAAAAATGAAAAATAATGAAACAATAAAATAAAACAGATTCTTTTGCCTGCCGTCAAAGACTGAAGATTTTCCTCCATGGCTGTGTTATGCTCCAGTCCTTACCAAGAGAGTCGAGAGAAGTCGCGCTACCGGTATTTTCGGTTGTGCGGGTAACACTAATCCGTAATAGGAAATATAAGGTCTAGACCGTGGCTACCAGAATGAGATGGAATGGAAGGAAATCAGGAATGTGCGGGCCAATTAATACACCAAGCCTCTCTCCTGTATTGGTTGTTTAGTATCACATGAGTGCTTCATTATATATCTCGTCAGCCTTAAGTCTCCAAATATCACAGTCGGGTGCCTATATAATGTAGAAAGCTGCGGATATTACGTAGAATGGCGATAGATCGAGTAAAGTAGGACTGATGCGATTATTGGGAGAGGACTCGGGGCGAGGGAAGAAGACATCCCCAGAACTCCTATGCTGTATGGTGTTCAAAGTGACGCGGGCAAAGCTAGGATAACGTAATATATCACCGATTACGGTCTAGTACTCTTAACTAGAGTAAGAGAGGGGCTAGCCGGATCGCGCAAATTCGAGGTGGGGCTTTAAAAGGACGCACCAATTTCCACTTCATATAACATAATTGGGGTTCGGTATGCTCTATTGCTGCTTCAAATCGGCTGCAATTTGTACTGTTGCAACTGCATCTGGTGATATTCATGAGGCACAAATCTGTCTACAAATCCTCGGGTAGGTTAGCGGCAATCTGGCGACGCCTGAGGTATAAGATAGTTGAGTGGCTGATTAGTTTTCCAGGTCACCCAATGAATGTTGATATTAAAAGCCTTGTACCTTAATATATACTCCTCAGGTCCCATCTCTACAGTGATTCTCGATATCGCCTTGATCAACATACACTGAGAAACTCCCAAGCTACAATAGCAACATACTCTCAAGAATATATAGGCTGAATATTGAACCATGCGACTGCGTAGTCTGCCATTATAGCCAGACTGCCTCTCAGACAAGGCCTGCTAGGCAACGGTACAGTTAAGAGACAGATCGTTGACGTTAGAAGACTAAGAAGAACAAGGCAAGTACCACTAGAGACCCTTCTAATATGTGCGTACATAACTTACGATTGTAGAGCAATGTTTATTTGAGAACCCTGCTAACTAGTACACACCCTATGCCCGTTCATAGACACTCCTATTTGATTTTGGTCGCTCGTGTTCTAAATAACGATTAGCAAAGAAAAGGCTAGGCTTCCGTTGTTAGATTGTCACCAACCACATTTCTCATTTTTTGATTGTAGCATATGTCAGTGTCCACATTTGAACCAAGGGCCGCTTTTTCCGAATAAGATAATAAATTAGTATATGAACGTTATTGATCGACCTACCAACTATATTATATTAATCCACATATATATTTCTACCGCCTAAGTAGAAAACACACTATTGGCAGAATATATTACTCAGGATGAACTCGTTTTGTTATAGGTAAAAGACGCAAAAAGCGAAAGATAATTTGACCTAATTCAATTTAGTAAAAACCCTTATAAATTTAACAGAGGGGAAGTTTAACCAGGTTTCACAGTTGAGACCGATATATTTTCTGCGGCTCGAATTAAGGGGTGCGGCGAATTGTAGAAAATAAGTCTGTTCAAATTTCAAAAATCCGGATGAATGCAAGACTTCGGTCAGGTGCATTTCCGTTTCAAGTGTAATGAAAATAGACCGTTCTGACCGCAATTAAATCGTATACGCATGAAAATTAGTTCACGATTAACAGGGGTGGTCAACTAATTGTCAACGTGAGGAAAAGCAATGGCGGGCGGTGAAATTGTGACCGGTTGAAGAGACATGATGTTGATGAACAATAAATAACATGCAACCAACGATTATTTGGGAGTTGACCGGAAGTACAATCAATATTAATGACGCTTTCCACTATAATCAGTACAGTAGAATAAACGAGAATAAACACATAGTCTGTAAGACATCGACGAGTAGTACAAGGCCCATAGTGGTGAGAAACGAGGGCCAACGCTTGCAGCTGTTGATTAAACGATCGGTTGTTAGAAATGTGATGGTTGAAGACGAGTATCCCTCCCTCGTTCTTGAGGTTGAGGCTTCTGAACCTCCAGACCAACTCCGCCAGGATGCCCGTTGATGGTATGCAAATACAAAGCAAACCAAACTCGAATTGATCGACATGACAACCGACGATCCGTACTGCGTGTTTTGAGGTCCGGACTGAGGTTATTAACCTGTCCCCTGTCCATTAAAACCGAAATCTTTCAGCAAGGATCCTCAAGTATAACAATCGGAGTACGGACTTTGGGGGTGTCAAATGTTACAAATAGAAAAGGCCTCTGCACAGTTTATGCTTTTTACCGTCTTCGTATACGCCTAAGAGTTCTAATTAGATCCGAATATCATGATTCTACGAATTACTTGTACCAGATAGAGCAGATGAATTCGTAGCAAGCCAAACTAGGCAATAGCACATAAGAACTATGAGTTCTTCCATTGGAGATATATAAAGTGGGGAAACATCTCGATAACCACAACCTTCGAAACTCCCGAGGTCGGCTAGTGGCGGTTATTTTGAACCTCTAATTTTCACCGGATGACTCAAAAGGAACTAAACTGCCCCTTCAACATTAGGATATTTCCTTATATTTACAATATTTTGATACATCTCTTGTATCCACATATCCCCATTGACCCTTTTCACCATGGCCGTCGGACCTTTCTCTCAAGATGAGCTGGATGAGATATACGCTTTCTCAATAGACCTGGGCCGCAAGGCAGGCAAGATGCTCATGGAGCGTGTCGAGCAGCGGATCTCAGGCGCAAATGGCTCTAATACCTTTGAGGAGAAGGAAAATGCAGTAGACATTGTGACGCAGACTGACGAAGGTAAGGCGGCAAGCTGGTAATGATAGGACATATCAGGAATTGTTGCTAACATTTTTACTTGGCAGACGTCGAAGTATTCATTCGGAGCGCCCTCGAGACAAGATACCCATCTCACAAGTTAGTATTTTACTACAATGCACTCACTGACAAGAAAACTAACAAATCTCTAGATTCCTCGGAGAGGAAGCATATGCCAAAGGCCAGTCGCGCGACTACCTCATTGACGAGCAACCAACATGGTGCATCGACCCATTAGACGGTAAATCAGAACCTTCAGCACCATGACCGACTGGACTGTTCACGGTTCCAAACTGGCGTCGCAAGAAAACCCAACTAATAACCCCACCCCCAGGAACCGTAAACTACACGCATATTTTCCCTATGTTCTGTGTCTCAATCGGCTTCATCGTGGAACACAAGCCAATAATTGGTGTAATCTATGCCCCTTTCACAGATCAGCTCTGGTCTTCTTGCAGCGGGCGCGGGGCCTGGCTAAACGAGACTCGCCGCCTTCCGCTCATCCACAACCCAACCCCGCCTATGCCCGCCAATGCCCCTTCACAGTGTATCTTTTCTTGCGAATGGGGTAAAGATCGTCGCGATATTCCAGATGGCAATATGCAGCGCAAGATTGAGAGCTTTGTTAATATGGCTGCGGAGGTGGGTAGTCGGAATGGGAGAGGTGGTATGGTGCATGGTGTGCGCAGTTTGGGAAGTGCGACGCTTGATCTCGCGTATGTTGCTATGGGATCTTTTGATATTTGGTGGGAGGGAGGCTGTTGGGAGTGGTGAGTTTTGCCTTTTTCTATCCCAGTCAGTATTTTGATGCTGACTATTATAGGGATATCGCTGCTGGTGCCGCTATTTTGTTGGAGGCTGGTGGACTTATGACTACTGCTAACCCCCCAGAGGATGTGGATTCGGCGCCAATTGAGGATGTTCGACTCGGCAGCAGATTGTATTTGGCTATTAGGTGAGTCTTTGAATTGTTTCCCTTATGTTGGATTTTGCTAATGGCATTTCAGACCCGCTGGCCCATCCGCCACCGAGACAGGGCGTGAAACACAAGAGCGAACAGTACGGGAAGTCTGGCGCCGAGTCCGTAACCTGGAATACTCACGCCCTGGAGCTTGAATAACTTCATGATGTTTTCATTTTGTCTATACTGTGATGCCTCATATTTACATATTGACCTTATGATAGATCCAGAGCGAAACGTGTGTCAAAATCAAAGACGCCATCCATTTATATATAGACAATGCAACTAGCGACCACTTTGCGCTCTATACAATGATTAAAACAAAATCGAAACATGATCGTAAAAAAGGAAATCACAGGCTGGACTTCGCAGATGCCCGTTCTGCAATGGTCTTTGCAACAAGATCCTTAACCTCTTGCACAAGACCAGGGGTACCGATAACATCCAGTCCAGTCCAAAGACGGGCCTGCTCCAGACCTTGCCAGATCAGAGCCTCAGAGCCGAGGATGACCTTCCACCCACCGGCAGAAGCCAGGTGAGCGATCTCAGTCCAGGGCGTGGGGTGGTAGCACATCTCCAGAATGACACCCTGTTGCTTCTCCGCATCGGCAGCAGTACCCAAGAAAGCCTGGATGATAGCGCGAGCGCGCAGTTCTTCAGGAGACTTCGGGGGGTAGTTGGGAATACCGGAGACGATAGCCGCGGGGGACTCGAGACGGGCAGCCTCAGCGGGGTCGGTGACGGGGATAAGAGGAGCCTGGGCATTGGGGTCAGGGTTGCGGCGACGGTCTTCCTCTAGGATGGCGGCGACCTCAGCAGCGTCACGGTTGACGACGTAGATGCGACTGGAGCCGAGCCAGCGGCGCATAACGTAGATGGCGGTGCGGGCCGTGCCACCGCCGCCGATGATGAGTGCGGGCCGGCCGCGGAAGCGTGATGGGTCAGGAGCGTTCTGTGTGAGGGCTTCCCGGATACCGTCGCAGTCGGTGTTGGTGCCGACGTACTGGCGCCGACCGGTTGTTGGGTCGTCGCGGAGGAAGATGGTGTTGCAGGCGCCGGCTTGACGGGCGTGCTCGGTGAGATCGTCGAGGTACGGCATGATTGCGACCTTGTGAGGCATTGTCACGGACGAGCCGACGAACTTGGGATTGGACTTGATCGATGCCAGATATTTCTCAATCGGTGGCGACCGTGTGTAGGGAGGAGGGTATGTTTCTGATGAGCCGCACACACTGGATAGGGGGATTTGGGTCCAGTTGAGACCGAGCGCATTGTAGACTGTCTGGTGTAGCGGTGGGGAGAGAGAGTTCAGAAGAGGGTGGCCGTACAGATAGGCGACGCCATCGCGGTTGGAGGGGATGGCGATGGGCTCTTCTGGTGGTGTTTGGTTGATTTCTGTGACGGACATGATGAATTGTGTATAATTATTTGCTTGGATATGCAGATCTTCGAGAGGGAGGTGCTACAATGTTATAAGACAAAATTCGAAATTCCTCACTATACGTGCGAGGTACAATGGATATTCCCTCTGCCGGGTGGGGCTTTCCATTTTCAGGCGAGCTGCTGCCGCTTTTACAAAAAGCCAATACATTTCAGTCCGGTGAAAGGTTGAACCAAGGCAGTTATTCTGGGCTGCATCACAAATTTGATTACGAAAACATCATAGAAAAAGAATAAATTCACAATTGCTTGTCCATCCTAGGCCGAAGCGGCAGAATGAAGCAAAAGGACTTGAGCATAACCCCGGCCTCGCGCTTGGACTACATCATCTGCCCGCATGTTGACCGCTGGGCGAATTAAGCCGTCGTTGACATCAATTGCTTCAGGTTAGATTTGAATCTTCGATGAACAAACAAGTGAATGTCTTCCTTGAGGTTTCACCCATAGTCATCGACTTACTGGCTTCTTTAGTTAGAACCCAGCTAGACAAGTTCATCGTACGGTTAGACCGCATGATTCTTCATTTTGGAAAGATCTATATGACCAAGATGCCCCTGATTCTTGCGGAATAATTGAATTATACTTCGGGCTTTGACAGTACCGGAAGACAGGTGAAGGAATGTTTCATCGAAGGAAGGCTTGGTCAACCGGAAGTTGAGTATTAGCTACATCTGATGAGCATCGAGGTAGTAGGGAAAAGTAGCTGTGGCTTTTCAAATAAAGATAAAACGGAGAGATAAATAGATTAAATTAACTAAATAGGTTTTCCTATACATGTGCCTCTTACGGGATTATCAGCTTCAATCGTAACGTGCATGTCCATTATTAAAGACAGGTCTAGAACAACCTAAGGAAGAGTCATCTGGTTAGATCGACTAGTCTCTGTTGCTCTATCTCATATCTGAAGAGCTTATGTATTATTGAATTCTTTAGACGGTGAAGGTTAATTGGAGTGGGTTAGGGTGGATAGGGGCGTGCTCAGCTTTACTTGGTGAGCCGGAAGCGACAATAGACGAGCATTAAAACGAATAGGGAAAGTTGAAGAATTAGTACAGGAAAACTAGTATGGACAATGTAGGTAGTGGGATCTGTGAAAAGGCGATGAGCCGCCGAGTTGAGAAATAATATGTTCTCCCACCTCTCCTATCCCCTCAACCAATGTCATTGCCTACTTCCATAACGAAATGGTTGTGAGTGCATCATAGATCCGTTGATTTGGCCAAACATAATCCATGAGATGATCATTGACTTGGCCGCAAATTCGATGCTCCATTGTCGACTCTGCGCCACTAAAGGACATCTGCCGGGCTGAATGATTTCCCACTACAACTACCCATACCCCATGGGGAGCTTGTCATGGCACGCAGGAAACTCTATGGGAGCCAATAAAAATATCACGGCTATTATGAATGATGACCGGAGAACAGATACATTCCCCGGCAGAGAGTAGCCAACGGAGACTTCATAGAGGCCGTGCTTCTCCCCTAAGCCCCCGGGGAAAAAGCTTTTCCCCGCCACCCATGTGCAACAATCTATCATTGGCCGTTTTCCCCCTCCCCCTGTTCATGGCTCCATTTCAGTTGATCCAATCAGATCAATTCCCATTCGCTATTTCACACCGAGGGCTGGATCGTGCACTACATTGCCTCTGGGGTACCCCAGAAAAATTGAGCTGACAATGCACGCTGTCGCGGGTTACTGGAAACCCGCTGGGGAAGTATCCACTTCTTCAAGCGGCATCGGATCCCCACAATCCAATGCCTTAAGCGAATAATCTCAGTTTGACAGACTTGGCTGCCCAGCAGAGTTTGCATATCCCTCTGAGTCAATTTCGTTCTTGGGGGCAAGCCACATAAGAGGTGCCAAGAGGAAAAGGCAATTGTTCTCACGCGTGCAGAACTTAGAGTATTCGTTTTGCCGCGCCTTGGCCTTTTCTTCATTTTTGTAGGAAATTTTGACTATCTGTGCTATACCTTTCTCCGACTCCGCATCCCCACGATTTCTTCCCCTTTCCCAATCCCCGGATTCTCTCCTCTTTTTTTCCAAGGGCAAATCGGCAGTCCGGGGCTCAAGCCTATTTAGATCTTGACTACCCTCCCTAGTCTGTTCTAGAAAAACGTGGCGAGGACTTTCTTTTTGGTTTCCTCTCACTTTTCTTCCTTTGCACCTGCACCTGCATCTCATACATACCTCTATACGTCGCGATCGTCGTGATCGTCCTTCCTAGGACGTATATATTACTGCCTCTCTGCACCTAGCATCGGGGATCAAGATCATCTGGTCGCAGAGTCTTGCAATTCTTCTTCTTCTATAACGAACCGCCAACATGTCTATCCTGAAGCTGGTCGAGGACCGGCCGACGCCTAGCGTGGTCTACAACTGGAAGATCTATCTCCTGGCAGCGGTGGCCTCGTGCACATCCTGCATGATTGGCTACGACAGTGCTTTCATTGGCACTACGATCTCTCTTGACTCCTTCAAGAGCGAGTTCAACTTCGACAATATGCCTGACTCTACCAAGAACCTGATCAGCGCCAACATCGTCTCCTGCTACCAGGCTGGTGCCTTCTTCGGTGCTTTCTTCGCGTATCCCATTGGTCACTTCTGGGGTCGTAGGATTGGCCTGTTGGCCGCTGGTTTGGTTTTCACTATCGGTGCTGGTATCATGCTTGGTGCTAATGGCGACCGAGGACTTGGCCTCCTTTACGGTGGCCGCGTTCTCGCTGGTATTGGTGTCGGAGCAGGCTCTAACATCACCCCGATCTACATCTCCGAATTGTCTCCTCCGGCTATTCGTGGTAGATTGGTTGGTGTGTATGAGCTGGGCTGGCAGATTGGCGGTCTTGTGGGATTCTGGATCAACGTGAGTTTTCCTTTTCGCTTGTTTTTGACTTGTCTTGTCTGTGGATGCTAAACACAATATCAATAGTTCGGTGTCGACGAGACTATGGAACCGAGCCACAAGCAATGGCTCATTCCTTTTGCTGTTCAGCTAATTCCTTCTGGTCTCTTGCTCATTGGTGGCTACTTCATCCGGGAATCGCCTCGTTGGCTCTTTGGACGCGGCCGCCGTGAGGAGGCAATCAAGAATCTTTGCTGGATCCGCCAGTTGCCTGAGGACGATATCTATATGATTGAAGAGATTGGTGCCATTGACCAAGCTCTGGAGGAACAACGTCGTAGTATTGGAGTTGGTTTCTGGAAACCCTTTAAGGCGGCTGGAACCAACAAGAAGGTCATGTGGCGTCTGTTCCTCGGAAGCGCGCTGTTCTTCTGGCAGAACGGATCTGGTATCAATGCCATCAACTATTACAGTCCGACTGTCTTCAAATCGGTAAGCCGCATCTTGTTGCCATCCCATTGATGGATGTGAGCATCGATAACTCATGCTAACAATGCTTCTAGATTGGTGTTAAGGGTACCAACACTAGTCTGTTCACCACTGGAATCTTCGGTGTAGTGAAGACTGTGGTGACTTTCATTTGGCTGCTTTGGCTGATTGATCACGTTGGTCGCCGTAACCTGTTGTTGATTGGTGCAGCTGGTGGTTCCGTTTGTTTGTGGATTGTCGGCGCGTACATCAAGATCGCCGAACCCGAAAAGAATAATAGTGACTCCTTGAGCGGCGGTGGTATCGCAGCCATGTTCTTTTTCTACCTGTGGACGGTCTTCTATACCCCAACTTGGAACGGTACCCCCTGGGTTCTCAACTCGGTAAGCATTTCCAATTTCGAAACTCCGGGCATTGGAACATTGCTCCACCGCCTAGTCATCCCACGAGCCTTGAAACAGTGCTAACAGCGTCTGAAGGAAATGTTCGATCCCAACATGCGTTCCCTGGCACAGGCCTGTGCCGCCGCCTCCAACTGGCTCTGGAACTTCCTCATCTCGCGGTTCACTCCGCAGATGTTCACGGCCATGGGATACGGCGTATACTTCTTCTTCGCGTCATTGATGATGTGCTCCATCGTCTTCGTGTACTTCCTCATCCCCGAAACCAAGGGTGTTCCTCTTGAGAGCATGGATCAGCTATTCGACATCAAGCCCGTGTGGCGTGCCCATGGGCAGATGGTCGCCCAGCTGCGGGAGGATGAAGAAAGGTTCCGCAACGACGTCGAGGCTGCGGGCATTGACATGGGCAAGGTGCGCCCTGAGCAAGTCGAGGATACTGCGGCTCAGCCAAAGTACACTTGACCAATGCGATGGTGAATCATTTTCGTGGTGTCCTTTGGTGTCGTGCGTAACTTGTTGTTGTTTTATTGTCGGATGAAGTGCCGACTTGTTCGAATGAGTTCGGGTTGCACATCTGATGATCTTTGTGTACTAGGGCTGCCTGGTTTATATACACTTCGCTGAACAAGTGTAAAGAAGCAAATGACCCAATGAATATACCCCTTTGTGTCTTTCCATCCGTCGTTTTCGATATATCGTAAGAAGATCAAATAGACGCGCCCGCTTCATAGATCACTATATCCAGTAAAGTCATATCAGTATGTAGCTAGTTATTCGGCTTCGCTAACAAGTCAACATCAATATCCACAGGCTGACCCGACCGCATGGCCCTCTGAACAGCCTCACAAACAATCAAAGCACGCAAACCTTCCTCGCCAGTACAGCTAGGAACAGCGTCTCCATTGATAACAGCAACAAAATGCGCAAGCTGGAGATCAAAAGGCGCCTTATCGTCTGGAAGCGGAATCCGCTCAACAGTCAATGGTGAATTCCAGCTCTTCTCAGGGCTAGCATCATAACTCCAACGGGTCAGGTCCGGTACACTGAGCGAAGCATCCGAGCCAAAGATGCGATAGAAGTCTGAATCACCACCGGTCGTTGACCGCGGGATGAGTGGGTTCTCGCCCGTGCCAGTCTCAAAGTTATGCGGCGACGGTGTCGCATCACAGACTAGAAATGTGCCCACAACACCCGATGCAAAGCGCAGTGTTAAGGCAGCGCCTTCGTCGGCATTGTGTGGTGGGCTTGGGCGCTGCGGCAGCGTACACTCTGCTGTCACGCGAACAATAGGCCCGAAGAAGTGGTGCATGAGATCGATGTCGTGGACGAAATTAATGGGGATGACGCCGCCTCCGCGCTCGTTCAATGCGCGCCAGTCTGTTGGCGGGGCGAAGTATGCATCCGGCTTAAATAAGGTCCACAGACCGTTGATAGCAATCGGGCGACCGAGAGAACCAGCGTCCAGGACGGCTTTCGTGGCTCGCACGTAGGGATTGAAGCGGCGGTGGTGGCCGACTAGGAGCTTCAGGTGGGCGCGCTCTGGAGCTTGGGCAAATTCCAATAGCGAGCGGCCGCTTTCCAGGGTATCGCTCACGGGCTTTTCGAGGAGGACGTGGACACCACCTGCAAGAAGCTCCTTTGCGACTGGGACGTGCGTGTGGTTTGGTGTGCAGACGATTGCTGCGTCGGGACGGTGGGGGGATGCAAGTAGTGAGGCCACAGAGGGGTAGTAGTTGGTTTTTAGGCTAGATGCGGTTGCTTCGCCAGTCGTCATTGGGTCAACGAGAGCAATTAGCTCCGTTGAGGGGTTTGAGATTACAGATTGTGCGTGACGAGGGCCAATGAGGCCTGCGCCAATAATGGCAACTTTGACGGGCATAGTGATTTGATGGTCGAGATCAAAAACAAATTTTGCTTTTGAAAGAATTGAATTAATTCAATGCTTGATGTTGTAACTTGTACAGCTCAAGCGGAGAATTCAATCTGGTGGCTTTTGTACGCCTGTTAGTTGCGGAAGGTGTGTCATTGCCCCGGACTTCGAGCAACATTGACGATTCGGGGCCGATTCTCCGGATATGTGTGGACCGATACGGAAAAGATATTGCCGGGTACCTACGGCTATTTTGTTTCCAACGGGGAAAGCATTTCTAAGGAAGCAAAACTCCGCGATGTGGAACTGTCGAGTGGCCGTGGGGAGGAAGTGGAACTGGCGGGAGAACGAAAAAGGGGTAGCGTTTACCCGGCCATGTGATTTGCCTCTATCAGGTTCGGCTTCGTCATCAAGACACGAATCACAGCAGACCAGGGAAAACGTTCAGTCATGGAGGGCACAGGGGATAACGTTTTGTCGCAATCGTTTACTACCTTCCCTTTTGATAAACTAGAAAACCCCTAATATCGTTGGTTGTCCATATTCTCGCACCCTGAATATCTCTTCATCTCTTCACCTGGAAACTTTATTTTTGAAAAAGAGAAAGGTTGCAACCAACCACCTCTGAATTTTATAATACCGGCATAGAAAAGAATACCCCATTCACATAACTTCCAAATGGCTTTCAACCGCCCCGGCATCGCTTCCATGTCCCTAGGTCGGCCCTGGGTGCACGACCTACCCGGCAAGCTGATGCAAGCCGCAGACCACGGCTTCAAGGGTATTGAACTCTTCTTCGACGATCTAGACTGCTACGCACAGCGGGTATTTGACGGTGATCACCACGAAGCCGCACGGTCAACACGGCTGATGTGCAAGCGCCTAGGCCTGACCATTATCTGTCTGCAGCCATTTTCCATGTATGAGGGCCTCGTCGACCGCACCGAGTCAGACCGGCTCATCAATGAGAAGCTTCCTAAATGGTTCACCCTGGCGCGGGCGCTGGGCACCGACATGATCCAGGTTCCGTCAAACTTCCTAGGCCCAGACCCAAAGACTGGTGCTGCTCGCACTACTGGCGACCGCACTGTCATTGTTCGTGATCTCCAGCGCCTGGCTGACTTAGGCGCCGGCGCTGGATTCCGGTTTGTCTACGAGGCTCTCTGCTGGGGCGATCATATTGATACCTGGGAGGCCTCGTGGGAGGTGGTTCGCGATGTCGACCGTCGCAACTTTGGTCTCTGTCTTGATTCCTTCAATATCGCCGGTCGTGTATATGCCGACCCTGCTGCTCCTTCAGGTCGCACACCCAATGCGGCTGCAGACTTGGCTGCCTCGTTGGAGCGTCTGCGCACTGCCAACATCGATCCTGCCAAAATTTTCTATGTTCAGCTTGTTGACGGTGAGCGTCTTTCCGCTCCGTTGGATGAAAAACATGCTTTTTATGTTGCTGGGCAGCCTGTTCGCATGAACTGGTCTCGCAATGCACGTCTATTTCCCCTCGAGGAGTCGCGTGGGGGTTATCTGCCCATTGTGGACATCGCTCGCGTCTTCTTCGAAGATCTCGGATTCCGCGGTTGGGTTTCCCTTGAACTCTTTAGCCGAACCCTCGGCGAGACCGATCCATTTGTTCCCGCTGATCATGCTCGCCGCGGTATCGACTCATATAACAAAATGGCTCGTATCTTGCGCTGGGATGAGCCTACTGATAACGTCTCAGTGCCAATGCCGATGCCTGAATCACCTGTTCAACACCGCCTCTAGGTGTTCGATCTACACTTTGCTTTTTTCATTCTGTATAGCATATGGCACCTGTACATACATCTCTTAACGACTTTTGACGACTTATATTGTTTGACATACCGCGGGTATACTCGATTGACTAGGCTCGATCACCTGTGTGCTTTACCAGGTACCAACATTCTGCAATGAACCGCAATTCAAATAAGGCTGAGCTTGTACTGTAAGAAAGTGGCAAAGTGGGCAATATGGCAGTGAATGCAGCTGATAATGTCATGCTTGTCTAGTCTGTCCAATTAGATTACTTATTTAGGCGCTCTTGTTGTTGATTTTAAGGAGCTCGACCTCGCTGCAGAACAGTTAGTTTCCCGATATTATTCTTCAGTTGCAACGACTTACAAGATCAGAGTAGAGCCTGCAGGAATCTTGCCAGCCGCCCTGTGTAGAAGAATGTTAGAACACTCTCAGCTGACGGATGTCACGGCGTATATAGTAATTGCCTGTATGTCTAGTGTTCACTTACTTGTCACCGTAGCCGTAATCCCTGAGAAATAATGTTAGTAGTGGTCCAATTTCCTCTTGTTCCATGTGGACTTTACTCACGGTGAAATGGTCAAGGTTGCCTTCTCTCCCAGGGTCATCTGCAGGACACCCTCATCCCAACCTAACCAGACAGATAGCATTAGTATTCAATGTAACAAGACAAATGATTCAATTCAATCGTTGCAGATATGAATGATTCCACTAAGAAGCAAAAACAAAGAGGATAGGATACCTTTGATGACCTGTCCAACACCAATCTGAACATTGAAAACGCCACGTCCAGGGGTTCTGGAACTATCGAATCTGTTGGCATAGATAATTAGTATTTAGAATACTCAAGTCATAAGCTAAATGGCCCTAGGGTATGGCAGTCGGCTTACTGCTTGCCCTGGAAGCCCTTGTTGGCCTTCTTAGCATCGTAGATCCATCCCGTGTAGTGGATGGAGACCTTATCGCCCGCAGCAGGCGAGTCCGAGCCGTTACCACGAGTAATAATCTTTCTCTCGACACCCATATTGAATTCTGGTTTTGTAGTAAACGTTAAGGCGAAAAAAGTAGGAGAGATGAAAAAGAAGTGAGGATCGAGGGGCAATGCTGATTCGTAATTTTCTAAAAGTGGGGGGAAAGCGGGAGCGGCGAATGATCTCCGAAATGATGTACAACATATATCTCATCTTTTACTAGGTATGCCGAAGGCACGTTCATGGATTATAGCATCAGTTGTTTGATCTTGACTGACTTGAGTTAGTTGGCTTCAATATTCCCTTCGCCTCCTCTCGAGAGCACCCCCGCGTGGACTTGAGCACTGTTTGAAATAGCAAAAGTAGTCCCAAGAGCCTAGAAATGCACAAGTATGCTCAGCAGTTCAGTCTGTGGCTTGACTTGCACAGGCATATTGCCAAGGATGGATGTCTGCGTGCAAGAATCGATTATCGATTCATCCGCGCATTATAACTTTCGATTTCGAAACACATCGCCCCTCCACACTCCTTTTGATGGCTGGCTGCGCTGTTTCCCCGAAGCAAAGAAAGCGCTATATGAGAAGTTCGGTATATTGAGGAATTGGCATGGGGAAATGTTTGATACTTTAACTTGTAACCCTTTTGGATGCTAAAAATATAAGATATCACTTGGCGTTAAGCAAGGGGACACTATCCCTCGAGATGCTCGTATTGATTGTATCAACGTCAAGTTTGCATCTCATGACTCCAAAGTCCAACTTTGGTATTGTACACCTCAATATAGACCAGGTCGAAAGAATAGGTAGATATATGGGAAACTTGATAGAAGGGCATTTACCGCAGACGTCCATGGATCAGGCTACGGTAATTGTACCTTTTGGGGCCGAACTTAGAGGGCACTTTTGCTAAGCCAACGGCACGCTAGGAATGTGTTGTGTAATCATCAAAGGGTTCTCGAGTGGCTCGCGACTACTGGCAAGCGTCAAGTTGTTGTAGAATGGATCTTCAAAGTAACGTATACATTGGACTGCTGTACTTTTGTTGAAGTAATCCAAGTGCCAACGCTCTATCCAGTGGGGATGAACTTGACTTGAATCGATTAGATAGTATTCATAGATGGAGTCTGTGGGGCTTTATAGTGTTTATGCCCAGACATTGCAGTCTAATCGCCTGAATGGGGTTTCTCGGCTTTACGCCAGACACGGGTCCTCTTATCGGGCATCTGTGCATACCCATCACATTTTCTACCGGTGCTCGTGCAATTTCGACATGCTGGGAGAGCCTCATCGCACTTTTGATGACGGATTCTATATTTTAAACCGATTAGTAACCCATCAGTAAATGATTATGATACATCCAGTTCAGACGCTCGAATGTTTTGATCTTGATTTTCCCTGTTTGGGCATGACTTTCATGGAAGTCAATTAACGCCTGGATTTGCAAGGTCCAAAATGCCTAGAACATGCAGAAGTTATGGCCTGCCGCGTATAAACCCCACTCTTGGCGCCGATCCGTCAGATTTAGTATGTGGTCAAGGTATGTACAATCTACTGTCAACCGTTCTGTGTATTAATATTCGATGTTATTATTCATGTTGTGAATAGGTGTTCGATAATATTGCAGTCTTTGTATATTAAACATGTGAATTCATTTGATGTAGGTAGAGATACCCATCTCCTAGATCTATGGACGCGGAGTACCAGATAGATTGATAATTGTAAGTGGACCCAGTGTATCATTGGCCACTACGGAGTATGAAATACACACCGATATTTATGATATTGGCTGCTATGTATTTCATTTGCGAGGCCGTTGTTTTACGCGTCTAGATCGAAATAAGTCTTTTTTTTTGGTAGGGATTACATAGTATACCGCAACCTCAAATAATAAAATAGATCTGACACACACTGAGACAAATTCTGACACATATATTGGACAATATCGACACTTAATCTCCTTCAATTCTAGTGTCTGAAAGGATAAATCCGGCTATTAATAGATAAATGTGTAGAGCACCAGCTTAGAAGTGCTCCTTGCATAGTATTGTGAAAGGAAACGGTAGAACAACCTTGACACTATGTCACCTTCGGGCAGTAAAAAAGACTAAATATCCAGCATTCAGCAAGTCCAGTCAAAGAATAGCTGTATGCGCAAGCCACTCCTCAAGCCACTCGCAATCTGATGGACTCCCACGTGACACGACAAGCCGTTTCACCATTTCCAAAATGCGCGGGAGGGCCTGAGCTGAGATATGAAGGACCAGGGGTAATGTAGGCACTGCCACAAAGACTGTGTCTTCTGCAATTCAGCCTGGGAATATTATTAAACCCTTTACGGGATACTCCGGAATTCAGCCGCACTCCAGATTATTTGTGAAACCACGCTGCACAGGGCTGAAAATGAAGGACCACAGTCGGGAAATAGTGTGTGTGAGAAGTGTGGGAGAAGTGTTTGAGACTAAAGAGCCGTACCGTGGTCAAAATAATGGGGCTATGGAGTGATCCTTCGGATATAGTGGAAGTGGAATGCCTAGTTGGCAAGCTGAGGAGCTGAAAAGATTGCTTGGGCCTCTTTCTCAGACGTTGGTCGTTTTGATTGGGTTGAGACTGTTGGGAGAGTATAATAATAAGTGAGACTACCGACTTCAGTATAATTTTGACGGAGATTAAAGTAGATTGGACCAAATTCAGGGGTATCAGGAACCTCATTGGTCATTGTATGGGGAAATGAAGGTCCGCACGTTCTGGGCGCGCGTCAAACGTACAGTATAAGTACTAAGGTAGACGAGAATAGGTTGGGCATTTACCAATATTGTACAATATATGTACTCCATAGGCAGAAGGGATAAAAAAAACAGGATTGGTAGAGAGTAATTAAATCAGATCAATGATATTCGTAAGTTTACGTGGGGAAAACCATTTGGCAGAAAGCCAAAAGTTCACCTTCTAGCCTCTCCTTTCTCATCCCTCCACACCCCCTAATCCGACTCTCATGTTTCATTACTTTTTCTTTTCTTTTTCTTTTTAATTATCCTCTTTACTCCCGGATTTCCTCGCCTTTCGCCTCGGGGCTTCCTCCGTCTGTCCAATCTCGAAATCCAACGCCCGCGAGGGGCAATCTCCGTTTCGCTTCGCCTGTTGCGCTTAACGGTCACAACACCCGCGATTATTTACCTGAAACACATCTGTAGCACGGCTAGCAGTGACTGGTACGTCGAGAGATCGATACCCTTGATCCCTGGTTCATAGGCAAATAATTGCCGTCCCTATCATCCTGGTCCGACCCGCCCCATACGTGGTCAACCCTGCTTGTCTTGGTTCAGGATTGATTTGGGAGGACTGATGTCTTACGCTTAAAACTGGTGTTGGATCACCTTTTTTTAACTCCTCGGTAGTCTGCAGGTTCAGCCACCATTCGCCGTTCTTTCAGCCCCCTGTTGCAACCTCACCCCTCTAAACTCGCACCGAACGTCCCCATCTCCCCAATTCCGGCTTCCAACGCAGGTTGCGCTCGGCAAGGACTATATTAAAGGAACCAACACCAACAGCGCATGTAACTGCGAGTGAGTTCCGTAGCGATCACAAATCGCTCCTATACACACAATTTTGGACTTAGTCTGCGCCCTCCCCGCCAGGCTTATATTCGCATCGATATATACGGCCATAACCGACCTTACATTTTGCGCGTTATACAGTGGATCTCGCCATGGAGAACCAGGGCGCTTATCCGGAGTCTTCTATGGAGCAGGACGAGTCCTACCCGTGCAAGGGCTGTGGAGAGGTAGGCACAATGTGGAGCAGGCGGACAAGAACTTGACTAACCGTCCTGGCAGACTCTTGAAGAAGGGAAGGCGTTTGAGCTTGGTATGTCCGATACCTGCGATCTTTTTCACCATTTTCTAATGTCGCTAACCTTTGGCAGCTGGAAACCGATGGCACATCGACTGTTTCCGATGCAGTACATGCAGCACTCTGCTCGACTCGGACGCGCACCTCCTCCTTTTGGGTGATGGATCACTTATATGCAGTAACTGCACATACAGTTGTAGCTCCTGCAACAACAAGATCGAGGACTTGGCCATTTTGACGGGAGACCAGGCTTTCTGCGCTCAATGCTTCCGATGCCGAAACTGCAAACGAAAGATTGAGAACTTGCGCTATGCGCGCACTTCGCAGGGTATTTTCTGCATGGAATGTCACGAATCGCTAATGGCACGAAGAAGAAAACGGAAAGCCGGCGGCACTAGTGGGAAAAAACCAGCGGGCCCTAATGTGAAGCTGGACAAGTCATTGCCCTCGTTGCCTCCTCACCTCCTCGAAGAAGCGCAATTAATGGAGGAGGAGAACAGCGAATATACAGGCACGCCTGACCCCAATAGAATGACGGAAACGCCTGATCTAAATGATGAAAGACCGGGAAGCTCAATTTCTAATCAGCAGGCTGATTCAGGTAAGAAACCCTTCTTGCAGCCTAGGTGTATAATCATTGCAGCCTACACTTTGTCGTCTATTGTCGTCTATTGTCGCATTGTGGTCAATTGTGTGATCTATACACCGCTCTCTATTCTCCATACCCTATTGTCGCTACCGCCTGGACTTTATTGTTGTGATCGCATGATCTACTAAGATGATAAACATGGCCTTCTGGATCTATTACTTACTTACTCATACAGATAATATGCTTCTTCCTTCCAGCACATACAGGAGCAGTCGTCAATCAATTCCACGCAATACTGACGCAGATGGTGGTGAATTATTGATTCCTCTTGCCTTTGATCCTTCGGCTGAGGGTAATTCTTCCCGAGGTCACTCCCAAACACGGCAGGAGCCTGCCCACGACTACTTCAATCAAGTTCAACCCGAATGCTCACACGGGGCCTCACGCGACGGCCGTGAATATCTGCAAGAACCGACTTCTCGAACTTCCTTGGAAAATCATTCGCCCCATATAGCCTACGAGGAGAAGGGCTGGGAACGAAACGACCCCAATTCATTCAATAAAGCACCATTGCCAATCTCCGATTCCTCCAAGCTTACAAAGGCGGGCTCTACCCGCAGCTCATCTGATATACCGATCAGCTTCAGAGAAACAGGCAACCTTTCTGGGCCTACCAGCCCTGATAGCAGCAGGTCAAAGGAATTCTCCAGTGACACCAAACGGCACATTCCTATGGATAACATTACTTCGGCTGTAGGTCGTTCCTCGAGTGAGCTTCCTCGTCTTCACGATCATGGTTCAATGGACTCGCCGCGCTCTCCACAATCCGGCTTGCCGTATTTGCCAAAGCGCGGCGATTCACTTGAAAGCAAGCTTCACCGAATTTCAAGGAAAGAGGTTGGATCATCGCCTGCATCATCGCAATACGGGGACTCGCCGATGCTCCGTAGTGATACTTTCGAGCAGCCTATTCAACCTACTGGCTTGAACACATCATCACTCGAATCACACCAACATGATGGCGCCGGCGTATCAACCTTGCTAGGGTACAATAGCGGGGGCGACTTCTCTATGGACGAAGAGTTATCGCGCATCATTAGTGGCGATGACACCGTTGGGCAAAATAACGAGTCATTCCTGCGACGCGTCTCAAACTCTGTCCGCCATGGTCGAAGCTTCAGTGAGAAGAGTGCGCGGATGAGCAAAGATCCCAAGAACCCTCGATCACCTAGCAATCGAAGTATAACCGGAACGGATGTTGGCAGCCCCATTGCGGGATCGCAGAGTGAAGAGATATTCTTGCTTCGCAACGAACTACGCAAAGAACGCCTGCGAGTTTCAGAACTGGAATCAGCCGCTCGCACCGCAGCAGCCGTCAAGCAAGTTAATACCGAGCTTTCTGAGAAGCGATCTACCATGGTCGTCCTTGACGCTCAGCGCGAGATCGTTCTACGTGAGCTCACGGTTCTCACTGATCATATGGAGGCTGAAAAACGTGGTGGCGCAAGTGGGCCATTGGATCTTGGCAAACTCTCGAACCATGTGCTGCGCGAGCTGGCAGAGTCGATTCAAAAACTGAAAGACTCGTATGCCCCGCAAATTGAAGAGCTTATGCAGAAGCGCAATGACCTGACGGATGAACTGGACGCCATGAACACTCAAAAGGAGAAGAGCTTCCAAGAATTCGAGCAATTGTCTATGAAGAATGCACAGCTAGCTGAGTTGAACAATCAGTTGGTTCACCAAATCCAAGAACTCTACAAAGCTACGGAAGGTCAACCGCGACCTGACGGTCTAGGCATCTCACATAGCAAACAGAGGTCAACGAACTCCATTGAAGTGATGAAACCTTCCTTCAACGACTATCAGGGCTCTATGTCAACTGCTCACATTTCGGAGGAGTCCGAGCCTGCTACGGCTACTGTTGTGCCAGGCCCTCAGGTTGTTAGCATTCGCAAGGGCCAACCTCGCAAGTTTAACTGGAAGAAGGGTGGACAGAACGTCGCCAAAGGTGTCAAGGGTCTTAAGGGGGCCTTCATGTCTAGTGAAGGAGGTCAAGGACAAGAAGGCGGAGGTGGTCTACCGCGTTCCCAGACCCAAGACCCGAGTCGCCAAGGCTTTGGTTTCTTTGGAAACCAGAGAGGCAAACAGGGAGGAAAGATGTCGCAAGCCGACAGCGTGCCTGTGTTGGCCGAAGCTCCCGCTGATGGTATGTGCCCGATACTACAATTCAGGATGATATCAGTATAAGCTAATACCTTTTAGCTCTTTTCGGCACCGAACTTGAAGCTCGCATGGAACATGAAAAGAGCATCATTCCAGCCATTGTCACGCGGTGTATCCAGGAAGTTGAATTGCGAGGTATGTTTTGTCCATCGTTGTTTGATTGCTCGTTATACTAAACCTTAAAATCAGGCATGGACATGGAAGGCATTTATCGCAAATCCGGTGCCGCTTCGGTCATCCAAACTATTCGTGAAGGCTTCGAACGCTGTCCCTTTGATTACGATATCTCCGACCCCGACCTCGATATTCATGCTGTCACTTCTACTTTGAAGCAGTATTTCCGCAAACTTCCCAATCCACTCATCACTTACGAAGTTTACGAACTTGTGATAGATTCTGCCGAGGTTAGCCCTATGTCTGCGCGAATTGAACTCATGCAGAAGAGTCTACTCGAGCTGCCTCGCGTGCACCGCGACGTCCTGGAGTTCCTCATTTTCCATCTCAGACGCGTAGTCGACCGCCACGAAGAGAATTTGATGACGAGTCAGAATGTTGCCGTGGTCTTTGCGCCAACAATCATGCGACCTGAAAGTCTCGCCCGTGAGATGACTGACGTCCAGAAGAAGAATGATGTCCTCAAGTTCCTGGTGGAGAACTGTGAAGAAGTTTTCATGGGCATGTAGGGCTAAGGTTGAGGCACTTCTCTTCTCCAGTCCTCACATTCACTTCACTCTCTCCCAATAACACCCTCATGCATCGATTACCCCAGCTCTTGGGCATGATTTTGAAGCATGACTTGTTCTTTCACCAATCCTACCTGCTCCTTTTCAAAACTTTGTTCCATCCCTCTATTTTTGTACAGGTACCCCTACTTCCCATCCCCTCCGCTCCCCTCCGCTCCCACTTCCCTACTCGGTTCCCAATCAGCGCCACACGCTCGATACAGATACCCTGTCCTGCCCTTTTCTCTCTTTCTTCATGCCCACCTTTTCCTTACATATTCTGCAGATTCGAAGCCAGTTGATTTCCTCGCGCCTGGCTTTAGTTGAATCTAGCCTCACTGGCTGTTCCGGTGACCAAAATTCCTTATGGGTGGTTCACTTCCTGTCCTTTGAGGCACGTTGGTCTTTTTTTTATTTGTTTTCTGACTCCCAGCGAGCATTGGATCGTCCTCTAGCGTTATGCATCTCTATACAGCGCTTCAAGTGAAATGCGGTAGTGGCTGCATTGGTATTCATATACGTTAGTTAGGCTTTTAGTATGATATCATGAATATTTGATTTGATATTGAACGTTGTCACAGGTTATACATGGAAAAGTCGTTAGTGAATTGCGCTTTTCGGGGGATTCTACGTTTGTGTCAAGGGATTTTCACCCCTGTAGGGGGAAACATTCGAGAATATAATGTTTTTTTTATATAATTTCCCGTCAGCATGATCAGATTACTCGACTTGCACGTCAATGATAAAGAGGCATCAGTGACTATTCTTGTAAACGTAAAAAAGTGTAGATGTGCAAGGTGGACATAGTTGGTCCAAGCACCCACCGCCTACGACATCGAGGCCACCCGAGCTCCCCCCTCAACCCCGAAACCGCTCCTAAGCCTTGTCGAAGGCCCTTGAATTCCCCGAATACATAATCAATCATGTCCAAACCAAGCAAATACATCCTCCTTTCTCTCCCAAATTCCATCGTCCCCTCGCACCACCGCGATGACGCCCTCGAGGCAGTCTCGACCACCGTCTCCCCGGACAATGGCTCCACCACCTCCTTCCCAATCCCGGAGTTCAAGATCGGCACGCTAGATGCCCTTGTTCAGCAGGCGGACGAGCTGTCCAAGCTCGAGGCTTCGTGCCAGAGTGTCGTTGCCAAGGTCGGCGATGCGTTGAAGAACATCCTGGAGGACGAGGCGCAGATTGAGCAGATGAAGGTTGTCAATGATAGTATGTCTCCAGCTTGGTATTGATATGGCTGTGGAGGGGAACCACAGCACAGTCTTGGAAGAGATATCTCTATGTCCCAGGTTCTGACTGCCTACAGAGCCAGTCGATCAGTACCTGCGTACTTTCCAATGGAACAAAGTCAAGTACAGGGCCGATAAGCCCTTGGCGGAGTTGATTGATCTCTTGCACAAGGTGTGTTGCATCGCCGCATAGAAATGAGGGGTCTGTCTGGCTTGGACTTACACACTAATGCGTTTTTGTCTACTATAGGAAGCGGCTAGCATCGACAATGACATCCGATTCAAGTACTCCCAATATAACCAGGTCAAGAACACGCTGTCCACATTGCAGCGGAAACAAGCGTACGTTGACCGCGACAAAGACTGTCAACTGTGCATATCGCATACAAGAACCAGCACTAATTCGCTCTCCACAGAGGCAACCTCTCAACCAAGTCCCTCGCCTCAGTGGTCGATCCGAAAACTATCATCCAGGACTCCGAATACATCGAAACTCACCTCGTCGCCGTGCCCGCCCAGCTAGTAAAAGACTTCCTGAAGACCTACGAGACCGTCGCGCCAATGGTGGTTCCGCGGTCCGCGCAGCTGGTCGCTTCCGACAGCGAGTTCACGCTGTACGCGGTGACAGCGTTCAAGAAGCACAGCGTCGAGTTCGTGCATAAGTGCCGTGAGCAGAAGTGGATCCCGCGCGACTTTAAGTACGTCGAGGGTGGAAAGGAGGAGGAGCGCAAGGAGGTTGAGCGCGTTGGTGGTGATGAGCGTAAGGTATGGGGTGAGACACTACGACTCGGTCGCACCGCGTGGAGTGAGGCTGTTATGGTCTGGATTCATATTTTGGTTCTGAGAGTGTTTGTTGAGACGGTGCTGCGGTATGGATTGCCGTTGGATTTCGTCTGTGCTTTGGTCCGGGTATGTTCTATGTTCTCTCTCTGCCTTTTTTTTGTTGGATTTTACAAGTGGCAAGGGCTGACGATATTTACCTTCTACAGACGCAAACTGCCAAGCACGCAGACCGCGCAAAGCATAACCTCGAGGATAAATACTCGTATCTGGCGGGCAATGCCTTTGGGCGAGACAAGAAGGGTCGTATGCAGCGGGATGATCCTGGCGAGATGCACGCGGGTGGTGAGGGCAGCGCGGACTACACGCCATATGTGTTTTATGAATTCGAGTTCAACTAAGGTTGCCTATTAAGGCATCGCGAAGACGTTGCGTACATATACCACTTTGGTACATCTAGCACAAACTAGCATTGAATATTTTTTGGATTTCTTCATTTCAATTACCACACATTCAAGCGAATAGCAAAAGGGGGATCCGATCCCATTATGCATGGGTCAAAGCGATCTATATTGTCCTCGCAGTATGTACAGCAAGCGGGAGGGGAATCAAGCACAAAAAAACACCATATCCAATCCGCTGTACAGGACTATTTTATGTCAATCCATAGATACATCCCAATCCCAATCCTAAAAAGCAAAGAAAAAGAAAAACCACCTTACTCCTTCTTGGCAGGGAGGTAGCCCTTGGAGTCAAGGTAATCAATAATCTGCTTAACAGCATCCTGGACAGGAAGCTCGTAGTTCTTCACATGAACCTCAGGGTTGGCAGGAGCCTCATAAGGAGCGGAGATACCAGTGAACTCCTTAATAACACCCTCCCGAGCCTTCTTGTACAGACCCTTGGGGTCACGCTGCTCAGCGACCTCAACGGGGACATCAACATAGACCTCGACGAAAGGCAAGCCGGTCTCCTCGCCGGGGGTAGCAACCTCGTGCAACTGACGGGCAGTGTCACGATCCTTCCGGTAGGGCGAGATGAAAGAAGTGATGGCGATGGAGTTGGAGTCGGCGAACAGCTTGGCCACCTCGGCAATGCGACGGATGTTCTCGTTACGGTCGGCCTCGCTGAATCCGAGGTCCTTGTTCAGTCCGAAGCGGATGTTGTCGCCATCCAGACGGTAGGCGTGCACGCCGCGGTCGCGGACGAGTTGGTGCTCGAGCTCGACGGCCAGGGTGGACTTGCCCGAGGCGGAGAGTCCGGTCAGCCAGATTGTGAGACCTTGCTGGTTGCGCAGCTCGGTGCGCTCGCTGCGGGTCAGGGCGCTGGCGTGGAAGGTGATGTTGCTGTTTTTTAGGGGTTAGTGTTGGGATAGATTGGCATTGGGTTTGGTTTTTACTTACGTAGACATTTTTGAAGGTATATGGGTATATGGGATGAAGAGAAAGAAAGAAATTAAAAAGTCATTGAAATATAAGGAGGGGCAGTGGCCGCGTCACAGAAGATGTGATCATCGCGGGGTGTCGCCATTGCTTGGCGTTCTTTACCGGATACAAGGAGATATATAGTCTATAGTCTTATATAGTCTTATATAGTCTTATATAGTCTTATATAGTCTTGTAATCTGTCTATATTAGACCTATTCATCAGAAAGAACATATCTACACCCCCTAACTCCATTTACATATAAAAGAACTCTATCTCTTTCATTTCGCCATGACGCCAGGAACCAGGAACAGGAACCCAAAAAATGCAGAAATTTCCCCCAAATCACGCCACTTTGTAAAGACTCGAAAGCGCCTGAAGAAAAAATTAGCCACCGAAAAAAAAAATTTAAATCCAAAAATTTCCCTTCAACTTACAGCAGCTTGTCGAGGCTCAATAAACAAAGCCTTAGCCTCAACCAGAACCACAGGCTCTGTCCCATCAAGCGGAAGAGTCTCAATCCGACCTTCCACCCACGCCTTGCGACCCTCAACCTTCACTGTCTCCGCACGGAGGGCAACATACTGATCCGCCATAGCCGGAGCCCGGTAATCAATATTCAAATTGGCCGTAACACCCACCTTATTAGGCAAAGCCGGGAAGCAACAACGCGCCAGACCCTCATCCAACAACGTAGCCAGTAGACCGCCGTGAACAATGCCCTGGTGACCGCAGACATCGCCGCCGAGATACATGAGCGAGATCATAGTTTTACCCCCGCGCTCGCTGAATACATATGGCGGCACGACGATCTTCCCGGGTCCTGCTAGCGTTCCGGCTGTCAGGTTGCGTTCGCGGAGAGGCTCCGGGATTGTAAGGTGTGGGCGGGATTCGGAGAAGTCGGGGTTTGCGCGGAGAGCCTGGGCGACGGGGTGGGTGCGGATCGTGTTGTCGATCTTTGAGGTCGCAGGGTCCGTCGCAATGAATGCGGTTAGGGTCTCCTCTTCGGTTGGGGTGGCCATGATGCGTGAGAGGGTGCGTTGGGTTTGGTAGGTTAGCCCGATGGTGAATGCGAAGACGGCGATGGAGGTGAAGCCGATGAAGCGGCGGAGACGTGAGCGCTTCGCGTGGGGTGGTGAGGGGTATATGGAGGCGGAGGGACTTGGTGCTGCGATTATTCGGGTTTAGTTCTTCTGTTGGGAAGGGTTTAGGTGGTTTATAACTTACCGGTAGAGTAGGACCGGGTATAGGGTCGCTTCGGAGCAGCGGAGAGAGAGTCGCGGATAAGGAGCCGTGAAGGAGAGAGTGTGGAGGGTAAGGAAATGGCGCGAAGGGAAGGGAGAGAAGTAAAAGATCGACGGAACATAGTAAATTATAAAGAGTGAAAATTAACTAAAACCAAATTTCCAAATTTAGCGATCTAGAAGGCGAAGTGGTTGAGAAAAGAGTGGTTGAGGACGGAAGTGGATTTGGGATTTACCTCGGCATCTTCATTTCACCGAGAATATCCTTTATGTTCATAACTTGGGAATGTTATATTATTTATTTATATTAAGGTTACTCACGGGGTTTCTGATTGTTCCTCTCTGACTTCAAATATACTTGATCGCCATACATATATGCGTACGGAGTATTTAGCCTAAATGCTAGCAATATATATATTGAAATCACAGAATCATCAAACTTCTCCAAACTCCCTAGGAAGGTTAGACATCACGTAGGAATCATTAATCTCTAAATAGAAACCGATTAGACCAATGTGTTAAGATAGTAAGTTATAGTATATCGCATTTACTATGTGTACATATCCAGCTTATTGCGATTCCAGGCCAGAGAAGATATTTCGTTAAATTTAGTCGACCTTTGATATTTTCTGATCTTATATACCTTGAATTGATTACTTTAAAATATAGGATATATTTAATTAGTATTAAGTATGTTGTAGAGTGAACTGATCTACAGACCCCCCGGCATGTTTCCTATCTTAGATATCCCTGCATGGAACCGTCCCATCCCCGCAGGAAACATTGAATCCTCCCGTGTATACGGAGTATTCGTGTGGAGGTCCTTGGTATCGTATATACAATATTCAATCTACGTATCCATGTATGTCTTATCCCACCGGAAAAATCTAATCTTATAAGGGACTCATTGTCAGTCCGCCGCACTCATGTTTTAGACGCCTGCAGAATAGTCAAATCAACCAGTCTATCCGCTAGCCTGTCTACCCATCGGAGCAAGTCAAAATGATAACCTCCACGGGCTGGCACAACCCCCTCACAATATTCATTTACTTTCTTCTTTCTCTTTCCTCTTTCGTCAATGGACAATCCGACTCAAATATCAAGGATGTTGGAGCCCAGGCCTTTGCATTCGATCTCGGCGGTGTCGAATTGGCCCAAGACCGCTTCCTGGACAACCAAGGCCGTACCCTGAAATATTTGAAAGAAGTAGACGTTGACAGACTACTGTATGTCTTCCGGGCAACCCACGGACTATCTACACAACAGGCAACGCCCAATGGTGGCTGGGATGCTCCGGATTTCCCATTCCGTTCGCATGTCCAGGGACATTTCCTCACTGCCTGGGCTCAATGCTATGCTGTCCTCCGCGACCAAACCTGTTATGACCGAGCGATCTACTTTGCTGCCGAGCTGGCAAAATGCCAGGCCAACAACAAGGCTGTTGGTTTCACGGACGGGTATGTATCTGGATTTCCAGAATCTGACTTCGCAAAACTCGAGAACGGCACTATGACGAATGGAAATGTCCCGTATTATGCGGTGCACAAGACTCTTGCAGGCCTTCTCGATATCTGGCGCTTGACAAACGACACTACCTCTCGAGACGTCTTACTGTCGTTGGCCAGCTGGGTCGACAAACGCACTGAACCGTTCAGTTACGATGCAATGCAAAAGTTGTTACAAACGGAATTCGGCGGTATGAATGAGGTGTTGGCAGACCTCTACCACCAAACTGGTAACGAGAGATGGCTTACTGTTGCCCAACGCTTTGATCATGCCATTATATTCGACCCCCTTGCCGCCAACAAAGATGAGTTCGACGGTCTACATGCAAATACTCAAGTACCAAAGTGGATTGGGGCCGCTCGCCAATACAAAGCCACCGGAGAATCTCGCTACCTTGATATTGCCCGCAACGCCTGGGAAATAAATGTCAAATCACACACGTACGCGATCGGCGGTAACAGCCAAGCCGAACATTTCCGTGCTCCCAATGCCATCGCCGCTTATCTTCGAAAGGACACATGTGAAGCATGCAATTCCTATAACATGCTCAAGCTGACCCGCGAGCTGTGGCTTCTTGATTCTGATAACTCGGCATATTTCGATTTCTACGAAACCGCATTACTCAACCACCTGCTGGGCCAACAGGATCCTCATGATCACCATGGCCACATCACTTACTTCACCCCTCTCAACGCTGGAGGTCGCCGCGGTGTTGGTCCCGCCTGGGGTGGCGGTACTTGGAGTACGGACTACGACTCATTCTGGTGCTGTCAAGGAACGGCACTTGAGACAAACACCAAGTTGATGGACTCGATCTACTTTTACAATGACTCGACATTGTTTGTGAATTTGTTCATGTCTTCTGTCTTGAAATGGCCGGAGATGGGTGTCACCCTGAAACAATCTACGACTTACCCTGTCGGCGATAAATCGAAACTGGAAGTTTCCGGTAGTGGTCGTTGGACAATGAATATCCGCATCCCTGCGTGGGCATCAAGTGCAGAGCTGACGCTAAACGGGAAGGCTTTATCAAACGTTAAAGCCAATCCCGGGACATACGCTCAAATCTCGCGCACATGGGCCGATGGGGATGTTGTTGAGATCCGCTTCCCCATGAGTCTCCGTACGGTGGCTGCAAATGATAATTCAAGTATGGTTGCAATTGCGTATGGGCCAACTGTCTTGTGTGGCAACTACGGTGACCAAACACTGAGCGGTACGCCCACTATCGCCCTTGACTCTATCAAACGCTCCGGAGATTCCAGTCTTGATTTTACCTCCACCGCCGACGGTAAGAAAGTTACACTCAGTGCTTTCTATGATGCCCAGGGATACAATTATAATGTATACTGGGCTACCACGGGAAGTCTCCACGCTGCATAGGGGCCCAGAACAGACCGTAGGAACTAGAGGAGGTGTTGTTCAGTGAATTATTTTACCATCAATTGGTCATGTTTTATGGGGACAAGATGTCATTCTAAAGGACAGGAGTAGATAGTCGAGGAGAGCATTTGGTGTATGAAGGAGTGAATATGGACACCCGTTTACTTTGGACCAATTTACGCGAGGAATTTATATGCAGGGCTCGGGTTAATTGGGATATCGATACGCAACTATCTGTCTTCGCTGATGAAATTTGCCTTCCGTTGGAGCTTTTTATCAGCCGTGAGATTATTTGCGATGGGGTTACGAGCCCGCCGATCCTACAAAAGCCCAAGCACCCAGAAAATTACGGCGTTTTCAAGTCAATGGCCTTAAGTCATTGGATTGGAGATTATACGATCCAGATGTATACTTTTGAGAAAAATATTGCGAGAATCGTAGATTAATTATTAGCGGAATAATGTCCGGGTTGATCGGGTATGCTCCCCCCGAGAGTGGGGTGAGAGGGTATATAAATTAGAAAGTTGGCAGTTGGTTGTCTTCTTAGTAACAACAAGTATCAATTAAAGATATTCAAAGTCATGGCTTTTCTCCCCATCTCAGCATCACTTCTGGGACTCGCAGCTTCGACTTTGGGCTTGAGCTTCAATGTCCCAACATCCCCGCCTTCAAACGCGAGTGGGCAGCTCTCTGCAGCTCCAGTTGGTGTATCGTGAGTCTCGATCCAATCAATTATTGTATAGACTTACTTATTGTGAAGTCTGGAGTTCTTTGCGTTTCCTGAGTATATTCAAGATGTCGAATCAACGACGACATGTCTGCGGAACCTGAAGGATCTCACAGGAACATGGCCCCCCATGAGGATTGGAGGGACCACTCAGTATGTGTGACCTTGTTATAGGTCAATATATGTTGTTAACAGTGCGCAGGGACCGGGCGACGTACGATAGCTCGTCGACCGAGGCTGTCACCTATACAGTGGCCAGCACAGGTGATGCGCCCGAGACTCTTACTTATGGGCCATCTTTTATTTCTCTGGCTGCAGGCTATGCGGGAGAAGTCATTATTGGGCTGAATCGCCGATTGGACGATATCTCTAACACAATTTCGGCCGCGCTTCTCGCCCAAAGCAAAATGGAGAACCTGTACTCCATTGAACTGGGAAATGAGCCCAACTGTATGTCTTTAATAACCCCTCCTTGGCTGTGTAAATGCTAATCAAGCATTCAGTTTTCGTTGATAGCGATCCTATTGCCAATGGCGCATCCTGGACAGCTGCAGCGGACGAAGCATCACAAGTCAGCTGGCAAGATGCGGTGTGCGGAAATCTCTCTGCGACTGGTATCATCTCCGCAGGTGTCTACTTTGGCACATCACCCATGAGCCTTGTTGGTCTTACTGCGAAAGAAGGTGATGCGGATGAATATGTGAAAGATTATTGCTCTCACAACTATCCCCAGTCATCTGGCTCCTACAACCTGGCCACTCTTATGGGCCACAGCGATATTGCCACCCAGATTGAGCCTTATGCTGCGGAGGTCTCTGCTACTGCTGGCAAAGGCAAGCCGCATCTTTTCGGCGAAACCAACTCCGGTACGTTATCGCTCGCTATCATTTGATAGAAACGCTAACTAACAAATACCTAGCAACCCAAGGCGGTGGTGGTATCAGCCCAACTTTTGGTGCTGCTCTCTGGATTTTGGACTATGTGATGCAGACCGTCCTCATGGGCACAAATGCCCTCTATTTCCACCAGGGTACCGTTGGAAACTGTAAGCTACTCCAAAAGACTTATCCACCCTACCACAAGCTAACCCTCAAGGCCAATACTGCTGGTGGGGCCGCTATAACATAGGCTCCCCGTACTACGGTGCTTACTTCGCTACCATGGCGCTTGCCAACGCCGACCAGATTGCACCTCTGGATAGCCAAGATACGGCATACGCAGCTTATGCCATCTACAAGGCTGGTGTTCCTATTCGGGTCCTGCTCTATAATTCCGACTACTATATCTCTGCCAGCGGAACGCGCTCGTCGCAGATATACACCCTGTCTGGGCTTTCATCACCCAGTGTCACTGCTAAACGGCTGACTGCCCCTTACGCCACGTCTCGAGTCGATCGGGGCGAGAACCCGACCGTTGGAGGCCAGACTTTTGCCAATGGCACTTGCACTATTCAGGGCACAGAGAGCGTAGAGACAGTGACTGTCTCTGGCGGGAAAGCAACTTTCACTGTTGCAGCTTCCGAGGCTCTTCTGGTTTACCTGTAATTACTCGGTCTTAGTTCCCTAGGAAGGAGCTCGGGGGAGACTTTTCCCGAAAAGTCCGAAGATTGGGATGGATGGAATGTGGAGGTTGCATTTCCTCCTATAGGCGCTACGCCACCGGGGATTCTCTGGTTAGGGCTAGTGGGAGTTTGCGGGGTAGAGGCCCTTGATTCCATTTAATTCAATAGTAAATTTCCCTTTTGAACATTCAATATGTAATCTGTGAGCAGTAAAGTGATAATGAAGAGTTTTCAAAAAGCAGATATTGTTCTAGAGTAATCCTCGGACAAGGGGACATATATCATGACATATGGATGCCTCCACCCCGAGACCGTAATGAGATCCACACCATGGCCTGTCCTGTTTATTTCTCTATAAATCATAATAAGCCACTAGGTAATAGCTTCGGTATAATTCAGAGCGAAGCATTTGCCGCTGGTTTGGGCGCTCCTTAGCCTTTTCACAGGCCAACCAGCCACCCATGAGAACCTATAAGATAGCGAGTCGGCAAATGAACCACACGAGTTTAGCCTTGTAGGATGTGATTTGTGAGTTGAGTTCATACCCAGTAGTCTACGTAGCTGAGCTCCTCATCAATAGAGTTAGAAACCGAATCCTTGTTAGTGCTGTAAATATAAAGATTCCCAGCTACTCACCTTTATTTGATAAGCACTTGCCATTTTTCTTTTTCTGGGAATACACTGTTTTAACTCGCAATGGATGTTTCCAAGGCCAACGTTGAAAATATCGAGGATGCTTCGACCCAGGGAGATGCCATGCCCACCAAGAGCATGGGGCCTATCATGCGATCTCGTGAAGACGACCTTGGTGTTTGGCAGTGTGTGAGACGGTTCAAGACAGTGTCACTGATTGCCATGACCGCGGCGTTTAGCGCATCACTGGATGGTTACCGTAAGATACTGCGTTGGGGGCCTGTTAGCTTTTGAATTATGCTGACCTGATGGTAGAAATTAATCTTAATGGCGGTATTGTCTCCAACAAAGGTTTCATTCAACAGATGGCTTCCCCTGGTACATCGATCATCGCAGGCAAATACATCTCCGCATGGGGTGGTGTCCAATCCGCCGGTCAAACCATCGGTCAAATTGTACGTTCTTTGGACCTTCCAGGCTGACCTGGCCATTGACTAACACCACTCTCCAGCTCCTCCAATATGCCACGGAAAAGTTCGGTCGCAAAATGGCGTTCTATATAATCTGGCTCGATATTGTTATCAGTGTGTTTATTGAATCTTTTGCAACAAGGTGGGATCACTGGCTCGCAGCGAAACTCTTCTCTGGAATGGGTGTCGGTATGCTGCAATCCACCTTGCCTCTCTACTTGTCCGAAATCGCACCGACCCAGCTGCGAGGCTTCTATATCAACGCGTACAGCTTGTGAGTCAAAAGTATCACAACTCCGGTGTTTTATTTACTGATTCCTTTTAGCTGGTTTGTGGTTGGTCAGATCTTCGCCTCAGTGGCACTCCAAGAACTCAGCGCAAAGGACCCGTATGAATTCCGGGTTCCTATCTATACCCAGGTTCGTGGTGTTTCATTAAGGTCAAAATAGTCACTAACAATTGCCACGTACGGTCAGTGGGCTATGGTTGGTATCATTGTCATCATCTTCGCCTTCATCCCAGAATCACCCTGGTGGCTCGTGAGCAAAGGCAAGATCGACAAGGCAGCCGGGGTCCTAACTAGGTGCAATGGCAATGTTGAGGGATACAGTGTCGATGAGCAGATTGTGTGCCATTGTTCCCCTATCGATCGTATTTAAACAAAGTTCTAACGTGTCTTTTCAGGAAGTCATGGCTGCCACTATTGCAGAGGAGCGCATACTCGCAGAGCGTAACTCCGAAGAGGGACCATGGGCTGTATTTCAGGGCCGAAATCGCCTTCGTTTCATTATTGCTGCTTGGCCCAAGATTGCACAGCAGCTTGTCGGCTTATCCGTGTTTAACACCTACGCTACATATTTCTGTGAGTCCTACATCCTTTCATACCATTCTTTCACACTGCTAATATCGCCGTAGTCCAATATGCTGGCAGCAAAGATCCATTTATGGTAACGGTCATTTTATCATGTGTTCAGTTGATATCTATGTTGATGACTGCCGTCACCACGGACAAGCTTGGTCGTCGCCCGTTGACAATCTACCCTTACGCAGTTACATCCGTGTCAGTTCTATGCCTGGGAATTATTGGCTGCTTCGATTATACCAAGCCATCAACGAGTTCACTTCTGGTAAGACTTTGTTAATAATTCAGCACATCTTTGGCAAATTACTAACTGTGCTAGATCTTCTTCGCTTGTTTGGCAACTTTGTCCACCACTGGTGCATCAGCTATTGGCTATGCCTATGCCGCTGAGATCCCCCAGCAACGCTTGCGTGCAAAGACAGCTGGTTGGGCTCTTGCATCCTCCAACTTGGTCGCTATCATGTTCAGTTTCTGCACGCCTTTGATGATCAATAACGCACCTGTCTCCCACTGGGGTGTTAAAACAGGTTTCTTGTCAGTCTTCTGTCATCTTGTTCAAGTCCAGGTTCTGCAAAATACTAACAGGCCATCCTCTCACAGCTTCGCAGGCACAGGCACACTTGCAGTAATTATCGCTTGGTTCATTCTTCCAGAAGTGACACGCCGAACACCGGCTGAGATTGATGAGATGTATGTCAACCTCCTACCTGATATCCTTCTTATAGAGTTAATTAACACGTTTTCTTTTCAAGGTTTGAGAAGAAGGTCAACCTTCGCAAGTTCAAGGGATATATTACCGAAGTGCAGCTACGCTCGAATGAACAACGCGAGGACCACGAGATGGTAGTCACAGCGTAAGTCTAAGTGAAGAGAGTATGTTATGTGCTACTTGAGGTTGGAGAGTTTAGTTATGTTTATATTGAACTATATTATCACCTCCCTTCTCACCATTTCTGGCTGAGTAGATCAGCAAACCAGCCTCAGCGCTAGCGGTAAGTGAAAAGTCTTCTAACATCCTTATGTATGTGTTTATAGTCAGTCGCAACCCTTAGAATGGAGTGAAAGGTACATCCTAGGCTTAGGGCCTTTCAAGATAGTATAATATCTATGTGACTAGATGTGCTTATTCAATCCCTAAAAACAAAGCTGAGATGATCCACAACCCCATGTTCTTCCTCCTTGCATCCCGGCAATCGACTGATAACCTCAACCGCCTTCTCAAGCCTAAGCTCTACAATCTTCTCATTTCCAGCAACCTTCCACGAGATTGTAGCTAGATTATCCTTACCCAGCGCCACTTTCGCCTCCAACGCCCTAGTCAACCGAAGCCTAGGCCTGAAAGATATTCTCGACGAGCCAGCAGCCACTGGTTGAACACCCGCCAACTCAGTACAGTACTCATAAATTGGCACACTCCCCCAAGCATGGCAATCAGATCTCTGTCTAACATCATCCTCCTCCCAAGTTGAAAGATTATTCGCCAGCATCCCCCGCCACGGAGCCCACATCCTCTCCCAAAATGACTCATATAAGTCCTCACCAGCTAAAGCAAGTGCCCGGAAAGCATAGAACCGCATCATATACGAACACTTTGAGAAGCGCTCATTGGTAAACGATTCCGTCAAGATTCGCACAAAGTCTTCGGCCCTCGCTGCTCCACAGATAACAGCGAAGACCTGACAGTGCTGAGAATATGACAGCTCATCGGCAATATCAGCCGTGGAGTCGACAAAGAATTGCCCATCATAGCAATGAGCCCGAATAGCCCCTATCAGAGATTCCGCTCTCGCTTCGTATTCAGCAGCATGCCCCGGCCGACCAACATCACGCACCAGACCAGCAACCTTCTGCAGAACCCACGCATACAACATACTGAAATAAGTGTGTCGATTGGATTCCCGTCCGGAGGTCGGAACTCCTTTGTCAGGATGGTCATCTGTAGCACCCCAGGTCGTCACCCAGTCAACGTATTGCCAGACGACTTCAGGCAGTCCGCTGACAAGACCCAGCTCGTCGACGTGGGCATCGAAGAAGTCGAGGATGCCGTCGATGCGCGGGAGAAGGCTTCGCGCAAAGGGCGTATCGCCGAAGTATAGGTGGTGATCGCAAACCTGTAGGATCCAATACAGAGAAAACCCGGCTATGACTTGTGGGACGTGTGAGGGGAAGCGGGACTGTGTGAGGCCTTCGGGTGTGATTGAGGCGGCGAAGTTGGTAATTGCTTGGCGCATTAGTCGGTCGTCGCCTGAGAGGAGGTAGTGGAATAGACCGACGGAGCGGCTGTCTCCGGAGTATCTGGATGGTTAGCCGGGGTGTGAATTTGGGGAATTTGTGAGACTTACTGTAATTGTTCGTAGAACGGACAGTCGGAGTAGCCGTCGAACATGCAGTTTCGCATTGTTCGAATGGAGACGTCCCAGATCTCCTCGCTGTGGGCATCGCCGGGTTCCTTCCATCCAGCCTTGACGGCCATGGGGTAGTTGACCTGAGTAGCATCAAACGACACCAGCTCAATTGGCTCAGGGCCTACATTTATTTCGATCCTCAGGAGACGGAAGGTTCTGAACCAGAACGGCTCGTAGACAACGGTTTCGGTGTTGGGAAGATCAAGTGTCACCTCATCGTATGGTCCAATAATGTGGCCGACACTTGCGTTCAGCCGGTCGGCCTTGGAGCGGAAGAAAGGGTACGATCGAGGCTCCAGCTCATAGCCTTCTGAATATGTCACTTTGAGTCTGATATAAGAAGTGCTTTTGGCTGCCTTGAAGGCCCATCGAAGGAATGCGGTCGAGTGGACATCCGCTTGCACTTCAAGCGTATGAGTTGAGTTTTCGGGGAGTGCGAGAGAGTGATCATTTGCAAAGAAGGCTGTCCAATTGCCGGCATCGATCGCACTGTCGCATGCTTTGATAGTTTTCACAACCGCTGGTGTTGACTCGGGCATAGGGATCGAGCGTGGACGCAAATTCCAGGGCGGGATATCACCATTGAGCGTCTTTATCTTGTAGTGAAACGGCTTTAAAGTAGGCCCGGGGTTGGTAGGAGTAATGCGCTCGCTGATCTAGGAAAGAAATGTCAGTACAATTCGGGGGGAGGGCTTCAATCTAGAACCAGACTTACATGAAGGAAGACATCGTCGGCCAATCCCATCGGGAACTGAGTGCTTTCATCGACCGATGCCATCCAGTTGTTGGAAGAACCAACATCAATGACCTCCTGGCCTGTCTCAATATTTCCAGTAACTGTTAAGCCTGGACGAGTTGTTCGCACAAAGGGCATTGCGCTTCTCGAAGCTGCAAAGTACCGGATGACCACAAATAGAATCTCATTCTGCCCCTCTTTCAGGTAGGGCGCAATGTCCAGCGTATCGTAGTACCAGATCAATGGACTGCTGCGAGTCGGTCCGACGGCAATATGCTTCCCATTCACATAGAGCTTGTAACGTGTGTCGGCCGAGAAATGCAGAACTGATTTTGTCGGTCGCGAGGACAAATTAACATGACGCGTGAAATGGACTATCTTGCCAGCTGTGTTTGCGTTTGAAGAGTCGGTCCAGTTTGGAACCCAGATCCAATTAGCCTCGAGCTCCTTGATTGTCTTTTCGGTGCCATATGTCAGTATTTCACTCCGTACAGTTGGAGATACTAAAACGAAATACCTTTTGTTCTTTTGCGGACATCTTTGCGCGTTGTGGTTTCCATTCATCGAAGTTCCGAGTTGTATAACGTCCGGCGGGGGAGGGGCCGGGGGTTCGGGGGATCTTACAACGAGGATGAATAGCTGTCGGCAATTGAATTAAAGCTGTCTATAACCACGTTATTAACTATCCCCGGGGCCATATAGTACTGGCTGAGGTTGGAAGTAAATTTGAGCTTAATACTGTATTTAATCATACTGTAGTAATCCCGTTTCTAGAATCAGTTTGATTAAAGTCAAGCTAACGCAACTTGTCTTTCGTTAGAATGACTTCCTTGATATCTTTCCGTGACGACTCATTTAATGAGCCTATTATCTAATATGCCTTCGCGACTACTGCTAGAATACCATTAGACCCTGATCGGGTGTTATCAAAGCGCAATATTCGCCTTCAATCTCCGCCCCTACCGGAACGACCAAATTCACAAAGTTTACTATCAGGCAGCAATAACTCTACTGGTATCCTTTGGGCTACTGAGGGGCTTGAAGATATGTGTTTTAGGGTGGACCACTGGCTTACCGAATACGTTATATGACAGCCTTAGAGAAATGTGGTACAACAAATGTATGGTATGAATGTCAGATATTAATGACTCTAACTAATTTGACAAAAGTCGCTTTTTCAACAATCTGTGCGGACATCGACTGTAATATACACTTTTGTATGGTATACCGGGTACTCGAAGTCATATAACGTTTATTAGTATAATACCCGGTTTCGACCATATATTCGGACTTGGTATTCGACAGTGTTCGACAGCAATGATGGTTGTGCATAGTCGATTATGGAGATGTTCCAACACTCCCGAGTCCTGAGCTGCTTTTCCTGTCCCTTCGGACGTCGGAGACATCTGGTCTCAGTACGACGCAGGAATTATGATCACGATAATGCACACATCTCCATGGGCCTACCGAGCTGTATCGTATGAAGAGCTAAGCATTTAGTAATTTACCGAGCTCGGCCGGGTCGAAACTGCACCCAAGGACCCTCCACTGCCGATGTCATCCAGCCCTTAAATTGATATTCGCAATCATCCCGTTTGCCATGGCAGCATATAGCCTCCGGTGCCAACCGCATATCATACCGAAAGAGCGTCCTGGCGATTGACACGTTCAGCTCTGTCCAGGCAAGCTTCCACCCTACACAGGACCGGGGTCCAATACTGAAGGGACAAAATCCCTGCTTGGCCGTCTTGATGTCATCCTCGTTCACTCCTGTCTCAGGGTCGACGATCCACCGTTCCGGGCGGAATTCATCTGGCGCCGTAAAATATCTTGGATTGCGCTGAATGGTGTAAATGGATGTGCCGAGCGTGGTTCCCTGTGGAAGGAATTCGTCGTCGACGAGAATGCCTCCTGCTTGCACGTCGCGCGGAGGAACGTTGGAGACGGACGGCACGAGCCGCATCGTCTCATTGATGCATGCCTGTAGAAAGGTGCAGGAGTGGAGTTGGGCTCCCATACAAATCTCCTCTTCATGGGCAAAGGAGGTGCGAACCTCCCTGATCAGTCGGCCAAGTGCATCAGGGTGGTGAGCCAAGTAGAAGAATGTGCCACTCATTGCAGTGGAGGTGGTATCCGAGCCTAAATGATCAAATGGATTAGGTTAGTATTTACCCACTACGGTCCATCCGGGTGCGTAGGAGAGGGAAAGACACTACCGGCAGCAAGCAAGAGCATCGACTCTAACCAAAGATCCTTCTGGCTGAAGGCCAGGCCCGTCTTTGGATCGGTGGTATTCATCATAGTATAGAACACGTCCTTTTGCTCGATGTCGTTTCCAAGACGAACCCGGGCCGCTGCGCGCTCGCGGATCCATGTTCCGGCGGCCAGAATGGCTTTGTATTGAGACGCCATGAAAACTCGGTCAATCTTATGATTGAAAAATTTCGGCTGCACTAGACTCTGGGAACACAGTCAGTGAGGCCGCGGAAACAGTTGATAACAGCCTAATATATCGTACCATCATACTTCGCTGTGCAATCTTCCGCACCACCGACGGGAACCACCGCAGGTTCGGCGAGTGTAACATGTCGAAGTCCTCACCATAACATAGGTCGCTGATGATATCAAACGCCAGCCAGTCGCACATCGACGCCATATTCTTTGTCCGTCCCCATTCATTGGCTCCCTTGCTCTCCAGTCGAGGCTCATCTTTAGCGGCGCCGAGTAGATTGGTAAAATCGTAGATGTTCGCTAGGATGCGGCCTTCGATGGCCCTTAGCCCTTGGTCGGAGTAGACCTGGGTTAGGATGCGGCGCTTAAACCCGTGCAGGGTCTTATCGACGGCGGTGATGGTGTTGGGTGTCCGTCGGCTAGCACTCATCGAGGCATAACCTCCAGCTTTCTGGACATTGGCCCGAGTGCCATAGATGGCGTTCATCCCAGTATGGGTGTTGAAGCTGAGTGCATTGGGTCCGAATCGGACAATATCTCCTGCATTGACAATCAGCATCGGCAGAGCAGGACCGGAGATCATGTCGTATTCTGACCATATTTCTCATGCCACCTCCGACTTTGCACATGGAGATCTCCCCGCCACGCGTAAAAGGCCGCGTACCAATTCGTGGTGGCTGCTAACCAGGGGCCTGGATATTTCGACAGGGGATGGAGGAACAAACGGTAGGTGACAAGTGAACATCCCTGGAAGGAACCTCTGTTAGCATACGGTCCCTCGGAATAGACACGGCTCAATCGTACGAGTGAAAGCAAGACCATAGCCATTGCGGCAGCCAATCCCAAACCCATCTTGCGTGCTCGGGGATAGAATATTAGATTTTTTGTGGTAGATATCAGGATTTCATGATACACACTGCAGCCCCTTTATTCCTTATATGATACCAGGGTAACCTTCATCTTTTGCGGACAGTTGGGTCGTCAGCCTAAGAAACTTTTTTTTTACGTACGGTTCGGATTGAGTCTCAGGCACGATACAGACTCAGCTAGCCATTTGTTGAAAGCCCCAACGATCAGTCGGGGTTCCATGGACCGAAGGGCTGGGAATTCAATTAGCACACACCGAACATCTCCGTGCCGAAGAAAAATGACGTTAACGAAACTAAGTGAGGACATCGGCTGAGTGGGATGATCATCAAGAGTGATTCGCTCACCGTGAACGAACATGTGGATCCTAATGATCGATCGGCGAGAACCGTCAGATCCATCTACTATGTAGATGCTACTAACTATGTAGATGCAGATGAGCTTCTGCCAGTGGAGACGCAGATTCTTTTCATCTACCATTCCCAATTACGAGATTGGATGCAGATCCTGCCGGTAAATTCTTTCTGACGCGTATTAATTTAGCCTGTGTCGAGAAAGGTTCAGATTCCAACCAATTCCGCCCCCCTTTTCTCTGAATGACAGATTGGCCGTATACGTTGAGGAAATGGGGTGAACAATAGTATTATTGATGAAGTCATTCAGAACGTCAAGTTTGTGGATATCCATACTGGCTAGTACTAAGTATCTAAATAGCCATGCTAGTGGTGAGATGGTATTATATCCAATCCCATGGAACCCGCCCAACCCCCACTCATATCCGTGGATCCGAATGCGATTAGCATTGAGATATGCCGCCCTACATCCCCACTTATATAGATCGGAATTCCATTTTGGGCGATTCCATATACGTAACTAGCTGCATTCGGCTTGTCGGAAAATGATGCGAGAAAATCACTGCTAAATCCGGAGCTCACTTGTAACGACGTCGGTAATTGAAAGTGTACCCAAGCAATTGTGATGGGAATTCCTCTGATTCAACCCTTCCAAGGTTGTTCACACGCGGAAGATCCCAATCAACATTCGTTCAATATGCGCCCGTATCTCTTCAGTTGTGTACCCCTCTTTGATCTTGCTTTTGATATTTCCCAGTGGTATCGTCCAGAAGCCTCCAAGGCCTGTTGACCATTTCGTAGCAAATTATATTGAATATGTATTTCTGCACATATTTATATGGGATCTGATTCTGGCCTAGATCTTGGACGATCTCTTTATACCTGGCAGGTTATCGATAATCTCTACCCATTCCCGGGGAAAAGTAGATTTCTCCCTCACGGCGAGTCCCTCCCATCCGTTTGCCATTCGGGCCTCGTCCTGTTGCCAGTGTTGCATCTCTTGGTGAATCCACGGCCCCAGAGCCTGCACAGTGGATGCCACCTTTTCCTGAGGAAGGGTGTGACCGGCCTGCTCAATCACCACATGTCGTACGCGACCAGACGGCATGCCGCCACTGCCCCCAAACTCCGTTCCCGTTCGTTCCGCGGCGTTAGCATGGGAGCCCGCTCGACAAAGCGGGCTATGCGAACCGCTTAGGTAGAGTACCGACGGCCGGAGGTAAGGCACCAACTTGTATGCCAGGATCGGCTCCGGCCGGTATGCTCGCTGACCCGGAACCAACGCACCCAGCATGTCGGGAACGGTCAGCGGATCATGCGGTGGGCTAGGCTCAATGGGCCCCGCTTGAGGCTGATTCCCGGAGAGCCCTAGTTGGGTATGTCGCTGGGGGTTAAGTCGGGTGTACATCATCGTTTCTTGATGCTTGGTGGTGGCGAGCGTTACGGGGTTGGCGTCAGCCATCGTGGTCGAATGGATCGCTGTGGGCAGGTCGCGATATCCGAATTCCGACCATAGTCGGCGCACGCGCGGATCCCATGCTTGGAGCATTTTACGGGATTTTTCGGCCGCTGCCGCCCGCGAGGGCCACACGTCGCGTTTTCGGGTCGACATAGCCAAGAGTTGCGGGCCACCGCCGCCGAAGACATCGTCGGTCATATACGGTTCGATTAGGATGAGAGAGGAGAACAGACGCGGATGAAAAAGAGACGCAAAAAGCCTAGAGCAATGTCAGCTATAGCGGATCGAGCAGAGCCGCGGCATCGTTCACAATTGTGTGGCACCCAGACTGTGGCCCACGCCCACGATGGGCCGTGGCATCTGGTCGCGGAAGTGATTGATCATATGGATCAGATCGCGGCTGTGGTCGTACGAGGATGCTATGATGCGTCAGCAATTCATTCCAGACTGCGATTGGATCTACTGACGGTCATTTCCTAAATGCTGCTCGTTGAGGATCCCACTGGCGCCTTGATTCGCGGCATCGGCTATCCAGATCGCGCGAATGCGAACCCCGTCCTGTTTGGTGCGGCAGAGCAGCTCTTCCCAAAGAGGCTCATATAGTTCCTAGTCCGTATGATCAACAACCGTGACCAACATTGGGCGGGCGGATAAATGAATGTACCTTGGGAAACCCCGTGCCGTGGGCGGCGACAATGGTGACATCGCCAGGTTGAGGGTTGGGGTTGTCGACGGGTGTGTATTGCTTGATACAGAGCTTCAACGAGACGTCGGGAGTGGCCGTGGCACGGGGATATTCCCGAATATACTGCCCCTTAATGACATGGTCGGTAATGTGGAAGGGGGGAGGCATTTTGACGGAATTGAGAATTGTTAGCAGAATATGGGGTACGCCAACAGAGGGATGTCCAGTTCAGGGAGAGAACACGTATCTAAACCAGAGAACGGAGAGGCAAGTGAGGGCTGTCTCGACGCGAGACTCTTTCAATTACTGACGACGTCACAAGTGAGCTCCGGATTTAGCAGTGATTTTCTCGCATCATTTTCCGACAAGCCGGATGCTACTAGTTACGTATGTTGTGGAATCGCCAGAAATCTAATTTAGATCCATAGATATAAGTGTGGGCGTTGCTAATCGATGCAAAGGCCAATTAAACACCCCAAAAGTCCCGTGTTTTGATCTTCAGCTGTACCCGATAAGCCTCAGTGGGCCCTTGATCCACCGATTTACCTAGTCGTTATGTAGCAATTATGGCTCACGAGCCGCGCCCATTTCATATACTACAGTAGACCTTCTACTAATCGTATAAAGTTCAAACTTATCATATTAATTCATAGTGGCTAGATAGGTAAATAATTGAGTTTTGAGCGAAATCCGACTAGTAGAAGTCGAGATATTACGGAAAAGGTAAAAGTTGATACTTTGATATTCCAAGGTTAGATATATGGATTACATATGTACTACTCTCGACCTCGGGAGGTAAATCCGCTATAATTTTCAAATTCGCGTTTCTTCGCGGTTTTAAACGTAATATAGAGGTATAACAAGTAACTAATAGTAAATCATTTAAATTAATACAATATTACCTGTATAATAGTAAGAAACGGTACTACATATAAGGTAATTCAAAATAAAAAATAAAAAAGAGGTTCAACCTTAGTATCTGTCAAGTAGAATGAGCACGGTCCAAGTTGGAGAAAGTCATACATATGACAGACTATGTGGGAAATAATACAAGCCCATTTTACCAGACCATAACAAAAACCTCACCATTGTAAATGCGCTTATTCGAATTCATAGGTCGCGTTTTTATCCAAACCTCTTGATGACCCTTAGTTTCAGTTTCGAATAGGGCGGTATTTTTTATGTAATCAAGGGTGTGTGCCCCAGGTCTAAGATGTAAATACTTCGGAGGCCTCACTGTACCGATATCCTGTTGCAGATCTCAAGATCCACCTTGGAAAGATCTACACTACCCACAGGTAACCTTGGAACATATATCGATCATGTCAAGGGATTCTACGTTCCCTCCGGATCTATTTTTTTCTTCTCAAAATATTTGCGTCGTTTTTACATTTTAACCGGAGGAACATCATATTGGATCAAGTTTCACAACTCTCAACACTACACATTGTGGTGTTAGCAATTCCCATTCCGCTATCTGTCCCAGCCGATATGGCTTCTTCTTCCCCTTGTCTCCCGGACGAGAAAGTGCAGTCCTTCAAAATCCCTTTCTTTCGCATGATATTTGACCAAGGCGCCGTGACACAGGATGTTATCAACTGCGCGTATCCAGGAGCCGGCACTGCGGAAGAGCCACATATCATCTCGTGGGTTACCAACGATCCTCGCGATCCAATGGCCTTTTCTGAGGTTTCAAAATGGGCCGTGATGTCTTTGATTTCCATCATGACGTTTGTCGTTGCCCTGGTTTCCTCTGCCTATTCGGGGGCCACCGTTGAAGTCATCGAATGTTTCCGCGTCAGTGAAGAAGTATCATTGTTGGGTGTTTCTCTTTTCGTGATTGGTTTCGCCGTCGGGCCTCTCTTCTGGGGTCCGCTGGGTGAAATATACGGCCGTCGATATATCTTCCTAGCGAGCGCTATCCTTATGGCCGCGTTCACGGCTGGCGCTGCTGGTTCCCAGAACATCCAGACCCTGGTAATCCTGCGCTTCTTCGCTGGAAGTTTTGGCGCTGCCCCAATGGCCGTCTCCGGGGGCGTCATCGCCGATACCTTCCCTGCAGTCACTCGCGGACTTGCCGGAGGACTCTTCTGCACCGCGCCCTTTCTGGGGCCGACCTTGGGTCCCATTGTTGGGGGCTTCCTAGGCGAGTCGGCCGGTTGGCGATGGGTCGAGGGTCTGTTAGCGGCATTGACTGGGATCCTTGCCATCACGATGTTTTTCTTCTTGCCGGAAACATATGCGCCTGTACTTTTGCGACAGCGAGCCGCCCGGCTCCACCAAATAACCGGCCGCCATTACCATAGTAAGCTGGACGATACTCGAACTCCCCCTCGTCAAGCACTTATGACCGCTCTATCTCGGCCGTGGGTGCTCCTATTTCGGGAGCCAATCGTCTTACTCCTGTCATTCTATACGGCAGTCATCTACGGGATCCTTTACATGCTCTTTGCGGCCTACCCAATCGTCTTTCAGTCGGTGCGCGGCTGGAGCGAAGGAAAAGGCGGGCTTGCGTTCATTGGCATTTTGGTCGGGATCCTGTTCGCGGAAGCCTCCACCTTCCCAACATTTTTCCGGTATAAGAGGAAGTCCCTCGCTGCTGCACCATATCCCCTTGCCCCAGAAGCTCGTCTTCCCGATAGCTTTGTAGGCTGCGTCGCCCTCCCAGCCGGTTTGTTCTGGTTTGCCTGGACAGCTGCCCCGCCAACGCACTGGATGGTGCCTATCGCAGCGGGGGTCCCCTTCGGCTTTGGTATGGTGACCGTGTTCCTACCGGTGTTCAACTACCTTATCGACTCATACACTATATTCGCCGCGTCCGTCATGTCGGCGAACCTCATTCTACGATCCATCTTCGGTACCGTTTTCCCCCTATTCACGGTCTACATGTATCGTGGTCTGAGCGTTGGCTGGGCCAGCTCTATTCCAGCCTTCCTCGCACTGGCCTGCATGCCAATGCCTTTCCTGTTCTACAAGTACGGCGCCAAAGTCCGTCAGCGGTGTCATTACTCTGCTCAGTCTGAAGCATTCGTCAACAAATTAATTGAGTCAGCTGCGGCGCAGGCTGCTTCAGCTGCTTCCAAAGAATAAGCCGATCCGACTGAGAAAGATAGGTCATAAATTGAGGTTCTTCTAAGCACTCTTTCTGGCAGCACCGCCAGCTGAGACCGCCTGGCATGCCCAAATCACGGGTGGCCCTATATATCCATTGGGATAATCAATTCATATTGGTCAGTACTGGTGACTCTTTGACTATAGATGCACATAATTTGGGGGTTATGGGGGCGGAGTGTCATGACCCACTCTCATAGTAAGGGTCGCAGTACTCGAAGTGGATCTATGGAGACATATACAGATGGTAGTTATGTGACCTCGCTTAGCCCGTACTACGCAGTACTATATTAGTGGAACTCGGAGCATAATAGAAGGCTCAGAGTTCAGTTTAAATATATATAGTACTAGTGCTATTGGCCTTCGCAGTAGTATTATATAGTATTAAATGACCCCTATTACTCTGATTATATAAATTGAAGCCCTATATAGTAGGGCTTTATATTCTAAACTCTCTTTATCCTTAATCGGACTATTAGAGGTAACTATAGTACTAGCCTACTAAACCTAAGTAACTACTAGCCGAGTCTAAGAACTTAATAATAAAGTAATAGAAGATAACTTCGATATCAATCTTAGTATTAAAGGAATAGATAATAATAGAGAGATATATAAGAGAGAGTAAAAAGATATAATAGGAAGAGCTAGAGAAATACTTATAAATCCTACTAAGCCTACTATAGAATAGCCTACTACTATTACTAATAATAAACTTAAGAAGATAATAGCCGAGATATAATAGATTATTAATCTTATAAAAATAATAGAAATAAGAAGGAAGATAGAGTAATATATTATAGAACTTAATATAATAGTAAAGTAGTTAACTATATTATTAGCTAGATTATTAATTATATTAATTTACTTATTTCCTATAAGAATATTATAAAGGGCTTTAACTCCTAGTAATATAGGAATAGAGAGAGATAATATAATAGTTAAAATACTATTAGAATAATATATTATAAATATAAGATATCCTAATTATCTATCTATTATTAATAAGTATATAAAAAAATCAATCTAGGAGTATAAAATATAATAAGTCTAATTAAATAATTATTTCTATTAATATCTATACTACTTTATAGATAATATAATAAAGATTAGTTAAGACTTTAAACTACTCTAAAGAGATATAATAATAGTATAGGAATCTTATATTATAAAATAAGAGATTCTAGAAACCTACTTTAAGTTCTTATATTTTATATAAAATATAATAGATAATCTTTAAATTATATATAAAGAAGCTAAAAAGTAATAGTATAGATATATATAAAGACTAGAAGAATTAATAATAACTTACTCTCTCTATCTAGACTAGATTATAAAGAATATATATATTACTTTTATAGAGAAGGCCTATAAAGATTAACTAATTACTAAGATATATCTAGAATTAAAGATTAAGGAGTACTACTAAGTAGAGATAGATCTAGATTATATATATAGTGATCTTTTAGTATACTACTAATCTCTTAAATTAGATATTTAATCTTTAAAGAAAGTATAATTAGATTTAAAGCTAGAGTACTCTAAGCTAGAGAAGATAAAGAAGTCTATCTATAGAATAAAATATTAGTATTTAAAGATATAAAAATAACTAGAATACCTAAGTATAAGATATAAGAAGAATAGAAAGAATCTATCTTTATATAATTACTATTATAAACTAGATTATATAAAAAAAGACTATTATAGTCTTTATAATAAGCTAGGTAAATAGAGCTATTTAGATAGAATTAAAGATAAATTAAAAAAATAGAGACTTTAATACTTTAAGCTATAGCTATATTAGGAGTTATTATATCTAAATTATAAACTAATAAAGCTTTTATAAGTAAGATATTTATAAATATTAGACTAGAGAATATTACTATATATATATTTATAGATTATAGAGTAGAATAGTCCTTTATTAGCTAATAATAAGTAAAGAAGTATCTAGAAGACTTATAATACTTCCTATAAATAGTTAAGGCTATTAATAAATAAAAGATTATATCTTATAGGATAAGAGAAGTAAAATTTAATATTACTAATAGTATAGGAAAGACAAAGAGTTATATTATAATAATAAAAGTAATAAATATATAAGACTATAATATTATCTTAGGATTTAACTAGTTAACTAGTAAGAATCCTATTATAGATTAGAAGATAGTATTATAATACTACTATAATATATAAAATAATACTAATATTAAGAAAATTATAGTCTAGATATATATATAAGAGCTTATAGAAGACTTATAATATACTTTAATATATCTTAAGATAGATATAAGAAGAGTAATAAGACTAGGAGTAATATAAGAGAATAATCTACTAGAAGAATATATAGATTTTATAGATATATTTAATCTAGTAGAAGTAGATATTATAATATTATACTCTAATATAGATTATACTATTTATCTTAAAAGAGATATATAATCTTTATAGAAACTTATATACTTATTATTATAGGAATAATTATAGATATTAAAGGAATATCTTAAAATAGTTTTAAAGAAAGAATAGATCTAATCTTTATAAAGTCTAGTAAGAGTACTAGTCTTATTTATATCTAAGAAAAATAGAGGACTTTACTTATATATAGACTACTAAGATCTAAATAATATTACTATTAAGAATAGATATCTATTACTATTAGTTAGGAAGTTATTAGATTGCTTTATAAGAGTATAGATATTTATCTAATTAGATCTTATAGATATATACTATTATCTTTATATTAAGTAAGAAGATAAATAGAAGATAGTATTCTATATAAGATATAGACTTTATAAATATAAAGTTATACTATTTAGTCTTTCTAATACTCTAGTAATATTCTAAAGTTATATAAATAGGACTCTTATAGACTTTATTAATATCTTTATAATTATTTACTTAGATAATATCTTAATCTTTTTAGAAGATAATAAGACTTATATAAGATATATTAAAAGAGTCTTAGAGAGATTATATTAGTATAAACTATATATAAAAAGATTAAAGTATATATTCTATACTTAATAGATAGAATTTCTTAGCTATATTATTACTCTAAAAGATATAGAGATAGATTAGAAAAAAATAGAGACTATCTTAGATTAGCTAGAACTAAAGAGTATTTATAATATATAGATATTTATAGGATATATAAACTTCTATTAAAGATTTATTATATTATTTTCTAAAATCTATATACTACTTAATATATTAGTAAAAGAGCTAGATATCTATAAAAAAAATATAAATAAGAAGACTTAAGACTTTATTCTTATAGAAGAAGTAAGAGAGATATTTACTACTTTAAAATAGTACTTTATAAAAGTATCTTTTCTTACTTACTTTAAACTAGATAAAAGACTATTAGTAAAGATAGATATATTAGGATTTATATTAGTAATAATTATCTTATAATTAGAAGAGGATAGATAATAATATCTAATTACTTTCTACTTAAGAAAGTTTAATAGACTAAAAATCTATTATAAGACCTATAATAGTAAGCTATTAGTTATTATAAAGATATTTAAGATATAAAGATATTATCTTAAAGAGATAATAGATATTTTTATACTTTTAGATTATAAAAACCTAAAGAGTTTTATAATCCTTATATCTTAGAGTCTTAGTAGGAGATAGATATAATAAATAATAAGACTTATATTATTTAACTTTATAATATAATATAAGATAGATTTAAAGAATCTAGCTAATAGACTAAGTTAAAGGACTAACTATACTTAAAAAATAAAGAAGATAGAATTAATAGATCTTATAAAAGATAAGATATTCTTATAGATTAGATAAAGCCTATTTAAAGACTCTTTTATAAAGAAGATAGAAGAGATAAAAGCAATTAAATTAAATATTATTATATATATATAAGCTATATTAAATCCTAAGACTAAGGATATAATAAATATAAAGATACTAGACTCTAAAGAATAGAGTTAGGATCTAGGATAAAAGAACTTATAGATATATAAGAAGCTTATAACTATCTTAAAGAAGCTAGAGATAGCTTTTAAAGATCTTTATAAAAAGTAGAAGCTAGTAGATAAGTACTAAGTTATTAGTAATAATAATAATCTAGAATAATATATTATCTAAGTAAAGATAGTAGTTACTCTAGTAAGAGAAATAATACTAAAAGATACTTCTATAGAGTCTATAGTAGAACTTATTAAATAGATCTAGAGCTAGGATCACTTTTTAAAAGATAAATATTAAGAAATAGATAAAGCTAGGAGTAATAGATATCTTAATAATATACTATAGATAATAACTATTAAAGATAGATTACTAAGATACTATAGAAAGATCTATATACTAAGGAATCTTATAGTAATATATAAGATTATATAAACTTATTATAATAATCTATAAATAGGATACTATTAAAAGAAATAAATCTTAGAAAGGATTCAAAGTAAGTATTTCTAGTATAAGATAATACTAGAGAGTATTATATATATAAAAGAATATAATATCTATTAAAGGAATATAGTTTATAGATATAAACTATATAGACTATTAGAACTATTACTAGTATTATAGAGGCTATTATAATAGATAAGTATAGACTTTATTACTAGCTTACTTCTATTAAAGTAGAAGAGTAAGATATATAATATAATCTTAATAATAATAGATCTATTTATAAAGTACTTAATCTATATCCTATATAAGAAAGATATTATAATAAAGAGATTTATATTTATAATATATAAAAAAGTATAAAGGATAAAGGTCCTTTATGGTATATGTCATGTACGGAACGGGGGACTGGCCGAGTCATATATATAATATGGCCGAAGCGTATGTGTTCCGTCATATAATCAGGCCGAGTCCTTAGTACTCTGTTTTCCTATAATCCTAGAGCCTCCGGCTCCTCCTTACTTCTAGCAAGAATTAGTCTTAGTATATAAGAGACAATATATTTGATATCTCCTATTACTATTATATCTTACCCGGTTAATAGGCCTTATATCTATAGACTATATACTCTTATAATTCTAATTCTTCTTCTTTAACTATCTAAGATATAATAGCCCCTCTAACTACTTATAGTAGTTTATAGAATAATACTAAAACCTCTAAGTATCTAGGCTAGATTAATAGCAAATTAGAGATCCTTCTATAAATTAAAGAATAAAAGAAAGATTAAACCTAAGTAATCTCTAAATAAGCTAATAATTTACTTAAGAAAAATACTTAACTTATTAATAAAATAATATAAAAACTTAAAACTAAGATAGTAGAGCTTAAGACTAGAATAGCTTTATAAGAATATCTACTTATAGTCTAAAAGCTAGTTATAAAGAATAAGAAAAAACTTTAAGTCTTTAAAAGACTAATAAAATAGTCCTAAACTAATTATAATTTATTCTTAGAGAGTAAGCTAAGATAGAGAGAAGAGATTAAATAATATATTAATAAGTTTAAAAAGGATTTTAATATTAAATAAAAAGAGGACTAGCTAAATAATCTTAATATACTATTTAAAGATATCCTAAAGAAATATATATTAAAGACTTAGAAAATCCTTATAGTTATTAACTTTCTTTATATAATATATAAAAGAAAATAGATAATTTATAAATAAAAATATCTTAAAAAGATATTAAATTAGGAAGTCTTTAAGAAATAGATAAAGATACTTCTTTAGAACTTATATAATATTATTATTAATATCCTTATTTTATTCTAAGAAGCTATAATAAGATCTTACTAAGATCTTTATAACTTTAAAATCTATTTTAAATTGCTAGAGAATTATCTTCTAAACTAGAGTAAAGAGTAAAGAGCCTAAATATTATTTATAAAGCTATAGAAATCTCTTTAAGATATTATAATTATTACTAATAATAGTATACTATTAACTAATTAAGATAAAATAGTAAAGCTAGTATCTACTCTCTATTATATCTATTTTATATACTAAAAGAGAAGAGACTTCTTTATTTAATATTAAGATAAGTATAAGAAGAGAAACTATTATAATTTAATATTAAATCACTTTAATATTAATATTATAAGAGATAGAGATAAAAGATAAGTCTAGAGAAAAGATTAATTAAAAGACTAATTAAGAGACTAATTTAGGGATTAAAATAGAGGATATAGATCCTCTATCTACTAAGAGAAGTTATATAACTTAGTAAATATTACTATATTCTTTAAGAAAAGAAATAGTATTATCTTAGTATTAAAAAGTAGTTATTTTATCTATTAGGATAAAAATTATTAGATAGATAAATACTTATAAAAAGATATCTTAGTCTAAGTAATAAGATTAAATAAAGCTAAATTAGGAAAAGTAGAAGAGCTAGAGTAGATCCTAGTATACTAGCTTAATACCTACTAATTAGGACTATAATATATCTTTATATACTAATTATCCTTAGAAATAATAATAAAATATATATAGATCTAGATACTAGTATAGAATATAATATAGTTAATAAGGAATTTATTTATAAAACTAAATTACTAGCTATATTCTTTTTATCTTCTATATTAAAAGATATTATCCTAAATTAACTTTATACTTATAATATATTTTAGATATCCTTTATAATAATAGACTCTTAAGATACTAAAAAGATAATAAAATAAGTCTATATTAGTATTAATAAAGACCTAAGACTAGAAAGAAGTCTTATTCTTTTATTTATAACTTTTATTAAAGAATTTAATATTATTTTATATCTTAGTATTAATAAATAGTAGTTTAGAGCTAAAAACTTTAAACTCTAGAAGTCTTATAAATTTATAAAGTAGTCTAGGAATATTATTATTATCTATATCCTAATTAAAATACTAGAAGAAATCTAGTTATCTAATAAAGATATAGATATATTAATATTAGATTAGGATAGAATCCCTTCTAAATTAGAAGAGTATCTTAATATATTTAATTATAAAAAGACTAGTATACTATTAAAGATAAAAGCTTTAGATTATATAATTAATCTTAAGAAGGATAAAACTCTATCTTATAACCTAATTTATCTTCTTTTATAAATAAAACTAAAAGAGCTATAAATATATTTTATTAATAATATTAAGAAAAGAAGAATCTAACTCTTAAAAAGTCTAGCTAGAGTACTAATCTTCTTTATATCTAAAAAAGATAAAGATTTATATCTATATATAGATTACTAGAGACTTAATTATATATTAGTTAAGAATCACTATTCTTTACTACTTATCTCTAAAATTCTTAATTATCTCTTAGGAATAAAATAATTTAGTAAGATTAATATTAAAGATATCTATTACTAGATTTAGTTATAAAAGAGTAATAAATAGAAGACAGCTTTTAAGACTAGATATAACTATTTCGAATATATAGTTATATCTTTTAGCCTATCTAATATATTAGCTATATTCTAGAGTTATATATATATAGTATTAGTAAGGCTAGTTAATATTATTTATATAGTATATCTAGATAATATCCTAGTCTTTATAAAGGATAGAGAATCCTATATAAAAGTATTCTATTAAATCTTTAAAAGACTAAGAAAAGTAGAACTTTATATTAAATTATTAAAGTATATCTTCTACTAGAAAGAGATTAAGTTTCTAGGATTTATTATAGATAGTTTAGAAGTAAAAATAGACTAAAGCTATATCTATATAATCTAAGAATAGAAAAAACCTAGGAGCTATTATAATATTTAGATATTCTTAGGATTTTATAATTTCTACTATTACTTTATTAAAGGATATTCTTAGATATCTCTATCTTTTATATCTATAATAAAAGAGAGTAAAAATAGAAAGAAACTAGGCTAGGTATTAATAAGTAATACTAAATTAGTAGTATTTTAGTACCTAAAATAGGCCTTCTATGTTATAAGCCAGGTCTTGGAAGAAAAGAGTGCTATTTAACGAAAATACTAAGTATAGAGAAGGGAAGGAAAGAAAGGGAGAGGAAATGAGTCTAGCAGAGCTTTTATAGAGCTCTATACAAACAATAACAAACAAACTATACAAATATCTATTAGGCTTAGAACCTTAACCAAAGTCAGAACTTGATAGTAGAATCCTCTAGATAGCCTTAATAGTTATATAACTCCTAGCTAAAACTATATTTAGTCTCTAAATATAGGCTTATTATTATTAATATAATTATTAAGGATTTAGTCTTCTCTATCTATATATAACTATTCCTATAAATATATTAAGAGACTAGGCTTTATAGGATACTAGTTATAGAAATCCTAAATCTTTTATAGAGTATACTTAAAATTCTTTATAAAGTATTATTATAAGTTAAGATTATAACTAAGCTACTAGATATAATATTACAGTTTTTAGTAATATATTCTTATATCTAGGATTTTTTTAATCTCCTATTTATCCTCTTTAGAAATTTTGATTAGTAGTAGTAGATTAATATATTATCTTTAGAGAGATTCTAATATTATTACTTTTTAGAGCTTACTTAGATTAAATATTAGATATATCTAGATTAAATTAGATAGATTAATCTAATATATATTTCTAATCTTCTTAAGAATTTTATATAGACTACTAGTAAGATATAAGAGTTTCTAACTAGGTTAATCTAATATCTAATTCTTTATTATTATAAAAATATAATCTCTAATATTAAAATCTTCTTCCTACTATTACTTATTTGTCTACTAAATCATCTTTTATTAGGAATTAGTAATCTATTATTTTATTTTATTCTAGATATTATAAAGATAGATTAATATATTAACTACTTCTTATTTATTTTATATTATAATCTCCTAATCTCTCTAATTAAATAATATAGAAGATTTATATCCCTATTTAATAAAGAAAGATAACTTCTTTATTATATCCTATAGGAGAATTAATACTATAAAATTAACTATTAATAAATACTTTAACTAGTTATCTTAATTAAATTCTATATATAATCTTAGTCTTTATACTATATACTAATTTATAATCTTACTTTAACTATTAGTCTATAGATAATAAGCTATAAAAATGTGAAGGGATGTAGCCAGATTTGATTCAAGCTAGCTAAGCCGTTTGCTATTATCTAAAAGCTTAAGGAGAGAAGTAGAAGCTAACAGGGTCGAATGTAAATGAAAGGGGTATATAGAAGGTCACATATATATATATGATATCAACCGGGCACTAGCCTATTACAATACCCTCTTTCTTTTGGCGGTAGGGTGCCTATTCGTATATAGAGGGTACCTATATGTATATAGGGGTATATTCCTTAAGGTCTGTTATTCATTTGTATACTTCTGTAACGTTCTTTAAATATATCTAGTATAGTATAGTCCTCTAATTTGTCTAACTTTTCCTATATTTACTCTATAAAACTAGCCTATTTTACTAAGACTTTGTATTAATAATCTCTCCTAATCCTTTATATATATATAGCTATAATCTCTTTAACTTCCTATTCTAATTCGTTATTTACGATAATTGGTAGTAGTTAGGTATTATTAATAGCTTAGAAAGGGAGGGGATCTAATATTATAGGTTATATTAGATCTATATAGAAGATAAGATAAATCCTATATAGAATACTTAGTTCTATAGTATATAGGGATAGGATATTTATAATTGTATACTTTCTATATAGCTAGTCTAGTTTCTTTAATAGTTATAAGGATATAATATTTTGTAGGTATAATTATACTTTATCTCCTATATAATAGACTAGTATAGTCTAGTATATATAGTTTGCTTATTCTTATTGTTTATCCTAGATAGTAGCTATTACTACTTATATCTAGTTAGAAGCTTTATAAAGATATTCTATAAAATCTCTATCTACTTATTTAAGACTATTTCTATAATCCTAGAGGTTCTTATTATCTTCTAACCTAATTAAGTTAATATAATATTATCATGATATAAGCAGATATGAGGCTATTCCCAGAATGATGCCTTAGGCCTACTAGCAGAACGAACCCCTAGGGCGGCCTAACGGTTTCGGTAGGGAATTACCTATATTCCCCTATTATATCGGGAACTCCCGCTACAGAAAACATTACCTTGCTCTATGTATTATATCCCTATCTCTATTAGACTGTATATAAATTGGGCTATATAGAGAAAGCCTAATAGTTCCTTAAGAAATAGTCTTTAACCTAAACTATCTTATTATCTTCTCTTACTTGATTAATAAGTACCTATCCTAATTTATAGAGTATCTTAACAATTCTGTTTTTTCTTCTTTAATTATCTAGGAGAATAATACTAAGAACTCGATCTACTTCTACTACTAAGAAGATACTAAATCCTCCCTAAATAACTAGGGAAATATCTTTTATAAAAGCTATTATCTAGACTAATCCAGCCTAATTAATTACTAATCTTAATATAAATCTTATAGTAACCTAAGTTACTATAGAGAAGCTATAGAAACTTAAGGATCTTTAGGACTAGATTAAGACTTTTAAATCTTAGCTTATAGACCGAGTATTAAATAAAGCCCTAATAAGTCCTTATTAAGATACCTATAAAATCTCTAGATAAGACTAAGAAATTAAACTTAAGAGTATATTTATATTTATTCTTAATTTTATCTTATAATAATATTAAGAATAGCTTCTAGACTTATAATAATAATTTAAAAGAGTACTAAGATATTACTATAACAATTAAATCTAGATCCTTAGAGTATTTAGCTATATAGATATAATATATTAGTAGAGATAGTACTAATATATTAATAAAAAGATACTAATTCTACTATAGAATCCTAAAGAAGACTAGTCTTACTTTAAGGACTAGATATTAACTTTTATTAAGAATATAGCTATCTTAGAATCTAAGATAATAGGCTAACTTAAGAAGATATATTAGATAAAGAATAAGGATCCTTAAGAATTCTATATATAACTTAATATCCTAGAATATTATTTCCTAAGAATAGTAAAGAAGGAAAGAGCTCTCTTCTTCTTTATAAAGCTTCTATATAATCTCTAAGATAAAATCTATTATTATATTATAAAACTCTCTAAAATCCGGAAGGATATAATTGATATTATATACTACTTCTAGGATTTAAAGAAAGTAGAATTGAATTATAAGTAAAAATATATTAAAACTATTAAAACTATTAGTAAGAAATAAAACTCTAACTAAAGATTTTAGAAGCCCTAATTAATAAGAAAATCTAAGTTTAAAGAAAATAGGAATATATTATTAGAAGAATATCTAAATCCTATTAGAGATAATAGTAAATATAACTAATATTTTAACTATAAGAGTAAGAAATACTACTTTAATAAATATCTAAACCTTTTAAAGAACTAAAAGATTATAATAATATAGTTAGTCTTATAAGAAAATAATAGTAAGATAGAGTGACTTCTATATCTTTATCTCTTCTAATAGTAGGAACTAGAACCTAGCTTTATATTCTAATTACTATCTAAAATAACCTTAAAACCTATATAGATCTAGATACTAGGGCTAAAGCTAATCTTATAAGCTTTAAATTTGTTAAAAAATATAAGCTTAATTAAGCAAAACTTACTATATCTCTTCTCTATACTATTAATTAAAAGATAATACTAACTTATAGAGTATAGAGTATCTTAATAAAAGCTACTAATTCGAGAGATAGTATTTATTAATTTATTTATATCTATATAGTAATTAACTAAGACCTCTATCTCTCTAGAAGTCCTATCCTTCTCTTAATAATAATAATCTATAATCTTAATATTTATATTATAGGATAAAGTAATCTCTAGTAGTTTAGGATATCTTCTATAAAAATCCTACTCCTAGCCTACTTTACTAAGAAAGCCTAAAATCTTATATATATCTTTACTATAGTTAAACTATCTAAGAAAGTATAACTACCTATTAACTAGAATACTACTAAGATATCCCTAGAATATTACTAAATACTTACTAAATTAATATAGTTCTAAGACTTTTTCTTATCCTAAAACTTAAAAATCTTATCTCTCTCTAATAAGTATAACTATATTATTAATCTTATCCTAGAGATAAAGGTCTTATTTAGTCCTATATATTCTCTATTATAAAAGGAACTTATAGAATTATAGAAATATCTTAATAAGAATCTTTAAAATAGATAAATCTAAGAATCTAAAAGTCCTATAAGAGTCTCTATCTTATTTATACTAAAATCTAATAGAAGCTTATAACTTTATATTAACTACTAGGGACTTAATAAGATCTTAGTAAAGAATTAGTATTCTTTATCTCTTATTTTAAAGATTTTAGACTAGCTTTCTAGCTTTAAGATCTTTAGTAAGATTAATATCTAAGATATCTATTACTAAATATATATTAAAAAGAATAATAAATAGAAAACTATATTCTAAATCTATTATAGATATTATAAATATATAGTTATATCTTTTAGTCTTATAAATACTCTAGTAATCTTTTAAAATTATATTTATATAATACTTTATAATATTCTTAATATCTTTTTAGTTATATATCTTAATAATATTCTTATCTTCTTCCTAGACTAGAAATCCTATATAAATTATCTTTACTAGATAATTAAATAACTTTAGAAAGTAAGTCTATATATAAAATTTAGTAAGTATATCTTCTATTAAGACTAAGTTAACTTCCTAGGGTTTATTATATCCTAAAAAGATATTTTAATAGATCCTAGCTAGATTACTAATATTACTTTATAAAAGATTCTAAAGTCTTACTAGGATATCTAGATATTCCTAGGATTCTATAACTTTTATTATAGATTTATTAGGAACTACTTTTAAATTATATTATTATTTATAGTCTTACTAAAAGATAGTAAAAATAGATATAAGTCTAGTTAGATTAATCTAATACTTAGTGAAAAGATAGCTTTTTATTATCTAATTATTATTTTTTAGTCTATATCTCTTTTCTAATACTTTAATCTATTAGGGCTAATTTAGCTAGAAATAGATATATTAGATAATATTATAGCTAGGATTCTCTTCTAACTAAATAAGAATAGGGAATAGTATCTAGTAGTCTTTTAGTTATAGAAGTTTAGTAGGATAGAGATCCTTTATAAGATATTAGATTAGAAGCTATTTACTATTATATATTTATTTAAATACTAGTAATATTATCTTAAGAGAAGTATTTATCTAATTAAAGTATTTTTAGATTATTCTAATCTTTAGGCTTTTATAAAATAACTAAAGCTTAATAGTAGATAAGTATAGTAATACTTAGTTCTTACTCTATTTGATTTTATAATAAGATATTATACTAGGAAGAATAATCCTATAAATAGACTCTTTTAGTACTAGCTACTAAGTAATTATAGGATTAATCTAATCTTACTATTAAGCTATTAAATAACTAGTAAATTATAAATAACTAATTACTATTTTATTATAGTCTAGTTACTAACTATAAGTATACTTATCTTAAATATCCTATACTTTAAAGAGAATAAAGATAGGAATAAATCAATTAGTATAATTAATTAGGAAAAGCTCGGATATATATACTATCTCTCTAATATATAAGTAAGACCTACTTATATCTCTAAATAGATATATCTTACTAAGATAAATATAGATCTTAAGAAGCTTACTAGATAACTCTAGGATAGAGACCTAGAGACTTAGTACTAAAAGACTACTATAAAATTATTAACTTTAGGATTAAAGGACTAGAGTATAAGACCTAAAGATCTTTTATAATTTAAATAATATATTTATATCTCTATAGAAAGTAATTTAAGAACTAAACTATTAAGTATTTACTATAATAATCTTCTAGCTAGTTATTTTAGATATTTAAGGATATTTAAGCTAATAAAAAGAAAATATTACTAGCTAAATCTTTATCTAGATATTACTAAATATATAAAAGATTACTAGATCTACTAAAGTATTATAGTAAGAAGATATAAGCTATATAAAGAACTATAATTATTACTAATCTCTTTATAGTCCTTTATAGAGATCTTAATAGATTTTATAATAGGTTTACTACTAGTAATATTTAAGTTTAGATCTATTAATATAATTCTTATTATTATAGATAGATTTATAAAATAATCACTATTCTTTCTTATTTTATTAATAATTATAACTAGAGATCTTACTAAATTATTCTATAATTATATAGAACTATACTTTAGATCCCTTAAAGATATTATATCTAACTATAGATTACTATTTATAAGTAAGTTCTAGTTAAAACTATATTATCTATTATAAATATATCTTAGGCTTTTAATAGTATTCTATCTATAAACTAATAGGTAAATAGAATATATAAATTAAATCTTTAAATATTATCTCTAATACTTTATAGATAATAAGTAAGTCTTATAGATATCCTTATTAAGAACTATTAAATTTATATATAATAATACTATTAATTTAATAACTAGTATATCTTTATTCTAAGCCTTACTTAGATACTCTCCTAATTTCTATTAATATTTTAAGGACGAAACTTCTTATAGAGAGATCCTAGTAGTATCTATATAAATTAAAAAATTAGAAAACCTCTATTAGAAACTATAGGAATACTAGTAAAAGATAAACAAAATAATAATAAAATATTATAATAAGGACTATATACTAATATAGTTTAAAAAAGGAGATCTTATTAGTCTATTAATAAAAAACCTTAGACTAAAAGAAAGTAGGAAACTAGTATCTTACTTTATTAGTTCCTTTTATATTTTATAGGTTATTAGAAAATAAGCTTACTATTTAAGCTTATCTTAGTAATATAACTAAATCTATAATATCTTCTATATAACTCTTCTAGAACTATAAAGGAAATTATATAGAAAGAATAGCAAATCTCTACTAATATCTAATTTAGAAAATAAAGAGGAATATAAGATTAAAAAAATATATAATAAAAAATAAATTAAGGATATAAAATACTTTTTTATTAAATAGAAAGGATAGCCCTTAGAATATAACTAATAGATCTCCTAGGAAGATATAGAAAATATAACTAAAGTAATATACTCTTACTAAAAATAGAAAAAAGAGAAAAAACCCTTAGTTATTATAAAGAGATAGTAAAACTATCCTAGAAAATAAAGAAAAACTAGCTAATAGATATAAAAAAAGATATTAAAATATTAGTATTATAAAAATATATAAAAAACTATCTAAAAACCTCTTTCTAAATTTCCTTTAATAGAATAGAGAAATCTATTATTATATACTTCTCTATTTTATTATTACTAATAGAGATATTATTATTATTATCTAAGTCTAGGATATCCTAGGTATTATAAATCTCTACTAAAATACTCTTAAAGAATACTTATTTTGCTAGGATCTAAGGAATATATCTCTTATTCCTAGATAATAGGTATATAAGTAACTTTAAAAAATATATAGTCTATTTCTTATAAGTATAGAAAAAGTTAGAAGTAGTAATCAAAGAGAGTATAGTCTAGTAGTTTATAAGAAAGATATTATAATTAATATAGGTTTATTACTAAATCTATAGTTAAAAAATACTAAAATATATACTTAAAACTATCCTAATACTTATCTTAATCTAATCTTTATTACTAGTTAGCTTATACTTCTTATAGTAGGTCTATTTAGAAGTATTAAAGGACTAATATAACTCTATTATCTTTTTAGTAATAATTTAGTAGGTCTTATTAGAGTATAGCTAGTTATACTAGCTAGTACTACTATTATTATTATTAACCTAGTTTAGCTAAAAGATCTTATATATCTAGATAAGTAAGTTACTAAGATCCTAATAGTTACTAAGTATAATAATTAAGATCTAAAACTATTAGTAGTTATATCTAGGGATAAGACTTAGTAAAACCTATAGGAATATATATTAAAGTATAGTTAGAATACTATTAGTATATAACTAAAGTCTTAGTATCTATTATATAATTAACTAAAAAGAGGTAAATCTAGTTCTTCTAGAACTTCTTAATTATAGTTTATAAATAATATATATACTAGAGAGTCTTTATATAGACTAGGGCCTATAAAAGAGGATACTAGATAATATTATAGATAGGGTTTTAGTAAGATATTATAATAGTCTTAATATCTAGAAACTAGAGAAAAGTAGATAAAATAGTAGCTTTTATATAAGAAAAGGAAAGAGATAAAGATATAAAGAGAGAAAGTAGAAAAGAGAGAAGTTAAAGAACTAAAATAAAGAAATATATCCTTTATTCCTAGAAGCAATATTTCTTTATTTATATAACCCCTATCCCTACCTATTCTATCTTATTTACTCTATTATATACTCTCTCTTATTGCCTATTATCCTATATAAAGACACACAATTTATAGAGAGAGGATAATTTATTATAATATAAGTAGATATAAGGCTATTCTTAGAATAATATCTTAGGCTTACTAGTAGAATAAACCCCTAGGATAGCCTAACAGTTTCAGTAAGGAATTATCTATATTCCCCTATTATATCAGGAACTCTTACTATAGAAAATATTACCCTACTCTATATATTATATCCCTATCTCTATTAGACTATACATAAATTGGGCTATATAGAGGAAGCCTGACAGTTCCTTAAGAAATAGTCTTTAACCTAAACTATCTTGTTACCTTCTCCTACCTGATTGACAGGCACCTACCCTAACTCATAGAGTTTCTTAACAGATATATCTATAATTATCTAATATATAAATAAACTAAATCTTAGTATAATTAAATCCTAGGATTTCTATATCTACTTCTAATCTCTAAAAGACTTTAATAGTATATTATAATAGACTTCTATTCTTTCTCTAGAGATTACTATAGTTATAATATAGTTTATATAGTAATAGATTATTTTAGTAAGAGATTAATCTTAATCTTATATTATAAAAAGATAATAGTAAAGTAGATAGTAAGACTTTTTATTAATTATATACTTTAGAGTATAGATATATCTAATAGTATTATCTTAGATTAAGATAGTTAGTTTATTTCTAAGTTCTAGATAGAGTTCTACTAAATCCTAGGAATTAAAAGAAAGCTTTTTTGTAATGGGCCAGTGCCCGGTTGACATCACGTGCGCGCACATGACCTTCCGCACACCCCTTTCATTTACATTCGACCCCATCAGCTTCCACTTCTCTCCTTAAGCTTTTAGATAACAGTAAATAGCTTAGCTAGCTTAAATTAAATCTAGCTATATCCCTTTACATTCTAAAAGCTTCCTTTTTGTTAAGATACTCTACGAGTCAGGGTAGGTGCCTATCAATCAGGTAGGAGAAGGTAACAAGACAGTTCAAGTCAAAGACTATTTCTTAAGGAACTATCAGGCTTCCTCTACATGGCCCAATTTATGTACAGTCTAATAGAGACGGGGATGTGACACGTGGAGCGGGGTAATGTTTTCCGTGGCGGGAGTTCCCGATATGATAGGGGAACATAGGTGATTCCCTACTGAAACCGTCAGGCCGCCCCAGGGGTTCGTTCTGCCGGTAGGCCTGAGGCATCATTCTGGGAATAGCCTCATATCTGCTTATATCATGACAATATCTTTCTATATTCTTTACTAATTTAGGCTAATAGTATTATATAATAGTTATCTTTTTTAGCTTCTTAATACTAAGATAGACTATTATTAGTTAGTAATATATATTATTAAGTAATCTAGCTTATAGATTATCTTTATTAGGAACTTTAAGTTATTCTTTAAAAAGAAAGAGTCTATTTTATAATATCTAGTAATTATTATCTTTATCTTTAGTAATCTAATAGAATTCTACTAGCTTTATACTCTATTTATTAATATACTTAACCCTTTCTATAATCTCTTAATATTAAGTATTCTCTAGATTAATAAGACTAATCTTAATCTTAGATTATATATCTTTTTCTAGATATTCTATAAATAAGAATATAATCTATTAACTATTATTAATATATAGAGTTTCTTTTTTTAATAAAGTATCTATAATAGTATTCTTCTTACTAAGTTAATACTTAATTAAGAAATAAAACTATAAAAGAAACTTACTTTATCTTATCTACTATTAATTTATTTATTAAGTAGTTATAAAATATTCTAGTAACTAATAATTAGTAAGAATCTCGAAATAATTCTTTTATAATAGTTCTTTAAGCTTAGATCTTTATTCTTATAATATATAAATAATTACTAGAAGTTCTTTATCTTAAATCTTATAATTTAATTCTACTAGCTATATTAACTTTAAATAGAATACTACTAGATACTAGAAATTATCTTACTTATAATATTAAGTAAGTACTATTCTAAGAACTCTATCTAATATATCTATTTTAACTCTAGTCTAGTAAGCTAGATTATAATAATAGAGAACTAGTATATTAACTAAATTCTACTTTAAGTATTAGAAAGCTTTTTTATACTATATTAACTACTTAAAAGAAATATCCTATCTTATTAGTTAATATAAAGATTTTAAGATTATATTATAAACTCTAATAAATTATTAGTAGAAATTATAGAATCTAAAGAATAATTATACTTCTTTTATACTAATTAGTATTAATTATAACTAAACTACTTTAATCTTTACTAGATCTATTATAATACTATTAGTACTTATAATAAAGCCTAAGAACTTAGTTTTTATAACTAAGAACTTAGATTTTAATAAAGTAATCTATAGTCCTATCTTCTATAGATAATAGAGTACTTCTTTAACTTATTATTTATAATTCTTAATATTCTTATTATAGATTAAGATATTATTTATAAAAGTAACTATATATTTATCTAAGTACTTTCTTAGTATATTATTTATAAATCTCTAGAATATTATAAGACTATTTATTAAGTTAAATAGTATTATTTTATACTTAAAGGATTTATATTATATATAGAATATAATAAGATCTTTAGCTTTTAGTATTAATTAAATCTAATAGAATTCTTACTAGATATCTAACTTTATATAGATTTTTATCTTACTTATTTACTAGATTACTTTATTAATTAGTAATAGTAGATAGTAATCTTTTTTTATAATTATATTTAATCTTCTAAAATTAATATAGAAATATAGTCCTCTATTTAGCTTCTTAGCTATTAAGATTAGTAATATATATAAAAGAAAGCTTAGGATAATAAAATCTTTCTATAAATTCTTAAGAATATACTTTTTAGTAGCTTTTAGCTTCTTTAATAATAATTTATAAAAAGAATAGTATCTAGATTATACTTTAGCTTTAAGTATAATATTATAATTAACTCTAGATTTATAAGATAGTAATTTATTTAATCTCTTTTTTAAGAAGACTTCTATAAGTCTATAATACTCTCTTAATAGTATCTTCTTAATCTTTTTAATCTTTATATCTTAGATCTAAGAACTTTTAATATTAATAATATAATTAATCTTATATAAAAAGATAGAGAAGGTTTTAGTCTCTTTATTAGTCTTTTTATACTTATATAACTAGTTAAATCTTATATTATTAATAGTACTAATATTAATTGTTAATAGTACTTTCTTTAATTATTAAATCTTTAAAATTATTATCTTACTTTTATTATTAAGATTCTAGTTTATCTTTCTTTATTCTTTAATCTACTAGTATCTATACTAATATTTATATATATACTTATAACTATTCTTTATCTTTAACTTCTTTTAACTAAAAAGATAGTCTTATTAATTAGTATTTACCTAATAATTAGGATTTAGTTTTAGTTTCTAGAGGATAGTAGTAAGTATTAATATTATTATCTTACTTACTATATTATTAAAGAATATTTTTTTATCTAGCTAGATTATCTAATACTAATAATAATCTAGTAAGATATTATAGTCTATAAACTATTTCTTTTTAAAAATTATATTATACTTTCTAAGATTAGTAATTAATATTAGAACCTATTATTATATTTTACTATTTATATATATTATAAGAAAATTAATATATATAATTAGTTTACTAAGCTTTCTATTAAATCTTTAAATAGGATACTCCTATCCTATACTTTCTACTTTTAATCTAAATTGTTTATTAAGAAGTATACTTAATCCTTAATTTAGGAATATATATCTATCTACTTTAATATTACCTAGTACTAAAATAGAGAAAGAGTATCTATTATATATTAGTCTAGTACTAAAAGCTAAACTATCTCTAGGATTATTAATTAACTTATATAAATCTAGTAAGTATAGTAATATTTTTTATCTATCTAAATAAAAGACTTAATCTAGGTATTAGCTTTTCCTTAACTATTATTTTTATTATTATTAAGCTTAATAATATAGAAAGAGAGATAAGTTATAGTAATAATAATAGTATTAGCTAGCTTCTTTTTTAGATAGTTATAAGTTATATATCTCTATTTCTTATAGTTAAAGTATTAATCTTTCTTTATTAAGATATCTTATTTAGTATTTAAGAGTCTTCCTAGATTAATACTCTTTTTATATTTTATATATAAAGTATATACTAATATTAATATAGGCTTTATAGTAATCCTTATATCTATATTATTACTAGTAGTAATAGTAAATTATATATAGGAAATTATTTTTACTTTTTATTAGAGATTAATCTTATAAAATATACTCTAGTAAGTCTTAGTAAAAGATTTAAAGATTATAGTATCTTAGTTAATAGTCTATATTATCTAACTCTATAATAGATATAAGAGCTTTAAGTATAAGTTATATTTATAGTTTTCTTTAATTATAATAGCCTCTTCTATAAACTATATAAACTTAGTAAGAAAATTAGTAAAGCTATTCTTAGGCTTTATTATTAACTTATAATATATAGTATATACTTTAGTATACTAGTTTAGATTAGTAAAAATAGTCTTTAGATAAGTAATTATATCTTTAGTATCTATATATAGATTACTAGAATTAGAACTTATTTATAATATAATATATAACTAGATTTTACTCTTATAGTAATTCTATATATAAAGCTTATAATATATAAGTAGTAGATAATAATTAATATTAGCTTCTAGTTTCTAGTATATAACTATTTTCTAGATCTTAAATTAGATCTTTTTATTATTACTAAGTATTAGAGTATCTAGTATCTTTATAGTCTTTTAGTTAGTAATAGTCTCTATAATTAGTATATTAGAGTTATTATTTTAGTTTAAGAGCTAGAATATAAGATTACTATAATCCTTAATTGCTAGATTATAATAAGTAATAGCTTTATTATATTTAATCTCTAGATTCTTAATTATATTATTAAAATTAACTCTCTTAGCTAGAAGGACTATAACTTTGTCCTTAAGCTCTTAATACTTTTATTCTAATTACTTATACTAATAAATAAGTTCCTAAAATCTCTTTTTTAAAGGAGTCTTTATTAGTTATTTATATAAAAAGAATAATCTTTCTCTAATATTATTTTTATCTTTATTATATTTATATTTATTAGTCTTAACTAATCTTATTAGGGTCTTTAGTTCCTAAATATCTATCTTATATTCTAGGATATCTTTATTATTAGATATAGTAATAACTAGCTACTTATTATAGTTTATTAGATTTTATTAAGTCTTAATTATTTTAATTAGTTAGACTAAAATTAGTTTAGTTTAGATTAAGTCTTAGCTTATATAGTGCTAAGGAATAGAAAGTAGGATAAAATAGGGCTAGGACTAATTGTAATAATAGTCTATATAACCTTACTACTTTATAGAATTGAGAATAGTACTTAGTATTATATTATAAGCTAGGTCTTAGAAGAAAAGAGTGCTATTTAACAAAAATACTAAGTATAGAGAAGGGAAGGAAAGAAAAGAAGAGGAAATAAGTCTAGCAGAGCTTTTGTAGGGCTCTATACAAACAACAACAAATAAACTATACAAATATCTATTAGGCTTAGAACCTTAACCGAAGTCGGAACTTGATGGCAGAATCCTCTAGACAGCCTTAATGGTCATATTCTAATCTATATCTTTATTATACTATTTTAATCTAGAGAAGTATATTAGATTAGAAACTAATATATTAAACTAAGGAATAGGAGGAGTATTATTTTAACTAGATAATAAAGGATAATAGTATCTAGTTACTTTCTAGTTAAGGAAGTTTTTAGGACCTAAACTTAACTATATAATACTAGATTAAGAGCTATTTACTATTATTTATTCTTTTTAATATTAGAGATACTATCTAGATAGTAATAAGTATCTTATTAAAGTATTATTAGACTATATTAATTTATATATATTTATAATATAATAAAAGCTTAATAGCTAATAAATATATTAATATATATTCTTTATATCTTTTAACTTTATTATAAAGTATAGGCCTAGAAAGATAAACCCTATAGATAGACTTTCTAGAATTCTAAACTCTAAGTAAGTAATTATAAGATAGGAATTAATAATCCTAATTTAGAATTAAATTATAGGTAATAAACTCTTATATTGTAGAAGGACTAGAGAGGAAGAAGTCCTAACAATCTAAAGTATTATAAAGATAAAAAATCTAGATATAGATTATAAGTATAATTTAGAAAAATATAACTTAAAATTCTAATTTAGATTAGGTCTAAAAACTATATAGAGAGATCCTAAGTCTAGTATAATCACTAAAATAATAGTAAAATATACTAATATAGAAATAGATAATTAATCTAAATAGTAAGTGTTATAAGCTAGGTCTTAGAAGAAAAGAGTGCTATTCAATGAAAATACTAAGTATAGAGAAGGGAAGGAAAGAAAGAGAGAGGAAATGAGTCTAGTAGAGCTTTTGTAGGGCTTTGTATAAATAATAATAAACAAATTATATAAATATCTATTAGGCTTAGAACCTTAACCGAAGTCGGAACTTAATAGTAGAATCCTCTAGATAGCCTTAATAGTTATATAACTCTTAGCTAAAACTATATTTAGTCCTTAAATATAGGCCTATTATTATTAATATAATTGTTAAGGATTCGATCTTCTCTGTCTATATATAACTATTTTTATAAATATATTAGAAGACTAGGCTTTATAGGATACTAGTTATAGAAATCCTAAATCTTTTATAGAGTATATTTAAAATTCTTTATAAGGTATTATTATAGATTAAGATTATAACTAAGCTACTAGATATAATATTATAGCTTTTAGTAATATATTCTTATATCTAGGATTTTTTTAATCTTTTATTTATTCTCTTTAGAAATTTTAATTAGTAGTAGTAAGTTAATATATTATTCTTAGAGAGATTCTAATATTATTACTTTTTAGAGCTTATTTAGATTAAATACTAGATATATCTAGATTAAATTAGATAGATTAATCTAATATATATTTCTAATCTTCTTAAGAATTTTATATAGATTATTAGTAAGATATAAGAGTTTCTAACTAGATTAATCTAATATCTAATCCTTTATTATTATAAAAATATAATCTTTAATATTAAAATCTTCTTTTTACTATTACTTATTTATCTATTAAATTATCTTTTATTAGAAATTAGTAATCTACTATTTTATCTTATTCTAGATATTATAAAGATAGATTAATATATTAATTACTTTTTATTTATTTTATATTATAGTCTTCTAATCTCTCTAGTTAAATAATATAAAAGATTTATATCTTTATTTAATAAAGAAAGATAACTTCTTTATTATATCTTATAGAAGAATTAATATTATAAAATTAACTATTAGTAAATACTCTAACTAGTTATTCTAGTTAAATTCTATATATAGTCTTAGTCTTTATATTATATATTAATTTATAATCTTACTTTAATTATTAGTTTATAAATAATAAGCTATAAAAAGCTTTCTCTTAATTCCTAGGATTTAGTAAAACTCTATCTAGAATTTAGAAATAAATTAACTATTTTAATCTAAGATAATACTATTAAGTATATCTATACTCTAGAGTATATAATTAATAAAAAGTCTTATTATCTACTTTACTATTATTTTCTTATAATATAGAATTAAGATTAGTCTTTTATTAAAATAATTTACTATTATATAAATTATATTATAATTATAATAATCTTTAGAGAAAGAATAGAAGTCTATTATAATATATTACTAAGATCTTTTAGAGATTAGAAGTAGATATAGAAGTCTTAGGATTTAATTATACTAAGATTTAGTTTATTTATATATTAGATAATTATAAATATATCTTTTTATATCCTTTACTAATTTAGACTAATAGTATTATATAATAATTATCTTCTTTAACTTTTTAATATTAAGATAGGCTATTATTAGTTAGTAGTATATATTATTAAGTAGTCTAGCTTATAGATTATTTTTATTAGGAATTTTAAATTATTTTTCGAAAAGAAAGAGTCTATCTTATAATATCTAGTAATTATTATTTTTATCTTTAATAATCTAATAGAATTCTACTAGCTTTATACTTTATTTATTAATATATTTAATCCTTTCTATAATCTCTTAATATTAAGTATTCTTTAGATTAATAGGACTAATCTTAATCTTAGATTATATACTCTTTTCTAGATATTCTATAAATAAGAGTATAATCTATTAATTATTATTAATATATAAAGTTTCTTTTTTTAATAGAGTATCTATAATAGTATTCTTTTTATTAGATTAATACTTAATTAAAAAATAGAATTATAAAAGAAATTTACTCTATTTTATCTATTATTAATTTATCTATTAAATAATTATAAAATATTCTAATAACTAGTAATTAATAAGAATTTTAAAATAATCTTTTTATAATAGTTTTTTAAGTTTAGGTTTTTATTCTTATAATATATAAATAATTACTAGGAGTTCTTTATCTTAAATCTTATAATTTAATTCTATTAGCTATATTAACTTTAAATAGAATACTATTAGATACTAGAAATTATTTTATTTATAGTACTAAGTAAGTATTACTTTAAGAACTTTATCTAATATATCTATTTTAACTCTAGTCTAGTAAGCTAGATTATAATAATAGAGAACTAGTATACTAACTAAATTCTACTTTAAGTATTAGAAAGCTTTTTTATATTATATTAACTATTTAAAAGGAATATCCTATCTTATTAGTTAATATAAAGATTTTAAGATTATATTATAAGCTCTAATAAATTATTAATAGAAATTATAGAATCTAAGGAATAATTATACTCTTTTTATAATAATTAGTACTAATTATAACTAAATTACTTTAATCTTTATTAGATCTATTATAATATTATTAGTATTTATAATAAAGCCTAAGAACTTAGTTTTTATAATTAAGAACTTAGATTTTAGTAAGATAATCTATAATCTTATCTTTTATAGATAATAGAGTACTTTTTTAACTTATTATTTATAATTCTTAATATTCTTACTATAGATTAAGATATTATTTATAAAAGTAACTATATATTTATCTAAGTATTCTCTAAGTATATTATTTATAAATCTCTAGAATATTATAAGACTATTTATTAAGCTAAATAGTATTACTTTATACTTAAAAGATCTATATTATATATAGAATATAGTAAGATCTTTAGCTTCTAGTATTAATTAAATCTAATAGAATTCTTACTAGATATTTAACTTTATATAGATTTTTATCTTATTTATTTATTAGATTATTTTATTAATTAATAGTAATAGATAGTAATCTTTTTTTATAATTATATTTAATCTTTTAAAATTAATATAGAAATATAGTCTTTTATCTAGCTTCTTAGCTATTAAGATTAGTAATATATATAAAGAAAAGCTTAGAATAATAAAACCTTTCTATAAATTCTTAAGAATATATTTCTTAATAGTTTTTAACTTCTCTAATAATAACTTATAAAGAGGATAATATCTAGATTATACTTTAGTTTTAAGTATAATATTATAGTTAATTCTAGATCTATAAGATAGTAATTTATCTAATCTCTTTTTTAAAAAGACTTTTATAAGTCTATAATATTCTTTTAGTAGTATCTTTTTAATCTCTTTAATCTTTATATCCTAGATCTAAGAACTCTTAATATTAATAATATAATTAATTTTATATAAAAAGATAAAGAAGGTTTTAGTCTCTTTATTAGTCTTTCTATACTTATATAACTAGTTAAATCTTATATTACTAATAATACTAATATTAATTATTAATAATATCTCTTTTAACTATTAAATCTTTAAAATTATTATCTTACTTTTATTATTAAGATTCTAGTTTATCTTTCTTTATTCCTTAATCTACTAGTATCTATACTAATATTTATATATATATTTATAACTATCCTTTATCTTTAACTTCTTTTAATTATAAAAGTAGTCTTATTAATTAGTATCTATCTAATAATTAAGATTTAGTTTTAGTTTCTAGAGGATAGTAATAAATATTAATATTACTATCTTACTTATTATATTATTAAAGAGTATCTTCTTATCTAGCTAGATTATCTAATACTAGTAATAATCTAATAGGATATTATAATCTATAAACTATTTCTTTCTAAGAATTATATTATACTTTCTAAGATTAGTAATTAGTATTAGAATTTATTATTATATTCTATTATCTATATATATTATAAAGAAATTAATATATATAATTAGCTTACTAAGCTTTCTATTAAATCTTTAAATAGGATACTCTTATCCTATACTTTCTACTTTTAATCTAAATTATTTACTAAGAAGTATATTTAATCCTTAATTTAAGAATATATATCTATCTACTCTAGTATTATCTAATACTAAAATAAAGAAAGAGTATCTATTATATATTAGTCTAATACTAAAAATTAAACTATCTCTAGGATTACTAATTAATTTATATAAATCTAGTAAGTATAGTAATACTTTTTATCTATCTAGATAAAAGACTTAATCTAGATATTAGCTTTTCTCTAACTATTATCTTTATTATTATTAAGCTTAATAATATAAGGAAAGAGATAAGTTATAGTAATAGTAATAATACTAGCTAGCTTCTTTTTTAGATAGTTATAAGTTATATATTCTTATTTCTTATAGTTAAAGTATCAATCTTTCTTTATTAAGATATCTTATTTAGTATTTAAAAGTCTTTTTAGATTAATACTCTCTTTATACTTTATATATAAAGTATATACTAATATTAATATAGACTTTATAATAATCCTTATATTTATATTACTACTAGTAATAATAGTAAATTATATATAGAAAGTTATCTTTACTTTTTATTAGAGATTAATCTTATAAGATATACTTTAGTAGGTCTTAGTAAAAGATTTAAAGATTATAATATCTTAGTTAATAGTTTATATTATCTAACTTTATAGTAGATATAAGAGCTTTAAATATAAGTTATATTTATAGTTTTCCTTAATTATAATAGCCTCTTTTATAAGCTATATAAACTTAATAAGAAAATTAGTAAAGCTATCTTTAGGCTTTATTATTAACTTATAATATATAATATATACTTTAGTATACTAGTTTAGATTAATAAAAATAGTCTTTAGGTAAGTAATTATATCTTTAGTATCTATATATAGATTACTAGAATTAGAATTTATTTATAATATAATATATAACTAGATCTTATTCTTATAATAACTTTATATATAAAGCTTATAATATATAGATAATAAGTAATAATTAGTATTAGCTTTTAGTTTCTAATATATAACTATTTCCTAGGTCTTAAATTAGATCTTTTTATTATTACTAAGTATTAGAGTATCTAGTATCTTTATAGTCTTTTAGTTAGTAATAGTCTTTACAATTAGTATATTAGAGCTATTATTTTAGTTTAAGAGCTAGAATATAAGATTGTTATAATCCTTAATTACTAGGTTATAATAAGTAATAGCTTTATTATATTTAATCTCTAAATTCTTAATTATATTATTAAAATTAACTCTTTTAGCTAGAAAGACTATAACTTTATTCTTAAGCTCTTAATACTTTTACTCTAATTACTTATACTAATAAGTAAGTTCCTAGAATCTCTTCTTTAAAGGAGTCTTTATTAGTTATTTATATAAAGAGAATAATCTTTTTCTAGTATTATCTTTATCTTTATTATATTTATATTTATTAGTCTTAACTAATCTTATTAAGATTTTCAGTTTCTAAATATCTATCTTATATTCTAGGATATCTTTATTATTAGATATAATAATAACTAGCTATTTATTATAGTTTATTAGGTTTTATTAAGTCTTAACTATTTTAATTAGTTAGACTAAAATTAGTTTAATTCGGATTAAGTCTTAGTTTATATAGTACTAAGGAATAAAAAGTAGGATAAAGTAGGACTAGGACTAATTATAATAATAGTTTATATAATCTTACTACTTTATAGAATTAAGAATAGTACTTAGTATTATATTATAAGCTAGGTCTTAGAAGAAAAAAGTACTATTTAACAAAAATACTAAGTATAGAGAAGGGAAGGAAAGAAAGAGAGAGGAAATAAGTCTAGTAGAGCTTTTATAAGGCTCTATATAAACAATAACAAATAAACTATATAAATATCTATTAGGCTCAGAACCTTAACCGAAGTCGGAACTTGATGGCAGAATCCTCTAGATAGCCTCAATGGTCATAGTAAGAATTATATAAAGAACTAGATATTCTATTTAATATTATAGATACTATAATAGTAGTAATCTAGTCTATTAGTATAGATATTATAGATATTCTTAAATAAGTAAAAAAACTCTAATTAGATAACCTAGAGATAATCTATTAAAAAGAGGATATTTTAATCTTAAAATCTAGTAGTAAAGACTAGTTAGTTAATACTTTAGGATTACAATAATACTAAGGATATCTATATATACTAAAGAAAGAAGGCCTCTATATCAAACTAATATAAATATATTATAATAATCTTACTATAGACTATTTTAGTAAAGTAAGAACTAAAGATCTATTTTAATAGGAATATTATTAGATAAATATATAAGTAGATATATAGAGATATATTAAATCCTATATAATATACTAAACTATATAGATACTAAGATATTATCTCTTTAGTAAGCTTAAGTTATTACTAATTCTATCCTAGTCTTTTACTAAATTATTAATAGACTTTATTATAAGATTATCTTAATTAATCTAGAAAGGAAGGATTATAGATATTATTTTAGTAATTATAGACTATTTTTTAAATAAATATCTTTTTTTTCTAGTTTTAATAATAATAGATATTTTAGAATTAGCTAAGCTCTTTTATTATAATATTAAACTAAGATTTAGATCACTAAATAATATTATATCTAATTAGGGATTAGTTTTTATAAGTAGATTCTAGTTAAAACTATATTATATATCTATAATAAGATTATAATATTTAATAATATTTTATCTTTAAACTAATAGTTAAACAGAAAAGATAAACTAGATACTTAAATACTATCTTTAATATTTTATTAATAAGTATTAGAAATTATAGTCTATACTTCTTTATATTACTAAATTTATATATAATAATATAATAAATATAATAATTAGAATATTCTTATTTTAGGTATTATTAGACTTTAATCCTAATTTCTAAATATATATTAAGAATAGTAGTATAGAAAGAGAGATACTAATAATAGTATTATAAATTAAGAAATTTATAAAACTTTATAAAAAGCTATAAGAAATATAGTAAAAAATAACTAAAATATAAGTAACTTATTATAATAAGTATTATATAAAGATATTATTTAAGAAAAATAATTTTATAGTTCTATTAATAAAGAATCTATAGCTAAAAGAAGATATAATAAAGAAGCTATTATTATATTAGATTAGATCTTTTAGAATCCTAGAATATATAGGAAAATAAGTATATTATCTTCTACTCTTTAGCTAATATATAGTAATTTATAATATATTCCTAATCTTTTTATTATAACTATAATACTAGTATAAGAGAAAACTAGAGTAATTATCTTTATCTAAGCTAGTAGATAATAATAAATAGAAAGTTAAAAAAATAAAGAATAACTAGTAATTCGAAGATAAACTATATTACTTAGTAAAATAGAAAGACTAGCTATTAGAATATAACTAATAGATATCTAAAAGTATAATAGTAAATATATTAAGGATTATAATAAAATATAAAAAAACCTAGAAGAAATTAGATTAATTAAGAGCTACTAAATATATACTAGAATAGCTAAGAAATACTATAGTTATATCTAAAAAACTATATTATCTTATTATAGATAGCTTAAAAAAGTAAAAAAAAAGAAAGAATATAAAAAGAGTCTTAAAAAGTATATAAAATAAGACTAAATATAGTCTATTATAGTCTAGAAACTAAAGAGAATTTACTAATATAATAGATAAAGAAGATAGTATTAGTAAAGAAAATTTTCTTATTAGTCTTAGCTAAGATAACTAACTTCTTTATATCCTATTTAAAAATAATAATACTAATATACTAACTCTAAATACTCTTTTTTATAATATATAGATACTAGATAAAGAAGATCTCTTTTACTAGCTTCTTTTATTTAGAGATTAAACTAGCTATAGAAATAGGATACTTTAGTAATTAGATATAATTAGATACCTATTAGGAATAGATATCTCGGGTTTTCTAAAAATTCTAAAAGAGTTAGTAATAGAATACTAATAAAAAGAATCTAAATTAAAGAAGGAACTAATCTAGATTATATTTATTCTAGTAAGTAAATAAGTATAATAGTAGGCTTTTATAAGACTATTAAAACTTATAACTAGATACTATAATATTATTATAATAGCTATAATAAAAGAATAACTTAGATAGAAAATAGTTAAATTATTATTAGGATTAATATTAAACCTATTATTAGAATTAGACTAGAATTATTTAGCCTAGCTTAAAATAGATAAAAGTTTAAAATAATTTCTCTTAAAATCTTTAGAGATCTAAGAAATATATAAGATTAGTCTAAATTATATTAGAGATTAGACTAAAATAGTACTAAGAATATACTAGTTTATATATCTTATATAAATAATTATAATAAAGATAATTTTTACTATTATAGATAGTAGTATAATACTTTATTATAAAGAGATAGAATATAATTATACTTTCCTTATCCTATTCTTTTACTAATATATAAAGATATATTATATATTATATATATTTTTATAAGATAGATATATATAACTTATTAAGAGAAGATTTAAGAGATATAATAAGTACTAAAATAGTTATAAGATATAAATAAAAAGATACTAAGATAATAGTATCTTAAAATAGAATTAGTGCTTAAGAGATATATAAAATAGAAGTAATAAAGAAAGAAAGAAAAGAGAGTAAAATAGGGATAAAGTAATAAAGTTATAAGAGAAAAATAGTAATAGAAAGAAAAGTAAATAAATCTAGATTATCTATAATAATATAACTAACTTTTATAAGATAAAAAGTTATAATTAGATATATAATTAAAGTAAAACTTATATCTATTATTTCTACCTAAATACTAAAATAAGAAGAAACTATTATTAATTTACTCTTTTCTTACTTATAACTTATATAAAAGAACTAGAAAAGAGTCCTTAAAATCTTATATATATCTAGAAATAGGACTATCTACTATAGGATTATAGACTATAATATAAGTATCCTAAATCTAGAGTAAGAGATTATACTTTATCTAAGTCTATAGAATATATCTCTTATCTTCTTATTAAAGATACTATCCTAATTTGATATTATACTAATACTACTTTACTTATATTATAAAGAGTAATAATTATAGAAGGGGATTTAGGTATATTATATATTAACCCTTTATATATTACTAATATATAATAGAGATAGTCTATTAAGTATTAGTAAACTAAAAATAAATTAAAAGTAAAATCCTACTATTTACTTTACTTTTATCTCTTTTCTTCTAATTCTTACTAAAGCTATATAAAGATATATAAGCTATATATATAACTAAGAAGTCCTTTAAAAGTTTAAGGATATCTTTATTTACTATCTCTAAATAATTAGTATCTTAGATATAATATCTATTATTATTAGAATAAATCTAGATAGTCTAGTTAAAAATTAATACTAAATTATAAATATTCCCCTATATTCCCTTAGCAATATACTTATAGTATATATACTATTAAATATATTACTAGTATTTCTTTAAATTTATAATATTAAGGAAATACTAGATTAAGAAGAGCTTACTAGTATCTAATATATTCTAGTTCTTAATACTAGTATATAGATAGTATATATATTATATATATCTTAACTAGATTAGATTTATATAAGAAGTAGGTATAATAAGAGAACTATAGAATTAATTGATTTTTAAAATCAAGAGATATATATAGGGTCTATTTAGGCTCTTTTATATAAAGACTTACTATAATAGTCTAAAAGTCTTTTATACTGTTCTAAATATATCTTCTTTATTATAAATTATTAGTAATTACTCCTTAATACCTTATTATTCTAGAATATCTAATTTAGGAATACTCTATATTTTAGATAGAGATATCCTTTTAAAGAGAGAGAGGATAATTGTAAAGGATAAAGGTCCTTTATAGTATATATTATATATAGAATAGGAGACTAGCTAAGTTATATATATAATATAGCTAAAGCGTATATATTCCGTTATATAATCAGGCTGAGTCCTTAGCACTCTATTTTCCTATAATCCTAGGGCCCCTAGCTCCCCCTTACTTCTAGTAAGAATTAGTCTTGGTATACAAGTGTAAAGGATAAAGGTCCTTTATGGTATATGCCATATACGGAACGGGGGACTGGCCGAGTCATATGCACAACGTGGCCGAAGCGTGTATATTCCGTTATATGATTGGGCTGAGTCCTTAGCACTCTGTTTTCCTATAATCCTAGGGCCCCTAGCTTCCCTTTACTTCTAGTAAGAATTAGTCTTAGTATATAAGAGACAATATATTTGATATCTCTTACTACTATTGTATCTTACCTAGTTAATAGGTCTTATATCTATAGACTATATACTCTTATAATTCTAATTCTTCTTTTTTAACTACCTAAGATATAATAGCCTCTTTAATTACTTATAGTAGTTTATAGAATAATACTAAAACCTCTAAATATCTAGACCGGATTAGTAGCAAATCGGAGATCCTCCTATAAATCAAAGAATAAAAAAAGGACTAAATCTAAATAATCTCTGAATAAGCTAATAATTCGCTTAAGGAAAACACTTAACTTATTAATAAAATAATATAAAGACTTAAAACTAAGATAGTAAAGCTTAAGGCTAGGATAGCTTTATAAGAATATCTACTTATAGTCTAAAAGCTAGTTATAGAGAATAAGAAAAAACTTTAAGTCTTTAAAAGACTAATAAAATAATCCCGAACTAATTATAATTTATTCTTAGAGAGTAAGCTAAGATAAAGAGAAGAGATTATATAATATATTAATAAATTTAAAGAGGATTTTAATATTAAGTAAAGAGAGGACTAGCTAAATAATCTTAATATATTATTTAAAGATATCTTAAAGAAATATATATTAGAGACTTAGAAAATCTTTATAATTACTAACTTCTTTTATATAATATATAAAGAAAAATAGGTGATTTATAAATAAAAATATCCTAAAAAGATATTAAATTAGAAAGCCTTTAGAAAATAGATAAAGATACTTCTTTAGAATTTATATAATATTATTACTAATATTCTTATTCTATTCTAAGAAGTTATAATAAGATCTTACTAGGATCTTTATAACTTTAAAACCTATCTTAAATTACTAGAGAATTACCTCCTAAATTAAAGTAAGAAGTAGAGAGCCTAAATACTATTTATAAAGCTATAGAAATCCTTTTAAGATATTATAATTATTACTAATAATAGTATACTACTAATTAATTAAAATAAAATAGTAAAGCTAATATCTATCCTCTATTATATTTACTTTATATATTAAAAGAGAAGAGACTTTTTTATCTAATACTAAGATAAATATAAGAAGAGAAGCTATTATAATTTAATACTAAATTATCCTAATACTAATACTATAAAAAATAGAGATAAAAGATAAGTCTAAGAAAAAGACTAATTAAGAGACTAATTAAGAGGCTAATTTAGAGACTAAGATAGAGGATATAGATTCTCTATCTACTAAAAAAAGCTATATAGCTTAATAAATACTACTATACCCTTTAAGAAAGAAAATAGTATTATCTTAATATTAGAAAGTAGTTATTTTATCTATTAGAATAAAAACTATTAGATAGATAAATACCTATAAAAAGATATCTTAGTCTAAGTAATAAGATTAAGTAAAGCTAAATTAGGGAAAGTAGAAGAGTTAGAGTAGATCCTAATATACTAGCTTAATATTTACTAATTAGGATTATAGTATATCTTTATATACTAATTACTCTTAGAAATAGTAATAAAATATATATAGATCTAGATACTAATATAGAATATAATATAGTTAATAAAGAATTTGCTTATAAAACTAAATTACTAGTTATATCTTTTTTATCTCCTATACTAAAAGATATTATCCTAAATTAACTCTATACTTATAATATATTTTAGATATCCTTTATAATAATAGACTCTTAAGATACTAAAAAGATAGTAAAATAAGTCTATATTAATATTAATAGAGACCTAAGACTAGAAGAAAGTCCTATTCTTTTATCTATAACTTTTATTAAAGAATTTAATATTATTCTATATCCTAGTATTAATAAATAGTAATTTAGAGCTAAAAACTTTAAACTCTAGAAGTCCTATAAATTTATAAAATAGTCTAAGAATACTACTATTATCTATATCCTAGTTAAGATACTAGAAGAAGTCTAGTTATCTAATAAAGATATAGATATATTAGTATTAGATTAGGATAGAATCTCTTCTAAATTAGAAAAGTATCTTAATATATTTAACTATAAAAAGACTAGTATACTACTAAAGATAAAAGCTTTAGATTATATAATTAATCTCGAGAAAGATAAAACTTTGCCTTATAGCCTAATTTATCCTCTCTTATAAATAGAGTTAAAAGAGCTATAGATATATCTTATTAACAATATTAAGAAGAGAAGAATTTAACTCTTAAAGAGCCTAGCTAGAGTACTAATCCTCTTTATATCTAAGAAAGATAGAGATTTATATCTATATATAGATTACTAAAGACTTAATTATATATTAGTTAAAAATTACTACTCTTTACTATTTATCTCTAAAATCCTTAACTATCTCTTAGAAGTAAAATAATTTAGTAAGATTGATATTAAAGATACCTACTACTAGATTTAGTTATAAGAGAATAATAAATAGAAGATAGCTTTTAGGATTAGATATAGCTATTCTAAATATATAATTATATCTTTTAGCCTATCTAATATACTAGTTATATTCTAGAGTTATATATATATAGTATTAGTAAGACTAGTCAATATTACTTATATAATATATCTAGATAATATCCTAGTCTTTATAAAGAATAGAGAATCCTATATAAAAGCACTTTACTAAATCTTTAAAAGACTAAGAAAAGTAGAACTCTATATTAAACTATTAAAGTATATCTTCTACTAGAAGAAAGTTAAGTTTCTAGGATTTATTATAGATAGTTTAGAAGTAAAAATAGACTAAAGCTATATCTATATAATCTAAGAATAGGAAAAACCTAGGAGCTATTATAATATTTAGATATTCTTAGGATTTTGCAATTTCTACTATTACTTTATTAAGAGATATTCTTAGATATCCTTATCTCTTATATCTATAATAAAAGAGAGTAAAAATAGAAAGAAACTAGGCTAGATATTAATAAGTAATACTAAATTAGTAATATTTTAGTACCTAAAATAGGTCTTTTAATCTATATCTCTATTATACTATTTTAACCTAGAGAAGTATATTAGATTAGAAACTAATATATTAAACTAAGGAATAGAAGGAGTACTATCTTAACTAGATAATAAAAGATAATAATATCTAGTTACTTTCTAGTTAAAGAAGTTTTTAGGATCTAAACTTAACTATATAATACTAGATTAAGAGCTATTTGCTATTATTTATTCTTTCTAATATTAGAGATACTATCTAGATAGTAGTAAGTATCTTATTAAAGTATTATTAGACTATACTAATTTATATATATTTATAATATAGCAAAAGCTTAATAGCTAGTAGATATATTAGTATATATTCTTTATATCTTTTAACTTTATTATAAAGTATAGGCCTAGAAAGATAAATCCTATAGATAGACTTTCTAGAATTCTAAACTCTAAGTAAGTAATTGTAAGATAGGAATTAATAACCCTAATTTAGAATCGAATTGTAGGTAATAAACTCTTATATTCTAGAAAGACTAGAGAGGAAGAAGTCTTAATAATCTAAAGTATTATAAAGATAAAAAATCTAGATATAGATTATAAGTATAATTTAGAAGAATATAACTCGAAATTCTAATTTAAATTAGATCTAGAGACTATATAGAGAGATCCTAGATCTAGTATAACTACTAAAATAGTAGTAAAATATACTAGTATAGAAATAAATAATTAGTCTAAATAATAAGAATTATATAAAGAACTAGATATTCTATTTAATATTATAGATACTATAATAGTAGTAATCTAGTCTATTAGTATAGATACTATAGATATTCTCGAATAAATAAAAAAACTCTAATTAGATAACCTAGAGATAATCTATTAAAAAAAGGATATTTTAATCTTAAAATCTAGTAATAAAGGCTAGTTAGTTAATATCTTAGGATTACTATAATACTAAAAATATCTATATATACTAAAGAAAGAAGGCCTCTATACTAAACTAATATAAATATATTATAATAATCCTACTATAAGTCATTTTGATAGAGTAAGAACTAAAGATCTACTTTAATAAGAATACTACTAGATAAATATATAAGTAGATATATAGAGATATATTAAATCTTATATAATATACTAAACTATATAGATACTAAGATACTATCTTTTTAGTAAGCTCGAGTTATTACTAATTCTATCCTAGTCTTTTACTAAATTATTAATAGACTTTATTATAGGATTATCTTAATCAATCTAGAAAGAAAAGATTATAGATATTATTTTAGTAATTATAGACTATTTCTTAAAATAGTGTCTCTTCTTCCTAGTTTTAATAATAATAGATACTTTAGAATTAGCTAAACTCTTTTATTATAATATTAAACTAAGATTTAGACTACTAAATAGTATTATATCTAACTAGAGATTAGTTTTTATAAGTAGATTCTAGTTAAAACTATATTATATATCTATAATAAGACTATAATACTTAATAGTATTTTACTCTTAAACTAATAGTTAAATAGAAAGGATAAACTAGATACTTAAATACTATCTTTAGTATTTTATTAATAAGTATTAGAAATTATAGCTTATACTTCTTTATATTACTAAATTTATATATAATAATATAATAAATATAATAATTAGAATATTTCTATTTTAGATATTACTAGGCTTTAATCCTAATTTCTAAATATATACTAAGAATAATAATATAGAAAGAGAGATACTAGTAATAGTATTATAAATTAAGAAACTTATAGAATTCTATAAAAAGTTATAGGAAATATAGCAAAAAGTAACTAAAATATAAGTAACTTACTATAATAAGTATTATATAGAGATATTATTTAAGAAAAATAATCTTATAATTCTATTAATAAAGAACCTATAGCTAAAAAAAGATATAATAAAGAAGCTATTACTATATTAGATTAGATCTTTTAGAATCCTAGAATATATAAGAAAATAAGTATATTACCTCCTACTTCCTAGCTAATATATAGCAATTTATAATATATTCCTAATCTTCTTATTATAACTATAGTATTAGTATAAGAGAGAACTAGAGTAATTACTCCTATCTAAGTTAGTAGATAATAATAAATAAGAAGTTAAAAAGATAAAGAATAACTAGCAATTTAAAGATAAATTATACTATTTAGTAAAATAGAAAGACTAGCTATTAGAATATAACTAATAAGTATCTAAAAGTATAATAGTAAATATACTAAGGATTATAATAAAATATAAAAAAACCTAGAAAAAGTTAGATTAATTAAGGACTACTAAATATATACTAGAATAGCTAAGAAATACTATAGTTATATCTAAAAAAACTATACTATCTTATTATAGATAGCCTAAGAAAGTAAAGAAAAAGGAAGAATATAAAAAGAGCCTTAAAAAGTATATAAAATAAGACTAAATATAGCCTATTATAGTCTAAGAGCTAAAAGGAATTTACTAATATAGTAGATAAAGAAGGTAGTATTAATAGAGAAAATTTCCTTATTAGTCTTAGCTAAGATAACTAACTCCTTTATATCCTACTTAAAGATAATAATACTAGTATACTAACTCTAAGTACTCTCTTTTATAATATATAGATACTAGATAGAGAGGATCTTTCTTACTAGCTTCTCTTATTTAAAGACCGAACTAACTATAGAAATAGAATACTCTAGTAACTAGATATAATTAGATATTTACTAGGAATAAGTATCTTAGGTTTCCTAAAAATTCTAAAAAGGTTAGTAATAAAATACTAATAAAAAGAACCTAAACTAAGAAAGAAACTAATCTAGATTATATTTACCTTAATAAGTAAATAAGTATAATAGTAGGCTTTTATAAGACTATTAAAACTTATAATTAGATACTATAATATTATTATAATAGCTATAATAAGAAAATAGCTTAGGTAGAAAATAGTTAAATTATTATTAGGATTAATACTAAACCTATTATTAGAATTAGACTAGAATTATTTAGCTTAACTTAAAATAGATAAAAGTTTAAAACAATTTCTCTTAAGACCTTTAGAGATCTAAGAAATATATAAGATTAGTCTGAATTATACTAGAGATTAGACTGAAATAGTACTAAGAATATACTAGTTTATATATCTTATATAAATAATTATAATAAAGACAATTTTTACTATTATAAATAGTAATATAATACTTTACTATAAAGAGATAGAATATAGTTATACTTTCTTTATCCTATTCTTTTATTAATATATAGAGATATATTATATACTATATATATTTTTATAGGATAGATATATATAACTTATTAGAAGAAGATTTAGAAGATATAATAAATACTAAAATAGTTATAAAATATAAATAAAAGGATACTAAGATAATAATATCTTAAAATAAAATTAGTATTTAAGAGATATATAAAATAGAAGTAATAAAGAAAGGAAGAAAAGAGAGTAAAATAGGAATAAAGTAATAAAGTTATAAAAGAAAAATAGTAATAGAAAGAAAAGTAAATAAATCTAGATTATCTATAATAATATAACTAACTCTTATAAGATAGAAAGTTATAACTAGATATATAATTAAAATAAAACTTATATTTACTATTTCTATCTAAATATTAAAATAGAAAGGAACTATTATTAATTTGCTCTTTCCTTACTTATAACTTATATAAGAGAACTAGGAAAGAGTCCTTAAAATCCTATATATATCTAGAAATAGGACTACCTACTATAAGATTATAGACTATAATATAAGTATCCTAAATCTAGAGTAAGAGATTATACTTTATCTAAGTCTATAGAATATATCCCTTATCTTCTTATTAAAGATACTATCCTAATTCGGTATTATATTAATATTACTCTACTTATATTGTAAAGAGTAGTAGTTATAAAAGGGGGTTTAGGTATATTATATACTAACCCTCTATATACTACTAATATGTAATAGGGATAGTCTATTAAGTATTAGTAAACTAGAGACAAATTGAAAGTAAAATCCTATTACTTATCTTACTTTTATCCCTTTTCTTCTAGTTCCTACTAAAGTTATATAAAGATATATAAGCTATATATATAGCTAAGAAGTCTGTGAGCATAATAGTATTATATAATAATGCATTATTATACATAATGGTATTATATAATAATGCATATAATAATGCATATAAGGTATATATTATGGAGTGAGAAGAACTGCATATATTTTACCGGTACTACCTAGGAAATCCCTGGATATGCAATATACGGTAAACTATATTACGACTCACTCCTTGGCATATAAGATGAAGTCATATAATACATCATATATATGATCATCTGCCAATATACTGAAGTCATATATGACAAATGCACATCGTATATGACAAATGCACTGTTCTGTACTATTCTGTACTATTCTACGCTGTTTTATACTACTGCCATAACTAGCTATATAAGGAACGAAGAATTCCTTCCATTAGCTAGTATAACAACAAGAACAACAATCAATCTGTTTACTACCTTCTATCTACTGCCTACTTGCCTATTTAGGATAAGTATCACCTCCCTATATATTATATAATACAATTATATAATCTATAGGATTACCTAATCTTACTTCCCCACCAAATATTATAACCTATTACTAGGCTATAATATATTATCTGCTAAAGAGCTCACAAAGTCCTTTAAAAGTTTAAAGATACCTTTATTTACTACCTTTAAATAATTAGTATCTTAGGTATAATATCTATTATTATTAGAATAAGTCTAGATAGTCTAGTTAAGAATCGATACTAAATTGTAAGTATCTCCCTATATTCTCTTAGTAATATACTCACAGTATATATACTATTAAATATACTACTAGTATTTCTTTAAATTTATAATACTAAGGAAATACTAGATTAAGAAGGACTTACTAGTATCTAATATATTCTAGTTTTTAATACTAGTATATAGGCAATATATATACTATATATATCTTAACTAGATTAGGTTTATATAAGGAGTAGGTATAATAAGAGAACTATAGAATCGATTGATTTCTGAAATCGAGAGGTATATATAGGGCCTATTTAGGCTCTTCTATATAAAGACTTACTATAATAGTCTAAAAGTCTTTTATACTATTCTAAATATATTTCCTTTGTTATAAATTATTAGCGATTACTCCCTAATATCCTATTATTCTAAAATATCTAATTTAGAAACACTCTATATTTCGGATAGAGATATCCTCTTAAGGAGAGAGGGGATAATTGTAAAGGATAAAGGTCCTTTATAATATATACTATATATAGAATGGGGGACTAGCCGAGTTATATATATAATATAGCCGAAGCGTATGTGTTCTGTTATATAATCGGGCCGAGTCCTTAGCACTCTGTTTTCCTATAATCCCAGGGCCCCCGGCTCCCCCTTACTTCTAGCAAGAATTAGTCTTAGCACACGAGAGACAATACATTTGACATCTCCCACCACCATTGTATCTTACCCGGTTGACAGGCCTTACACCTATAGACTGTATACTCTTACAACAAGAGACAATACATTTGATATCTCCTACCACCATTGTATCTTACCTGGTTGATAGGCCTTACACCTATAGACTATATACTCTTATAAAAAGTTATTCTATAGCTAGAGATACTAGAGAACTTAGTTAGTAACTAAAAGAGTCTATTTACTAGTACTTTTTAAACTAGCTTCTATTATTATCTTATAATTTAAAGATAATTATTTATTATATATTATCCTTAGATAGATAGATAAATAAAGAGATAAAACTAATCAATTAAGTATTATTTATATAACTATATTAGTTAGTATTAAGATAACTAAATAAGATAGATTCTTCTTATATAATTTATATATAATATAACTATATACTTAGTATTAAAGATATCTCTAAGTAAAGTACTAATAGATATAAAGCTAGAGCTATACTTAAATATTAAAGATAGAGATAAAGATATCTATCTAGATATAAAATTAAGGATTATTAAGCTTATAGAAATATATAAGAAGCTTTTAAAAAAGTTATAATAAACTAAAGAGATTATAAAAAAAGCTATAGATAAGAACTATATAGAAAAGTCTTTTTATATAACTAACTAGATACTACTTTAAAATATCTATATTAATTTAGGATAATCCTATAAGAAGTTAGAAAATTGTTATAAAAGACCCTTCTAAATTATATAGAAGATAGACTAATAAATATACTAGTTACTATTAATATCTTTATACTAATAGATTTATATAATATAATATATCTCTATACTTAAATCTTATAAAGATAATCTAATTTATACTAAATATCCGGACTTATTTAAGATTAATAGAGAGTTTAAATTTAAAATAGACTAGATCTTAAAGACTAGGAAGAAGGATAGAGATTTATAATATCTAGTCTATTAGTAAGACTATAAAGATAGTAAGAATATCTAGAAACTAAAGAATACTCTTAAGAAAATAATTATATTAGATATATTTAAAAAAAAGAATAGGATAGATATATAACTATCTATAAAGAAGACTTAGAAAATCTTATAATAGATATCTTAATATAATTTATAAAAGAAATATAATATTTTATAAATTCTATAAATATCTTTTATCTATCTCTTAATACTTAGGAGAAATAGATATATAAAAGTATAAATCTCTAGCTAGAGAAATTTATATTAACTAGACTATAATATATTTATTAATTTAAGAATATTATATTATAAAAGCTAGAGCTATAATATCTTAGTAGATAAAATAGATACTATCTTTAAGTTTAATAAGAAGTATAAATTCTTAGATAGACTAATAATAGATAGATAGTCTTAGATAGAGAGAAAGAAGAATAAAGATAAAGTTTATTATAAAGAAACTCCTAAAGGATTATAAAGATTATAAAGTTAATAAAGACTTAAATATATAGATTATATAGTATATTAGAAAATATAAAACTATCTAGTATAAAGATATTTAAAACTATATAAAATCTAGCCTAAATACTTCTCTAAAGATCTAATATAGATCCTATTATTCTAGCTATAAATCTCTAAACTTATATTAATAATTTACTAACTAGTATAGATAATAGAGATAATAGAGATAAAGAAGATAAAGAAGGTAAAGAAGAAGTATAAATTATAATATTTAGGATATTACTAATATTAATATTATAACTAAGAGTATTATAAGTACTCTTAAATACTATTAGAGTAGTATACTAAATAGCTATAATTAGAGTAAGAATAATAGTATTTACTTTATTATTAAGCTAAAGATTAACCTATATAATATTAGAAAGTACTAGTAAAGATAGAGAAAGGACTTACTATTATATAAGCCTAATACTAAGTATAATAATATTAATACTTATAACCTATTATAGAGTTATAATAGATACTAGTTAGGATATTAGTAATTAAATTAATATACTATATATATTATATCTTAGTAGAAGTAATAGATATAGCTATAAAAGCCTAGTTAATAATACTATTATTAAAGGATATTATAAAGAAGAGAGTATAAGATTATACTCTATAAAGAAAGAGGATATATAGTCTTTAAAAAAACCTTAAGGATCTTATATAGATAAATAAAGAACTAATAATATTGTAGAACTTAGCGAGAGAGTATCAAAGGACTCGGTAGAAGAGTATTAAAGGACTTAGTTAAAGCTATCAAAGAAAGCAAAAAGTATAATAATATAAAGATATAATAAAGAAGAAGATAAAGCCAAGAGTATATTAAGGGCGATATATATAAAGGAGGGAGGTAATATTATAACCTACTCTTATAGTAAGGGTTGTAGTACTTAAAGTGGATCTATAGAGATATATATAGATAGTAGTTATATGACCTCGCTTAGCCCGCACTACGCAGTACTATATTAGTGGAACTCGGAGCATGATAGAAGGCTTAGAGTTCAGTTTGAATACATGCAGTACTAGTGCCATTGGCCTTCGCAGTAGTATTGTATAGTATTAAATGACCCCTGTCACTCTGATCATATAAATTGAAGCCCTGCATAGTGGGGCTTCACACGGAGGCGGACAATGTTACTTTTTTTCTCAGCTTCAAAGCCAAGTGCTTTGAACTGACATGGTTTACTTAATGTATATTAATTCTCTTGCGACTGATTGTCCGGTCGAATGGACATCCGCTTGCACTTCAAGAATATGAGTTGAGTTTTCAGAGAGTGCAAGAGAGTGATCGTTCCAGGTTACCAATTCATATGACCCACTTTATACCTGCAGCCAAATGTCAAAGGAAGGGCGTCGGCAAGATCAGGCTCCGATAACACCGACCTTTTCTAGCTTATGTTCCCCCAATATAAATTGTTGGTTTATCCTACTACGTTTACCTATTTCCGGATTTTCTCTCCAAGACTTTATTGGGAAGTGTTGTGAAAATGGGCCATGCTTCAGAACAATTGAAGAAACCTTGGATTGAGACACCTTTGCTCGAGTCAGCAACACTCTCAAAAGCTGCCGGATGGTAAGATTTGGCTTTTATTTTCACCTAAACGGCCCGGGCGCTGAAGAGTAAATATAGTAGGATTTTCCTCAAGCTAGAGTTGCTCCAACCTTCTGGCTCGTTCAAATCACGGTGAGTGTGGCATTCTATATTCCAGTGTGTCAAAAGAGGTCTAACACAGAATCAATACTGGTTTAGAGGCATTGGAAACTTGATCCTTACATCTCTTTCCGATCCATCAAACAATGGGAAAACCCTACATTTTTTCAGCTCCTCGGCAGGCAATGCAGGGCTCGCAGCAGTTATAGCCGCTCGGGATCTCGGTTGTTCTTGTACTGTTGTTGTTCCCCTTAGCGCGAAGCCTATGATGATCAAAAAGATCCGCGCTGCAGGGGCTTCCAATGTTATCCGCCATGGCGCCAGTTGGTTCGAAGCTGATGCATATATGCGGGAAACTTTCATCGAAAATCAAAACCAGGACAGCAAATCAGACCTCTTGACTAGGAACATTTATGTCCCACCATTCGACCACCACGATATCTGGCAAGGTGCGGGGACTCTGGTTGATGAAATGATTAAACAATTACCTCCAAGGGACAACATGGACGGTAAACCCGATACCTATCATCCCTTTCCCGCAGATGCAATCGTTTGCAGCGTTGGTGGTGGTGGGCTTTTGAGCGGGATTATCGACGGCCTTGAGAGGCATTTGCCAGCATATCAACCGACAACACTTCCAAAGAAAATTCGAATTCTTGCCGTTGAAACAGCTGGGGCGGACTCGCTGGCGCATTCGCTACGCATGGGTTCTTTGCAGCCTATACCTGCAGTTACATCGCAGGCAATCACCCTAGGGGCACTCTGCGTGGCACAGCAGACGCTGAAAAATGTGCAATCCCCTCCGCCCGGTGTCAAAGTCACTAGTATTGTGGGTACCGATGCCGATGCGGCGATGGGAGTTGTGCGTTTATGCGATGAGCTGCGGTTGGAGGTAGAGTTGGCTTGCGGAATAAGTGTTCAAGTTGGGTTAGATAGGCTAAGGGAAGTCATGACAGACCTCACACCGGATAGTCGAGTTGTAATCATTGTTTGTGGAGGAAATGATGTTACTCCCGAAATGATTACGGATTACCGCCAGAAGCTGAAGAATGGTTGGCAATGAAAGACTTAAATTGAAGTTTGTGAAGGCTCATGTTGGAACTGGTTGGTGGAAGTCATGGCTTCTGTCTACTTGCACAACACTAGGGTTAGACTTGGATGAGCCACCCGTGGGGCATACCGGTCGAAATTAAAGCACCGATCAAACTTGGACATTTCAACCGAATGTTTGCACTTCAGAAGATAAGATCGAAGCTTCAACATACCCTTTCAAGAACCCCGCGGTGAAAATCTATAACAATAACATCTCATGTGATCGTGAACTATTTCCAATGATATCCCAAACACCAATCGGCATTCCAACCAAACTCCTTAAACCAAAAGGATAAGCAGGCCAACCACTCATATAGTAATAGAGGGTCGGTACTTACCTGAAGCTGGTAACAAAATAGCAAGTTCCAACTCACTGCCCGAAGTCTTCCGTCTTGCATAATTGCCCGATGCATACAGGCGTCAGACTGATAAATCTGTCAGTCAAGTTAATCCCAAATCTCTGGTTATCGAACCAAAACGTGGTAGGACCGTGTGTTTCGAGGCTACTCTGTCGCCTTGGCTCGGTATCGAAGCTGGCATCTCTCACACCGAGGATATGACCATTCAGTCAAGTAGTTGTTATAAATACATGTACGGGATCACACCAACCATTGCCGCCATGATCCAGGAAACGTGTCGACTGGGTGAATTTGTGGCTCAGTTCGAGAGACAACAACAACCTATCCCAGACGATCTTCTTCAGGCCTGTGAAGACTTAGGTGATACCCTGCTATCCTGGAGCCTGGCAAATAAGAGAATATCGTCAATTGTGACAAGTGATGACTTGATGATGACTCTGTTCAACCATCAAGCAAGAACTTGGCAGTATGCGGCATTGATTTACTATTACCGACGTATCCAACGTTACAAGCCCATAGATGTCAGAAAGGAAGTTCAGTATATCATCGACCACCTGGATGCTGCCGAGGATGTCAAGTCCAGGCAATTGGATATAGTGCAGCGAATCTAGGAGAAGGTAGACGCCAACCGCAACGCGCTCGGTCCACCCTTTTGGACGGACATTTTTGGCTCTATGGGAATTCATGTGTTACCTCTATAATCCCCAATTGCCAGTACTCACCAACACTACTGCAATATAAGTGTGTCTCGTAAGATCTGAAACAGAACCAATGTACATTTCCCCCCAAGGTCATTGAAGAATGGAGTCTCAAAGTCTCTTTTCTTTGAGTTAAGTGTGGATCCAATAGACTGTCCAATAAGATTAAGCCTTGTCACCCCACTCGACTGCAAATCCTCACCACATGTATCCACCTTGATCTTCGTACATTCATCCACTCATTTCACCTTATCCTAATCGGGTAAAAATTTCGAGCAGGCTGGAAATCGGGTCCTTGTGTACACATAATCACACTCTATTGGCTATTTAGTCACTCCCCGAGGAGCATTGAGGGGCACTTGTCTATGGACATTGATGGATATAACTAGGACACACCCGTAGGTGTTCAAGATTCACGTCCAATTTGCACATTTGACCAAATTGTCGCAATTGATCCACATATCTATGCAAAGTGTCGGTCTTGGCAGGTCTCCGATTGAAATTCATGGGACTAAATTAGTGCCATAAGAGTCATGATGAGGTGAGAAGTGCTCGCAGCTCGCATGAGACATGCATTGTCTAAGTCTGGCCCCCGGGAAGCCGGGTGAAGTTATTTGTAAACCATCTTTGTCAACCAAAGCTGCCCAGGTGAGTACATAATCTGACGCGGTTATCCATTGGTTCTATCACTTTCTACCCTTTGCATTTCCCCTGCACCCATTAATTTAAAGCACGCGACCAGGTTAAACGCCTGGCCCCTGACAATTTCCTTCCTCTGGAGACATTTCAGATTCAGAATCGTCCGTGATTTTGCCGGGCTTTTTGTCTCGCCTACGCTGTTCCCGTCTGCCATATAAAACGCTTGGTGGTCCGCATTCCAATTCCCTCTTTGCCTTACTTCCGAGCGAACTTGCAAGCATCGTTGCGATGGGAGTGACTTCAATTATCAGCCGTGACTCCGACACACTTGCCTGGACCCGACCTTCACAGCCCAAAATCGACATCCAGCTAGTCGGCCAGCAACCTCGCATCGTCAACTCATATACCACCGCCGACCAAATCAATGGAACCGCCATCATCACCGTTGAACATGAAACGCCTTTCGACGAGATTGAAATCGTGCTGGAAGGTAAGTTTGCTCTGGAATTTATTCGTGTCAGGACGGGAACCCTCGGTTGACTCCAATAATAACACAGGCTCGTCACACACGACCATTGATCACGTTCCATGTGGCCGCATAGGGTCAGAGCAGATTTTTCTCGAACTCCACCAACCAATCGAGGAGACTGAGTATCTGATCCCAGGGGCTCTCGAGCCTGCTCGCCCATACTCGTTTCCTTTCAGATTCGTTGTGCCAGATCGTTTGCTGCCACATGCCTGCACGCACCCACGGACAAACCCCCATGTTCACCGTGCACACACTATGCTTCCGCCGACTTTGGGTGACCCTATGCTATCCAGTGATGGGAAAACCCTCCTAGATGATATGGCTCCCGATATGAGCCGAGTTTCGTACATTATTCGCGTTGCTGTACTCAGGAAGTCCTCAACGGATCACCGCCAGCTCGAATCTTTGGCAAACCATGCCAGAAAGGTCCGCATCATTCCAACTGTGGAAGAAGAACCCCCTATCATTGTTCTCAATGATCCCTACTACTGCACGAGCAAGGAACAGAGTGGACGACGTGGAGTCCTGCGAACGAAACTGGGCCGGCTGCTCGCTTCCTCGTCGCAACCTAAGCCAATCCGCTTACTCCCTCCAAGTTATCCTGGCGATAAGGTGAGCACTGTGGCGACAGTACAGCTCCGATTCGACCCAGTGGGTAACGAGCAGCCCCCTCAACTTGGATCGATGACCAGCAAGCTTAAGGCGAGCACTTTCTATAGCGCAGCTCCTTGGGCGGATTTCCCTTGCCAGTCCGGTACGATATCATCCGGGCAAGGCGGCCAGGGCGTATTCACTGAGTCTATTCCGCTGTTGACGATGTGTGTCTCCTCAGCCGAATGGCAGAAGCACTCGGCATCATCTGACTCTGACCACCGCAAGTCAATACATCTGGTCACTTCCGAAGACTCAGACGACCCGTCTGTATCATTCTTTAAGGACAACTATTATACCACCTCGGTCATCATCCCTATCGCCATCCCTAGCTCTAAGACATTCGTGCCAACCTTCCACTCCTGCCTGGTATCCCGCACCTACTCGCTAGACCTCTCGTTGACCTATCACACTCCCGGCATGAACATCCTGACACCGACTATTTCCCTCTGCGTCCCAATCCAGATCACTACCTAGCTCAAGTACACTGAGCCTGCCAATTCCGAGTTGGGAATTGTTATGAAACAAGAAGAAGAGAAGCAGTTCTTATGGGCGTGGTGTGTGTTAAATATATATTGTTATATTACATATTTAGAAGTTAACCTTCAAATAAAGGCATCGTGCACAAGCTTCACAAAAAACAATAAGCGGGAGTGATGATAATATGGATGTTGCCCACCTTTTTGTGACTTTGATATCCAATGTAAGGTGACACGTCCCTGTTACACAGTGCGTTCTTCTTGATTCCCGAGGTCCTTTCTTAATTGCTTATCTTTACCTGATATGTCGAACTTACGAAGAAATATCCTACAAGTATTCTCATAATAAACAAGCTTTTTGCTGGGAATTCCACGAAGCCTATTGTCACCAGGCATTAGAGATTGATCCAACCTCCAAGGTTGTCTTGGACGATTTCTCAATCCTATTAGTCCGGGTACACGAGTCTCACCAATCAACCTCTAGTACACCCTTGCACTACCCTCGGCAACGTCAAACTCACCCCCGGATCCAATACGGGAATATGCAGAGCGGAATGCAACAGACAGGGATCGCCAGGGGCACGCATACCAGGCAGGTGCGGGATGAAGGGGGTAACTAAATACCAGATCTAAATACTAGATCTCCCCGACGCGCTCGATCATTTTTATCCAACCTAGATCATGCCGCCATATTTGTTACTATCGCTATTTTTAAGTCGAGTCCTAGTTAATGCTGCAGATAGCTCTCCAGTGGAAGATTACGATGTCCTACAATACATCGATCCCTTGATCGGCAGTGCCAACGGAGGTAAGTTCGAACAACCAAATAAGTCCAACTACATGCCAACAGCCAATTTTCCCCAGGCAATGTGTTTCCAGGCGCCTCATTGCCATATGGCATGGCGAAGGCCGTCGCCGACACAGACTCAGAATCCAACCAAGGAGGCTTCGCATACGAGGGCGGCAGTGTCACCGGATTCTCCAGCATGCACGACTCCGGCACTGGGGGCAATCCTTCGTTAGGAAATTTCCCTCTCTTTCCCTATGCAAAATGCGCCGACGACGATGTGAATGGCTGTGTCTATCCGAAGAACCAACGAAAGACGAAGTATAAGCCTGACTCGGTCCAGGCGCACCCAGGATACTTTGCTATAGAGCTGGCATCGGGCGTTCGGGTTGATATGACAACTGCGCACCACACTTCCCTGTTTCGCTTCCAGTTCCCACACGATACAAGCACCAGTCCCCTGATCTTGCTGGATCTCACCGATCTGTCAAACTCCCGTCAGGACAATGCGACCATCTCGGTGAACAACACGACGGGTCGAATGACCGGTCATGCGCGGTTCGCTCCTAGCTTTGGATCGGGAACATATGTCTTGCATTTCTGTGCAGACTTCAAAAGCTCTGCAGCCCAGCGAGATAGCGGTATCTTTGTCAATTCCCGTGCTAGTGCTGGTGTTCATGATTTGAAAATATCACGCAGTATCAATGGATACCCGCTTCCGGTGAGTCGGAGGGTTTCTTCTTGCCATACAGAGAGCGCTGACCGTAATTTCGTAGGGTGGTGGGTTTGTCCGCTTCAAGTCTGCCCCGGACAATACAGTCCTCGCTCGAGTTGGCGTTAGCTTCATCAGCACAGAGCAAGCTTGCGCTCATGCTGAGTCTGAGATTCCACACTTCGACTTTAACGCAACTCACCAGTCAGCAGTCGAGCAATGGACCGAAAAGATGCGTCCGATCCGTGTATCACGAACAAACATTGATGCATCCGTTCTATCCAATTTCTACAGTGGAATCTATCGGACTATGATCAACCCTCAGAACTACACAGGCGAGAACCCACTCTGGCAGAGCAGTGAGCCTTACTTTGATTCATTCTATTGTCTTTGGGATTCGTTCCGTTCTCAAATTCCGTTCCTCACTATCTTCGATCCTTCCTCGGTAATGGAGATGGTGCGCTCACTCATCGATACTCAGCGCCATCTAGGCTGGCTGCCGGACTGCCGCATGTCACTGTGCAAAGGACACACACAAGGCGGCTCTAACGCTGACAACGTTCTGGCAGATGTCTACCTAAAAGGCCTCAGAGATGGCATTGATTGGGATGCCGGGTACGCAGCTGTACAAAAAGATGCCGAGGAGGAGCCATACGACTGGTCTAGCGAAGGCCGAGGTGGTCTACTCAGCTGGAAGGACCTACACTATATACCCGTGGAAGACTTCGATTACGAGGGGTTCGGCACAATGACGCGCAGCATTTCACGCACCCTCGAGTATTCATACAACGACTTCGCTATCGCGCAAATGGCTCGCGGCTTAAACAAGACGGCCGATGCAAAGCGATACGAGACAAGATCACGATACTGGCAAAACGTATTCAAGAAGGACCAGGCCTCTCTCTGGCAAGGAAAGGACACTGGCTTCACCGGTTTCTTTCAGCCAAAGTATCTGAACGGAACATGGGGGGTCCAAGATCCCCTCGCATGTTCGAACATCGACCAGAGTGGACACGCCTGCTCACTACAAAACACTGCAGGCGAAACCTTTGAATCCAGCATCTGGGAGTATCAATTGTAAGTCCTCGGCTCTCTTTTGTCATTCCCAACCCCAGCACCCCAGCCCCCTTCTAACCATCCCATAGCTTCGTCCCCCACGACATGCAAACCCTAATATCCCTCCTCGGCGGCCCCACCAACTTTGTCACCCGCCTCGACTACCTGCATGACCAAAACATAACCTACATCGGCAACGAGCCCGCCTTCCTAACAGTCTTCCAATACCACTATGCCGGGCGACCGGCAAAGTCCACAACCCGCGTGCGCAGCTATATCCCCGACTACTTCTCGCCCACGCCAGCCGGACTACCGGGCAACGATGACTCGGGCGCAATGGGCTCGTTCGTCGCAATGGCCATGATGGGTTTATTCCCCAACCCAGGACAGAGCGTGTACCTACTCACAGTGCCGTTCTTCGAGTCCGTTAGTATTGTTTCCCCGCTGACGGGGAAAACGGCAACGGTGAAGACGGTTAATTGGGCTCAGTATAACACGGCTAATGCTACTGGTGGTGCTGCTGGTGGTAATGGGTTTATTCAGTCAGCTACCCTGGACGGGAAGCCTTACACCAAGAATTGGATTGGGCACGATTTCTTCACAGAGGGACGGGAGTTGGTTCTTGTTCTTGGAAAGGAGGAGAGTGAGTGGGGGACTAAATCGGAGGATTTGCCGCCTTCTTTGGCGCCGGAGGCTGGGGTCCGTAGTGATGATTGGGCTGTGAGGGACTCTAGGTGGGCGAGTGTTGTTGAGGGTGGGCAGTTAGATGATTTTGATGGTCTTGGATCGAAGCGTGCTTTGCCTCCTGATCATCGTGTGGATACAGGAAGCTTGGCAGGTTGATTTGGGGCTGTGCTGCTTGTAACCCCGAGGGTACCTGCTTCCTCAGCCTCCACATTTGGTAGGTGGTTTATCCTTATATCATTTATTTGTGTTGAATACATAATTCTTTCCAACTCGGAATTTGAAGTAGATTTTGTATCAGTGTGTCGATAATGTGTGTGTCTGCACGAGCGCCAAGCATACGACATTTTGCTGGTCCATTTTTAGTTTTTTCCCGTGAACTTATAAAGCAGCATTCGCTGTGTGTGCATATTTCCAAATGTGATCTCTCATAACATTCATCGGAGGAATGATGATAGTTGGGTGATCTGATGAGACAGTCATCAAGTCATAGTGTCACGGTCGATCCCTAAGCCTCTAGGCATGCAGACTGCAGCCTCTTACGGGCCAAAAAGGCTCAATAGGAACTGAAACATTCCGGTGCATTGGTCACCGCAAGGTTAATCACTTCCGATGTATTAAATGAGGCGGATAGTTACCTGCGCAGACTTCCCGAAATAGACCAATGTACCATGCCCGGGCCATAGAGTTAGGGCTAACGCCTCTGGTTATTGAAGGTCTGCTTTAGCCTTATTGTCTCTATGGTAAGAAACAGCGCTAGTCATTGTTTAGCTCCCGCACGTTTACAGGCAAGGCTGGCAAGGCTGTCAACGAGGCGCGGGCCCATGCAGAGCTCGTATACAAAGGCACTAGTAGCCCTAGCGTTCTCAGGATTGGGAGCTAGCGTTCAATACCAACAAATAGGAACTAAGGCAACTTGAACTACTATTGGCAGGATCAATTCTTTAAAAAAAAGGGTTGGAGGGGCCAAAAAGAAAAAAACTCCCAACGGAGTTATTTCTTCCTTCGCCGAACGTTTTCTCGTCCCCTTTTGCGACAGAGTCGAGGCCGACCATGTCGACTACCGCTCCGAATATCTTCATCGGCGTCTGGCAAAACCACAACGAGGAAACATGGCCAACATGGACGCTCACCCTTAGAAAACGCGACGGCGGTATTCTCTCCGCCGCCCTTGTTCTCTTTGTCGGCTTTGCAGCAACGCAGGCATGGAACATTGTCAAATTGATCCTCCACCAGGTACTCTTGCGTTCCAGGCGAGATGGACTTGACCAGCAACTGCAGGCGATGCTCCGCAACAGCAGTACCCATGCTGAAGCAGCCTGGTTTTCTATTCGGATTCCCCTTGGTTGGAGACGACAGCGGGGGTTGACCCATGGCCTGGCGAGGTCTTCCCCCATACTTATCGTCTCGCTTGTTCTTGTTGTCTCGTGGGCGGCGGCGCAGATCTTGTTGTCAAGAATTTGGACTGCTGCGGGCGATGAGTTCTTGATCAATAGCGAGATGTGCTGCTGGGTCAACACTACGGATATTTATAGTATGCCTAACCTTCAAACTTTTTCGATTTATTATAAACAAAGGATCGAGTCAGCCTCGGTCTATGTTGATCTCTGCTATGAAGCAGCTTCAGGCCAGACTATGCAGAACCCCTTCTGCCAGGGCCTGCCCCGTGCGGCCATCAACTGGACAATGAGCGATGTCCCTTGTCCCTTTGCCGACCCCAGCCTCTGTATCAGCACAAACTCAACGCCGGTGATGCTCGATACGGGCTATCTCAGTTCAAACGTTCATTTTGGCATCCACACGAAACAAGAAGACAGCATCCTGTACCGCAGGGTGGCCAACTGCTCTCCAGTCACCACCGCGTATCAAGTTTCGCCCGAGAGGGGTGTGATCGACAACTACTATGGGCCAAATGGGACCCCAGACCCATCTGACGGCAAGCCAGACGGGTTCACGTTCACATATGTTGACCGGGATAGAACCTTCGAAGACGTGATGTTGGCGGCCTACAATCTGGTGTGAGTCACACCATTCCAAATGAAATATTGCGCCTTGCACTAAACATGAGCAGCCCAGTGTCTAGTAGTATATGGCAACACAACGCAACTTTCACCGACCGACAGGATGTCCAACCCAGTCTAATGTTCATCACGAACCCTAATCTATACACGGAACCAAATTATGACCCCATTTTTGGCACGGGAGTGGGCATTAATACTACGGGATTTGGAATGTTGTATAATGGGTCTAACACCATATCCGTTCTCGGATGCCTCGAGCAATACGAAATCTGCAATCCTGCTGGCCCCGGAGACCCCGTCTGCGTGCTGTACAAGGCCTCCTCACACCTCGACTACGATCCCTCCGCCATCGTCAAGCCTCTACGCTTCTCTGAGAAGCAATTGGCAACATTCATACGGTTGGACACCATCCAGATCGGGACCAACCTGGCGGCCGCTGCTACTGGCAGCTTGTTCCTGGCATCTCGGACCCTATTTCGCGGGTTGCAGTGGGCAGCGCTTCCGAGCACACAGTGGCGCCTAGAGCTCTCTAGGTGGTTCTCCGAGGGGCTGGCCCTGATGCAGCAGGGCGTTGTGGATTCCACAACTATGCCGGAAAATAATGGCCTATATTTCCCCGAGATATCCGGCACCGCAGCTAGTTGCAAGCACCAGATCGTCCGGAACGTTACCGGCCTCCAAAACTTCAATATGCTGGCTATCGTTATCGTCTTGGTGGTGGGCAGCATCATAATTGTGCTTGGGCTGACCATAGACACCATTGTCGGGTACGTTCAACGGCACTTTCCTGGGGCTTCGGAAGGGTGGGTGCATTGGACTCTGGACGGGGTATTCCAGCTGCAGCGCCTGGCGTACCGCGGAGCTGGCGTCCGATCGTGGCACGATGAAGATACATACATCCCAATTGTAGATGGCAGGGCTCTTCCGGGTGTTGATCCGCAGACCATGGCGTTTGCAGAGTGTGGCAGCGAGGAGGAGCTGAGATTAATGCATCACCAAGACGCCAAAAAGACTGTGGAAGGAAATAGGCCGTGATATCTATTTCCTGTCCTGTTATCCCCAGTTCTATACCTACATATTTCTACACGTGAGTGGAAAATAATAGCCAAGGTACATATTTTGCGAGCAGAGCTAGCATACAATCAAAATATGAAATCAGAAAAATCTTTTGATATGATGAATATCTGTCATAAAGTCGGAAACATATATACACAGGCCAAGTAATAAAAATCATCGAAACGCTAGTCTTTCGCACAAGTCCCTCCATTTCAGAAAGGAACAAAACCGAACAGCACAAACCAAGAACCTAAAAGGAGAAGAATAGACCCTCTATCCCTTATTGAGGAGGACGATGGAACTTGCTCTCAATCCAAGGCATACCAACAACAGTAGCCTTGCGGACCTTATTGCGGACCTTAACAGCCAGCTCGGTACCCTTCTTGTGAAGTCCTTGCTTGACATATCCCATAGCAATATTAGCACCACCAAGCGACGGGCTCGGCAGACCGGAAGTGACAACGCCGACCTCAACGGGGTTGGCTGGGTCAGAGACGTCCACGACAAGAGCGCCCTCACGAGCAGGGGGGCCTTTCTCAACAGACAGTCCGACGCGACGCTGGGGGACAGTCTTTGGGCTGGCGAGTTGGGAAAGGATCACGGAGGCACCGTTGAAGGTAGCAGTGGCAGGATCGCGACGATCACGGCCAACGACCCAGCCAAGAGCTGCGGCGGGCGGGGTCTGCGAGGTGGAGATATCGTGGCCGTAGAGACACATGCCTGCCTCAAGACGGAGAGAGTCACGGGCTGCTAGACCAGCGAGACGGGATATGCTGCTGTCGGCGAGGAGGAGCTCGGTGACTTGTCGGGGAAGGGATTCGGCGCCGGAAGTCGGGATGGAGATCTCGAAGCCGTCTTCGCCGGTGTAGCCGGTGCGGGAGATGAGGAGGGGGTGGGCGGTTGCGCTGCCGTCGGGCAGGGTGAGGTACAGCTCGCGGCAATTGCCGAAGTAAAGGGTGCTCAGGTCGGTTTCGGAAGCGGGGGTGTTTGTGGTGTTGATGAGGGGTTGGAGGACGGAGGCGGCGAGGGGTCCTTGTAGCGCGACCAGCGCGCGGTCTTCGAGAATCTCCCACTTGAGGCTGTCGGCGCCGTGCTTGGAGCGGTAGGCGTCGATCTCGGCGGTTAGGAAGGCCAGATCCTCTGTGCGGCGGCCGGCGTTCGTGACGAAGTAGAAGGTGTCTTCGCTGCGGCGGGTGATAACGCAGTCGTCGACCATACCCCCGGTGCCTTCTTCAAGGAGGCAGGAGAGGGTAGAGGTGTTTGGGGCGAGCTTGCCTACTGAGGAAGGAGTCACCTTCTGCAATAGGTCAATGGCTCCAGGGCCGCTGAGTTGATGCTGGACCCTATAATAGACGGGAAACTTAGTTAGCCATTGCGGGGTTGTTTTGGCTCGGACGCGATTGACTTACATGTGGCTCACATCAAAAAGACTGGCCTTCTCGCGAGTCCACATGTGGCTTTCTACATGGCTCAAATCCGCGTATTGCAAAGGCATATCGAACCCGGCGAAGGGCACCATCTTAGCACCGTGCTCCACGTGCAAGTCATAGAGCTGCGTCTTGCTGAGGGGCTCGCTCGAGTTGGAGGCATAGCGCACAGCTTGGTTCACAGCACGCGAAGCTACGGCCGCGACTGGCGCATTGGCTTTCAATGACCGACGGACTGTTGGTCGTACAATAGCCGCGGAGGAGAGCTCCCGCCGAAGTACGGTGGAGCCGATAGAGGCGCGGGGAAGGTTGAGGGTGGCGGCCCTCGCGGCAGCGAGGTCAACACCTCGTGTGAGAATACGGACGCTTGACATGGTGAATCAATGCTGGAGTAATTGAATTGACAAAAAGAAAAGAGGAAAAGAGAAATAAATGAACCGCGAGAAGTCACCAATCCGCCGTCGGGGAAGCATCGCGGGAAAGTCACGTGGTGATAGGCGATCGGGGAGTAGCTCGTTGCCCGATTCGGACATTCTACAGGAGGCTGATGACGATATATAGCTCTTAGACCCTGACTATATCACTGGCCTGTTTCCACATAAAATGAGTTAGCAATTGTATAATTATGGGGGAATTCACGTTTATGTTCTCCATCGGAGCCAATTGCGTTCCTGCAGTCAGGTACATGGCTACATTGATTGGTAGACCAAAAGGCCATCGGAGTATTGCCGCGGCGATGGCAAATCATACCCGGAGAGCCAAATTGCAACCCCAAGCCGATCGCCTGTATTGAAGTAAAACCTGACAAATGCATTAGAGAATGCGGGGATAAAAATATGCATGTAGGGGAGCAAGCCCCGAGATCCAGGCTTTCCATCAAGCTATACACAGCAATTGAAAGCCTGCGACAGGATCCGCATCCATCTGAAAAAGAAAAACAAAACGATTCCTAATACCCCAAAGGTGCTGAAGTGGTATGTGTAATCCACGATTATCCGCCACTTTTCTTTTCGGTCATCAGTCATAAGCCGCCGGTATCTAGTCTATGACCCGGTAGGTCGAAAACAACGTGCACAAGAGATCCAAATGCGAAGATGAAGATGAAAAAAATGGTACAAACTCCCCGCCCTGCGGGGAGTTTACAGTGCATTGCTGGCACAGGTGAAAACACCGCCGACGGTGCCGTCCGCATAGCTGGTGACGACGGACATAACAGCAGCCTAGAAGGAATATATGTTAGCACGAGAAGAAGAACGAGAGCAAGCTAGTCCAGACAAGGGGTTATCACTTACGTATGTTCCAGGTCCCAAAAAGAAGAAACCAACGAGAATTAGGAAGACATTCAAAATGAATCCAAGCCAGCCCCGAATTCCACGGACCATAAAGAAACGTGGTCCGTGATCTTCAGCGCGCATGCGGATATAAGCAGTACCCCAGAAAATGAATCCGAAGAAAGAATCAAACAGAGCGCTCATAATAGACAACAAGTCGGAGAAAAAGGGAATGACCTCGGCAATGATGAAGGCAGCAAGCCAAAGCGCGGCAAGAATTCCACCCCAAGCAGCCCAGCCAACGACAGTGTTGTTGCCCTTGTGGCGGGTGCCCTCGAACAGACGGAAGAAGATGAAACGGGCTGAGACGGAGGCGTACAATACGCCCAGGAAAATGATAGTCGGGATCATGAACGAGAAGGAGACCTTCTTGAACACGTCGTCGCCAATGGAGCCGAAGGCCGGCGCAACCATGTACTGGTTACCGACGTAGTTGTAGGTGACTGCGCCGACAACGCTGAAGACGATGATCTCGGCGATTGTCACGGCTGTGACGGACTTCCAGAAGTCGCGGGGCTCCTTCATTTCGGCGATGAAACTGGGAAGGGTGATTTGGCCAATGAAGGTGTAGCTGATATTCAAAAAGGCATTCATGCCTTTGACAAATGAGGTGCCCTTGGCAGGAATGACGAGCACAATGGGTTCTCCCTGTGCCGCCGAGTATCCTGCTGGGTGGTCTTCAACAGCGGCGAACACGGCAGCTAGGACGACGGAGATGAAGGTGAAGAATGCAGAGAGGGTTGCGACTTTAGATAGCGTACTGAATGTGCGAGGAAGCGAGAAACACCAGGAAATGATGGCGACAACGAACGAGAAGACGACTGTGCAGACTGCGCCGTTGGACATCGTGTTCAAGTACTCGGCACCCACCACACAGTGCAGTCCCTGGATGAAAGTGTTGTTCAGGAGGAACATGACTGCTGTGGCCCACCACGCAATCTTGGAGTCCCAGAACAGGTACTGGCCGATGTCGCAAACGTCGCGGACTTCCGGGTGTCGCAGACAGAATCTCCTGTACAAATGTTAACACCGAGGCTTAGCACGGGGTCGCGGCCATTGAACGGGGTGTCGTACCAGGTAATCAGCGAAGTGTACAGGACAATGCCGGCAATAACCACGGTCAAGATCAAACCGGGAACCAGACCCAGAATGGAGTATGACCAGGGGAAGGACATAATAGCCAGACAAATGTACTCAGAGAAAAGCAATGCAGCAGTCTGTAATAAAAACAAAAGATCAGTCAATCAGGTCCCATCTTCCTTATCGGTCTAATCGGAGCGTACCTTTTGCCAACTACACGTGCGGTACTTGATTGTGTTCTCGGACTCCATATCAATCTGGCGACCGATGCTTCCTGTGATTGAGGATGCGTCGAGAGCAGTGACATTATGCTGCGAGCCACGGCGGCCCTGGCCCTCAATGTCGAAGTCCTTCAACTTGGGCTCCTGCTCGGACTTGTCAGACAGCTTGAGGCTGTTGTGGTCCCGGTCATGGTCCCAGCTGACAGGATTTGGCGATCCATTTGGAACAGCCATTTTTTATTTTGAAGAGCGGACGAGCCGCGCTTGTCGGAACTCGGTGGAGTTGAAAGGATATTTAAAGATCTGCAGATGCATGTAATGCTCCTCGGGAAGATAATTGATAGGAGACTGGTCGCGTGTAAGCGGGTTGTGTTCTTTTTCTGTGTTTGTCCTTTTTTCCCCCTTCTCTTTGGACGGATGCGCCGGTCAGACACTTACACTCAAATGATTGAATTCTGGGGATGATCGGCGTTTTGGAAGGTGAAGCGATCAGAGCTGGCCGGATTAGGGCAAATGCGGGTACGTGAGGTAGTATTCTTTGAACTGCACGCAATTCTCAACTTGGATCGAAGGGTGGGAAAAAGAAGAGATGCAAAGGAAGAAATAGAAGAGAGATGAAATGTAGAGAAGAAAAAAAAAAACTCGAAGTATAGTAGAATACCAGGTACTCCGTATGGCGCGATCCCATCTGCATGGTAATCTATTAATTTCTGGAGAATACCGTCATTTCCGACACTCCACTGGGACTCTTTGACATCCGGAAAGTAAAAAAAAATGAAAAAAAAAGTAAAATAAATCAACTAAATCGCAGATTAGGCAAAATGTAGTAATATGACGTTGCTAGAGCCAAGCATCACCCGCAATAGGCGAAGTGTAAGCCGTGGCTTGCGGTAGGTTGTGCCAAGGGTTGCTTAGGACCTGATGAAGTCAAAGTACCTGGATGATCGCAGTTGTACTCCGTGTTAGTTACTTTTGCCAGTACATCCAGCTGTTAATATAAAAAGGTGTATGCCTATTGTCCTCTTTTTTTTGTCTTTTGATATCAAACTCCACGGACATCCCGAATCCGCATTTTTCCAAGGGGGGCCAGGAGCTTAGCTTGCCAAATGATTGGAGTCTCAGAATGTACCTAAACCCACTAAGGCAAAGTCGGTTCCGCTCGCATATCCATATCGTGCGATATCCTGTGCATCGAGTGGACTGTGGCGGCCCCGCATGCGGATGGCTGTCGAATGAATCCATCCAGCTCAGCGAATCCATGCATACCATGCCTCACGAACATGGGTTTAGCATGGGAATAGTGGAAACATGGTATATTTGATCAGGGATTTTATTTTCAAAGAGTTTGATTTGGTACTAGGTAATTTATGGAAGGATCGGCAAAGTTGTGAAATATTGACTTTGGATTTGACTTGGACCTTGACTTTTTCCCTTTTTCTGCCTGAGGCAACAAAAGCCATACCACGTGCTGCTGACTCAGAGTCTGGCCCCCGGCCGGGACCTCAAGCATAAACCATGCCTAAACACATGATATGCACCTAGGTATTCCAAGATACGTACCTGGCATGGTATCTGACAAAAGAAAACGTCGAATACCGGCACAAAAATGGTAAACAACACTGCGTAAACACTGGACGTTGAACGTTCTGGCCCTCGGCCCCATCAGCCGCTCTTGCGTGCGAACCCGCAGCGATGGCATCAAGATCCACACGGCGTACTCCGTGTGGTGTCGAGGGACTTGGGGGGCTTTAAAGCCACAGAAAGATCTGAGCTTATTTAGATGCCCTCGGGATTTAATACCATGTTCCCTATGTACTTTGTACACGACCTATGACCTTGTGATGCGCGATATTTACTACAATATAGTCCTCCGTATCCCTTGCGACATTGCTGAAACCCAAATTTTACCAGCAGTATAAAGCGTACCGCTTTAATTGGACCCCCGGAGCTGTCCTATAGGACTACGTACTTTTGCCTAGAGAGGGGTAAGGCTTGGTTTAAGATCAGTAGGCTTGTTAGGTCTAGGTCCTGGGCATATTCCAAAGAGCTTGTATTGACCCCAGCGTCCAGAGACGGAATAGATAGTAGATAGGATAGATATAGACAACAATGAAAAAAGAGGAATAATAAAAAAAGGGCAGAATGTGTGCGACCTGTAACAACTCCAGATGCAAAACAGGAATTTTGGCCCCCACAGGGGGTAAGAAATAATCGAACTCTTTCTGTGCAAGAAGAAACAGATTACATCCCATCGTCCTCGGCGTCCAACAGCGCAGCGTAGTCGTCCGCGGAGGCGAAAGTGGGCAGCTGCTTGAGCTTGCGACGCTTGCTGCGGTTCGATTCGGGGGCAGCAGCATCGGCAGGCTTTTCGGGCTCTTCGAGATCGACTCCACCCAACTCCATATCGGATGGCAGGTCCTCGTCGCTGTCGATGAAGGCATCGTCGTCCGAGACATCCATGTCGAAGTCGTCTGAGTCCTCCTCGGCTTCCTTGGCGGGCTTCTTGGCGGACTTCTTGGTCTTGACCGGGGGCGCGGCTTCTTCGGGCTCGCTGAACTCGGCCATTTCCTCGTCGGAAGGAACATCGGACTCGTCGTTGAAGATGACGCCACCGTCGGAGTCGTCCTCGTCCGCACCTTCCCCGTCTTCGCCGGAGTCCAAGGCGGATTCCAAATCGGACATGTCCAGATCGTCATCGCTGTCCTCGTCGGCTTCCAGCTCGGGGCGAGAGTCGACGAGCGCTTTCCAGATCTCGTCCTCATCTCCGCTGAGACCTTCGTCGGACTGATCTTCGGCATCGGCGTCCTTGCTCTTCTTGGAACGCACCTTCTCCTTGTCCTTGTTGACACGAGTGAAGTATTCGTGGAAGAAGACATCCTCCGCGGCAACATCGTCGGCCTTCTTCTTCCAGAAGGCTTCAGTGTTGAGCGGCAGCTGGTTCTGTGTCTTCTTACCAGCCTCCACCAACCGGTCGACGGCTTCACCACCGCCCAGGGGCTGCATGATGGAGGCACCGCGGGAGCTGGCGTTGGCCTTGGGCGTGCGGTACACGAAGCGGTCGAGGAAGTGAGTGAGAGTGTGCAGAGTCAGATCTGGCTTGCCACTCATGGGGTTGTGCTCAAGCAGATTGGTAGCATTAAGAGAGACGGAAGGATGGAAGTGAGTGGTGAAAGGCAGCAATTCCCAAAGACAACTCCGGTCGGCATTGCTGTGCTCGGGGTCTCGCTTGCGGGGATCGTATACGTGGTTCTGCTTCTTGGCTTCGGCAACAGGAGCAGGTTCCGGTTGTTCGTCATCCTCATCGAGGACGTCACGGAAGACCTCTTCATCATCATCGTCGTTCTCCTCGGGCTGATCAACCAAGGCCGAAAGGCCTGTGAAGGTCTTCTCGAGCTCGCGGATCATGAAGAAGACACCGCAGATGAAAGACGGTTGGTGCATGCCAAGCACTTGAACAAGACGCTTCACAAATGCCTTAACTCGGCGGACGTTGAGATCATTCTTGAGAGACTTGAATAGGAGGTTGAGGTAGAGAGATTGCTTTGATGAGGTGGCCACGCGGGGGTCCAGCAAGGACTCGTACAGAGTGCGGTAGAAGCGGTCGCCGGAGACTTGGTTAGACACCGTGAGCTGTTGAATCAGCATGAGAGCTTGAATACTGGTGTTGAAGTTCGAGGAGTGTGTGATACGGAATAAGGTATCGAGGTGCTTGGACATGCTGGTATAAGTTAGTATACTGTATGGAGGAATATGGTGTTAGAAAGTAAACATACCGTTCGGAATCAGAGTCAGTGAAAGGATAAGCACGGTTGACACCAGTCAAGACACCAGAGATGAGCTTCTCCCGCATTTCATCGTCCTGGGCCTGTCCTTTGGTAGCATCGTCGTCGCCTTTGCCCTTCGGTCCCTTTCCATGCTTGTTGTATTTCCCCTTGGGAGCATGCTTCCCGTTGGAAGCAGGCTTGCCCTGGTGGGAGGGCTTCAAAAGCACGAGGAACAGTCCAAAGTAGATGTCCAGCAGCTGAGCTGCCACCTTTTCTTCCTTCTGTCTCAGGATGGTCTGGTTCAGAGTGATCACAGCATAGTACTTGGCGTGAGAGCTCTGGCCAGGGCGGAACAGCACTTCTTCCACTGACTTAATGATAATCGGCTTCATCATAGGATGCGACTGCATGAGTTGCAGCAACAGGTATGATGCCCGAGAGGCGATTTTCTTGCCGGGATCTCCGAGTTTATTGACCAAAAGTCGTAGAAGATTGGTCTCCTGCTCGGGCTTCTCCTTGAGAAGTTCGTAGACGTAACTGACGGCACGGGTCCGTGAGAATTCAATCTCATCATTGCACCAGATCTCGAGAATCTTGATAACTTCGAAGAATTGATCTTTCACGATGTTTTCAAAGGCCCACACAATCAGCTCGCTCTTTTTCAAACCACCCGGAAGAGGGTCTTTCTCGTTCCATCGCCCACCGGCGCCTTGGAATGCGGCGACGAGCCCAGGCTGATTGGTGAAAGACTTCAATCGTCGGTCGCTGGGCAGCAGAGTACCCTGCGCGAACATATCCTTCAATGATCGCAGAACTTCAACTGCCTGCGCACGGCTACGCTTCTTTCCGAGACCAATCAAGGTCTCCAGTGCCTTGGTGTTGTGCAAAGGTGACTCTTGAACGTTAAGAGTCAAGGCGGAGATTTTATCGCTCAGGGTACCAGACGCCATAATGGTGGAGTAGAACTTGTGGGAAGAAGAAGCAGATGCCCTCTGGGCGGCCGCATACTCTTCATTTTCTTCCTGTAGCAATTTGTTGGCCAGCTCGTGGACGCGCTCCATAAGATGGCGGGGCAAGGCATTCATATGTTTTGTGTCACCGGCGGAGGAGGGCATAGGGATATTGTACCAGTCGGACCGAGGAAGAACATTCTATAATAATCATGGTTAGCAAAAAGCGTTCTAGTGCCAGGACGGTCCACAACTTACCAGCTTCAGGTACTCCTTGGGAACTACAGATTCAGACTGCTTTGCCTTCGGAGCCGGGGCTTCTTCAATATCGGATTCTGGCCCGCTGCTCTCTGCATTGTCCTCGCTGTCCTCAATATCATCCTCGCTCTCTATTTCCTCTTCGACGCCTTCGACTTCGTCATCCGCCAAATCCTCGGGCGCGACGTGGCCTGAAGCCTCCAACATGCTAGAGAGCTGCTTCCGAAGATCATCGTCAACCTTGCCGGACTCGCCCTCAACTTCAGACTCAGAGTCGACACCAGCAAGTAGATCAAGATCCTCCTCGGTTCCACCCATAGCTAGAATTTCTTGGCGCAGTGTTTCGTCGTCGTTGCTCTTCTTGCCAGCTTTGGGCTTTTCTTGCTTGGTAATTTCACCCTTGTTCTGCTCGCGAGCAATCACCTCGCCGTTGCGATCCCGCTTCTTGCCTTGCGCAGAATCTTGAGGGCGTCCGGGCTTGGCGGGAGATTGTTTTCCTTTATTTGCGGAAGCATTGGGTGTAGGGGCCGATGGCTTGGTATTATCTTTCTTGCCTTTCCCGGTGCTCTGATTCTGGTTCTTCAAACGCTGTTCGATTTTTTGTCGTAGGCCTGCGAAGGCACTCTCGTCCGGCATGGATGGCATAGTTTCCGCAGCGGGAGCAGAGACACTCGTCGCAGGAGCAATCTCATTAGCGCCCGAAGAGCGCTTTCCTTTCCCTGCAGCCATGGTGTGTTTTGTTTGCGGTTGACTGATGGAGAAAAGAAAATTGAACGGAGAAATCTTTTGCGGCGGGTTATCGGGGCGCTCGGACCAACACGATAAGAAACATCGGAGAAGGGAGACTCGGCTTGCTCTACAATTTATTTTGTGTTTAGCCAACTGCTCAATTGCCAAAATAATACCTTTCGACGCCTTGGAATTATCTTGATCGATGATTTCTAGGCTACGACCTCTATCAGGGCCCATAGCCGGGCGGCGGCTAGCGTTGAGCCTGCGCGTTCAGCAATGCAATCTTCATGTACGCGCTTCCAAAAGATTGGTTAAATGCCTTTGATAGTGAGTACTGACTCGATGTAGGTTGACGGCAGAAGCCGTGTTTCAAATATATGGATCCCTACTGGTGGAATTTCCAAGAAGCCCGTTGATGGTGAAAAGGGTACGCCATTCAGAGCCCCAATAGCAATTGACTATTACCAGATGTTAACGGAGTTCTAGAGGATGCCAATGACTTGCTAGTCCGAGGTGGATTCCTTCGACAGGTGAGCAGTCACATCTTTATATCCAAATAAATATCTCTGACGGCCCTCCAGGCATACTCTGGAGTGTTTCATTTGCTCCCACTTGGTCTACGCGTTCAAGATAAGCTTGAGCGCCTGATTGACAAGCATATGCGCTCACTCGGTATGTAATATACCCTACGTTTCTCATGGGATGGTAACTAACGCAAATTCAGGCGCATCCAAGGTCTCTTTGTCTTCGATATCCTCCCAAGAACTATGGGGACAGTCTGGCAGACTGACCGACGGCTCCGAAGTGGGTTGATCATACCCACTGTCTTTCGTAGTTTTACTGACGTTCATACTAGCTATTCCGATTCAAGGATCGGAAAGACACTCCATTTCTCTTGGCCCCAACACACGAGGAAGAAATTACAACACTTGTGGGGAATCTAACGACATCATACAAGAGCCTGCCTCTACGGGTGTATCAAATATGTGAGAATCTTTGTTTGCCTGTTGGTTGTGAACTTTACTGACGGAATTATAAATGAAGCACGAAAGTACAGAGATGAAGCCCGGCCCAGACAGGGCCTGCTTCGGGGGCGAGAGTTCATTATGAAAGACCTCTATACATTCGACTACAGTGTCAGCGAAGCACTGAAAACATATGACGCAGTCAAACATGCCTACACTCAATTATTTAATGAACTCAAGATTCCCTACCTGGTCGCGGCAGCAGACTCGGGGAATATGGGTGGCTCATTGAGCCATGAGTACCACTTCATCAGCCCCAAGGGCGAGGACGAAGTGGTCAGCTGCTCACACTGTGACCTTGTCTATAACGAAGAACTTGCAGACGGCAAGACTCACAGTTCTGATGAGTCCGAGCAGACCACGGCACCTGGCTTCCAGACCGATGATACACTTGTCGAAGGTGGACCCACAATCTCAACTGGCATGTGGATGGCTATCTCTCACGACAGCAACACCATTGTGCGGAGCTGGCACCCCAAGTTTTCAATGCAGAACGGCGCGACAGAGCCCGTTGAGCGCCATGTCAACTCACACGCCGTCAAGGCGGTGGCGACCGCCGCTGGTATTGACCTCGATCTAAGCGTGGAGAACCCACTAGAGCGATGGACCGCCCACGTAAAGGCAAACAAGTCCTCCGCACATAAGCCGCGTGTCTTGGATCTATACGACTCGCAGGTTCGGGTATACCAGCGCCCGCCGCTGAGTGATCTCCTCCAGGAAGTTGGCTGCACGGCCTCGGATATAGATTACTCCAAACTGGACCGATTCCCTGGGACTTCAAACAAACTCAGCCTTGTCCGTGTGCATGACGGAGACCAGTGCTCGCAGTGCGCGCATGGATCGTTGACTAGCCACTCTGCCGTGGAACTAGGACACACATTCCACCTGGGAACGAGATACAGCAAAGTCTTGAATGCGTCTGTTTCTGTCAACTCTGCTCTTCTCGAGGGATCTTCGGATGCAGGTGCGAAATCTTCGGCCAAGGAACAAATCGTGCCCATGCAGATGGGATGTCACGGTATCGGCGTCTCACGTATGATCTCCGCAGTGGCGAATCGCCTTGCTGATTCCAAGGGACTCAATTGGCCACGTGCTATGGCGCCCTACGAGGTTGTGGTGGTTTCAGGAAAGGGGCTGGAAACCATTGCGGATCAGGTCTATGATAGTCTTACCGGCGACGCCGCGGCCCCTGTCGATGTTATCCTCGATGACCGCGACAAGGGTATGGGCTGGAAACTTGGTGACGCAGATTTGATTGGATACCCTATTATTGTTGTTGTTGGCAATGGATGGAAGAAGAAGGAGACTTTGGAGGTGCAGTGCCGTCGGTTGGGCGTCAAGGAGGATGTGTCGTTGGATGGACTGCGCACGTTTGTCGAGTCCTTGTTGGCGAAACTGTGAGTGGCTGGAAGCGACAGTATGTAATATTAGCAAGTCAATCTGTACATTATCTCATCTCCGGTCAAGCTATCTCTAAAATAAGGCCAGGCAGGGGGCTAGTTCCCAACGAAGCATTAAACCCCGAGCTCCCATCTTTCATGCCTCAACTTTAGTTGAGAGATATATATAGTGCATGAGTTCTACAAAAGCAAGAATTGACCACAATACAGTCTATGATATCCACTACGGGGCACAGTAGCGGTGTAGTTGATAGGGCGTGAGCTCCTTGACCATCTGCAAGTAATACATCAAATCTATAACGCTCAATATCCACTTTTGCTCCGGATTTCACGTTTTCCGTAGTGATCGACTGTTTGAGGTTCTCCACGGGGTTGTCCACGCCGAACACTCCGGTCCGAATACTCCGGTTTGTCTTACTCCACCCGCCGATATAGAAATAGCCCTGACTCATTAAAAGGGCATTGATTCTATCTTTTTGGCTCTCGTTAGTTTATTTTTATACTTATTCTTTTGTTACAATCCATCTTTCCTCGTCAATCTAAGCATCTCATCATGACCCAGACCAACATCCACATTCCAAGCCTCGGCGGAACCAATGCTTTCACCCGGACTCTGAGCAAGGAAGATGTGAAGATCTGCGTAACTGTCGAAGAAGCCTTTACAGAGGCGGAGCGATGCTCCGAGGAAAAGGTAAGCCAGAGCCTGAGCCGAATGAGTAGTTCCCAAGATTGTTTCTTCTGACACGGAGTAAGTTCTGTTATCGTCTGGGAGCATGCCCAGAGCTATGCCTGGGACTGTTTGTTGAGAATGAGCAAGACGCAGCTTCACCTACACTCATTGGACATGTCATTGCAGTCCGCTCTCCCTATACTCGTGTTACCGACGGATCGATGGAAATGCCGGAGAATTGGCGATCACTGGATGATGAGCCTGTTTTTGTCAATGATGAGTTAATCGGGAATCACAAGTATGGTGATAGCATTGCAATTCACTCCGTTGCTATTTCGCCGGAGTATCAAGGCAAGAAGGTTGGGAGAGCTCTGGTCCGGGCGTACCTTGAGCATCTTGGGAGGGGGTGTTTTGGGGCGAGCAAGGTTGTGCTTATTGCGCATGACTACTTGGTGAATTTCTATGAGAGTGTTGGGTTTAAGAGCCAAGGAAAAAGTCAATCCAATTTTGCTGGTGGTGTTTGGTTTGATATGGTATGTTCATTCGCGATCTGAAGTGATCAGTACTAACACATATCTAATAGACGTTTGATCTGGAGTGATCCCAAGTTCGGGTTTGATTTCTGGCACTGCAACCATATTATACAGGATTGAAGCGACTTTACAGGCAACAAGGAATGTGGCACCCAGAATAAAGATAGCGTTGGGAATAAATATAGAATCTTTTGCGGTACCGTTTCTCCCAGCTAGACCAACTATCACTCACAATATCTTTTGTGAGCACCAAAACCGAAGGTTACCTGTCATCATTTGCAAGGTAGTCACTGGACTGGCTTCCATGCGAGCTCCCTGAAACGCCATTCACATACTTCAAATCTTCCAAGTCAATCATGAAAAAGGATTGTGACATGGGATTCCACAGCACATTGCGGAAGGCTGCATCTCTCTGAATTACGCCGTGTTCTTGGAATTTGTCCTGGAGTTTCTGCATCTCGTGTTCAAGGAACTGACACGTTTCAAGGGTCGCATGTTCCTCCGTTCGAATGCCAGACCAGCTGAGGAGCAGCATGTATTCCATTCTAACACCGTGATACCAATATGGGATCTTGGGTGAAAACATCCCAAGGCATACAGGAATCTGACACCCCTGCAACGACATCAGATTCTCATAGTTCTTCAATTCAGCATGAATCCTGCGCGACCGTCTCATACTGGTGGCCTTGATCAACATCGTGTACCCATGAGACAGCAATGTTGCTTTTAACAAATAACAGACTCGGCCGGTAATGTGCAGCTGCTGGAATCCTCTATACCGATTCGCTCGAAGTTGTTCATTCATCCTGTCGCAGATCTCCTGTGAGCTGATTTGGTGTTTTACTACGCCGTGCTGATCAGCGTTCGGACAGTTTTGATCCAAAAGATCCTTTTCAAAGGTGCCCCGGAGGCATGCCTGGGTACAGTAAGGCCTGAAAACGTCTGACTCAGAGGGTTGTGGACCGGAGCCTCCAGAATTCCCCTTTGGTATGTTCGCATGCAGAAGATTTCCCCAGAATCTCGGCCAGAATGAGTTTTCATACATGAACTCTGCTGGTGGGCGGAGTCGAAGGTCGTCTGGGGCTTGGGGCATGAGGATTGAGTAGTCGTCTTCGAGAGGGCGGTAGGATTGATAAACTGCGTCTTGCCATTCCTGCGATGGTGGAGTGGAATCTAAAGATTGCAGTGCGAAACCGAGGACTTGGCCCAAAGCCGTACGGCGAACCCAGTTTGAATGCGGATCATAGCCATGAGACTCGACGTCTTGCGCGGGAACACAGAGATAGTATTCGACAACGCTACAATCATCTAAAGGGATGTGAAGAAATACCACGGCCTCTCCTGTGTAGATATACCCATACCGGCGTCCAGAGCAAATCATTCTTGAATAGACTCGAACAATCGCATGGACCACCATGGCGGTGGCATGTTCCTCAAATGTATTCGGTTCCTTGTCGAAAGACCTTAGCGGTGATGTCGCGTGCAACCCTGCAACCAGTTCAGGCACCGTCAGACAAAACGAGGGAATATACAAAACTGCGTATGCCGGCTCTTCGAATCCGAATTTCGCAATAGCAACGCAGCAATCATGCGGGCGGTCGAAGTTCAGTTGTCCGCGAACACTGAACCTGTATCGCAGTGTGTCCTTTTGTTCTATAAAATTGACAATCATCCCAAGGAAATCATCCAGTGTTCTGTGTGCAAATTGCTTCAATGTGTCTTCTGAATGCACCGGGTACCATTGCAGGAGCTGAGCAGTGTATTGGACGGAGGCTTGCGGGGGAAAAATACAAGCATTGACAAGGTCGGACGAGCCGAGGACTTTGTCCCACGTCTCTTCTTGGAGCTGAGGAAATTGAATCCAAGGCCGGAGCCAAAGGGGACACAGTCGGTCATCCCCTGGGAACCAGGCCTCTGGCCAAATGAGTAAACGTACATCGAGCCTCAACGATTGGGTGAAGATATGATGGACGCTCTCAAGACATGAGATCAGTGGGATGTTGGACAGGGGTGGTGGAAGTTGGCCCTCTGGCTGGATGTGTGAGCTTGAAGCTTCTGGGTTTCCTGTGTTTCCTCCTATTTCCTCGATCATATGGTGCCATTCCGCCCATGTTTGCTCCATAATGTATAGTGAGGGGATATGAAAACACAACTCGAAGAATATTCCGATGGAAAGTAGGCGAGGAGTCTCTTTGACAGAAGTTTGGAAATTTGAAGAAGTGCTGGTTCGTTCCTGCCGAAGGTCCCCTTTGTTTACCTACAGGTACCTGCTATATCTATGATATCACTGCATCAATAGTCATTGAACAATACTAGAAATTTATTCCAAGGTTCTGCATATGTAACGACCGGAATTATTGCAGTTATCATGTAGGCCACTCTACCTCATAGGGGCAGGATAAGGAAACCACCAAGGTACCAGTGATAGAAAAGGCATCAGTCCAACAGGTGCAGTCTGAAGATATCCAGCATATGGAAATCTGTGGGGGTTTATCTGACCCCTTCACCAAGTGCAATGATTTGTGGTGGCCGTTCAATCTTCTGTCTGAAGATATATCGTTTGATCCACCAAGGAAGCCACACAGTCAGTTCATAGTGAATGAACTTCTTGGTCGGCACTGAGAACACCTCTGCAATACATGTCAGTATATGGTCATATAGATTCGAGACTTGACTTACGATCCAATTCTTCTAGAGTCAACTGCTTGGTCTCTCTGACGAAGCAGAAGATCATAAACCAAGCGATCAGGTTAAGACCAGCATAGAAGCCAACTAAAGCAAGGGTCAGCAATTTGAACATCGCGGTTCAAAAGTATGTCAACTTACATGCACCGGTTTTGGTCATCACAGTCATCATTCGAGGGAAAGTTAGACTAAGGACGCCAGCTGGGGAAGAGATTGTTAATGCGATGCTCGATGGATTCGATGTTTGGAGTACCCACCAAAAGTGTTGTTGATGCAAACAGCCCACGCCATTCCTTGTTCGCGCTGAATAGTCGGGAATACCTCAGCAGAATATTGGAAAGCGACTGGTCCCTCACCTAAGGAGTAGGCAATAGTAAACAGATACACAAACCTAATAGAAGATATCAATCAGCCTACGCTCAGACAATGTGGAAACCATGACCAAACTTACAAGGCAACTGGTGCAATCATTGCGGCGTGGTTCTCTGTCTTATTCAATAGAGAAAGACCACCGGCTAGCAGAAAGATGCACATCAGGGGGAATGTCTTCATAAGAACAAGTCAGTAATATTCTGTAAAGAATTCTAGAACCACTCACAATTAAGGTCAGGGTTCTTCGGCCTTTGGTGTCGATCAGGAACAAAGTAGGGATGGTGGACACGACTTGAATAGCACCGTAGCCAAGCGACGCATACAAGGCCTGATCCTCTGTGTAGCCGACATCCCGGAAGATGGTTGAGCTGTAGAACGAAATGACTAAAATGTGTTATCAATGGCTACTCTCATGAGACGAGACATAACTTACTGTTAATACCGCACATTTGCTGCGCAATCATAACAGTCGAGGCACCATAGTTAGCCCGTCTGATTCTCGGGACGGCAAAACAGTCCCACAAACGGGAGAAATAGCCTGCACCCCGTGCCTCCTTGAGTTCCTCTTCATAGATAACGTATGAGTAATAGAAGTCTCTCGCAGCGATAATCGGGTGAGCTCGCAACCGCAACATCGACTGGAATCCTTCAGCGTGCCTGTTATGCTTCATAAGCCAGCGAGGAGACTCTGGGCAGAAAAATATGCCAACACCGAGGATGAAGGATGGGATAAATGCGGAACCGAGCTGGAGACGCCAAGCGATATCTTTGACGTCTTTGACAATAACGTTGGCAGCAAAGCCCAAGAAAATACCTGCACTCAAGGTTAGCTATGTGTCTTGACGAGGGATGAGAGATACTCACCGGCTACAACCCAAAGTTGCCAGAACATGACAAGTGCACCTCGAGTTCTGGCTGGAGCCATCTCAGCCGAGTAGATAGGCACCGTAGCATTCTTTGCGCCAATGCCGATACCCATAACAAATCGCGCAGCGAATAGTCCTTGCCAAGACTGTGCGAAGCCAGAGCCGATTGGTGTGGCAGTCAGACAGAGAGCAGTGACGAAAATCTCACCACGTCGGCCCAAGTAGTGGTTAAGTGGATCGACAATCCAAGCGCCACTATGTACAAAGTCAGTCGCTAAACATAGAGGGAGAGGAATCCTCACTGGTGCTAGACTTACATAAGACCAGCGGTCAAGAAGATAATGGAGTTGACGATTCCCACGATCCATTCATCTTTTCCCTTACCAGCAATACCGAATTCCTCGGGGAAGGACAAGTTGGCACCGTTAGATCCAGTCTGATCCCATCCTTGTGTGGCGGCTCCGACAGCACACAGGCCAATTGAGTACCAAAGCATCCACGGGCCGTGCCATTTATGGTCCCTCTCGTATGCAAGTGCGGTACGCTCCTCTTCATCAAGCTCGGGAGCCGATGGGAATTCTTTGGGGCTCCGCGCAACGACAGCAGCCCGACCAAACAGATCGGCGTACTCGCTCATATTATGCGACTCTGCGTACGCCTGGGCATCGATAATAGCCTGCTCCCTGGAGCTGCGCTGTAGACACAAATACGGTCAGTGTTCATATTCGACATGACCATGAAAGATGGGAGTTTTCAGTTGTAGGCTTACCGTCAACGGATTCTGAACGATGTTAATACCGGCAGCCTGGCGGCGCTCAGGTGCATCTGGGTTGGCTGCCTCATCCAGCTCTGTCTTGGCTGAGATCGCATGCTCATAGTGAGGAGGAGCGTCCTTAGACGACTTTTCACCCATGATGAGGAGCTTTTTGGTAGCTTCAGATTCAGGAGATCTCTAGTTTTACGTTTAAAAAAGAAGTTTAGGGAGACTGGGAAAAATTGGCTACCCCACAGAATATAAAAAGAGATCAAACTTTCCCCGTGGGGTGGGCACAGCTGCAGATCAGCCCCAAAGTAAACTTGTGGCTTTGTCTAAGGACAGCCACATTATACCACCCGTCAGCACTAAGACGCTAAACAGGATCATAGCACCCCGGGGGCCAAGTCACAGGCAGAACGGCCATAATACTACATTTGTAAGTTGCGCCGACATGGATAAAAGAGCGTCAAGCGAGGCTCGGAAGAGTGTAAGACAGTCCAAATTTCAAAATCAACTCGAGTCTGACAATAATCATCGATCATCGCTGAATCGACCCTGTCAAAGCGCATGCGGGGGAAGAAGGATGATCATGTACCTAGGTAGGCCAAGCCTCGGCTGTTCCGGTCATGCGACATACACCCTGGTCGTAAGGGAATAGAATAGGAAATATAACGTATGTTTTATTAAATGTGGCTGATTGCCCGTTTCATTCTCTCGTAAAGCTGAAAAGGAGGTGAATCCTTCGGATTCCTGCATCTGCTACATCCCTGCATATGACAAAGAACGTGTAAGACTGCAGTCAGCATTGGATATACCCGGATCACATAATTCCCCTCAACTCTCATATCCAGCCGATATTATAGGATGAAACTTAGAATAATATATCCGAGCGCTTGAACCCTATTGTGAAATCCAATGTTAATATTGGTCGATGATGTACCAAAGTAAGGAGGCACCTTCATTTTAGGTTGGTTACATTATCATAGGTGCCCAAGTGGTCTGACGAGGTGCGTGATTTCCTCGCGCCTTAAGCAATGGGACTCGTCCCTCGGCATCCTTGTCCTCTAGGCAGGAAGTGACCCCACCACAATTTCAATGTCCAGAACTTTCCAGGAGCCTCCTCTCTGCTTGGCTCGGAATTTGGCTAGACCTATAAGACACTGCCGCAGCCCAAAATCGAGAATCGAGTGCACCAGCTCCCCGCCGATAAGGGCTTGGGAGGGGGGTCCGTGGCCAAGTTCAAGTCGGGGCGACGCAGCCGACTACAATGACTGAGCTATATTACTATATTACTGGAGGACTAGCGGTGAAGTTATAACGAATTGCGTCCCTGCTTACAAAAAAACTGAGTATTTCTTCGACACCAAAGCAGACTTCAAGCAAGCTAGGTTTGACAGTCCACTTGATATCACCTCAGTCTCTAAAAGTGACCTCAGGTGGCAATGTCGTCTTCGGGAGCCAATCAAAGAGACAGGATGTGAATATTATCCTACCTAGGTATCATAGAAAATTGTCAAATTTGAGTTGTATGCATCTGCGCTTCCTTCCATATTCCGCTCCATGCCGAGTTGCAGTTCAGGCTGCTGATAGTCAAGTTTAATCTTGTTCTATCATACACATCCTACTAATGGCGGCAGGAATATAAACGGTCTATCCTATTTGGTCTTGTTTGTGCAAAAGGCTGTTTATAGATGCATGTGGTAAAAAATAGACTAGCACTTTGTTCCTCTTTTGTTTCTAAATGGAGGCTCTAGTTACTCTTGGACACAATCTCCCTTTGTCCTCCTTTGTTTTCATATGAGAAACAAAACAAGAGCCTGCAAGTGATATCCTGAATTAGCCCATGGTTGATAAAGAGATTGTTTGGATTTGCCGAGTATCTCATCAATGCGTCGCTTTGTTCTAAAAAAACGTTCTTAGAATAGAATGTGTCCCTTTGTGTCTCTCGCAATACATAGGCCATTGGAATAATCTAACAAGTAACACAAAGGGTCTCTCGAGTATTTAGCAGTCAGGGAATCCTACCTAAACCATCATTATTTCCAACCATTCCAATCAATTCCAAGTCATTAAATCAAGCCAACAATACAATCTAACAAGCCAACAGTCTAACTTCTAGAAAAATTGCCTCTGATCGACCTCTTCCAATATGGCTCGATTTGTCACAGGTATGAGAATGAATATGAACACAAAGCATGAGGGTTCCTTTTTTCAATCAATTGGTATCAATATGGCCACGAACCCTGGTGGTGCCCAAGCCGTCGTCCACTTGCTTCGAGAGATCTACAATCCCATGTTGTACGAGTGTCTTTTAGCGGGAGGTCATTGGAATTCAGCATTCTCGGGTAGGAGGGCATTTGATATCAGACGTAGGATCACCGCTAGGCACAATGACTTTCCAGCTCTAGTTCTCGCTTATGTCCCAGACCGAGAGGACCTCACCGAGCGTCTGTTAGATCTTCTTCGATTTTACCGCTTCACTGATCCTGCATGGAGAGCCGTGGATCCAAATCATCCTGTTGTTGACCCTGTCCCCGTTGTCCCTCTCCCTCCTGCTTCAGGTGGCCTTGCCCCTCGCCCTCCGCCAGCGCCTGCTCCTCCTCCTCCTATTATTCCTCTCGCTTTTACCACTGCTCCCGATCTTCATCCTGCTACTCCTAATGCTCAAGCTCCTATTCCTGCTGCCTTTTCTCATGCTCCTCTTCATCCTGCGTTTGATAATGCCTCTATTCCTATTGCTCGTGTTCCTCTTCGTACTCCTGCTCCTACTGCTACTCGTGGTCGTGCTCACGCTCCTGCTCCTACCCGCATAAGTGGTCCTCCTCTTCCTCCTCCTCCTCCTCATCCTGCTCCCCCTGCTGCTCCTGCTCCTACTTGGGATCTTACTCTTACTGCTACTCCTACTCCTACTCCTACTCGCACCCGTGCTCCTGCCCGTGCTCGTACTCGCGCTCCTGCTCCTGCCCGTACTACTGCACCTGCCCCTGCCCCTACTGCTACTGCTGCTCCGGCTCCTACTCCTACTCCTACTCGCGCTCGTACTCGCGCTCCTGCTCCTGCCCGTACTACTGCCCCTGCTGCTGCTGATGCTCCCGCTCCTACTCCTACTCCCACTCGCGCTCGTGCTCGTGCTCCTACCCGTGCTCGTACTCGCGCTCCTGCCTCTGCCCCTGCCCCTGCTGCTGCTGCTCCTACCCCAGCCCTTGCTCCCGCTCCTGTCCCCGCTCCTCCTATTCACGCTCCTGCCCCTGCTCCTGTCCCCGCTCCTGCCCCCGCCCCTGACCCTAGATTTACTCCTGCTTTTGCTGCTGCTTTAGCCGCTGCTGCTTTAGCCGTTGATAATGATCCTGCCCCCGCTCCTGCCCCCGCTCCTGCCCTTGACCCCGCTCGTGCTCCTGGCTCTCCTCTTGCCCCTGCCCCTGCTCCTGGGTTTACTCCTGCTTTCGCTGCTGCTTTCGCCGCTGATAATGCTGCTACGGAGGCAATTACTAGGGATGCCGGTGCAGATTCTGGTAACGCTCCTACCAGGGACACAACTCCTCTTAGTTTTAGTGATGATATCCCTGCCCCTAGCCCCATCCCTACTCATATTCCCCTCATTCTTCCTAGTGTTGGTGTCGATCCGGATCTTCCTCTCGTCATTGCACCGGAAGTTCTTCACTATCCTATCCCGGGTAGCCCACAGCCTGGCTACTATGTGGCCGATTCTACGGAAGTTCCATCTCCGCCTCGCACTGACCTAAATCCTTTCACGCGTACTATGGAACGTACCGATCGCAAGCGAGCTAGAGATGAGACAACGGATCCAGAGACTCCCCACCCTCAAAAGAAGAGATCGACTGATACTACGCCAAAGGAGAAGACCGAATGGACGAGTTTCACCACTCTAAGTGACTCGTCTTCGGACGATTCACGAAGCCTAGATGCTGATGGTGATACCCCGATGGATGAAAAGTATAAGCCTTTTAAGGTGAAGAATAAGTCTGTTGAACCAGAGCCTGGCGTGTGGTCTACGATGCGAGATTATCTTGGTCGTATAGGCCGCCAACCTACTCCAGAGGAACCGGATGAGGAGCTCTAGGAAGGCTCGTAGATAGGTAAGTGATCTAGTCCATGACGATTTAACACAGGCCAGGGTGTATATTGGTGTTATAACATAGAAAACAAAACAGAAGGAGGTGAAGGTTCATAAGTGGTTATGATATATAGACAATGCAGACTTTAGCATCATTTAGATCTCTCTTTAATATGCTACTTGATTTTATATTAGACTACAAGTTTTTATTTTCAACCCTCGATTATTTTATACAGTGGATATATATTCTTTCAATCACTTACTACGTATCGTGAAATAATTATAGATGCAGATGGGGCCATTCTTTGAGTGGATTGATCCACGGGTGCTTAAAATGATTTCATATCCGACCATGCACTCCCGAGTAGATAGATATGTGATAGTCGAACGGTATATAATATACCACAGGTTATACATGAAAAGATTGATGTTACGAATTGTTGTTTTCAGTGGTTGCAATTCCATATCTAAGCAATTAACAATCTCGTCGTGTATTATTCCTGTATATCACCGTGTTCATTCACTATATTGGAGGCAAACTAGGATCCGAAGCCAACAAAGAAGGGTGATACGCGAGATTCTCCCAAAAGTCAGTCTCGAAGTCACACAGATCCTGGCTGAAAAAAGCAGCCCAATCACCATTCTCTCCTAGATGTGATGGCAGTTGCGTTGGGGATTGTATCCCTTCACGGTGTATAGAATCGAGGAAGCGCTCAATCGTCTGTGTCGCTTTGGATATCAAGGCGTAGTTTGGATCTCCGCGCCGAACGATGCTCCCTACCTGGACCTGCGCAACGAAGATGCCGAGATTGAGTATTGTTTTGGACCATGAGTCTCTTCCTTGGGTTAGTGTGCGGTGTTGTTTCAGCATTGAAAGAAGGATAATCCCTGAAGCTGGGAGGCCGAAGTGGGCGATCTAACCGGGGTTTAATGCAGTAAGTAAAGGTTCGGATCCTGGAAGTAGATGAACATACCTTCCAAACGAGTCCCGTTCCAGAGTTGACCAGTTGGTCTCGTAGAAGAATGCTGTCCACTACAATAGAGAGCATTTGCTCCGAGATGTCGAGTATAGATGGATCGGGCTCGGTCAAGTTATCGAGAAACGCCAATTGAAGCAGAAAGAGAACGTGTAGTTGGTCCAGGCGTACGCTAGCTAGAAGGTCGCGTTCGAATGCATCCCCAGAGCATTCTTTCAGAGTGCCCGAAAGTCGGAAGCGAGGAGGTAGATTTGCCCATTGAGTTTCAGCTTTTTGCCGGATGATGCTATGTCAAAGCTTAGTACGAGCAAGGGAATCCCACGTTATATGGCTCTAGCTTACCCAGCTTTCTGATTGAAGTTCTCGCGCTGCTTTGATCGGAGCAATTCGAGGACATCTTCTTTCAATGCAGCGCAGAGGGTCGCCCACCGAATACTTGACATATAGCAAATTGGTGTATCTGTTTTCCATCGGACGACCTCGTCTTCAACGTGTGATGTGTTCCAAACCTGATCCGAGCTTGTGGGGGTCAAAGGTACTTGAAAATGGCAGAACCGCTTGCTCATCCGAGGCGGGCGACCAAGAAATATAGCCACATTCTTGTCCGCCGAGTATGTGGTGGCCCAAGCTGTCTTTCGTAACTCCGCAAGAAAATTCGGAATTGGTGGCTTGGTTTTTTCGACATTCTCATGGTAGCCAAGTGCAAACATGGACGATACAACATCCCCAAGTCTACTCCACGAATGATAACCTGGATTCTCAATAAGCTGCGGGTTTTGCAAACATAACCAAGGGAGAATTCTTACTTTGGTCCCCATCAACATGGGTGTGTACAATAAAGTTCTCGTACTGTAGAACCAACTGTAGGTCATTTAAGCAATCCAGCGAGAGCGCGATATCTAACGCAAGATCACTGAGCTTTGTGGATAGCCTCCGAAGGATAAACTGATCCTTTTCGGTTTTGAACAATGGCGGAAAAAATGATATATCGATTGCTGCTCGGCTCACAGCAGAGAGGAAAATACCTAGACTTTCCCATCGGAATTTCTGGTCAAGGAACTGTGCAGAGAAAGTTTCGATATCGGATGTGCTGCTAAACTTCAAAGGTTCCCGGGAATTTTGAGTTAGGCGTTGGGCATATGCCAAATGCCAGTTGTCTTCTTGTGAGAAGGACGTGAATAGGCGGGTCATGTCTTCGGTACACTGCTCGGTAAAAGGCCCTGCCAGAGCTAGATTCGCTCCCGTTGCTAGCCAGAAGGTAACAAAATCCTTCATGGCGGGTAGGGGGAAATGTGTTTAACAGCTGCCTGAGAATATCCGCGCCTTGGATTAACAAGATATTCTCCCCAGTGGACTGGGACTGCATCAGCATCGTCATGTCCTCAGAAGGATGGTATGTATCGGATGCATGATAGTCTTGGGGGGAAATTTCGTTGAAAATAGCGACATGACTAGAGGATCCTAGAAAGCCGGGGTTCGGATAGGGATTATTCCTTGGAGTGAAAGATGGTTGGGCCGGAGGTAGCCGACTGCAGATTCAGTAAGCATGTGGGAATAAAGCGAATATAATCACATATTGCATACCTAGGAGACTGGAGGGGTGTAGAGCTCTCCACCCTTTTTCTCTTGAACGGGGTCGTTCGGTAAATGCAGATTGCAGCTCTATCGTTACTTACACACCGAGTACATGCCGGCCGCTTATGATCGCAGGCGACCTTTGCTTTTCGGCAAGCTTCACATGCTGCCAGTCTTGAAGCCATTGATATGTGGTGAAGAAGGATTACGGAGCGGAGCGGAGAACTGGGAATCTTCGGAGTGATCTTTTCCCCGCAGATAACATTCTACCTACAAGTATTCATGGATAATAAATACATGGATAATACACCGACAACTTCCTTTTTTCAAATTTAGGAGGTTTGAACATAATATAGGGTTATAAATTAAGTCTTTGGTCATTGACAAAGATATGGTCTGTACAAATTACATGGAAGTGAGGTGGTCAGGTGCGTGTGTATAAACACAACCCGCCACTATCACCACAATCGCCACGCATTCGACCCAGGAGTTTTCTGAAGCTCCCCCACCACCTATACACCTATACAGTCCCAATGCGAGGACCTGATCAACAATAACACAAACCGACGATCCGGAAATTGGTCCCCTTAAACACCCTATTCTACCTCCCGAATTCCAAAATGTCACAAAACGCCCAATCCTCAGACGGAGCTCCCCAAGGAAGTGCGTCTCCAATCCCCCCTCAACACCAACATGACACTGCAGCGGCGGCTTCCGGCTCTCCGTGTCATATGGACATAAACACCCAGCTAACCACTCGGAATCAGTTAACCTCGCCTCTCTCTCCGTTCCTCAGCTCCGCGCACTCCAAACCCGCCTCACCTCCGAACTGGAACACCTGACCACCTCGCACACGAAGCTACGCGCTGCCCAAGCCAAGTTCCGCGACTGCGTACGCTCGATCAATGACGGTGTGACTGGAAACGAGAAGAAGGGAACTGATGGCCGCGATGAGATCCTCGTTCCCCTCACCAGCTCGCTGTATGTCAAGGGCCGGTTGATGGATCGCGAGAAGGTGCTTGTTGATGTCGGAACTGGATTCTATGTTGAAAAGGTACGTGGTGGCGGGGCTATATTTAGCGATGTCGGTGGTGGGAATTGGTCGGGCTGACGATTTGTCTTTTTTTCAGACTGCGCCTAAGGCGATTGCATTTTACGATGTTAAGATCAAGGGCTTGGAGGCAAACTTGCAGGAGTTGGAGAAGATCGTACAGACCAAGAGCTCGCAATTGCGCATTGTAGAAGAGAGTGAGTTGGCCCCTTTCCTGGACAATTGGAGGCGGGATTCCTATTTCCTTACAAGGCCTTGTTTTCTTTCGATTGCTAACCTCTCTCCTACAGCATTGAGGCAGAAGATGCTCTCAGAAGGTGCTCCTCAGGCCGCTGCGGGCTAAACCCGACCCACGTGGTACGAATAGGTCAACATGACTTCCCATAGATCCAAATCGAAATCATATACTGGGTTTATATCTCCCATTTTGGAAGCAAACTGGAGATGGAGTACAATCAAAACGAGAAAAGAGGACCACAAATTCAGGGCCGAAGGGGTTCTCCGATATTGGAAACCAGGAATAACTTCAAATATGAATTTGGACTTTTATTGCTACATACCTAAATGATCTTGGCTCGATAAGCAAGCCAGACGGTAGTAATTTTGTTTTTTTTTTTTGTTTTTTGTTTTTCTGTCCTTTTGTTTTTCATGTTGTTTTCCTTCTGTTAATTTCTTCTTTCAATTGATCCCTTGTGGTCCCACGACATGTGACAAGTTTGGGGTGATTTTGCTGACTCGACTAGAACAGACTTCCAAGATCAGTCTCGAGGACCTCGGGCATCTCAGCGCCAGGATTCGCCAGCATCCGCGCAACCTTCTGGACAGCGCTCATGAAACCGCTCAACTGCTCCTCTTCATCTCGCTTTCGGATTTCAGCCTCCTTGCGGATCTCATCATCTGTTTTCTGCTTGTCCGTCTGTTCCTGGCCATCCCCCGGCGGGGGAAAGAACACCGACAGACACCCATCCTTGGAAATGTCGACAGGCTTCGCATCAGCCTGCTCACCTAGTATATCATCCCAACTAGGATTGAACAGCGATGCCCCCCAGGACACTTTCGGGGTCGTCGACCAGTGACCAGCCGCGTACGTGTACTCGTCGAAGCGGGCAAGCTCGAATACATGCGGCGATTCTTTAACTCGAAGCTGAATTGCGGCCTTTTCAACGAAGCGCTTGACTGGCGAACCATAGGAGAACCTGGCCTTGCGCTGGGGGGCACATCCAATGTTCTTTGCATTTGGGCTCCATTGGAAACCAATAGAATGTATGAATTTATCTAGCTCGGGGGTCATCTCCCTTTCAGGGCATAGTTCAAGAGCCTTCACTTCAAGTTGCCAGTCGGACCTAGATTCAAACTCAGCTTACTGTAAAATTCCAAAGAAACCCAAGGTAAACAAACCTTTCAAAGTCAATCATGCTGATCTGCATTGGCATCTGATGATCAACAGGAGCACTGATCTGTTTCGACTTGAAACAACGGATTCCGTTGACTTCAAACTCTTGCGAGCCAAGTGGAAGAGAGAATTTTGCTTCCACACGAATCACTGAGTCATTGTTCACTTGGTACTCGAAGTTGGCGGAATATCTAGGCATCAAATTCAACAGGGATTCGATTTTGGCTTTACCCCAGGGCTTAAGAAACTTTGATGCCATGATTCGGGCGAAGATCTCATCTTGCTGCAGCCGGATACTAAAAAGAAAGTCAGTCAGCAAACCATCAGATTCCAGCCGGAGTGATAACATACCCCGGGACCACACGTCCTTCGGTGTTCATATGGGTAAGCATCTCGCGAAACTCTGCGAACTCATAAGAGGTGCCATCTTTCGGCTTGCGCCACTGTTGCAGCGTGAACGAGCCGAACTTTGCACGCATTTGCAAGAATCCCCGAAATTGAGGAATCACATGCAATGCTTTCCTAAGGCGGGCGGTGACAATGCTCTTGTTGTTGGCCTTGATCTCATCCGCAGTGGTCTCCCAGGTCGCGGCTACGTCTGCCGCCAGTTCCGGCCCGCATAGAACGGGTTGTGAGAGCCCACCAGACTTTTGCAGGATGACGTGGGTTCTCATAAGATCTGTCCGGGGCGCCGCAACAAGAAGCAGCTTGATTTCTGTCTCGTGTTGGACCATGAGCCTCTCCCACAGCTCTCGGAATCGAGATGCAATAATGCACATGTCCCGCTCATCATTTCCAGACATGAAAAGGCAGTCCGGGATACCAGGCTTGATGTAGATATTCACGTCATATTTCAAGCGGATGAAATCGAGGATCTCACGCCGGGCGGTAATAAAGTAGTTCAGCGAGGGGCCATCCGAAGGCCAGAGGAAAGCAAGCTGTAGTATCAAGGGTCAGTTAGTCTCCATAAAATACCAAAACAACTAGGGCTGGCAGGGGTTTATCCATACTGTGTAATCCGCGGCAATTCTCGGTGGCTTTCGCATCTCGGACAATCTTTCCTCGTGGGTTTCCTGCGACCGGGCATGGGCAACCTTCGTATTTGAATGCGCGTGTATCTTGACCCAACGCGATGCTCCAGGCAAAGTCCGATGCTGCATCAACCGACTCAACATATCTTGAAGCATATTTTGAGCGTCCAAAACCTGATTTTGCTTGCCCCAGATGTGAACGAGCTTTAGGGCTATTAGCATATTCAGTCCCTCATATGTTGGGGAATTCTAGAGGACAACTGACTTTGGCATTTCCCACACTGATCCTCACATAGGCACCAGTCTCCTCGATAATTCTCTGGCGGAAATCGATGTTGGAAGTTTGTCCTGGAGTTACTTGTCTAATCCTTGAGTCCGTGTTAGTTCCAAGACTAAGGACTGCAAAGCTCTATATACTCACTTTGCTTGGAATACTTGACATTCATAGGGCAAACGATAAGAAGCTATTTGACCGTTAGTAATGTGCTTGCGGTTGATGTGAGCACACGCACCATCTGGAGAAAGGCCCTTGCGCCACTTCGCCTTGGAATGATAGTCATTTTGCCCTGATGCGAGGGGCGTATTCTTAGTTCTGTACTTCGAAGCAGTTAAAATAGTACTGCCTCTTTTTGACTGAACCCGTGATTGTGGTGGGGAAGTATGTCCCCCCCTAAGAGGAGCACGTTGACCCGATTTGAGATTACCAGCCAAATGCTGCTGCTGTCGTGCAAATGTATTGGAACTGCTGGTGTTAGGCCCACGTTCATTGAATATTGGCCCCTCCGGTGCCTGAGCTCGGCCTGCTCTAGGTCCAGTAATAACTGTCTGGGTTGGAAAGGCGCTTTGACTTGGAATCGGTGACCGTATGGGTACAGGAGGTACACTTTTGAGAGACCGACCAGTTACGGGCACCGTTGAGGTTGGAGGCTGTGGCAGATCGTCAACAGGAGAGGAATCATCGTTCACATCCTCGAAATTGTCCTCAGCATCATTATCAGCATGTTTATCCCGTGTGTACTCGTCATAGTCTTGTCGGTAGATGGTCCCACGACCAAAATCTGGACCGGGGCCGTAGTTGGGCAGTTCCCATGCTATATAAGTCAGTACATACAACCATCATTGAAACAAAGGTATCTCTCACATTTGGCATTGAGACGCTCCCAGCTGGCAGAATTTATTAGCTGGGCGTACTTTCAAATATCCGTGGGCAAGATATACGTACTCGTTCTCGTAAGACTGGGGCACCGACGCCATTTCAGCTCAACTAGGTAACGACAGGTGTTCGATGGCCACACTGATGTCCCACACGACCGATTGTTTCGAATGGGCCAAGCCGAACGAAGGTCACAAGGTTATTTCAGAGATATCAAACGGGAAAGTGAAATAAATGGGAGATGAATTAAGCCGCTCCTTGTCGATGAAGGTGCGATGGAACTGAACGCCAATCGATTGCAGGGGCGACGGACTGAGTGCACGACTTAAGGAAAGTAGTGCAGATGGAAAGTAAAAGAAAGATAAAGGGTAGTAACGAATTGGAGTGAAGGCGATGTGTCGGGAAACTGAGAAATTTTACAGGGAGGAGAGTTATGGACATAAAGCTAAAGCCTTTTATCTACGAGGTAATCAAAGAGTACATTGTCGCCTGGGTAGAACCGCGCGGGTGTTACTTAAAGAGTAAAGTACCTAGGTATATGCATAGATTCATCCATTCTCCCGCGCTTATTAATTATGTACAACCTTGGAAACCACTAGGTACGTAGCAACCGGGAGACCGCCCAGGTGCCTAGGTGTGTATATAGCCCTAGAGCACGTCGAGCTCGTCATAAATTTGACTTTCTCTCTATATTGGGATGATATTGAAGGATCAAGATACCCAGAAATCAATCTCATCGTAATAATCATGCGCCTGGTTCTTGTAGTAATTGTGCTGATATGAATGGTAAAAGAGGCCTACTGCATTTCATTTCGAGATCAGTGTGATACAATTCTTCTAGGTGGTGAGAAATCGAGTTGAAACAAGTCCGGTAGGGGGGTATCTATGAGATGTTAAATTTCGATGGATGTTAGGGTTTCGGCATATTATTGTTCCGTGGTATATACAATTATTCCGCAATCTTGAAGCATCTGGCGAATGTGATCAACTACTCTTTTTCAATTCTTGATTATGGCATTTAAAGTCAATCACGAAAGCGGTATGATAGTACATCTCACTATAGATTAAGGTTGACTTTTCAAAATGTTCTAGGATTCTTTAGGGCGTTAGTAGGTAGACTACAAAAATGCGAGGTTGAGGAGAGCACAATGAACGAATCGCAGCATCCTGTGTTAAGCTAGACATTTAACTTATCAGACAATCAGGGTCACGTAATTTGCATGAGCAAATCCAGTTTCTAACATGCATCGTGGTAACACTGAGACAGATAGGTGTTGACAGTTTGACGACTATACAGCAAAATTGTGTGCCTTTGAAGTAAGAGCTGCAGTAGACTTATTGTACAAACACACGTGTACAACAGTATCAGTTAAAATCATCCATATTTCATGTATTTTATGCAGTTTATATGTACAATGTACTCCATGTCTTACTATGAGGTAGATGTATTTGATTGGCTAGAGCTCCTTGCCGGGCTAAACCCAAAAGGGACGAAAGTGGACAACGCGTCCAGCGCGATTTCTCCTTCTTCATCGCACGTCCTGCCTGGTCACATCTCTCGCGCCCCCAATGAGCGATAGCGATTCAGATTCTGCCCCTCGGAGGCGCAGTGCCCACGAGCGTGCCCAATGGATGACCAAGGGAGCTCTGGTTCGAGACGATTCTGATGATGAACTAGGCGTCGAGGACCTTCCGTGGGACTGGATTTACGATCAAAATGAAGAGATTACCCAGGAAAGTGAAGCCAAAGATGATACTCCAGCGAAGCGTAGCCGCAGACGATCCTCCCGTCCCGCTCGTCAAAAACGCAAAATTGTTGGTGCCCAGATGGGTCAATTCCAATGCAAAGTTGGCGATGTGATTCTCTTAAAATCCCCCGAAGCTGGAAAGGACTGGGTTGGCATCATTACAGAATTTTTGGAAGAGGAGGACGAAGATGAAGAAGACGAGGTTGTCAAATCTGCCAATATTATGTGGTTCGCATCCCCCGACGAATTCATGAGCACGAGAAACAAGCGCCGGACCGACGCCCTGCCCAACGAACAGTACATCACACTCGATTTCAACAGCAACCCCTTGACGTCAATCAGCGGCAAAGGGACGGTCATGTCTCAGAGCGCCTTCAGTGCCAAGTACCCGAATGGACCTCCAAAAAACAGGACCGAATTAGCGGAATACAACAAGTGCATCGTTTGTCGACGCGGCGTGAACCAGGTTCAAGGACGATACACCGATGAGTTCATCTGGGAGCAGGTGTACAACGAAGACAACATTCAACATCTGATCAATTGGGTCAGGGATGGCTTGAAGGCTTCCAGAAAACGCAAGGCTGCGGACGATGAAGTGAGTTAAGCCACCTGGTTTCAATTGCAGAAGCGATACTGATTTGGGTCATTGCAGTATGTCGAGACCAAGGAGACCACCGCACCTACGACCCCGAGAAAGAGGCAGCGACTAGCAGCAACGAATGCCACGCCACAATCACAGCGCAAGAAGGCCCTGATGACTCCGACGCATAAACGGTAAGAAACGGCGACAATAATTGTTCCTTGTGAATTAAGACTAACTGTATCAGGATCGTCGTGAAAAAACCACTTGAGTTTACTCCTCTGGGTACCCGTGTCCTCTCACCCACGCACTTCGACTCTCCCTACCGTCAAGCTCGAAATTTGCTGCACGTTTCCACTGTTCCAGACTCATTACCGTGCCGGAAAACTGAATTCAACACTGTATACAACCATCTTAGCGCTGCTATCATGGAAGGCACAGGCGCTTGTATCTATATATCCGGTACCCCAGGCACTGGCAAGACTGCCACGGTTCGCGAGGTAGTTGCACAGCTAAACGGTGCTGTGCTTGAAGAAGAGATGGACGATTTCATCTTTGTCGAGATTAACGGCATGAAAGTCACCGACCCGCATCAATCCTACTCTTTACTATGGGAAGCCTTGAAAGGCGACCGAGTATCACCTTCCCACGCATTGGATCTTCTTGAAAGAGAATTCTCAAATCCCTCCCCTCGTCGGGTCTCTTGTGTTGTGCTTATGGATGAGTTGGATCAGCTGGTCACAAAGAATCAGTCTGTGATGTATAACTTCTTCAACTGGCCTGCGCTCCGCCACTCGCGCCTCATTGTCCTGGCTGTTGCAAACACCATGGATCTCCCCGAAAGAACCCTGAGCAACAAGATCTCCAGTCGTCTCGGTTTAACCCGTATCACCTTCCCGGGATACCGCCACACAGATCTAATGGAGATTATCAGTACCCGCCTGGCCAGTGTACCAGGCAATATCGTTGATCCAGACGCCGTCCAATTCGCAAGTCGCAAAGTAGCCGCCGTTAGCGGTGATGCTCGACGAGCTTTGGACATCTGCCGTCGAGCCGTTGAAATCGCCGAGCAGGCAGCCGACAAGGCTGCTGCCGCAGATGAGGCCAAAGACGAGACAGAATCATTACCCCCCACACCCAGTAAAACTCCCGCCCGGCGTAACAAGGCTATCACAGCCAAAGCAGCTGGAGAATCGGCCGTCGCTGAACCTCCTGCGAAAGGCCAACCGGGGCGCGTCACTATCGCCACTATCAAGCAAGCCATTCACGAAGCTACATCAACTCCGCTCCAGCAGTCCTTGCGCTGTCTACCGCTATCAGGAAAGCTCTTCCTCGCTGCCCTATTAGCCCGCGTCCACCGGACAGGCATTTCAGAATCTACATTCGGCGACGTCCTCGACGAAGCCCGCCGCATCGCCGATGCAGCCGTGGCCGTTGCCGGAGCCGCTGGCGCCGGCGTGAAAGATTTCCTGCTAGGCGGAGGCCCCAGTGCTCGCGTGCGGAGCCTAGGTCATGCGGCCATGTCGCTCATGAACTCCGGTATCCTAGCGCTAGAGCAAGGCTCTGGCTCTAAAAGCGTGCTTGGGGGTACTACGATTCCCACTCGCGGCGACCGCAGTAGTAAAGTTCGGCTCAGGGTTGCGGCCGAAGATGTTAGGTCAGCTTTCAGGGAGGATGCCGAGGCTAAAGGCTTTGGTTTGGGCATTGAGCAGTGATGGTGAGGGTTTTTCTTTCGGGTGTTTTTTGATACGATACGCATTATCTGGAGTTAGTGTAATATCGCACAATAGTTTGCATATGATACCCTTTCAGTCCAGCTGTGTCTCACGCTCTAGATCGTAAAGGCTATTTGTACGTGTGTTGTCCATCCGGGTCGATTGCCAAGGGTATCATTTGGCTCAATTGGGGTTTGTATCATACAAAACGTTAAGACTCTTTTTTTTCCAGAGACATGAAACGAACCTTTCCGAGGAAATTCTTCCCGAGATACATGTTTGAATATTCTAAAATCAAGGGCCTTCCACAGACCGCGCTCAACTCCACATAGTGCCAACAAGAACTTGATGGCAAGAAAGAAAATGAATACAGGGTATTGAGAAATCGGAACAGAGGGTACGAATGCCAGTGATGCTGGTCATCCCTCTAGTACCGTTGTCTACCGAGAGTCGGGGCCCAAGTCAGAGGGTGAGTCTCGGGGGTAGCCTCTTCGTCCTGCTTCCAGATCTTGATGGTCTTATCAGCTTCGCCCGTGATAAGACGCAAACCAGTACGATCAAAGGTAGAAGCCATGATACCGGCTTCGGCTTCAAGAGAGCCGGGCTGTGCGGTAGTTTCCATAGATTGGAAGCGGTGACCAGTCTTCCAATCCCAGAAGGACATGGAACCGTCATCACCACCAGAGAAGAGAACGTTCTCGTCGTTGACGGCGAGAGAGTTGATGACAGAGTTCTGACCGTCGAAGTTTTGCATGAAATCGCCCTTGGGGCACATCCACTGCTTGATGCTGCCGGTACTGGCACTGGCAAATGTAAACTCGGAGGGGTGGATGGCGAGGTTGCGAACACCCTTCTTGTGGTGTGTCAGGACACCCATGCTCTTACCAGCGGCTAAATCCCACAATCGGACTGTGGAATCTAGGGAGCCGGAGATAATCTGAGGGTCGGCGTCTTGGCACTTGATGTCGGCGACAGTGCCTTTGTGTCCGCCGAGAACGTGTACGTTGCTTCGCGTGCGCATATCCCAGACCCGGCACACTCCATCACGACCACCCGTGACTAACAGATCGAGACGAGGGTGAAGGGCCAGTGTGTACACACCGCTGAGATGGCCGTGGTAGTGTCGAATGACCTTGTTGGTCTCCAAATCCCAACACTTGACCATCTTATCCTCACCGCAGGAGAAAAGGTACGGATGCCGGGGTGACACCGCTAAGCCACGGACGGTGGAGATGTGACCGGTGAGAGTGAGTCGCAATGCGCCCGTCGCCAAATTCCAAATCTTGATTGTCCGATCTCCTGCTCCGCTAGCGAACCACTGGTTGTTCGGTTCCACTGCCAAAGCCCGCACCCATCCAAGGTGTCCCGAAATGACGCGCATCAGCTTCCAGGGCGCGTGCCACTCGGGCCGCTGTTGCTGGGTAGCCGATGGTCTCTGGACCAAACTCTTAGGCAGGCCATCGCCAGCTGCTGCTGCTCCTGCCCCCGTGCCCGATGGCCGCCTCACAAGTGACATGGATGAGCCACTGCCGTCTGCGGGTGTCTGCGCCTGGATCTTCGGCCGTTTTGTCCGGCCGGCTGTAGCCTTCGCCTGTTTCTCTGCGAGAGCTCGTGGTAACTCGGTAATATCTTCGTACTCTGCCTTTCGTCGGTAGGAAACGCCGATTGAGCCGTCTGTAAGAGTTGAAGGTGTGACCATCAGGTATTCAGAACCGAAGAGTTCCGCTGTCCGCTTTGCGGACATGCGCACGGCGTCATCTGGGGACTGGGGTGAGGTGTAGTCCATTATGTGCGCAAGGAAGTTATGTGGGGAAAGTGAGATAATTCGGTGTACTTTGAAGGACAGGAGCTTCAACAATCACGGCCCGATGGTGCGCGCGATGAAAAAAAAGCCTGCGGGAGGTTCGTGACCGCAATCGAGTCCGGAGGTTCAGTCTAGGCACCAGTTTTAGAGGCGCAGTTGATTGAAGACCGATGCTGCGTCTCTAGCAGCTGCGAGACAAGATATGGTTGAAGATGGTACAAGGACGTGCATGAATCTTTGGATCGAAGTTGCAACGGGTGTTCGTGCCTGAGGCGCCATATTGACCAACATTATACCCGGTCCAAAAAGGGCGGTGAGGCTACAGGCGGTGGACTGTGATATAATTCGGATGCTTTGGGGAACTCGAAGATACCTAGTTCTTATTCAGGTGATTACTTCTACCTACATAGATTATCGGTACCTATTTCAAAAAATATCTGAATGTCTACCTAGGTACATATATTTCTCGTCGGCTGACCTATTCTGAGATTTACGATATATATACCCTCCACACAAGGTACATCCGTATACAATTTCTCAACACTCAAACCAGCTGCAAGAAATACCTATGAAATTATGTATTGTTGGCTATTTACATTGGTACATATGTAGCACATAAATTTAATTGAATTCCAGTTTGATTCTGTGGCCGCAAAACAGAGTGCATACCGGATGTTCCTTTTGTATGAGAACGCAATACACTAGGTACAAAGGGGTACAAAGGTAATCACTTAGGCCAGACTTTACACCTCACGTGGAGGCACAAAAAAATAAGAACACTTATATATAATCTATATATCTTATCTGCAAGATTGCTTAAGTACAGCTAGATCTCTGTTTCTCCGAAAATAAATTCACTCAGGGCGTTGACGGCGTGTTAGAACGTCTTTGCTGTGAGATCGAGATCGCGGGGCGGCACCTGCTCGAAATTGCTGACTCAGCCACCCTGGCTTATCGCAGCTCTTATCGCAATATCACTCTTCCTCCAACAAAGTCACCATGGATTCCGATCAGAAGTTCGCCCTGCACGAGGCTGCCCGAGAAGGAAGAAGTAAGAGCTTGAACCTTTGCTGTATACTACAATGTACTAATCTATCTCGTTAGACGAGGTTGTTGAGTCGTTGCTCAATGTGAGTTGTGCTCCACCTGGGGCCGAGGCTGCCCCGCAAGATCAAGCTTGCGCTGGTACAGTTTGGTCTCCGAGAACAAAGCTAATTATTGAAACAGGCAAACCCTAAATCTGCATTCGTGAAGGATGATGATGAACGTCTTCCAATCCACTGGGCTGCGGCCTACAACCGTGTCCCGGTCGTGGAATTGCTAGTCGCCATGAAGGATTTCGACCCGGATGTAGAAGTGAGTATCACTGTTCTATATTCGAAGATAATTCCTCGTCCCTTTTCCAACATCGATTGATCCCTATTATATGACTTTGCTAAATCGGCGTAGGATGGATCCGGTTGGACGCCTCTTATGATTGCAGCTAGCCTAAAAGATGCCGCAGGCGACGCAACGATCGATCTACTACTGCGAAAAGGAGCTGATGTCTCTATCAAAAGCAACACTGGACAGGTCAGCCTTCCGAGATAAGGACTTGGCTATTGGGTGTACATGGGCTTACTGTCTCGTAGAATGCGCTCCACTTCGCAAGTTCCAAGGCTAATATTTCCACCGTTCGCACATTGCTTGCCAATAAATGTAGCGCCAGAGTCAAGGATAGACGTGGCCAACTTCCCCTGCACAGAGCAGCCGCAGTAGGGTCTGTACCTATCTTGAAGACGCTCTTGGAAGAGGGTAAGAGTCCTGTCAACGCAACGGACGGGGACGGATTCACCGCACTTCACCACGCCATCTCTGAGGGACATGGACCTGCCGCGATCTTATTGTTGAAATCTGGAGCAGAAGCAGAAAAGAGAGACAGTGACGGTAGACTAGCGATTGAGCTAGTTCCAGACGACAAGGTAAGTCCCTCGCCGGAATTAGGTACACATTTAGCTCAGAATGGCTAATTCTTATATTGGGTTTATCCAGGTCAAGCAATACATCTTACAGACAGCAGAGAGAGAAGGAATTGAACTCCCTTGATTATTTTGGAGGATGTACGGGGCTAGCCCCAGAGGATTATGCAAAACGCAGACTAATCGCCGCGGTAATGCTGGATGCCTCGGTATGAAGAGCTTCCCCTCATTTCATAGTTAACCCTTCCAAACTTGTGTATGATAAGTTTTGAATTGTCGATTCCAGCTTTTAGTGAGAATATTAAGCGAGCCTCACATGTCTTCCAGACTTCTCCAAATAGTCTTCTTTAATTTCCAAAAATCTTGAGGCAAAAGGTACGGGCAAAAGGTACGGGTGACTGCCTGCAGTTCGTGCATGATCTGTGATGGGAGTTGCATACGACGTGCATAAAGGACGATTGGCCTCGGTAACTCTGGTGATTGAATGATCAGTAGTACTTTGTACATATTTATTGTCTCAGGAAGCTTGCGGGGAACCTGTTGGTTATATTCTGGCCTGCTGCCCATGATTTAAATTTACTTGTCAACTCTCAACATCCATAATGGTGGCATCGAGTAACACACGTCTCCCTGTAGGGAACAAAGACTTTACCAATGCGACTGTGGTCATTATTGGCGCCGGCATATCGGGTATGCTCAGTCCTCCCAGGTAAATAGATCTCACTAACCATTCTTCAAGGCATGTGCATGGCGATCGACTTGATCAAACGAAATAACACTCGGAATTTTGTTATCCTCGAGAGAAGTAGCAGCGTGGGCGGAACTTGGAATGACAACAAATATCCTGGCTGCTGTTGTGATGGTAAGAATTACTCTACATGCGCAATGACAGCAACTGATGAAGTCTAGTCTGGAGCTCGCTCTATAGCTATTCCTTTGAACAGAATCCGAATTGGTCGAGAGAATATTCCGGACAAGAAGAAATACATGTTAGTAATATTTGTGACCCTCGACCTGGATTGTTCGATAGGAGTAATCGCTGATTTGTGCATCGACCAGGCGTATCTCGTTGGCATTGCAGAGAAATATGGACTCTACAAACATATTCGATTCAATTCCACCGTAGAGGAGGCCCGATGGGATGACATCGAGTCCAGATGGAAGACAAGGGTCATGGTATCAGGGCAAAAAGACAGCGAGTTCTCAACCTCCTACGTTTTGAACTCTGATTTCCTTGTCTCTGCCGTCGGGCAACTCAATTTACCCCGAGCCCCTGACATCCCAGGCCTAGAGGATTTTCAAGGGAAGATGATGCACTCTGCTAGGTGGGATTGGAGTTATGATTTGACAGGAAAGCGGATCGCAATCATTGGCAACGGTGCGCACTCAGCGAAAAAGACGAAACTCCTATTTACAAAATACAATACTAACCCATTCTACAGGAGCAACTGCTGCTCAGATTGCCCCTGAAGTTGCTCGGGTTGCCTCTCATCTCACTATCTATCAGCGGACGCCAAACTGGGTCATTCCTCGCCTAGATCAACCAGTATCAACCCTTCAAAAGGCCCTGCTCAGATGGGTTCCACCCCTGAAGTGGCGTAAACGTGCACTTCAAATGGAATTCCGCGAAGGATTTTATGCAGGTGTCGCAGATGGAGATTCGGACCTTTCCCATATGTTTCGGACCACATGTACCGATATGATAAAATCCCAACTGGCTGACCGGCCAGAGCTTTGGGATAAGCTGATACCCAATTATGCGCCGGGGTGCAAGCGAGTCATTATTACAGATGATTATTATCCCACACTTGCCCGTGAAAATGTCCTCTTGGAGACACGGGGCATCACAGGTATTACGAGCTCCGGAATCGAACTCGATGGAGAAGACGAACAAGAACACGACCTCATAGTTCTTGCTACCGGTTTCAGAACTGTGGAGTTCATGCATCCGATCCGGATTTATGGCGCAAATGGCCGGTCCTTGGAGGATATCTGGAGAAATGGAGCAACTGCGTTTAACGGTGTTACAGTTGAGGACTTGCCCAACTTTGGAATGTTCTATGGTCCCAACACTAATCTCGGTGAGAGATGTCCTATTTCCCAACAACATTCCCGTCTCATTCATTCTAACTAATTAAAAGGTCACAACTCCATCATCCTCATGATCGAAGCACAGTCACGATATCTGAACACCCTATTTGGGGAAGTGATGCAAGCCCGCCAGCAAGGAAAGACGCTGTCTCTTAAGCCAGACCCGGGTGTATTGAAAAGTTACAATGATAGGATCCAGGATATTCTACGGCGTACCAGCTTTGCAGATCCGAACTGTAACAGTTGGTATAAGAGAGATGACGGGGCCATAACCAATAATTGGTCTGGGACTGTGGTTGATTATCACCGTGAACTCTCTAACGTGCAGTGGCAGGACTATATTGCCGAGGGAACTGGTAGAGACCGTGTCATGAGCAAGGTTGCTACAAAAGTGAGTCATGCTCAGGAGAAGATCTTGTTAAGCAATACTTCTTTGCTTGTTGGTGCTATTAGTGTTTTGTCGGTCACAGGTTATGTTACAGCTTCGTCGAGGTGGCTCAAGGCACACTGAACCAACTTTGAGATATTGTCATAAACAAATAGGATCATTCCCCCGAGATCATTATTCTCAACTTCTCACGCCCTGCTTTTATTCCGCTGTCGAACTAAATGTCCATATTTGTAGAAAACAAATGGAACGGGTGTCATCACGGCGGAGATACATCCTAACAACGTGAGAGACCAATGAACACCCAAATTGCTGTACATTGGAATTGACACAATGACCATAGCACCAGCAGCAATATATCGGAAGAAAGTGGCGCTCACCAGCGCACTAGCCGCGAAAAGCTCATACGTGTCGATGAGATACTGATATGTTGAGATGAATATTCCCTGAACAGAGAATCCAAAAGCCACCGAGGCTATCAAAGGTGACCAGTAAGAAACCGAGGGATAGCTGGTCCAACCCATCCAGAAAAGAGAGATTGGCAACCAAGGAGCGCCGTACATAGCGAACCAAAGCCGCTCCTCGGGTGGAAGGGCCTTTTCCCCATTCGCAATGGCTCTCGAGAGTCTCTTCCTGTATGCAAAGTAGATATGTGGCACCATGGTAAATGCAACCAGGAAACCTACGTTCATACCAATGAACGTCAATCCCACGGAACCCTGATTGAAGCCATATGTGTTGCCAAAGATGAACTCATAACCCGTCAAGAATCCAAAAAGAACGATATAAACGACGACGAGATAAATGGTAAAGAGCGCCACCATTATTTCTCTGAAGAACAAGTTGAAAGGGCGGGAGCAGCTGTGCATCAACCGAGTAAAGAGCGGTGTCTGTCGTAATTCGAACTCCGCTTTAAAACGCTGATCACCGGTTATTTCACGGAGGTGTCTTGCTTTCCATCCCAAGAGTACTGGCCCATAGGTTTCGGGAACAAAAACAAAGATGGCAAATGTCACTAGCCCAGCCATGATCATCGTGCACCATTCAGTCCAGCGCCAACTGATATGCGTGCTTTGTCCAATAAATGATCCGACCATTGGAGCAAGAAAGGGTCCGAGGAATGAGAGCGTGCAGCAAATTGGAAAGGCATAAGTGCGCTCGATGGGGTCAAAGATGTCGGACATACTGCCGCCAAACGTGGTCATTGGCGTACATCCAAACAGTCCGGCCAGGAAACGAAAGGCAAGTTGGGCTCCGAAATTTGGCGCCAGTCCTGATGCCATTGTGAAGATCATAAGGATGAACAATGTAACGATGTAAACAGGGTTTCGTCCAACGGTCTCAGAAAAAGGTGCAGCCACTAGTGAGCCGATGCCAAAAGCAATCAGGAAAAGCGCTGTTGCTAGAGATTCGACGATCTCGCTGACCCCATATTCCTCCTGTCCTTGTTTGATCACAGTGGAGTCGATTGATGAAGCCCATCCGACCAGCAGACCCGTAGTACCAACAATGCCCAATGTCGACCATTTCCGTCCCGTAGGCCAGTTTTTGGGATTAAGTTGGTCATCGGGACCATCGAAGCCGACAATGAACAATGTTTCCGGGTTGGATCGTTCAGCGGTTTCGGATACGTTATGGGGTTTAACACCAGGGACTGTCACTCTCTTGCCGTCATGTAGGACGATATTCGGTGTAGTAGATAATGGACGGATACCCTTCTCCAGCCTAGCATCATCAACATCCTCTAGGATATCGTTAGTCGGTTGTATATGAGGATCACCCGTAGCAACATTCAAACCGTGCAATTGAATGCTTTCTTGCAAGTCCTTCCGCATACGTCGGTATTGTCGAAAAGACTGCATGGTCGCAGGGGGCAAAATGAAATTGAAAAAGAAAACAGCAGTTCGCGCAAATTTTTTTTAGCTTCTTAATATTGACTCTTCACTTATTACTTTCCTTTGTAGTGCAGATTTATATCTACTTCTACTTCTACTACCGTTGCCCGATTTCCGCTTTACCCGACTTACCCGATCTTTCCTACTTACCCGTTCAGAAATTATATGAAACCGGAAAATGAAAGGAGAGTACACTCAGGTCATCTTAATTTCTAGTTTTGATTGGAAAGAGAATCAAAATCGAATATCATGGCATGCTCATGGAATGGGTCTATATAAACGCAATGCGGACATCCCTCAACCATGTACTCAAGTCATCGCGAACCTGTAATCTATCTATGTATCCCCGGGCACCAATTTTGCGTTAGCCAAAACCAGGAATTTGTGTGTCTACAAATTCATTCCAGTCCCAGTCGAAGTCATCAGGTAGAGACAAGTTTTCGGTCACTCCCAGCCAAGAAGCAACGTCCAAGGCTTGGGGAGTAGTTGAACTTGGCTCTGTCGGTCCTCCATCCCTTTGTTGCAAACTGTCTCTGAGAATAATCGAGTCCCGTTCTTTTTTGGTTTGGAAAAGACAAACTAGTGACTCTATGGTCTCCAGTGCCGTGTGGATAGTAGGTGTATTGTAATGCCTGGCGATAGCCATGAACGAGCATAGCGCAGGTCCAATATTTGACAGCGACTCCGTTGTATCAATGGCCAGCAAGATACAGATAAACTGAAACGGTAGGTTGGCAACATGCCACCACGGACAGCGATCTTCGGCTAGTCGTGTTGCGGCATCAAGACCCTGGTTCCCAAATCGCATAACGCGAGCAAGGACGTCATTCGATATATTCACGGACAAAATCCGCAGCCGACGGTATATCGTGAGCGCCAAATTACTTTGGGAAAGGATCAACGCATCGTGGGAGAGTGTAAGGCCCTCAACGCGGGTCAGAGCCTCTTCGAAGGCAGAAGCTTTATTGTCACCGTCTGGGTCGAGCCCTTCGGAGATTTGATATAGGCTTATGAGGTCTGTGGTGAAGTCATCCTTTCGAGGCAAGGGGAGCTTGCATGAGACACCTCGTGGGGTCACGCGCGATCGGCCATACTCATAGGAAATCCACGAATTTAAAACCGTGGCTACCCAAAAGAGCCGGCGGCGGGTTTCCTCATCAAAACTGACGTCTGCAGTGTCAGAATACACTAAGGATGTCATTTCGGAGTCTTGATGAGCTCCGATGGCCTCGATGATGTGCATCGTGGAACAACTGGCCATCCACGACGCATGAGGGCAATTAGTGGACCTGAGATATATCGTCCGTAATATCCAAGCACTCGCATGATGAAGGAGAATTGCTTTTGACGTTTTGGTTGTTTCGAGTTGTTCCTTTGCACACTGTATCAGTGCGCTTTCCTTGGGATGTTGGTTGTGGCCCGAGTACAAGGAGCCTAATGCCGCAACACCACAGAGGATAGAGTCATAAGAAGCCACGGCTGTCGGATCATGCCATCTGTGCTCAATCCTGTGTCGTAAATCTACAGAGTCCACGACCCCATACACAGGATGTATCTTCTTCAAATAGTGGTTGGCCAGGGCTTCCATCTCCTCCCTTGAAATCAGATCTGTCATATTGGTAGAGGGCTCCAGGGGTTCATCCCGTGGACCCAAATTCCAGCTAAAGCCGTGCACCTTTGGCGCGCTCTGTGGATTCATTTTCATACCCAGGAGATGAGGGAAAGCAGTGCCTGAATTGGCTTCCATATGTGCTTGGTTAGCACCGGCTCGGTCGGAAAGCCTTTGTGCTTCCGGTTTGTCGCTCAGTTTCGAGGACTTAGCGACGGTCATTTTCTCCCGTGCAGAAGGCTTGAAGCTGCACTGATACTCATATCGTATACAGCATGTGCATGGCTCATGTCCATCGCATTTCCGCTTTCGCAGCTTGCACATTTCACATGCTCGTTTGGCCCGCTGTCGGGTCCGTATCCGACCGGAATTGTCAGTATGTGAAGACATGACGTTGCAGTACATGGAACAAGATGTGATCTCTTTAGGTGGTCGATGTGGCCGTGTGGGTCCTGTTGCCGGAGTAGGATATATAGTGGCCAATCAGCGTCAAGAACAAACTAGGTATATTTCTACATCACGTCGAAAAACGCGAAAAACGCGTTAATTTGAATTTAAAAATTATAGAGGCCGATTTGGATTTGTTAGATACCGATGGGCTTTAGATATCGGGCCATTTATGGGCTTTGCGGAGAGCTAGTTGGAAGCTACAGGCTCCACTTGCCGCTGTCGCTCATGCTCTACATGTCGAGCGCAAGGTGCATGTGCTTGACGCAACCTGATTAGGCTATTAATGATGCTTGGTTTTGCTATCGGGGTGGTGCCCTATGTGTTTATATTTTTTCTCACTGTTTGTAATCAAGCAATCATGCGCGTAGCACGTCCCCATACTTATCGGGAGGTCTTGTGCCTTAACTCTAGCCCTAGCCACCTAATAAGGCGTTGAACAATCCAACAACAGGCTTGGCGACATGCTCGGTAAATTTGGACGATGACAAAATTTTGCATGGACTTTGATGGCGAGGTCTATAAATCTCGGCGAATTCACATTGTCCGGAGATACAATTCCGACACAAGTCAATATTCACTAAGGTTATCTTTGACTTGAAGTTGACATCTAGGCCTTCTCTGATACATCTTTCTCTGATACATCTTTGCTCCCACGGTCCCTAGCCGCTTTATGTGTCGGCATCTTTTTGATGAAGAGCGATGCCAACATCATGGCCCCACACATTGCACAATAGAAAATCCACATCGTGCTCAGGGCCGAAGCAGAGTTCTCGACACTCAGTGTCTTGCCTATATTTTTGTCTGCTCCATCATCACTCTCTAGCGTAAGTTTTCCGCCATGTAGGGTCTTCTGGAGCAGCACGGAGCCAATCACAATAGAAATGCTACTGCAAAGACTTCTCATGAATGATGATGCGGACATGGCCGCTGCAATATCGACCTGCTTCACATGGCTTTGCAGTGCGATCATTGGGCTTTGAAACAGCGGGCCAGCTCCTATTCCGACAATGATCTGGAAGATGATTATCTTGGGCCAATCGATCCCAGAGCCAAGACTGATAAATAGGCCGGTTCCCAAGGTCATGAAGCATGTCCCAATCCAAATGGGCGACTGGTAGTCTCCGTTGCGTCTGACATACCAGCCAGTGCTCATCGTAAAAACGGAAAGCGGCACGACCAAAACAAGGAGGCAAACACCAGAAATAATAGCGTTGAATCCCAATACTACTTGAAAGTAAAGAGGGAGGAAATAGTCGTATGAGATGAAGACGAGGCTGTGCAGGCAGAGAACAGAGATAGAGGCGCAATTGGTTCGAGAGGACAATATTCGGCCTGGGATGAGTGGGTTTGTCGCGAATCGGGCTTCATACAATATGAAGAGCCCGAGGATAACCACGCCAAACACCAACAGGCATATCACCATGGCACTTGCCCATGGGCGTTGATCGGAAGCACCTACCTCGAGACCATATAGAAAGCATACGGTACCGCCAATTATTAACAGAGAGCCAATCCAATCAAGAGACTTCAGGCCATCCATTACGGGTATCGTTTTCGTTTGAGATTTTAATGCGAAGAATAGCACGCCGAGGGATAAGCCGTCAAAAGGAAGATTGATCAAAACTGCGAGTGGGTCAGTGAGTAGCCACAGACAGCAGAGCGCAAGATGGCTTACAACACCACCTCCAACCAATAGTTTGTGTAAAGACACCACCAAGAATAGGCCCAAAGCTGCTCGAAATCGCCCAAACAATACCCGTGAGGCCATAGTATTTGGCCCTGTCCTTTACCTCGAACATATCCCCAATAATGACTGTCACCATGATCAGACAACCGCCACTACCCAGCCCTTGTACAACTCGTCCGCCAATGAGCAATCCGACAGACTTTGTGAGGCCGCAAATCAAACTTCCTCCTAAAAAGGCTAAGTTCGCAAGCATGATGATGGGCTTCCGGCCGAAGATGTTCGAGAGTTGGGCCCATATGGGGACGGAAGCGGTGGTGGATAGGGTATATGCGCTTCCAATCCAGGCATATTCCGCAGTACTGGCGTTGACTTCCTTCGCGATTGTTGGAAGGGCTGTAGCCACGATCGTCACGTCGAGAGCTGAAAGGAATGAAGCCAAGCATAGTGAGAACATGACGCTTCGTAGGCGTAAGCGTCCCATGGTCGCCCCAGTGGGCTCAAAGATGCTGGTTTGGTCGTTGAGTTGGACTATTTCCGTGTTATTGTCACCTTCGGGCTCTTCATGATGAGGTTCCTTGGCGTCCATGATGAGGTCTTGCGCGAACGAAGCTCCCCACACCAATTGTTAGCAGGTTTCATATATTCACCAAGTTTAGTGTTTTAGTAGTGATCTGCAATTGATTGAATTTGAACAGTTTTAGCCTCGGAAAAAAAACGGCCTGAGTTAACTGGCTTACTATTGAGCACCTGTTGTTGCACCAAGCCGGTATAGTTGGCGAACCGAACCGAGCGGACTCGGTTCACCCACTTCGCCCGAGCTTCGGCTGGAACCGAGGTGGGGGCCCTTTTCCGGTGTCTATTGGGTAGACCAGATGACGCTAGAACTGATTGGTCCAGATGGAGTTTTAGAAGGAACTTCCAATATAACGAATGAGAGCCTAGTCATTAACCATTGGGATAATGAAGCTAATAGAATAGTGGATCTTTCGAGAGAACAGGCACTTGAATATGCATGGTGGATAAATGAAACATAACTTGATTGTCCATACACCTCATGTCAAGAGTCTTTTGGTGAATCCATGCGGTCCAAATTTACATAGAATCCAACAAAGAATCCACCAAAACACTAGAAAGCGGTTCATCATTATCTCCTCTGTTCTCGACCATGGGAAAGACTTGATAAGTCTGGACAACCCAAAATTACATATTTACTCCTTGTCCACGATGAATTTACCAGTGCGCTCACGAATCTTCTTACCCCAGATAAAAACAGGAACTCCAAGAAGCCCAAGCGCACCAGTTAAACCCCCAAAGGTGCCGAATGCTCCATCATAGCCACTTTGGTCAATGAATGGGCTGATGCCATAGCTAACACCAAATGAGATAATCCCACGGAACGCACAAATAATAATCAACAGCGAGCTAGCTCGCTGCGGGTAACTGTCTAACAGATATGTGATGGCTACAATATTCGCACCGACGAAGGTAAAATAGTAAGCAGCAACGGCCCAAGCGTAGACAAACCAGTGGTAAGATGTTGGATTGGTGGCACCGAGTCCATACAGTACTGCAGTGAATACACCGATAATAATGGGGAAGATGAGTGGCAGTAAACGAATCTCGGGCTCATGAATGCCGTTTCGTCTGTTGGCGAACCAGGCGATGAGCCTATCTGAGCCGAAGCCGAAGACGGGCAGGGCTACTAGGGATGTGATGATTTGGCCACAGTTAATGTAGCTTGCGGACTTCTCCGGCCAGTTGTACGACGAGGTGAGAATGGTTCCGTAGGTGGTGCCAATGGCGATGTTGACACCCAGCGTGAGGCCATTCAATGCCATAGCCCAAAGAACATTGGGGAACAAAAGCAGTTGAAAAGTTTGCTAGGCGAAGCTTTAGTCTAGTGTAGCTCTTGTGTAAATATTGCAAAACTCACGATGAATGTTTTCATTCCCATGCGCCACTCAGGCGAGCCAATCCAAAGCTGAAGATCGGATCGCCAAGTACGAGCCTCGTAGGTGACAAAGTCAAGGGCAGGCCTCTCTGTCACCACCTTTTGAGTGCCTTTGGAGATGTGTTCATCCGACTCTTCTCTCAAGCCTTCAGTCGAGTTCTTCTCTTGAAAGGAGGATCGTGGGCGGAAGTACTTTGTCTCAGGGACGAAGACGAATGCCATAACCAAGGAAAGCCCAGAAAGACAAGCACTAAGCCCATACCACCACTCAGGTGTTATAGCTCCAGCGATCGGACTGGCGAAGAGAACCAAGACAGCAGTTGCGATCGTCTGAATTGTCTGCTGAATCATGAGGAACGTGCCCCTCTCATGAAGAAAAAAGATTTCCTAGGGTTGCGAAACACGGTCAGCTTTCGCGCTCTGCGAGGCATAATTGGGCTTACCTGAGTGATCATGGGAACAAGAGCCTCACTCTGGCCAGCAGCGAGGCCAACAAGCATACGCGCTCCGAGGTGCCACTCGAAGTTTGTTGCAAACGCACACAATACAGCACCAAGGAGCATAATAGTAGTTGCGACGAGGAGCACAATGCGACGACCCACTGCTATGGCTATCGGCATTCCAATCAAGTTGCCGATGCCCCTAATTATCATTAGCCGAGGTATAGAGATGAACAGGAACTTCACTCACATAATCAGTGTTGGGTAAGTCATGAGAGAGGTAATGTCGGCGTATGTCTTGCCAGCAGTTACGTATCCAGGGATGTAAAAGGCAAGTAGGCCGCCAAATCCGGAGACGATGCACAACCCGATGGTCGAGACTAGGCATGTTAGTCTGCCTCTACGAAACCATGTTATCAACAGGAGAATGCTCACATAGAGATATGGCAATCAGGACCATTGTCTTCTGCCATTTTGGCATATTTAGTGGATCTGTACACCCACGGTTAGAAATTTCTGTGAGAACAAAGGTGTGTGGAAAGCAAACAAACCTCGAGGGTCACTCGTAGGGGTCGGAATATATACAATCGTCCCCGCAGTGAGCTGGACAGTTCCACTCACGTTTACCTTGGACTTTGTCACACTAATCCCCTCACCATCGTCCTCAATGTCGATATTCTCAACTTGCTCAACGGAAGAGGCTTTGGCCATGGTATTCGCACGTTGGTGTTGTATTCAATGGCACGGGTGTAGAAAAACTGACATATCACCAGATCTGGGTGGGAAACGGCACAGGAAATCGAGTCAACGACGTGGTGTTTATAGTGCCCTCCGGTTATGGAGGCGCTATGGCCAAGTTGTCTCGACCCCGTTATTGAAAGGGAGTTTGCTGGTGGCGCGTGGCCCACGCCTCCTAGAAGATAAGATGACCATTTAGTGACTCTGATTCGATGAAGTTAATTCTCCCGTGGGAACACTCTGGGCCCGCCCACTTGAAATTGGAATCAGATCCCCCGCACTTTCCTGCTTCGGACCCCGTGGGGGATGAGGGAGGAGAACCCGCCGCCCACCCGAGCCGAGTAGGTGAATAGTTCAAGTCCCCAGTGGCCGTGAACTCTGCCCGCAGTGGCCCATTGCACGCAGACTGCATGATGAACTGTATTTCAGTGCAGCAGTATGAGTATTTGCTTCTGTGTAGATTCTGGTCAATGATGAAGCGTTAGGGAAATCGTTTGGTATTGGCGAATCTCGTAGAGAAACGGCGTACATAAATTGAATATTGTCCTCATAACGCAGTACAGTGTTCACTTTTGTAAACGAACATAAGAATGCTTAGTGTGTCTCTTCATAATTCTTAGTAGCTTTATTCAAAGACCACGAGAAATACTACAAAAACATATTTGAAGTAGCTGAAATAGGACGTTATAGATGATGACTGCATTTCCCGTTCTGAATAGAGTTCTATATACATCTGACACTTCTTTCAGTAAGGCTTAACACCTGCAAGCTGAAGTACCTGGTCGGTAACAATCGGTTTCTCAAATGGCTCCGTTCTGTACTTGGGGCAGACCTCTCCATTGCGCATCGGCTTTTCCTCGGCAGGACGAATGTTGCTAGAGAAACATTAGTTGTTTATGTTTAAACTAGGCTCAAGGAAGGATGGACTTACCAATGCGGCCAGTGAGTAGTGCCAGTGAAAGTCTCAAAGCATTGTGCCTTTGCTTTCAAGGCTTCTTCATCGGCAAATTTCCTAGGCGTCATGCAGATATACTGCACATGCCGAATCTGATTGCCCTCGGGCAGACAGGCATAGTGCATAGTTCGAGAATCCCAAAGGACAAAATCGCCAGGCTCCATGTTGATCTTGACTAGCTCACACCCTCGCTCTTCGAACCACTTGATGTCTTTCTCGCTGAAGAGGAACAGGTCCATGTACTGAATCTCTGGGGGTGGAGCGTCTTCGTGGTCTGCGGACTCACGCTTATGCGCGAAGAATTCGTTGAATAGATTAGAAGACCCCTTCATGAGCATTAGACCACCGTCCTTGGGGCCGTTGGGCGCATAGTTGAGGAGTCCTTGGACCGCTTGCATGCTGTATAGATCGTTAGAAAGCAAATTCCTGAGGTCAAGGGTGTGACTTACCCCTTGCGCTCCGGGTTCTGGTCGCAGTGAGGCCAAGGGCTCCAGTTCAAATCTGTCCGGTTGGGCAAGGAGATGTTCATCCCATCAAAAGATGAGATTAGCTCCTTGGTACCCCAGAGTCTCTCAAAAGTCTCGACGACCTTGGGCTCCGTGCGGGCCTCCCAAGCCATCTTTTCATGAGTGGAGCCGTAAGCAAAGTACATGCCACCTTTGAAGCTGACAGGAAGGTGCTCAGCTGTCCAAGTGCTAGGATCCTTTTCATCGAAGCCAAGTTCGAAGTTCTTCAGCCATTGGATCTGTTTGTCGCAGTAGTACTGGGCACGTTCAGGGGAGATAACATTCTTGATCAAAACACAGCCATTTTTGTGGAACTCGTCGCGCCAGTCGCCATAAACTGCATTCTTGTCGAACGTAACTAAGTCTTTCGACTCGAAGCGAGTGGCAACCGTGCGCTGCTTAGTCTGAGCGGTGGTGGACATGGCTATGGTTTGTTTTTGGTTGAATTTAGAGATGATTCAGGAGGTCCTTGATCTGTGAGTTTGATTGAGATATCTGCGTCAAGACTTTATGTGTTGGTCAACTGGAGTTAGGAAGTGGCCTGAAATGATTGTGACACTCGGTTCGGCTGGGCTTCGGCTCGGTTCGGCCGTAGATCCCCACAATTCCGCCCCGGCCAATGCTCTCCAGTGCCGGTAGGTATAGTTGATGTTTCAAAGACCTTGGGTGGGGGAGAGAAGTGGGGAGTGGGGGATGTGCGAGATGTGTGAAATGTGCGAAATGTGCGAGACGAGCACGAATATTCTCCTTCCGGTGGATTGCCGAGGTCACTTTTATGTGTATGGGGGATTTATTTGTTTTTTTATCTCGTTACTTAACTCCGTAGATAAAATCTACTCCTTGCGCTTTTATTCCCCATCAACAATCTTCTGTCATAATCTATCACAACGATGCCTATTCCATATCAAGTCGCCTTCAAGCCATTGACCAAGCCCGAAGTCGGTGTCAATGGCTACGTCGAGCCTTCTCCAGGAAAATCAGAGGTGATACCCAAGGGCTCCGCACCATACAATGCCAGAAAACTTGAATCCGACGTTCGGATTGACCATGATGTCGCTATCACCGTTCGAGACGGCTGCCAACTCTACGCTGACATCTACCGACCGACAAGCGCCGAAAAAGTACCTGTGATTATATCATGGTCCCCCTATGGCAAGAAATACTCCGCGCTTGAGATGATTTTCAATGTCTGCAATTGGGCTTGTTGTCTGGAGCGCGGTGATGTAAGTGGACTGGAGAAATTTGAGGGCTTGGACCCGGCTTGGTGGGTGGCGCGAGGCTACGCTATTGCAAGCGTTGATGCCCGCGGAGCTGGTAACAGCGATGGTGATACGTCCTGTATGGGGATGCAAGAAGCTGAAGATGCACACGATGTGATTGAGGGCCTCGCCAAGCTGGCATGGTGTAACGGCAACGTCGGCATGGCGGGTAATTCATATCTCGCTATCATGCAATGGCACGCAGCCGCTCAAAACCCGCCATCGCTCAAAGCTATTGCCCCCTGGGAAGGATCTGGAGACATCTTTCGGGAGCAATTCTGTCGAGGTGGATGGTTCAACATGAGCAATTATGATCTGATCACCACGCTGGTCATCAAGGGAAATTCCGGGGTTGAGGACATTGCCGAAATGTATCGTCGGAACCCACAATCCAATATTTACTGGAACGACAAGCGGGTCGACATGACAAAGATCAACATTCCATGCTTCATTACCGGATCTGACTTCAGCCAAATTCACACCATGGGTGCCATTCGCGGATGGATGGAGGTCAACACGGACAAGAAGTGGATCAAATGGAGTGGTTACCAAGAGTGGTTTGAGCTTTACGCGGTACCCGAGAGCTACCTAGAATTGAAGGTTGGAACCTAATTCTCCCTTTTTTTTCCAACTTTGCGATAAAGGCAGTTTATTGACCACGAGCAGGAATTCTTCGATAAATACCTCAAGGGTATTGATAACGATTGGGAAAAGACACCCAAAGTACGCTGGGCAACTCTTCCCTTTGGAGACAAAGATGTCACCAGCGACATTGTCCTCCCCGATTTCCCCGTACCAAACACTGATTACCGTACCCTATACCTTACTTCAGACGGTAGCCTCTCTCCAGAACTTCCGAGTCAAAGTGGTACCGCTGTGCACAACTCAGAAGACCGATGGTCTATCTCAAAGTTCAAGTATACCTTTACGCAGACGAGCCGGCTCCTTGGCCTTCCCAAGATAGAGCTCTTCATGAGCTGTATGGAGCTGGATGACATGGTCGTATTTGTGCAGCTACGTAAGCTCAGTAAGGGAGGCAAAGAGCTCGGACAGCTACAATTCCCCTTCAATCGCGCACCGGTCAATTCCATGGACGAAATTGCGGAGAAAGACAGAGTGAGCCTAACAATCCACCATGGCTCCATCGGAATTCTGCGCGCTTCGCAGCGAAAGATCGACTCGAACCGGTCCATCCATCACCAGTTCCCCTTCCACCCCCATGATGAAGTCCAGAAGGTACCGAAGGGAGAGGTGGTAAAGTTGGAGATTGGTATCTGGGCTATGGGTGTCGACTATGAGGAGGGTGAAAGTGTTGAAGTGGATATTTTGGGCCAGTACCCAGGTTTCACTGAGGTTGCGGCTTTTTCTAAGCCTAGACCTGACCATGAGATGAACAAGGGGGAACACACTGTCCACTTTGGTGCAGAGTTCCCTAGTCGAGTCATTCTCCCTTTTGTGCCACTATAGTGTAGATTATGTAGTGCACTCAAATGTCGAATCCGCTCCATCAAAAATCTCAGTGGATTGCCAATCATATGTAAAATCGTCTTGATAGGCTGCGCCACGATGAGTATGTACAGTTTAGTTAATTTATGACTTGATGTTTACCTAGGTACACAAGCACTTGACCCGAACCGATAGACTTCGGCTCGGGTACAAAACGAAATCCGGGGAAACTGCGGGGGAGACGAGGAGGCGTATCAATACTACGCATTAATACGCATGAAACGCTGGCGTGGGCGATGATCTTGGCTGGATGTATGGTAATCTTGGTATTGTTTCTTCGGGACCACTTCCTTCCCACAAAAAAGGAAATTCCCCGGCTCGGTTCGCCAGCATTTTCACTTTCTCTCTACAATCCCGCAAGTCGTCTGCAATGCCATTGCCAAGCCATTTCGGTCCGCTTCCCCCATCAAATGACACCCCCGTCCATGCCAACCAGGGACCCTCAGCAGCTAGTGGAGCTTCTACCCAAAACAAACCGATTCGAGTTGCTCTTGCCTGTAACCAGTGTCGAAAGCGCAAGGTTCGCTGTGACGCCCATCAACCGAAATGCCGGAACTGTAGGGTCAGGGGGGAGGTATGTGAAACGTCAGATCCCCGAAAGCCGGAAAATTACTCTGCCGTTCGCCGCCGAGCCACCAAGCACTGGCAGTCGAAGGTTCGGCAGGAGGTGGCCCAGGCCATCCCACCAGTCCATCACTCGCCAGCCACTGTTGGTCCAGTGCCAGTTGCTCCAGATGTAGTGAGCTCCATTAATTCAGTGCTGAATCCGACCGTCCCTACCGCAGACCACCTGTTGGGTCAAGCTTCGCCGGATGTAAGACGCATGTCGAGGGGCTCCGCCATACCCGGATCATCAGTGAGCTCAGATGTCGTATCAACGCGTACGAATCGAAGTGAGAGGCTAGGGGAAGATCACTTTTCATGGCAGTCCAGGGCATACGAGGAGAGTACTGCTGCCCAAGTGCAAGAAGCTACACATGGGCATAGTATAACTGCACAGGGCGGGGCCCAAACACCCGTGACACCAGATGATGGTGTCAATGCAGATGGTGCAGCGGCCAGAACTAAGGTTGGTGTTGTTCGTTTCCTTTGTGTGATTTAATACCAGGCCTAACTTGATTATGTGCAGCACCTTGGCGCCAGTAGTGTGCACTGCCTCTTCAACTTTGTCGATCTGCATCTAGCAAGGTACGGCTTTAGCCAGGCTACCCCATTATTTGAGCATGGCATGTTACATACTGAGGAGTTTCCTATGCCTCTCATACCCAAGCTACCACCTTTGCCAGATCGTCAAAGCCTGTCCACATACGTGGACATCTTCTTCTCGCGATTTTGGCCAATCTACCCCGTGATCGATCAAGTCAAATTCGAAGCGGATATTAGAACTATCCAAACCATACAGGCGGCCAGCCCCGAAAGCTGGCAAGAAAGAGTTACGCTTGCTCATGTACCTGCTCTTGTTTCCACTTACGCAATTATTTCACTTGGCACCAATGAGACATCCGAAGATCTAGAGTTGAGCTTCGACTATTTGACAGCTAGCTACAGTCTTCACGGACATTTGACTGCCATGCCTTACTTGACAAGCGTACAATCGCTATTTCTCTTGTCTCTTGCACTGAGGGCTGCTGCGAAAGATGGTCAGGCGTGGCATATCATCGGCCATGCAGTCCGCATGGCCCAGTCTTTTGGGCTACATAAATCACATTCTTCTACTTCTGCAGAAGGCCTCACGGCTGGCCCCGAGCCAGAAACCCTCTCTGAACGTGTTTGGTTGTCCTGCTTTGCTCTAGAGAAGCTCATGCAGCTCGAGTGCGGAAGACCATCTATTCTCGACAGAAGCTATGACTCATTCTATTTATACTTCCTTCTTGACGAAGTGACGTTTCAGGTTCTCCCGTACTTCAAAGCATGGATTGCACTGACTAGCATCATGGGTCGAATATCGAACCGTCTATACTCGCACAGGTTTCAGGGCGGATCCGCTGAGATGCTCGGCGAGGTCATAAGACTAGACCAGGAGCTATTGAGGTGGGAAAAGTCCCTGCCAGATTCGCTCAAGCCTTGCAACACATCTACCGGTTATACCAGAGACGAGCACAGTCTCATTTCATCATTTCTTTCCCAACAGTACTACCATGTCAGTCTTCCCAATCAAGCTCCCCGAGCATTGTTAACCAAATCGCAGGCGCAGCTCAGTGTCATGCGTTTTGCGATCATTTTCCCACAGAAAAGCATCGAGATCGAAGTGATGAAGAACAAGGACAAGCTACCAAGCCACCCTCGGCTCTTAGATGGCGCATCAATCTGCGCCAGTGCTGCAAGATCAATAGTGACACGGTCGCTTCAATTAGCTGACATTCGTTTACGATCAACGCTACTCGCAGCCCCTCCTACCTACTTGGCCGCGGTAGTCCTTACTCTTAGTGTCCTGAGGCAGCCTAACAGCAGGCTTGTTAGGTCTGACGTTGAGCTTCTGGCCTCTGCCACTGAGTTTGTAGAGGCCTGGTATCTTCGTCGTGGATTTGGGCTCGCCTTTACCCAGACATGGACTCAGCTGCGGGAACGGGTGGTTTCCATCTTTCAGCGGCACGACGGTAGCATTCGAAAACCCGCCATGGAAAGCTCGGCTGAGTACGGGGTTGAAACGATGTCGGGGCAGTCCCAGCGCCCGGGCGTCACAGGATCGAATGACCATCCATTACCCTCGGGTGACCAGGTTGCACGACATAGCCTTCAAGGTTTGGAAGCAATCGATGCGACCAACCACAGTGCCGATCTTTTTGGAAACTTTGAATTTGATGACCTATGGAATATGACAGAATTGGACTTCAGGGCCTATGGCGAGTATTCATTCGGTGCACAATAGTGGCAATCGATCGTCAACGATGGTCCGTCATTGAAAGTGCTGTGCCGTTTTAAGCCTATTTCCTTTGCGCAAAAGTACTTCAGATATTCCTGGAGACAATACGGAAATGCAAAGACGAGGCAATCCGGAGCAAACGGCTAGTAGGATACCAGCGGCTATCTAGGCGGATGCGGGACAGTTGGCAGAATGGATATTCTACGCTCACAATTCCCTAATCAATTATACCAGTAACCATACAGCATTCTTGGGGATGAAGATAGTCGGTATATCGGCCGGAAGGGGATGAACCGGTGTCATACGATCAGTTAGATAACAGCAGCATATTCGCATAGGACCAAGATGTCGGGATGCAGAGATACCGACCTCGGATCATCACTGACGCAGAATGCCATTCGTGGATGAGGGGGATCAGCATTACATGAAGCCAATTCCAGCCTTTTCTTTCTAGAGATGTCGGACTATACAATGATGATTGAATGAATATTGAATGCTTTATTCTGACTGGAATGAATTACAAAAACACACAAAGAGCATCGTGATATGACCTACTTTATCTATATCAAGCAGCACCTACAAGCTAAGCCTTGATATAAGGAATACCAGTGAGCTTAAAAGATCTCTCACTCAAAACCGGGTCATTCAGTGGCTTGGAACGATTATGAGCATCCTCCTCCCCATCCCGCTGGGCGATATTAGACCCGGTATGCTTCGCATTCGGCCAGTGCGTAGTACCAACACGACGATCAAACGCTTCTTTCTTGCGCAGTAGGTCGTCCTGGGTCGCATCTGCAACAGGCATAAAGCAGGTATAGACGGCAAAGCGTGGCTGGTTGTTCTTCGGACTCAGGTTGTAGTGAGGCGTGCGTGAGTCCCAGAGAAGAAGATCACCAGGCTCGGCGCTGAGCTTTTCCCACTTGCAGCCGTGGTCTTCGAGCCATTTCATGCCGCGCTCGGTAAAGCCATACCATTCTGGTGTCCAGGCTGGAATTCTTTCTTCGCCGGCCATCTCTGTGTGAAATTGTTCGGATAGGAGGTGGGCGCCTGGGCAGACGATCAATCCACCGTCTTCTGGGCCGTTGGGAAGCAGGTTCACTAGTCCTTGCATGCAGCGGAAACCATGCTTCTCGGGGTGCTGGTCCTGGTGTGGCCAGGGCTTGTTGGGAGCAATGTCAGTACGGCTAACACGGCATTAGCATACTAAACGATATGTGAGAAGGTCAACGTACTTGGGGAATTGGAAATTGATGGCATCGAAGGACACAATAAGATCCTCGTCGTCGTAGATTTTCTCGAAGGTACTAACAACTCCAGGCTCACTTCGAATATCCCAGACAAACTTCTCATGAGGAAGGGCGTAGTGCAGACACATGCCCTTCTCATTGATCAGTGGAAGTTTGTCTTTGTGCACAGTAGACAGATCATTTCTGTCAAATCCCAGTTCACTACATTTTTGGTCAGACTTTTCAGGTAAAAATATTGCTCAAGTATAACTTACAAGCCCTCTAGCCAGGAGTACATCTCATCGGCATACTTCAAAGCCTTTTCTTTGGGAATAGCGCCTTTGACGATGGCGAAGCCATCTCTGGTCAGGTCATCTCGGAAATCTCCAAAATGCCTATCGGTACCATCAACACGCATGCGACCAAAGCCATGCAAGTTTGGGTTGGCCTGAGCGGTCTCAACGGTGGTTGCAGTAGTAGACATGATGAGACTTGGTGATAACAGTGATTAACGAAACTTCAGCGTACCAGCTCCTTAAATGATCAACGGTTTTCAAGAAACCGCGTGTCACTACCACTGCCCACATGGAGTATCCAGCAAATTACCAAGTAAGATTTGATTACTTCGATTGGTCCTCGGCTAATCAACAATGGCTTGCCGCAGTGTTCGGAAAGTGGAGGTGGGGGAATGGGGGACTCGGAGAAATGGGGAAAATCAAAGGTGGTCTTTGATGAAATGGTAGATAATCAGAGTGAGGTGCCTAAAGTATTCACAGTAAACGTTTGAATTATGGCGCCGTTTCGTATCGTCATCGTGGGTGGTGGTATTGCAGGCTTTACGGCTGCCATTGCTCTCCGTGGACCTAACAGACATATCATAATTCTTGAACAGTCGACCTTAAACAAGGAGATTGGTGCTTTGATCTCTTTGCAGCCAAATGCATCGAGAATCGTGGAGTCCAGGTGGAATTTGAGCGAGGAACTCTTGGAAGCACGGCAAATGGTGGACGAAGGGTTCCGGATATACAACACTGAAGGACAACTAGTCAACACTATACCTTTACTGACAAAGGAAAAGTATGGGGCGGAACGCCTCTTGTTTCATCGCAGAGATCTTCATGAGACATTGAAACGTGCAGCTATCTCATCCACGCGGCCAGGAGATCCAGCCATTGTGCGAGTTTCGTCGAGAGTTGTTGACTGTGATGCTCTAAAAGGAACAGTCACTCTGGACAGCGGTGAAATTGTCGAGGGCGACTTGATTGTTGGTGCAGATGGGATGTATGATGTGAATCTCCTTTAATAAGTACTAAATACTAACATAAATGGTGTTTAGCCATAGCGTGCTTCGAAAACATGTACTTGAAGAGGCGATCAGTCCTATGCCAACCGGTTATTCTGGTGAGACTGACTTGAACAATGTTTTGTGATTAATTTAGCTAATCGTCAATAGCATATCGCCTAATGGTTCGTTCCATGGCTCATAATATAAACAGCGTAGCTGATGTCTCTAGATGCCGACAGGAATTCTTGAAAAGGAAGAACCTGACTTCTGTGCTAAGATCAATCCCCAGGAACCTTTCACATCAATGATCGTCGCCCACGACTGTCGCCTCATTATGGGCCCCGGAAGACAAGGCGAGGTTTATGGGATTGTAGCTTTAGTGCCGGATGGTATGTACGATTAATCCATTTTCCGGCAAAGCTAACAATGAACATAGACCAAATGACCGAGGATCCTCATGCAAAGCAGTCTTGGGTTGCAGAGGGAGACTTGAAAAAGATGATGGAGACCTTTGCCGACTTTCCGTCCTGGGTCAAAAGTATCTTCAAGTATGATCTCAAAGCCTCTCTCTAGCTTTTTTTAGAACCCTGCTCACATTTCACAACAGACACTCGACCGATCTGGGACTTTGGCAACTACGGGATCTTGTAGGGTCCCCTATCAAATGTTTCGTATTACGCTAACAGGTACAGGACCCTTTGCAGACGTGGCACCGCGGCCGTGTACTTATCATTGGCGACGCCGCACATGCCATGTTACCGACACAAGGCCAGGGAGCCAGTCAAGCAATCGAAGACTCTGAAGCTCTTGGAGCATTCTTTGAGAAAATCGTTGAACCACCGTCCCTAGAAATTCTTACAAAAGCACTCGAGGTAAGAAACCCAGTAAAATGGCTATAGCCCGGTATTTACCTAAAAGAAATGCAGGATATCTTCCAGGCACGGTATGCGCGTGCCTGTCTGATCCAGGCATATAGTCGGCAAGCAGCAAAGCCAGCAACAGCTCAGGGAAATAAAGTAGTCACAATGTACGTATGAGAACGACCCTTGATTCAGCATAGACTAACTATCTAGGAAACCGGATGAATTCATGGACTTCAACTGCGGATATCGCGGGGCCAAAGAATGGAAACAGCTTAGAGAATAGTGAGAATACGATATATTATCAATTTGTGAGTCAATTGTTTGCAGCCTCTTAACTGTACGGGGAAAAGGCAAACAGGGAGAGACGACAATTAGCAAAATTAGCAATTAGCAAATAAACCGTTATTCCCTTAGAGACTCCTGCGTATCTCTGAACCTTTAATACAGCCAACATTTCCCCGCAAATGTGGAGTTGAAAACTGGAGAAATTCGGATATAACTCTAACCCTATTGGACGTTGAGTTGCTCAAGTGGTCCGCAATCGTCTCCCGATCGCCCATATAAACGGCCCTAAGCGGCCTCAACCTCCCCACTTCTCTCGTTATGCCTCATGTCCGAAATTCCAACCCCTCGACGCTCCTCACGGGGTAAATCTGGCACCCATCACTGCCCGAACTGCGGCAAAGGGTATGAACGACCAGACCATTTGGCGCGTCATTTAGACTCCCGTGAGTGTCTCTATTTCCTTGGCAGATACTTAGCTGATGAAGTTTTGAGATCGCAACGAGAGAACATATCAATGTCGGATTTGCCAGCGCGGGTTTAATCGCAGGTGAGTCTAGGCTGTTCCGGACTGGGTGGCTAAGCTTATGAAGTCAGAGATGTTCTCCAGCGACACCAAGCAGTCCACGAAAAAGATGAGAACGAGGGCAAGAAAACACCTCGTCGTGCGCGAGAGCGAGCAATCGAGGCTTGTGACGCTTGCGCGACAGCCAAATTGAGTTGCGACAACGAAAGACCGTGTCAGGTAAGGATGTTTGGCCCCCGACTTGGTCCCTTGTTAATTGTTACAGAGGTGCCAATCAAAGCAGGTTGAATGCGTTGCAAAACGTTCTCGACTCAACAATCACAATAACGCCTCATTTCCTCAATGCTCTCCGATGACTACAACGCCAGATTCGAGGCTTTCAGATTTCAGTGTACCCCCTGCAACAGAGTACTCAGGCGGCTATGAAATTTATGACGCCAATTTCGCACAAGATCTTACCCTAGATCCATTTATTCCTAGTACTCTGCCAGTATATCCTGATCTCAACAATTTCCCGGCCTTTTTCGAGCAGGTCATGCAACCAAACGTGGAAATGGAACTCCCACAAGAAACACAGCATCCTCGTGGCGTGTTCGACTTCATGCTTGATACAGATTTCATTTTCCCTGAAGATGATCTGTTTGATACAAACTTCATGCCCGATCTTGATCGAATACTAGATACTGGACCCTCCATCTACGGATCTGAAGATTTACAGAATCCTCAACTCGGTGATCATGAATCGGCCAGCAGGCGAGCAGCTGCGTTTCGTAAATCCTTCTGGTATGTGGAGCTAGCGAATGAGATTAATGCAGTTGCATGTTTCTAAGGTTCATAGGCTATGGGTGCCAGAGAAGAACCAGCATGCGTTCAGTGAAGAGAGAGGAATTCCTCTCCGAGATGGGGATACAATCTCACCAAACCATCGAAATAGACTTCAGTCTCTCCAAATACCTGGAAAACTATCTATGCACTCACGGGATGATATCTTTAAATTGGTTGTGCAAACAGCCGGCTCTCGGCTTTCGGTTTCCTCTTTTCCTTCTGCTGAGTATCTTGACACACTGATCAAGGTCGGTATTGGGAAGCGGACAGAGACAGATGCATGGATTCATCCATACACCTTCTATGATCAGAAGTTGAGACCTGAATTGTTGACTGGTTTAGTCGCAGCAGGATGTGTGTGCTGTGGATTGGCGTCTATCAACAAAACTGGGATCGTTCTACAGGAGATTACCAGAGTCTCTCTAGCACAACTTGTATGACTTGAACCTTTTGGAAATAGTTGGACTATTGGCTAACCATTTTTCTGTGCTAACAGGTCGAGGATGATAACAGTGTCTTGCGCGATCTTCAGTGGTTACAAGCCTCAATGCTGTGGTTGGATATCGGCATCTTCTGCGGCTATCGACGAAAAATGCAAATAGCAGAAAGCTATCTACAGCCACTGTGCACTGTATGTGCCCTAAAGAACAAACTATGCTCTGGGCTAACTTTACAGGCTTTTCGACGTGCTGCGGCATTTGACAGATCCACATACTCAACCGTAACGCCTTATATGGCTAGCAATGACGAACCATCTTTGAATAATGTATGGCATGAATGGGTAAGACAAGAATCACTTAAGCGGTATGTATCGATCTTCAACCGGCCGAATTACGATGCTAACAGAACTAGACTGGCATATCATCTATTTGGCCACGATGTAGAGGCTGCCATGGCTATGAACCGCCCGGCTCTTACTTCATATACCGAGCTAACATTACCGTTCCCTGCTGCAAGAGATCTCTGGCTTGCACCAACAGCTACTGCATGGCGAGATCTTTGGAATGCAAAGTATTGTGTTGTCGAAGTATCGGAGCTCAGTTTACGGGACTTATTATCTGATCCGTCCTTAATGGCCCATGTCCCTATGGAGATGGACTTTAATATTGCAAGGACCGCACTATTACAGGGAATGGCCAACCAGGTGTGGGAGACTCGCCAGCAGATGGTTTTATCTCAGGGGTCAAAGCCTGACACCCGTGCTATGGCTCGACTGTGGCTACAAAGCAGACAAGACGATCTGTAGGTTTACTATGCCATGACCTCTCTGTGACTTTTATGCTAACTGGCCAAGGTATACTACCTTGAAGACTATACCTGAGAATCCACCGGCACCTCCACCCGTCACAACATTACTGAACGAGTTTGTAATGATGTACTTACATTTCGATTTTGATGCTATCCAACGATTTGTAGGTACGCTTGGGGAGCTGGATGCCCGCCGAGCATACCCGGGCCTTCGAGACTGGAGCCACACAAAAGAAGCACGCGCGGGCATCTGGCATGCTGGTCAGACTTTGCGGGCTGCACGGACTATCAAGTCCTATCAGCTACGTGGATTTGACGCTATGGCTATGTACCACGCTGCTTTGGTTTTGTGGGTATACGGGCTTCTTCAGTGTGGAGAGTTGAAGCAGCTTGAAGGCAAGACACCAATGAATGAAACTGACTTGCCACCATGCGTGTCACTTGATGGACCAGAGGATATGACGACGAAAGCGTTCTTGGGTCATGGAATCGGTCGCCCGGGGCTGACAATGACCCAAGGTAGTCCCGATGGGGATACTCCAATATTCTGTGAGCTAAGCAAGCCACGATCTGTCATGGCTGTTGCTCGGCAGGTCTTTGAAGGGAATTGCCCTTGTCCTCTTCCGGAGGACCGTCTGCCACCAATGATCCAGAACCTATGTGAACTAATAGAGGATTTGGGGAATCTTCCATAATTAAGAAATAATAATGTACAATTTACGAGTCAACTGATCAACTAAATTAACTAGTTTCGTATATAAATTTTATTTCCCATTTGCCAAAATAATATCTTAAGCCAATTAGCGAAGCCCCAACACCGTCGGATTGTGGGGGAACCCCCCATGGGGTAAAATAAAACACCCTCGGCAATTGTGGGAAAGTCGAGATTGACCAGCTGCAGACTTGCGAGCTGGAATCCTCTATCGGCCGCTGAAACTATGCCCATGGGGCTGCAGGGAAGCTGCGCTAAGTAAAATGGGAGTTGCAGCCTCAAGTGCGAGACGTCGGTATCCCACCCGCCCACATACTCCGGAAACTCTCCTTTGGATCCAAATTTCATACGTTCACCTGGCCTACCAAACGTCAAACCATGCATGCCGGAACCGTTTACACCATCGAATGGAATGTGTCAAGCCAAGGCCACTCGGGTCTGATCAATGTTCCGCTGAAAAAGGTCAAGATATCCGACACAGAAAATGTGGAGGCGTTCAGTAGTAAATTACAACATAGTGTTGGAGGACTAGAACACTACTAGTACGATGGGGGAAAAGAGGAAGAAGAATCTTAATCAATTAGAAGTAAGAGATGCAGGGTTTATATACCCTACATAGACCATCCGAAGTCAGGCTCAATCTGTCAAACAATAAAATACGTCTGTGGATACTAGAATACATACTCTTTTCGTTTTGGGTGCTACGTTGAGAATAGGGCGCTCCCCTTCCTCATCCGATTCCTAAATGACGGATTCAGTACAATGACCCGCTATAAATCATAAACACATTGTCTCTTGAATATGGATAGTGACTGATCACATCTTCGACTGCCAGGCATGTGTCATGGCAGTGAGGTAAGGAAATGGCTCCAATCGTGTCATAACCTGAAAATTGGCCACAGAATGAATGAAATTGGCTTTTGTGCCCGGAAAATAATCAAGATATCCTACTGTTATTCCTAGTAGTATCATCTACACGCCTCCTAATCTAGCAAAAATTGATTAATACAATGTCTGTATATTTCCCTTGGATGCGATGTTTACATGACAAGGCCCGATGAGTTTAGACTGGTGATAGACAAAAAGAGAATCAGTGAGAGAGACGGCGAGGAGGAGCGGTATAGTGCCACGAAAGAGAAATATCTCTATAACTAAGCACGTCGGTCAAGCCCAAGACGTGCAAACTCAGATATGGCCCTCTTATGGATGTGCTCTGGCTGCAGTCTCTTCCATCTCGTTATGAGTATTCGGCTGCATCAACCCGACCTGATTCAGGTCGTCTTCGTCATCACTCTTGTCATAACTCCCAAATGCCGCCCAGAAAACGGGAGCAGCTGCAATCATCGTTGCCGCTAGTCCTGTGTACAGGTACATCACCTTCGGGTCAACCGCAACTGGTGAGAGAGCCATCCCCAAAGCAGATCCAATTGCAGCGGTCACCTGTCGCAGGGCCTGTACCAGGCTTCGCATGTCTTTCGGTGCTTCTGAGTAGCTGTACTCAGACAGAGTAGTAAATCCCAGGATCTCGGCGAAGGCGAGCAGGAAATAGGAGGGGGTTTGCACCCAGACACTGATGTTGTTTGGTATTTTCCCCCCGTCCGAGTCAGGGCAATTCCGTGGAGACTCATAGCACGGTCCCCGCGTATAGATCAGCTTTTGCAATCCTGCAGCATAAGCCATTGACGAGCTTATCGCGATGAACGACCAAGTCATACGGGAAATCGACCCGAATGCGACGCCGTACTTTTGAAGCCCGGGATAGAGAAGCTGCTGGATGATCGGACCGAGCAGTACACAGGCAATGGGGTTGAGTGCTTGAACGGTGTCGTTGGGGATAACGCCCAGCTTCATTTGGCCCGCTTGGGAGACAAAATTATTGGTGATTTGGTTCATGCATAGGTAGAATGGTACAAAGCAAGCCCTAGCACCAATATTAGTGAAGCACATTGACCGACTGCATGGTGACAAACATGACTTTGCAGGCCTTGAGACCTCTTTTTATCTCCAAGACAAACAGATTATCCCATGGAACAGTTCTACCATATTTCTCGGCTTGGAATCTGGGCTTTGCTGCATCGAGTCGGAATCGCCCTCGGATGGAGTATACAAGAACTCTCCCTGTCTGGGGCAGAACATTCCCATCTGGCGGTAGGTTGACTGTCTTGTCTTTAGCACTTCCAGTACTGTATATATTGAATGGCAGAGGGAAAATCCTCGTGATTTACCAAATGACCTTTGCCAAAGCAACAGCAAAGGAATTGGAATCCATACAAAACACAGGGGCAGCAGGTACGCTGCCCAGAAGCCAACCTCTTTCTCCAAATAAGTCGACGCAATCAGAGAGAGACTTCCAATGTTCGTGAACCTTTCCATGTCAGCTAACTCCATATGTTTGCAACGGGGTGCCCCATACCAATAGAAAACATTGTATATATATTGAAGAGTCAACGTGCGATCCACAATGACTCTCTCCCCTTTATTTGTGACCACCAACTGCGGAGTTAAAACTGCATACTGATCACCTATAAAGGGTGAGACTGTGGCTTTGATCCCCCCAGTTCCCAGACCTAGCAGGACCATACCAAGCGCCAATCCAAAAGTCTTGATAGAAACTTGGGTTACCGCTGGAAGTGCTGTGACAAAGAGCACCACACACCCACATGTATTTAGGCTGGCGATGATCAACTTCAACTCGCATGTAAAAGGTACGTGTAACTAACATGTAAGAGATGCACAATGTCTTGTATCTCCCAATCCGTGCGTCGGATAGAATTGCGAATGGTAGAGGGGCTATGAATGAGAAGAAAGAGAAAGCATTGGAGATGTTTGTTGCCGTTGCCTGACCAAGACCCAGAACCCCTGGGACCTCAGTACTATCACGGTCATTTTGCATATAGTTCTCTGGAGACGGTTAAGACTCATTGATACCCCATTGACTTAGACACTTACGCCATGGAGCAGTGACGGCATAGTACGTGAATCTTTCCAAAGCACCAGCTACAAGAGCTATCCAAACAACGAGCGGGATTGAGTCCACCACATGCGGTAGAGTTTTGAGTTCGTCCTCGTTTGCATCCCTTCTCTCGCGTTCGGTGGTCTGGTTATTCATATTGTTTAACTTAGTACCAAAGGACGAAAGGTCCAGTGTGACGGTTTATTAAACTGAACCCCACCGTTGTTGTTGTAATTCTCTTGTTGGAGGGAGGGGAGGGGCATGGCTATGATAAAAACATATGAGAAATAGAAATAAGGAACTGGATGGCCACGTAATATCAGTGGACACTGCTAGTCCTGAAATGCTCTTTATGCACTGCGCATCTCAAACAAGACAAGGACCTTGCGTCTGTGCTTGATATGTATATTGCATGCGGTAGAATACACCTATGAGATATTGCCATGTATTCACTACGATTGGTGAAAGTACCATCCTGAGCCTATCGTGCAAGACGTGCGTATTATGGCGATTACTCTATACAAAGAACAAAAAGACACTAATTGAGCAGGGACCAGGGACAGGGAACATTTAATAAGGAGTCGCCGTCGGACTCCACTAAACATTGTGGAGGCCTCGCAAGGCTGCTCTAAGACACGCGCCGCATTCCCTGTTCGGTCTGTCTTGGCCGCTCGGGTGTATTTTATTTCAGTATATTGTATTTCGGCTTGCTTTTCGGTAAATATACGTATTAATTACCTATCTATGTATCTTCGATACCGTAATGTGGTTTCCGTTGTATCGTAGTCTCAAACGACGTTGCAGTATATCCGACGAAGTCTCCAGGGCTTGCCATTTTCAATTAGTATAACCCCCTGCTCCTACAAGGCAAACAGCACCCATGGACATGAGTACCATCAGCAAAGAGGCATTTGCCTTCGAAACTTTCCTACTTGCCGTTGATGGCGAAGGTATGCAGACTCTTTACTACTAGTGATGTAACTGGGGTACACTAACTAAGGTGGTCACGGTAGTTTCCGCAAAGGTCTCCTGTCGCTGGCGGTTCAACCCAACAGTAAAGACACCATGCTTCTTTCATAGTCTTGATCTGTTCCTGACAGTTGATTCCACATATTCTACCAAGGATGGTCAGATTCCGTCTGCCACGGGCACCGCTCTTGAGCATCTTGTTCGCAAGATTCGAGCATCTAGCGACAAGGTCGAGATGGCAACGAAGTTAATTCTGGTTCCTCATGGCGGGTATCTCTGCAGGAGAGATATTCTCGACTTGAGGCTGCGGGATTCCGAATATGTGGAGTCGGTGATTCAATTCACGAGTCCGGATAGTGGCTTTTTGCCGATTCCGGGCCAGGGAGACAAGTCTCTCCTAGCCTTTCTACCTTCTTCTCCCGGAGCATTCCTTCTGAAGAAAGAGAAAACATTGACCCCGGAGCTGCTGGAGGAAGACTTGAAATTCCGATTATCTTTTGACTGGATACTTCCAACAAAGCCAACTCGACGCAAAATCGCCATGGTAGGTGGGCGTCCGGCGTTCGACATCGCCAAAGGATCATTCGGTCATCAGGGAGCGTACGAAGCCACTAAAGCTCTCGATATATCTATGGTTATCGTTGATCACCCGGGACACTGGCTCCAAGATGAAACGTATTCTTACATCCGGGACGGCTTCATTGCCATTGATGTGACCGATGATGCGGGGCTTCCTGGACGAATTGTCGAGGCATTGGGAGGAAAAGGATTCGATGCTCTCCTGACATTGTCAGACGAATTTGTTCTCCCGACTGTCAGAGCAGCCGAAATCTTGGGCCTTCCAACCGAACCTATAGCGTCATACCTTCAAGCTCATAACAAGTACGAGGCACGGCAATTACTCAGTCCCAATATCCAGAGTCTACTTGTTGACAGTGTAGCGCAACTGGAGGACTCGTCCATAGCCGCACAGCTGCGAACTTTCCAGTACCCCTTGATTGTGAAACCATGTCGGGGTGGCGGTTCCCGAGGGGTAAAGAAAGCCAAAGATCCTTCGAGCCTCCGTCAAGCAATACAAGAGCTGGAAGAGACTGGGCTTTCGAAACACGGGGTTTTGATCGAAACCTACATTGATGGTCCAGAGGTAGATGCCAACTTTGCCCTTTGGGACGGAGAGCTTCTCTTCTGTGAGATATCGGATAATTTTCCATGCCAAGCAGACGCAACAGATGCTTCGGTGGCCGACAATTTCGCGGAGACAGTGATGATCCTACCCAGTCGACTGGACCCAGAAGAGCTACAGGCCATTGAAACGTCACTGTACCAAGGCCTCCTCAAGCTGGGATTCCGCTCAGGCGTGTTTCACCTCGAAGCCCGAGTGAAGAACTCCTCCATGCGGTACCAGGAGGCCGATCGTGGGATCGAACTTGTCCACACGGGATTAAACGCGACCTGCCAGCCCGAGGTGGTTTTGATTGAGGTCAATGCTCGACCACCCGGTCTACAGGCCGTTTTTGCGGTTGCCTACACATTCGGGGTGGATTACAGTGCCCTCCAAATCCTTCGGGCTCTCGACGATCGTGAGCGGTTTGCCGCTCTAGCTCAGCCTTTCACCTCTCATAGCCAGTACCACTGTGAGATCTTTTTCATTCCTGTGCATCACGAGAATATTCGGGTCCCAGAGAACTTTTGCGAGCAGGTGCTTCAGCAGCTGCCGGAAATTGCGCCCCACGTTACTAGGGCTGAAAAGACTGCATTAAAGAAGGTAGTGTCACCGGTGGGAGGCACTGGGTTTATTGCTTATTTTCTGATCTGGTCGAGGACAAGTAGAAAGGAAGTCTTGGATATAGGTGAACGTATTCAGGAAGTGTCGAGAAGAGTGTTGGATAGTGTTTAGCCAATCCGAGTGGTTCATTCTATATATAGCCCGACAGTACGGAGTACCGTTTTGATAATTACTTTTGTAAATAATTTATTACAGTAATTTTCAACGACTGAAACTATGTATGTAGCATTCTACCTACTAGCACCAATATCACAGAAGTCCAAGTAATTATCTTAGTACAAAATACTACTACCTGGGTATAAATAGCTGAAACTCCCCCTGGGGCCGGATCTCTATCTCACCTCCAACCACGTAGACTATAGACCTACCTTTGACACAACCCACGACCAAGAGATTCACCCCCAAAATGGAAGAATCCCTCATCCTCTCCAAATTCGACAATCTCGTCCAATCCGGCATCGTCCAATATGATGATAAACAACAAATCATCGAGCACGTTGATGGCGACCTCAAGGTATTCATCCCTTCCCCGACCACAATCCAAATCAACCCCCAACTAACGCAATGACCCAGTTCCAATTTGTCCTCACTTCTGCCCTCATCAAAAAGCCCACCCTAACAACCACCGAGTCCCAACCCGATGCCGACACCCAAAACCCCGAAAAGCGAGCAGGCAGCGACATAAGCACCACCGGATTCGAGCTCGGCGCGCTGGATACCCACTTAGTAATCGTGAACAAGTTCTGCTTTGCGCGACCACACCTCATGCTTCTCACGTTCGATGGATACAAACGACAATATGAGGCACTCGACGAATCCGATCTAAACGACACGTGGCAGCTGCTGAACTCCGCCAAGAGTGACTACGTTGCGTTTTACAATTGCGGCCCGAATGGCGGATGTAGTCGGCTGCATAAACACCTGCAGGTGATGCCCTTGCCGGCAAATAGTTTTGCTGCCTTTTTGGACTCTCCAGGTGAGCCTGAGACCAAGGTTCCATTTCAGTGGTTCTATCGACGCTTTGGGAGTGATTTGACCCCCGCTGCGTTATTCGCAGCTTACAAAGACCTGCTGGAGGAGGCTACGAAGGTGGCCGGGGACTATACGACGGATGCACCGCCTGGGGCAGTCTGTCCACATAATGTGATTTTTACTAAGAGGTGGATGGTTGTGCTACCGAGAAGACGAGGCGCGATTAATAAGGAGGCTGGGGTGAATTCGTTAGGAATGTTGGGGGTTATTGCTGTGGCTACGACGAAGGAGGTTGATAATTGGGTTAGGTTGGGTTTGACGGAGTCGCTGGCAGAGCTGGGAGTACCCAAGAAGATATAATTGACAATGTTCTTTGCGAGTGGTAGTGCGGAGGTGGGTTGAGCCCGGAGGACGCGATATGTTAGTACATGTAGAATCATAACTAACTAGATCATCCACGTTGATAAATATATGACATTAAATCTAAATATGTGCGCTCACTGGGACGGGGTTGTAAAATAACGATCTAAAAATAGTGCATCCTGCCACAGACTAATCAAGCTCCCAACCTTTGCGTGACCGTATCCTAGTGAACCAGTCCTACACATACGCTAACCTAGCATAAGGACTATAGATTTCCGTTTCCTACTAAGGCAACGGGGCATCTAGTCCAGTCTCCCGTAGATATGTTTTATATAACTGCTCGAGACTTCTACCGTAGTTATAGACAGAGGACTCGCTAATCTAGCTACGTTCTAACTATATCTAGATCTATAATATCTTAGTCTTAGCCTTATTTACAGAGAATCGTTGTTAATAACGGTACTATATATAATATAAGCTCCTTTAAATATAATAAGCTTTTAGTATACTTCTAGAGTAATCTTTTCTACTAGATATATTAAAGGATTACCTAATCTGTGCTCTTTGGATACACCCAAGTGGGAAACTTGGAAGATGGGGTTTCTCTCTGGTCGCAATATCAATATACCGAGCTGGGCAGGCCTGGTGGAGAGTTTGACATCAGCTGAGGATAATGGCATTGTGTCTGATTTGATTGGCATTGCGATCTGATCGAAGGTGTTGTGTCTTCCCTTCATTTTGATTTACAGCGTTACCTGAGGTCTCAGCATAGATAGATTAGGAAGGTATAAGTAATTCCTTAGACTCTATGATTGTGCAATTGATTGATTCCCATGTTGGCTTGGTAGTCGATTGGGCTGCTGCCAACAAATCTCTCAATTTTTTATCTCACAAATCTAAAAATGTATCGATGAGGTCGGAGGGCTGGTCAAAGAAATCGAACATCACAATCCCAACTCGCTTGCCTTTTTGTCTTTCCAGGAAAGGTACTAACCGCTGGTTAACCCCGCCAGCCGGCGTATAGTCAGTGCCGTTTCCCAGTGCCATGATCCGAGGCCAGTCGGGAGGATTGTTTTCAATGTTGTTACTAGACGCCCAGGTCCAGAAGAGACTGTCCGGGTGTTGGCTAGTGGCTTTGCGGATGTGTTCCACTGTAGCGTTGTATTTCCACCTGATGTTCTCAATCGCATTGGACCCTGTCGGTGTGAGCGGCTGGTAGTAGTCTTCTATGTAGGCGCTCAAGCCCTTGGCTGTGTTGTATTCTAGGGTGATATCTGGGCCGTTATCGGTCCAGAGACTAGGCGAGAAGTGCAAGCCGGGAAGTGCGGCTGTGTAAGAATCCGGAAGCTTGTCCAGATCAAACCGACGCATGAGAGTAATCTTGCCACGCGAGTCACCCAGGGTGCCTAGTTCGTCTTTTGTTTGCATAAAATAATGGCGCGCGACGGGGGAGGTGAGGATATTGTAGAGCTGCAGCTGTACGGCCGCATTGTTGGAGGCGTACAGACCTGTCGAGCCTTGGTACTGGAATGAAAGGAAAATGGTCTCCGAGGGGTGATCATCTAGCCACTGATAAAAGCCAAACAGCACATTGTCGACTGTGGCTGTCTGCGAGAGCAGGGCCTGTGAATGGTAGAAGATGAGGGTGGAGTTTGTCGGATCGAAAGCATACCGCAGATCAAATGCCCGGATTCCCATGTCGAGCATATCGATAAAAGGCGAATCTTGGCACCTCAGTGCCTCTGGCTCCGGAACAACAACCTGGTTAAGATCTGTGAGGCCCCGCATGGCATCTTGCGTCGCCTGGGTGTAATTCCATGTGGCGCTGTCATGGGTGCCGGGGATGTTCATATGAACGAGCAAAGTTTCGTCGGGATATCTCTTCATCCACTCCGCTTTTCCCCCGGTGCTTTTTTCGTATGATCCAAATATTGGAGTGGCATTGTCAAGTACTGTCTGAAGTGCGAAATCCGCTAAGGCGGCAGACGCCAGGGGAAGCGCCATGGCCATAACAACTGAAGCTTTCCACATCATCGTGAAAATACTCAAAGTCCAGTCAACAGATAATCAAATTATGCAGATCAAACATGGGGACTTTTTGAATATGTACCAGGTAGCGTTATATATAGTGCTTGCTGAAAGGTACTGGAAGGAGCCCAGCCTGGAGGGGGTATCGACGCCAAGACCCGAGACGCAGCCGGAAACATCGGGGGAAACCTATTGTCGATCGCTTCAGCTAATCCACATTCGATGTTTATGATAGTTATTTAGCCCAAAGTTGGCTATACTATGTAGAGCCACATGGCTTATGGCACTCCCCAGGTTGGCTTGACGACGCCACGTGCACCGATTGCCAGGTCGCGACTGGTGCGACTGCGGTGGAGCTTCATTTTGTTCCTCGTCTTGGGTTTGCTGGCAATCAGTTCGGAAATCTACATATTCGAAGGTCTCCGAAAGACTTGGTTTCTCTCACTCAAACCTATCTCCGTCATGCGCAGCCTTGTCTTGCTCTCCGTTGCGGCCTCAGTGCTGGGTCAAACCCCGGGGGACACCTTCTATCCCCCAACGCTGAATGATCCATCATACATCAGCAACAGTTCGATTGGCACATATGGTGGTATCTACGAAGCTCCAACAGATGGTCCGACTGGGGGCAGCCCCTACGGTACCTATGACTACTGTTCTATGCCGCATCCTCGTTCGGAGGAATACGAGCTCCCCGAAGCTCTAACCAACGGCTCAACCAAGGGAAAGATTGTGTACCTGGAGTATCTACAGCGTCATCAGCGGCGAACTCCGTACAACATTCTCCCAGGTGGGGAGGTGAGCAAACTCTCAGATCCTGAGGTCGGCTCTCGGCCCAAACTAACCCCTTTCCCCAGAACCAAGCATATCACTGCGATGATGTGCGTCCGTATCTCTACGCAGGCCCCAACAGCGCAAGCGGCATCCAGCCCATACCAATGTATGCACAAACATACCAGGACCCCACCAACCCCTTCACACCCAACGTGAACGGCACCTGTCAGTACCCCCAGATCACCATCGGAGGAGTCCAGGACGGATATCAACATGGCAAGGACCTGTGGGGTGTTTACGGCAAGAAGCTTGGCTTGATCCCCGAGAAGCCAAACCACCGCGTCTGGTTCCGCTCCAGCGAGTCCGCTCTCACCCAGGCTTCGGCTGGCGCCGTCCTGCGCGGCCTGTGGCCTGACTACAAGGGAGCTCTACCCCTGCACCAGATGGCTTCGTCTGTCGATACTGTCAACGAGGGGTACTCTTGCCCTGCTGTCAGCTCTACTCTATCGAATTTGCAATCTACCACACAGTGGAAAGAGCATCTAGCTGTCACCGAGGAGTTGCGCTCGAAGCTGGGCGCTATGTTGGGAGCGACAGAGAGTTCGTGGAAGAATACCTTCGACCACTTCTCGGATAACTTCCAGGGCCGTCTTTGCAACGGCTATGACCTGCCCTGCAGTCTGTCAAATTCCTCGGCCTGTGTCACGATGCAGATGGCTGAGGAGGTCTTCCGTGCTGGCGATTGGGAGTGGAACTATTACTGGCGCACGAACCCGGATGTGGTCAAGTACATCCAGGTTGTCGAGGGCTTGTTCATTGGCGAGATAATCTCTCGTCTGCAAGCTGTCCTGGATGGGGGGTCTTCCCTTGATTACAGTCACGTCTTTGTTCATGATGGGGATATCGGTCCTATCCTAGGTGCTTTGGGAATTGAGACGCTTCGCTGGCCCGCTATGGCATCCAATATTGCATTCGAAGTTTGGTAAGTCAAACTGTCTTCTAACACGCTGGGATTTGCTAACGACTTTTCAGGGAAACGAAAGATAAGAAGGATGAGAGCTCCTTCTACGCCCGGGTTTTGTATAGTGGCCATCCCATACGAAGCATCCACGGTCTTCTTGACTGGGTCCCTCTCTCAGGACTGATTGATATCATGAGGCCCTACGTCCCCGAGGATATTATCTCTCTCTGTGGATAGAAACAAGTTATTGATCGCCAAATTATGGCCTCATTAGATCTTTCTAAGATAATCTTTTCAAGGTGATTCATTTCTCAAATCTTTTCCCTATGCCAGCTAACCAGCCAATCGGCACGCCCTCTTACTTCCAACCCATAGAAGAAATAGCACGGCTAACTTAGCCAGAGTGTTGGGGATCTTATCCCATACCCAATGAGTGTGGTGACCTACCTAGCCATTTCTTCTAGCCATGCTTTAGAAAAGTACAATTATTCAAGGGACGAGAAATTCTTCGAGTATTATGTATTAATATTAATATTCTCATTATCATGACAATTTGTACCTCCGTCTCCAAATATAACGCCGCTATTTGTCTAATAGTGTTGCTCAACATATCCAATATCAGGATCAACAAATATCCTGCAACAACTTGTCGTTAAAAGGTCACAAGTAGGCAACCAAAAGATACACTCATTCCACCTCCTCCGAGATAGCAAACTTGCTCAAAGCACGAAGCTTGCTACCATAGAAGTAAAGCAACCAGATACCAATGATACCAATGACACTCAGTCCACCAAGAAGACTGACACCTCGAGCAACACCCAAGTTCCCAAACAGCGGATGCGCAAATAGCACACTGCCACATGCAAGCGCACTGCGGAAGAAATCATTCGCAGCGAACAGACTAGCCGCGTATTTGGGGTAGGTGATGGGAATATAGATGAAGATGCACTGCATGACGACGAAAACCGTAGCGCCATAGATGGTGATACCAATGGTAGGCACAATCCAATGAATAGACGCACGAGCCGTCCAGGCAAAGATGAAAAGGCCAATCGTAGGACCAAAAGATGCAGGCAGGGCAGGGATAAGGAAAGCCTCGTTTACGGGGAAGCCGAAGCGACGGATGCGACGATTCGTCCGGAAGTGGATGTAGCTGGCGTAGACGGCAATGCCGATAATGCATGAAACCATGATACACAGGAAGACTAGACCAATCTGGCCGAGGTTCATGTTGTAGTCGGTTGGGTAGACCAAAGGGAAGACCTCGAAGAAGGAGTAGTAGATGCCGTAGATGATTGCTGTGTAGATCTGGACGAAGAGGACGGCGGGATCCTTGATGGTGATTTCCATGGGCTTGATCAGAGCGTCGATAGCAATGGCTGAGACACGCATGTTGCGCTGGTCAATCTCGGATTGCGACATGAAGCGGTTGGTGTTGTGAATTTTACGTAGACGGTCGGCGCGTCGGAGCAGGATTGTTGCGCTGCTGGTTTCCGGGAGGAGCATGAACATCAGGATGAAAACTGGGGCGGAGGCCCAGATTGATTCGAAGAGGGACCAGCGCCAGCCTTTGACGGGGACGGCGAAGCCACTGAGAAGAGGGCCGAGAGCGGCTGTGAAAACAAGTTAGTATATAGACAGATATTGGGTATATATGGGGTGGGAAGGAACTTACGTCCACAGTAGGCTGCAGAAACCCAGGCCATCATGGCGTAAGGCAGGGCCATGAGGCTATACAAATCTCCAATGGAAGCGCCTCCAGATGCGAGACAGGGCGAGCCAAAGAACCCTTGCAGAAAGCGTAGCACCATCAGGCCAGCGAAGTTGTCAACCAAGGCTGTTGGGATGGAGATGATCACGAAGAGGAACATGGTGACGATGTAGACTGGATTGCGTCCAATCACGGGGATTTCACTCAGCGGAGAGAACACCAAGGGTCCGATACCATATCCCAGAACATAAAGTGACAACCCCAAAGTAGCGACCAAGGTGCTCACACCGAACTCCTTCATGATACCCTCTGTCGAGGAGGTGTAGATTGCAGAGGTGGTATACACCACAAAGGTATATAGACAGATCATAGTAGTGACGAGAGCACGCTTGCGATTGGACCAGTTGTGTGGATTCTCCGAATCATCAGTATAGTACCAATCAACGAGGATGGAACCGTCTTTTGTTTTCCTGGGGGCGATGGGGATGGATTTGACTTTTTCGATTTCATGTTGTTCGTCGGCCTCGAGACGAGCTTCGGTGAATTGTAGGGATGTTTGGGTAGAAGCTCGGCTTAGGGGCTCGCTGTGTTCATGGCTTCGGTTAGAGTCTTGTTGGATGACTTTCTTTTCGTTGCTTTCATCGCCAGAGTTCAACAATTGGAGCCATGTGTCAGGAAGCTTGAAGTCGGGCTTTTCTTCGGGGTATTGGAAGTATTTATTGTTTGTCAAAAGACGAACAAGCTGCCCGAATGGGGCATCTCGAATGGCAGATTCCATTTGATAGGTTTTATAGTTGAATGCTGAATTGGATGATATACTATGATAATCAAACTTGTATTGAGAGGTAATATAGACTATATATATACTTCTCAAGCAATACCCTAGAATTTTCGAAGAGTTTTTAGTAATGACTGGAATACGAGTATTAGGAATCAAAATGAGGAATCGAAAAATGCCTGATTCCAAAGCAAATGGATTTAATGATCGATAATCGCATATTCCACCGATCCATGGTGGGTTCGGTGTCAGAGTCTGCACCAATCAAAAAAGACCAAAGGACGCCATCCCAAGATTTAACCTTGGGAAGATCTCGTTATATCTCTGAATTCACCCGACTCCGACCCTGAAAAACTCGGAATTAATAAGGGTAACAAGGTTTGATATTGAATACGAATCAGCTTATTAGTTCTGACTCATCGCGTCATTTACAACCTTGGCACCTTGGAAGGTTATGTCCGGAGATTAGCTTAGTTCCTTTATATCCCCTACTTAGCTCCGTCTTGTACGTCCTTGGCATCTTTCAATATCTCCATGATTACGAAGACGTATAGTTGAGCTAACACATGTGTGAACCCAAAGAAAAGTGTTAACTTCAAAAATAAAAGACATTGTGTGTATAATTGCTTTAAAAAAAAATATTTATCACTTGCCACAGCTCCCAAACGCCAGGGCTTAAATAGGTACGCCAAACCCCCTGCCAACACCGACTCGTTGACAAAGAAAGTTGTAGTGGTAACAAAGGAAGATAAGATATACAACTCGGACTGAAAAGACAAACAAAAAAAACATGAATCATTGCACATGAGGCATAACAGGCTCTCGCCGACTGGTCCTTCCCTAGTATGGGATGAAATCGAACTGCATTCGTTCTATGGATGAGATGTTAGCGTGAACAAAGGAACGGCTAGAAGAGTTCTTACCGAGGAAATGGCTCCAGTCTTCTTCCTCGCTGAGTTTGTTAGACCAATACTGCTCGAGGAATCTCAATGACTGAAGAACGTTCGGCACGCGGATAGTGTCATGCAAGGATGATAGCAGTTGCCTAACTGTATCTCGATCTTGACCACGCGCCTCACAGCCCGCAATAAAGATTGGTGTCGTTAACATCACCCAAGGCGAGAGACCCGACGATGGCCCAATCTGCGCGGTACACTCCAGGATACGCTGGACCGACTGCTGCACTTCTGGCGACGTAGTTGGTGTTTTCCGAAGTCGTCGGTGAATCTGGATAAGCGCACTGTGTTGGAATGCCTCATTGCATAGCAGGAGCTGCTGCGCGCTCTCCGCAGACAAGCCTTCTGCGGCCCTAGGGTAAAATGAGGGCTGCGAGTTTGAGTCACGATTCATGAGCTGTCGAATTGCGAACTCCAAGGACGCAGCATCATCCTCAACACTGCCGTCAATCTCCCCTGCAACAAATCCCTGGGTAGCCTTCTCAATTTCATGTCTTCGCCAGGCGGCAGCGCCGATCTGCCTAAAGACAGCCGCAAGGTCTACGCTGAAACCCCAATAGTCATCTAAGTAATCAGTAGACCCGCCTAACCCCATCAAGTCAGATGAGGCGAAGTCCGAAATATCCCCAATGGGTGGACCATTGCCCGTCAGTGCCGTAAGCGACACGATCGACCAGTACCAGCGATCCAAATACCGCCGGAAACCGCTCGTAGACCGGAGGGAATCCTCACCAGCGGCGTCCGATGCCCTCATCAATGCCCTCGCCCCGTCAATGTGTGCTCTCCACGAGTTCGGGTTGATCGCCCCAGAATGGATCTCAGCCAGACAGAGCGTCCGAGCCGTCGCCACCAAGGCCTCGGGGTCCTTGGACGAGGGATTCTGCAACTCTGTCCGAAAATGTTCAAGACTGAGAGCCATTAGATGGGCGATATCCGGTGCCGATTTTACGCTCTCCGACTGGTTGTGTAGGGCTTGGATATGGATCGCCGATAGGGCCGTGGTAGCGTAGAGTAAGGAGGGAGTCTGAAGAGCCATTGGGATCAGCATGCGACATATGTCCTGCTGCATTCCCGAATGGCACGCAGTAATTTGAGAGGCATCGTTGATAAAATGGTGTAATAAGGCCTTTTGACTGGACGACAAGGACGAGAAGGGATCGACGGGTTGCGACAGAGTGAGATCTGATCCGGGTTTCGCGCTGGCTGACTGCACCGCGGTCTTGGTGGTGTAGATGAACTCTCCTGGTGAATACTCTGGAATGATCAGATCTATGTAAAAGGTCCCTCTGGTATAGAGTACATACCGAGTCTCTGCATGCCTCCTGTTCCGACGCAAGCACCAAACCTGGAGCGCGAGAACGCCCGACCACCCCACTGCAACTGCATTGCATATTGGCATTGCTCGCCTGCAGTCTGGCAGCGACCGCAGTTCGGTCTCTGCTCGTCACATTTTTGTCGGCGTGCCTTACATCTCTTGCAACCTGTGAAGGATCTCGACATGAGTGCTATGGGTTGGTGGGATAATGTTCTCGGCGAAGAATTCCTGCGGGGAATCGAAAGTTCCCCGGGCATAACCCGCCCGCAAAATATAATTTCTGGGGAACAACAACAAGGGGTTCAAGTTATTACATTGGATGATATAGAGAGCGATCAAGGGGGTAACTCGTGTTCTTCTCTTGTTGCACCGTTGCACATCTTGGGTTCTTTAGCGGTCGATCCCAAGATCCACCGGTTGGAGTATTGGAATATCAAAATCTAAGGGCCATGAAATTTCCTAGATAAATATGATTCTAAGATCCCTCAACAAAAAAAAGGGAAGCGAGTATGCGCTATGGCAAGAAAATACACAGTACATGCCAACCAGAGTATATGTTCATCCTGGAAAGCCATCAACATATCAGAAAAGTCCTCTTCAGGGGATCAGCCTTCAAAGGTATATCGAAGCCATTCACCGACGGCGTGCAAGCTCTCCCATCGGACTGATTCATCTTGATCGACCATCAGTTCCATCACCCGCGTCTTTAAGCCTAGTCGCTCCAACTGCCCACGGCGTTCGGGAACCTCCTTCACCAAGTGCCCTACGTCGCTGCAAGCAATAGCCAGCACCTGCTTGTCGTTCTCCCAACTCTTAGACAGAATTTCGGCCAATTTCTTGGGCAAAGCGCCGTTCGACTCCTCAACAATTCGTCGAGCGTTATCTTTCCAGAAGGTCGGGTTCTTGTGAGGGGGCGACCAGCGGAGGTGGCCCGTCTGAACTTCGGCAGCATATTCGTCAAAGGTGGTCTGTGTCTTGGTGTACTCCTCCAACATGGAAGAGAGGGCGCTGAGATCCTCCAGCAGGTCGGGGTCAGTCAGGTGACGACCAGCCAAGTTGGTCAGGAGGGCGGGGAGTCGAAGGAACACGGCGATGGGCAGCAGAGTCGTCCGGTTGCTGGAGCAAAGACTGTACAGAGTTGCAACGAGCAAGCGAGTGGTCTTTTCTTTCGGCGAGAGACGCAGAAGGTGGATATAAAGTTGGATAATTTCATAGTTCCTAAAGTGGGGTCAGTAGGCGATCAGAGTGTCAAGCTATCGCTTGTCGTCACATCACTTACTCTTGAAGTTCCTCGCCAACGAGAGCGCCCTCGAATGCAAGCTGCCACAGAACAAGGAGCACCCGATATAGAAGCTGAAGGCCAACACCACCGGCGAGACCTGGCTCGACGCTGCGAGTGCTGCTTCCCAGTGTGCTTGCGTTGCTTACGTTGTCTTTGGCCCCAGCCGCAGCTCGAAGAGTGTCGATCAAGGGGGTCAGGGTCTCTTGACGTTGCGCCCAAAAGATCTCTCGGGCTCGGCTTGTTCTCAGCAGCTCTGAGAATCCTTGGACACCAATATCCTGGAGCCCACTGTCCTGATTCTTGGTTAAGGTGGAGAGGTAGGTGTAGAGCTGCGGGAGAGCCTCGTTGTCGCGCGGGGCAGGCTTGGATGAAGCAACTAGACTGTGCGACACGAGCGCCGTGAGGAAGGTGGACGTGAGCAGAGGAATGGGGTCTTCGGCGTTTGTCGAGTGCTGCAGGAACGGTAGGAAAGGCTTGTATGGTTCTGAGTGAGAAACAAGCGAGTTGGCCAGAGAAGGCACATCTGTTAAAGATTAGATCAGCATGATTCTTCGGCTTCAGCTCCTCCAGTATCATATACCTTGAATCAAGTCCGAGGCCAGCACCAGTATATACTGCACAATATCGGTCCTTCGAGAGGCCGAGTCCAAGACACTCTTTCCCTGTGCGCCGCCGGCCAACAGATCTGTGTATCCAGCAATATCTCCTTCTACCGTCTGGCGGCGTTGATCCTTGCGCACTTTATCCACCGCCTTGATCTTCTTCAAGTGGTCATCGGTGATGTTGCCCGCTCGGACGGCACCCTCCCACGGAATTGGTCGAGCTCGAATGTTATTCTGGAGAGAGCTGAGGTAGGTGGGTGGCTCCAGTGACATTGTGAGTGTAATCTGGGAGATTTGGAGCCAGAAAAAGGAGCGTCGCTGGCTGTGAATGATACAAACTGGAGGTGTGTCCAGAGAGACGGGGGAGCTTGGGGATGACGGAAGCCTGTGCCAAGACCGACGGTATCTCAACGCATAGCCTCGACTTCTGTTTTCTGTTCTCTATTTTGATTCTCGCTTCCTATTTCTCTATCGTCTTTCTTGTTTCTATAGGTCTTTTTTTTGCCGATCATTGACTCGCATTCACTGTCTTATCGGTCCAGCGCCTTAATCTTTGTTCGGATTCGGATTCCCACCTAGTACTTTGAATTCGGCTTGAATCCTGCCACTCTCTCTCTCTCTCATTTCACCATCGCAGCAAGTCCTTGCCATTGCGGCGTAGGCTTCGACACATCTAGCAAGAAGTTGTCGAATTTACTCTGAAAACGTCCCCCACGATAATCGCAAGTCGACGTCCGAGCGCAGCCCCCACCGAACCCATGCGAATGCGACACGAGGCATTTGCCGCTTAGTAGCCTGTTCCCAATTTCCAATACAGTAATTCTACCACGATGGCGCAGAATCCGCAGACACAGAAGTCAAAATGGGGCGTGGGTTCTTTTCTCCAGCAAGCAGTAGCCGGCGTCGAGTCTCGGCTGGATCACATCTTGATGGATGAGGAGGGAAATCAGACCGGCTCTACTGCAAAGCCCACTGAAACTCAAGGCGGAGAAGCGCCACCGACAAAGGCTCCTGTTGCGTGTATGAAATCCACAAAACTTATGCGAACCAGTAGAACTGGCTAACATCTTTCAGCGGTTTCCCGCAGTTCATCGACCGCGCGAAGAAATGACCGGCTTCAGGAACGTCTAGCCCGAGCTATGGTGAAGCAAAATGCCTCGAATCTTTCTTCCCAGTCTCCTCAGAGCCGAGTCTCATCAACGCCTGCTAGTCCAGTGCCCAGCAATGGAGCTCGGTCGAGTATGGACATTGATTCCAGCGTTGCGTCCGTGAATAGTGCGGTTGAAGACCCCAAGGTCTCTCGGCCCAATGACGACAGCAGTACAGCTAAATTAGCCTCACCAAGGATAAGCTATGACTCTGGGGTATCACCGCGTGTTTCAATGGACATCAGCGTCGCAGACTCCGCGCCCAGGAGCTCTGTAGATGTGGCTCAACCATCAACGGCCTCGGCCAAAGCCAGTCAAGAAATGTCGGATTCGCAACGAAATGAGGTACTGAGTGAGATTGCTTCGAGCGATAGTCCGCGGGTTAGCGTTGAATCGCTATCAGAGATACCGGTGGAAGCTGAAAACCCGGATATCGCTCGCTTGCAGGCTGAGCATAAAACTGCCGAGTCTCAATGGCAAGATGAAATGCATGGTTATATTGAACGTATTGATGCATTGCAGTCGAAATTGAAATACCTCGCCAAGGACGCTGCGGAATCGGCTAAAAATGCTGCGGCAAGTGCTACGCCAGGGAGTGCGCAAAAGCAGCTCCTAGAGAAAGATGAGAAGATTGCATTGCTTCTTGAAGAAGGGCAGAAGCTGTCTAAGTCGGAGATGGACCATCGCACGGTGATCAAGAAATTGCGTCAGCAACTTACCGAAAACACCAAATCTCAGACTGAAATGAAGAGAAAGACAGACAAGCTTGAGCGAGACTTAGTCAACTCGGAAGCACGAGCGAAGCGGGCAGAGGCCGCGGAGAGGAGGGCAACCGAGTCTTTGTCATCCCAAACAAAGTCGATTAAAGACTTGGAAGCTGTTACCAATGAACGCAATGCGCTCAACCAGACTGTCCAAGAGATCAAATTGCAATTGAGTCGTGCGGTTTCCCGCGCCGAAACTGCCGAGACAAAGGCGAACTCTGATGCCCTAGAGCTGGAGAAGCAACGGGCGACGGAGCTAGACGAGGAGCTATGCAACCTGAAGATCGAGCGCGACATCAATGAAGAAAAGTCCAAGAGGGAGATTACCGAGTTGAAGGAGAAGATAGAGCAAGAGAAAGAAAGGGCTCGAATGCTCGAGGCCGAATTGAAAGGCGAACAGTCTGTCTTAGAAAGCAAGATGGAAAGTCTTCGCTCCCGCGCCGAGGAAGCTTCATCGGGGGCAACGGGAGAGACGCAAGCCAAACTTTTGCGTCAAATCGAGACTCTGCAGACTCAATATGCTGCGGCTAGTGAAAACTGGCATACACTAGAGGGCTCTTTGCTCTCACGCCTGGCTAATGTGGAGAAAGAACGCGACGATGCTGGTCGACGTGAGATTGACCTTCGGAAGAAGATTCGAGAGATGGTAAGATCTCAAACTCCAGGGCTTGGTGCACCGCAAGATTAACTAACATCAATGTAGAACCACAAGTTAAAGAAGTTCGAAGAGGAACTAGACAATGCCAAAGAAGCTGAGCACGACTTGGACAGCAGGCTCGAGGAACGTACGGAAGAGCTGCAGAAGCTGCAACAGAAACTCGAGAAAGCGGCAGAGGACCTCGCCTCGACGCAAAAGGATATGGCCGAGCAGAAGAAAACATGCGACGCAACGTGGGCGCAAAAGCTCGAGGAAGAGCGGGCCAAGTGGAGAGAGCAGGTGAATTCCCCGTCACAACTGCGTGGAGTATCACCCGTTGCATCGCTACGGCGATCGAGCACCCTCGACGCCATGACCCCAGGGCTATCGGACTTCCGCCCTCCTAGCCGGCGCTCATCTACTATGGCTTTCACCTCACCGGAAATTGGCACCCCGCCTCGGCAAAATTCCTACCCTGCCTCAATCACCCAAGCCACGCTTTCTCCCCCGCACATCAACACCAATTCATCGATCCTTGCAGCACCCTCCATCAGCTTTGAACCGGAAGAGTACTTCGAAGATTCTGGTACTCCTGCCACTCCTTCAGCATACGGCGGCACCCAAGCACCTCCATCGCGCGGTATCAACGACATAATCTCCGAGTCGACCGTCGGCGCCGGCCCTTCTGTGCAGCTAGTCGAGCGCATGAGTGCCACCGTCCGTCGGCTAGAGAGCGAGCGCGCTGGCTCCAAGGACGAGCTAGCCCGCGTGACGACTCAACGCGACGAAGCCCGGCAACAAGTTGTGGACCTTATGCGTGAGCTCGAAGCGAAGCAGCTCTCGGATTCCCGCGTGCAGGAACTCGAAGCTGAACTCGAAGACCTTGACCAGCGCTACCAAACCACTCTTGAGATGCTAGGCGAGAAGAGCGAGCAGGTTGACGAACTCAACGCTGATATCGCTGATCTCAAGAAGATCTACCGCGAGCTGGTTGACAGTACTATGAAATGAGGGCGAACTGGTTAGATGTTTACCTACTATCTAGTGAGCCGCTAGCGGGACGCTTCTTGGCTTGGATCTTTCATGCTTAGACTTACACCACTCGGGTTTGTAAATAGAATATATATCCTGTCCTGTACAAATTAATCGATGTCATACAACGAATTGGCTCCTGCATCACAGCGCACCTTCCCATTTAGGCGGAGCATTCATACCTACCCCGGAGCTAGTGAGACTTACAGGCGAGATTGGAGCTCGCGACAATTTCAAGGAAATACTCGTATTATCCAAATCGTGCCTTCGTGATTATATCAGATATCAGCAATGCTATGAGCGCCTTTCTGCAGGGTGTCCCACTCTCTCTCTCTCACAAATTCGCTGCTATACATGAAGATATCAGGAAGATGGGGAATGCACCGAGTTCCCAGTGCCCGGCCTAAACTGCACCAGCTGCTGAGAGCTTTCGGCCTGCTTTCTATCCCAACTCGCAAGAAGGACGTTAAGCAGTTCATTGGCGACACCTAACAACAAGAAAATCGCAATAACCTGTCCAAATGTCCATCCGTTCTCTTCAGGGTCGAGGTTATTGCGATGGATAGTCTGTTCAAGCGAAACAATCAAGTATATGCAGAATGAACAGTACGCGACCGTGTTCAGCGTGAAGTTGAGCAGCGCCTTGCCGTGTAGCCTCTCGGGTGGCTCAAGACGATCTTGGTAAACAGGATGATTAACCTCCACAAACCAATTCATCCAACCTCTTTTCTGACCTTCAATCCTGTTTCCAGCGTCGGGATGCCGCCTCCGGTGCGCAACGTACCCACACAGACACGGCAACATACACGTGAAAGTAAGAGCACAACCAGCCACAACTGCACCCAGCGTCCCCAGAATGATATACCGGAATACAGGAGAAGTAGCTTTGATGCTGACACCAAAGACTACATATACCGTATCCTTGTTGCACTGAGGTTGGCTGCCAAATTGCGGCGCCTTCACCCAGACATAAACGTTCAAAGCGAGGAAAGCCGCCAAAGCCAGGAGCTGGATTGCGGAGAAGAAATACAGTCGCCATGGACCGAGTCCCGCATACCGGCCTTTGCTCACCATGTTCATGCCAAGTATGGCGAGAAGGTGCACAACGCATATCGCGTGGAAGAGTGTTAGGTCGCCCCGAACTGTCTGGTAGATTGCTGTGCAGAGGAGGGCTAGGCCTTGCAAGCCGAGGGCGGAGGAGACGCCACGCGAGAACTCTTCTTGATCTTCGCCTGGGGCAAATACGCGGAGTAGATAGCTGGTGATTGACCCGCCTAGACAGAGGGCATAAATTGATATACGGATCTGTGGGTGATGGCTTAGCTGGGGGTTCTCTCAAGGTAGGGAGCTAAATTGTGATAGGATGAAAATGATGGCATATGAGACGATACTTACTCCGACCCCAGATACATCGGGGTTAGCCTCGATGACACAGGCTGTTGAGTTCATCCTGTGCGGCACAATGATCGTTGCAACGACTTCCAAGCAATGTGCTACAGTGGCCTGCGTGGGAGGGTGAGACGCTCTATATCTTAGTCTCGGTTCAAGTGTCCATAGCTTTTACAGTCCTCGATGGGGCTCTCTCGGTTCGCGTGACGAAAGGGCAAAGGCAAGGAGAAAAGGAAAAAAGCATGTGCCCGCACAAAAGTGGCTAAGCAGTAGCATTGCGCCACGACACCCTGCGATCACCAGTCAAAAAACATCATTCTTCAGAGTTGCGTAAAGACAAAAAGGCGGCTGAGTCTGCCAAGATGACCTTGATCGCACTGGGATTGGGTCGCCTGAGGATTCCCCGTGTGGCGTCCGAACGATGCTTACTGCAGGAGCCGCTAAGGCCGAATTGGGGCTGGTTAGGCAACGCCAGGGACTAAGTCTCGGTAAATGAGCTCCTTGATTGGTCAATCGGGAACTGTATAGTCAAACTACTGCAGCCCTTCGTTTAATGCTTCGTGATTGACCCCGTTTCGGTGAGAAACAACGCGCTTTGAGCTTTTTCAGCCTCTCCCAGCGTCATCCGTATGACCCCACGAGGCTTTTGGCAGCGAGAAATGGGGAGCTTGCCTATCTATCAAGTCTTGGCTAATAAATCCGATTATCTTATAAGACATCCACTCTCATTCTCAGTGCCAGGCATAAATTCCGACCTTCTAAATTGCTACTACTTCTATTACAGTCCATGAATCGAGCTGGTTGTTGCTAACAATTCTCACCATGGATATGAACAATGTCAACCGTCCTGCTATCAACTGTAAGTCCCAATTTTCCCACCCATTAACCCTAAGCAAATCGGGATGAATCCCTCCTTCCAATTTTATCATGCTTCAACCCAATACTCACTTACTCTAGTATGGACGTTCTTCGCCCTGGCTGCGTTGGACATCGCAGTAAACGCCGCCGCTGGTCCAGCTGCAGTGGCGACCGCCTCGCATGTCAATGGGAGTCCACTGACAGCGAGAGCAATGCAAATCGGTGCTCTCGCCGGAGTCACTAAATCAGGGGTCTTGGCGTTCGTTGAATTCGCAGGGTTTGCGGGCTTGCCAACTCCCGCGTGGATACTGTTGGTTCTGGTGGCAAGTGGCTTTGGGATTTGTGTCCTGGTCACGGCGGAGGTTAGCAATTTGGTTCTTGGAGAAAGTGAGTGAAAGCCCGTCCTCTGAAGCATTGTTCGGCTTGAGCTCTATGCTATGCGACTTGAGTTGGTGGTTATGATTATGAGGTATCTGGGGATCGTGGCTAACGGTGTATAGCACCAAGCGCATTGCTTATTGCGGCTGTTGTCGCTGCTATTCCGCTTGCAGGAGAATGTATTGGGTTATATGAATGTAGGTCCATTTTCTTCGCTTGCGGCTCTCCATTGCTAATCTTGGTTTGTGTCTCAGCGGCTGGGGGGCTATATGGTAGCAAACCTCAGACACAACTTTGTATTATGGGTTTTGATGCCTTGGGGGGATACGTCTTTGCTCGTATGGCACACAATGGAGGTTAGTTGCTGTCTCTCCTTCATCATGAAAGCTTTAGGGGCCACTCTCTTCGCTATCGCTATTCTTGTTGCATTTGTTGAGGTATGATTTGACTAATACTTGAAATGGTTGTAGGCTACGATATCTGCCCTTACAATGTTGCTGCTGCCGCTGGGGCTGTATATGGTGTCATCACCGGTTTCTTCCATGTTATCCTTGGGTGTATGGCCGGATTTACCTTCTATGAAAGCACAAATGGACATTATGAGATACGCAATGTCTTTGGGACTGCGCGTGGGTATAACCCCAATTGGAATAATAACTAATAACATCGGGCTATGATTCTAATATGGAGGGGACTCTTGCATACCAATGTTCTTGGGGTCTTTCTATGCCCTCTCGCGTTGAAGCCTTGAAATTTACGAATAAGAATTCCGATTCTATATCCCATATAGTTTATTTAGTCTGATGCTGGAGTCCTAAGATTATCCACATCATGCGCTCACTTCGCCGAGACGAAAGAGGCATATGAGTCACTTTCGTTATGCCGCGCCCGAGCAACACTTTACAACGTAAGTCAGGTGGGGACGTCGCGCCTTCCGGATGATTTCAACTGCCTCATTAGGGTACAGTTATACGCAGGTCGGGAAGGAACAACACTGGTAAGTACTAAGTTATGAATGCAGCTGCCATTGCCGTTTTATCAGTCATAGTTTATCTATGACCGCGATAGCTCCTACCTAGGGAACAAAGCGAGACTGCCTGCAGTTCAAAATGGACCAGTGGTTAATTTCATAAGAAGATACAGGGAGTTTTATTGCAAAACAGGGAGGTAGGAACATCTTCCCGAGGTCCATATGCGCATTGAGTCACCCCTGACCTAGTTTCTCACAACCAACAGATTTAGGCTATCCTATGCTCCGGCTCCCAATATCCCTCCTGTTATTTCTTTGCTTTCACCGCAACGCTATCCTTTCAACACCATCATCAAAGAAGAATACCTTCGCCATCTGACTGATGATCTTTGGGGGTTGAATACGGGCTAGGGTTGACAGGTCAGTATGGACAGCATAAGCGGAATAGAATACCTAGGTATCACTCACTAGTCAATTGATATGAACAAGTACGGAGTACGGCACTTGACATTGATCTTCACCGCCCCGATATTATTCCTCGGGGCTGGGGAGAAGCGGACTTATGCCTATTTACACCGCATTCGAAAGGTCCTGTGGAAGATAAAACCCCCTTCACGAGACAGCCATGGCTCAGACTGATCCACACCAACAGCACACGAGTATCAAAACAATATTATCACTGATCTGTTTGCCATGATCGAGCCCGACGAAAGATTCTTCTCGGAGGGCCAGGGCTATTTTGGCCCAAGGGAAAACCCTGCAACCGAAACCCACTGCAGCGTCTGGGATTGGGATCAGCTGCGATGGACCAAAGTCAAGGGAACTGCCAAGCTTTTTCCACCTGGTGAAGATGTTGAAACGTCAGTTCTTGCTCAATTTGCCGATTATCTTTCGCCAGAGGTTCGTGCAATCACAGTCAACGATGACGGGCTCCTTACTGGAGTCTCAACAGACCCGGAAGAAGATGATACATTCTTTGTTGGATATCTCCCCTTATCACTCTGTCAATCACTCGCGGATTGCTCTACTGTCTATTTCTCTCAACTTCAAGAACTCGATCGGCTTGGACCAGGCGTCGACCTACGGCTTAAACCAGGCGCCGACCTATTACCGTACGATAGTCAAAGGGTCGTATTCAAATTCAACCCTTTAGGCATGCTTCGAAGACTATAGATGTCCTGGAAGGAGATGAACCTGCTCAGCAAGCTGCCACCACATCCTAATATAATACCGTTTGACCGTATTGTTCTCGAGGACGTACAGTCTCGAGTGATCGGATTCACAACAAAGTATATACCAGGTGGAACGCTAGCAGATGCCGATCCGAAAAGGCCTTTCCGATTTAAATGGCTACAGCAGCTTACTCGGCTGGTGGATTTCCTGAACCTTGAATTAGGAATCATGCATCAAGATATTGCACCACGGAATTTGCTTGTCGACCCTGAAACAGACGATATTATTCTCTTCGATTTTGATTGGGCCGCCAATGGGAAAGAAGGTCTAATAGGTGGTCGAGATGATGTATCCGGTGTTATATTTACATTATACGAGATCGTCACTAACGATACGCATTTTACGAGCATTCCCCACTGGGACCGGAACATAGATATGGTGCAGTCTATCGAATGGGCTTGTCACCACGAACTAGACTCTGACCTATCAAAGTTCCGCAATTTTTTGAATGAATGGGTGGCAACGAGAACCGACAGAGCCATAGAACGACACCTGAATGCACCTAAGCGGATCACATGGCCAGATCTCCCAACCCCTCCTGATTACGATGTGCCTTTCGAGCTGGGTTCTACAGAAGGAGAAACAGTTTGGCGAACTGGTGAGCGTTCGAGACGCATTGCAGTACAGAAGGGGCAATACTGCTTTCGGTGGGAACGGCCACCACAAAGCAGATTGTTGAAGAAAGCCTAGAATACCTAGGTAGCATGTAGTGGCTGATGACTGAAATATTGCTCTGTTATCTTGAATCTGGAACAATCCCTGGTCCAATAGCAGAATTACAAAATAGAACCCAGTATTATGTTCATAGGCTTGTTGTTCCACATAGTAAGTACCTGGTTAATGAATTTCCGGCCGGATAATTACACGCTAGTCATTAAACCAGCCTGACATCGAATTAATACCGGTCCTGTCTGAGGTCTCAGAGTATTGGTAAGTAAAGCTCTTCAACTCCGACGGTATCAGAAAAATCCTCGGCAACATCCGGGGCTCCAGGCCCAGAATGGTGGTATTGATCTAAATATATCCATCCCTCTTAGAGCCAGAACATAGTAGATGCGATAAATTACAACTTGATATCTCAGCAACCACCATCTTATTTTATGTTTTACACCTTCAACTAGCCTCTGTTTCACAGATTAGATACAGATTCTCTCATTCCAACCAGCTCTCTAAATAGATACCGCTTCTACTTAGGAAGCGACTTTGTGAGACTATCTACCGGTATAGCCGTAGTTAGAACCTAGTCTATATTAACCCGACTAGGCCTTGTACTGCAGTACTAGGCTTGGTAGTACCAAAGGGTCTAGCCCGGTCCTACAACCCTTTGCGGATGGTTCTCCCTTCGTGGACGAGGTTTGAGGTTTGAAAGATGGCACGGAGTAAATCTGCAACTTTGAGGTGCGTTTGGATTAGGGATCAAAGAGAGGGGGACAAGGCTGTGAAAGGAAAGTACCAAGGCCCTGATACCTAATCCCTGCTCCTATGCTCACCGCCATACCTATAAAAGTCGGGATGCGAGCATGATGCCTAGGTGTGTATGAGCCAAATATTGCACCCAATAATCTAGGAGCCCAGCATATCTCCATTTATTCTGTTCAGAAACGAAGTATAAACAGCAAGGGCCCTGAAACAGCGTAGATGCAGCATCGAGACATCTAGCCGCCCGATGGATCCAAAAAATTTCGACTGCTTCTAATGATAGAACGGCAGTGGCTGGGATTTAAACAAAGCCAGAAGATCATTGATCGCCGAACGGGCGCAAGCTATGTTATCAAATCTTTGAATGTGAGACAAGATCAAGTGTGAGACATCATCTGGGCTACACAAAGGGAGTGGGGCAAACGGGGGTGCATACGCCGCCTTTTCTTATTGACGTGTACGGAGTAGGCGGACTGAGACAGCTACGACATATATTGGCTACTCCATACGGAGCCGGAGCCACCTGGGCAGTTGTGTTAAATTAAAAGTCAAGTGCATGTGCTTTGGACACAGTAACCCAAAATATTCTCAATTCATCCGTAAAGATTAAACAACAAAGGCGATATAATGTATACTTAACACTGACTCGGAACCCTGAGTTACCAACTCTGTCAGCGACAGCTAGGGTGGACCCTGATGGACCAGCCCTACGCATTTTAGAACAATAATTTCACACATTAGATCAAGCCACCTCGTATGGCTATTTTTGTATCACCGTTGCCGGGATGGTAACGTCCAAGCTAATTTACTACATATATTGTACTCCGTAAGACCAGTGAAACAATTATCTCCATAGGGATAACACGGCGCCAGTCCCAGAAGTCGCATAAACGCCCCGTGTACTCCGAACCCCGTAAAAAAGTTATAGATCGATAAGGGGTTGATGACAGAATAATTTTATAATACTTAATATTCTCAGACCTTAGTCTTGACTAAGAGTAGTGTGATGATTAATTAGTGCTGGGCCTTTTCTTCACGCCACAGGAGATTGAGAAGTATACATAGACATCGATGTACAACTTAGAGTTGAATCCTCGAGTCCTGAGCTGGAGCAAGGAGCACATAATTGTCCAATCAGTGCCAGGCGCGAAAATAATCCATATGAAATGCAGTAAGTAATGTCTTTTTAGGTGGGGATTCAACTCTGTACAACATACTCCGTATGTTGCACGGAGTAATGTCACATTAGTGGACTGTACGGAGTACGGAGCATAAACCATAATCATATTGGTCAACTTCCTGATGTGACACGATGCAGGAACAGGTTCTTTAGCACCTAGGCGCTTAGCCCGTTGAAGCAACACATGCCGGTCCACGCGTTGGTCCGAGTGTCTGGCGAGACGCCGTGTCGATCGACATCTCACTTTGATTGGACACGGCCCAGTGGTGAGCGTGTAGTATTGAATTCAGCACGTTCTTCTGCCAGGGAATAACTTTGGTCTTTTCACAAAATTGAGAAGCTTGGACTAGAGAAGTAGCCCAAAGGGGAAAAGGGGCAACATGCCCACAGTGGGAGACGATATTTTTTTTTTCATTTTCCTCTTTTTTTTCGAAGACCCCTTAATCTACTGCAGACAATTAAATATGTACATATTGAGTTCAGATCTCCATACGGAGGAGTTGAAGTTACTATCTACAAAAACCATATGAAATATATAATTTGAAAGTTAGTATAATAGTGAAATAGCACATCAGATGTACGTTGACACCGATGACCTAGCAAGTCAAATACCAAAAGTAGACATAAGTACTTAAAAGTACTTTTCTGTATTAAAGATAGGGAAGTTACAGAAAAGTACAGAAAGGTACTTGTTCGGTCGGCACGGGACTACAATATACAAGGCTACCCCTGAATTGCCAAGCATTAGCCCGGACCAACCTCTTCATCTCCACGACTCAAGGGGTTCTTTGTGGCACTTGACACTATTGAATGTTCTATTTTCATATTTTGAACCGTGTCACCATATACTCCATATACTCCGTATGTTGTACAGAGTAATTCCGGATATTGACACAGTATAGAACATCTTATTGAGTCCGGACTATGAGGACGTCAACCCCATCACCACGCTTCATAGTAGGTTCAAGTAATGTCGATCCTACCGGCCAGAGCACCATTACACGATAAATCGTACCAATCGAATCCATGCAAGTCCAGACCCACGCTAGCCCCCCCTGCGCTCCACCCACGCTTACTCGTCCCGAAGCCAGCGCTAATGAAATGGAGAACCCACGGGCGGTTTACGCCAATCGCCCCGGCTTGTCCTGTACCAAGACTTTCTCCTTTTCTCCCAATTCCCTTCTCGTTTGATATTCTCCTGATATTAATCCTTACCCTTTTGGTCGTCTCATTGGCGCGTGCTATACCCTTTCCCGTGTTAATCGGCATGAACGACCGTCGATCCATGGCTATTTTTTGATACGGACCAGGGTGTTTCATGGCGTCTCCTGTTGGGTTCGGCGGCTCTCCCGCCCATTCAGAGAGCTACTCTAGTTTTAATCCCCCTCCAACTACTCCTCCAGTGCGAAGGAAACCTCTCCCGCACAATGGTGATCCAGTGACTTCGGGCCCTGACCACCCCTCCTCTCCCATTTCGTTCGAGGGAGATAAACCCACCTCAGTTCCCACTGCACCCGTGGCCAGACCACTATCCCCTTTATCAGTGGATGGAGACTCATATATATCGGTACAAAAGAACCCAAATAGGTACGCGACTAGCATGACCCCGGTTTTTCCTCTCCCGGATCTTTCTGCAGACCCTCCTTTTCTCTCCCCGCCTACCTACTTTGTACCGACCAAGCATGATATGGCCTATACATGATATTCCGCTTCTCCACAGTCTGGAAGGCTAATCGCGTGCCCCTGTCCCGACTCCCTAGATATTCCCGAGGACGGAACCCTACCCAACCCCTACACATCGATACCGCCGCTTCCCGCCAAGGGTCCGCCTCGTACTTGAGATCTGTGCTTGAGGACGACGACGACGACGACGAAGACGAGGGTCCCTCCTACCTTGACGAAGAATACGAACAACAGTACCAGTTCATGAATGGAACGCCCCTGCACAGTCGTCTAGATAGCGAACCATTCATCCCGGTCCTCAAATCCCCTCCTCCAACGAAACGATCCTCACGACGGGCAACGAGCATGGCAGTACATGCACCTATGAACAGACCACCTCCACTGCACATCGACGTGGATCCGCGTTCTATATCAATGTCAATGGGTGCGGGAGATCCAAGACACCCCAAAACCCCTGGTAGCAAGATCAGCTCCTTCTTCGGCTGGAAGGCGGCGAATAATAATACAACTACCTCCCCTGGAGGCGAATCATCAAGCACCGAGATCTCTGACTCCGGTCGATCAGCAATGCCTTCCCCCATGCCACCATTAGCAAACGTTCCTTTCAAACCCGGGTCTCCATACGATTCCAAGACAAATGGATATGGTCTTCCGGCACGGACCCCTTCAATAGGGGCTTCGAGTTTAAAAGAAAATATATTTATGTCGAAGATGGCAGACATAGAGAATGAATTACGAGAGATAAGCTCCGAATTGGCGGGATCTATCCGCCGAGAAATGGATTTGGAGGATCTAGTCGAACGGCTACAATTAGAAGGTCCGGACGTCAATCGACGGACAAGTGACTATTTCTCGGATTCGGGCACTAGCTCTGTTCGCTATGCCTCAGATGCTGGGAAAAGCGAAGATATCGAAAAGATTCGCCGCGCTGCAGAGCAAGAACGGGCGCAGCTCAAGGTCGAATTATCGCAGAAGTTACAGGACGAGCGGTCTCAACGGTTGGCGTCAGAGTCGCATGTCCAAATCCTAGAATCTCAAGTTCAACAGGTACGGCTGGCAAACTATGCGCAACATACGACTACTGCTAACATTTATCTAGCTTCGACGCGAGAGAACGGATTTGTCCGATTTGTCGTCGAAAACTAAGGAACTCGAGACTGCCCTGGAAAATACCAAGCGGAAGCTGCTCGAAGAGCGGCAATCCAAGGATAACTTCGAGGACCTACTTACCGCCATGCGAGTAGAGTTGGAACAACTGCGGAATGATCGTGATCAACTGCGAGATGACAACAGGCTCGTCGAGGAAATTGAAGCTTTGAAAATCGAAAATGCCTCTTTGGCTCAGCTACAGGGTGGTCGATTCGCTTCCATCGCCGAGGAAGGTAGCTCACCCAGAAACTCGGCATTTGGGGTATCACGATCGAGCTCCATTGCACGCAAGCCCAGCGGCTTAGCTCGCTCGGGTTCGCTTTCTCGGTCCAACTCGGTCAATAATAACAACGGTGGTAAATCACCAGAAACGCGTGAATCATTGGTTGATAAGGTCCACGATATCGAGGTTCAACGCGATGCCCTCCACCGGACATTGCGGAGTCTCCTCGACCGCCAGGCATACCAGGCCCGCGAGTACGAGAAGCGCACTCGTATGCTCGAAATGGAGCTTGCTCAAGCCCAGCAATCGGGTCAGCCCCGGAAACTGGGCTATGAGAGAGATGTGCGCAACCTGCGTGACGAGGTGAATCATCTCCGCATGCGCGCTGAGGATGCCTTGGATGGCAAGTGGCAGTGCGAGAAGAACCTCGCTGGTCTCAAGATGGATCTGGACCGTGCGGAGCAAGAGACCAGCTCTCTACGCGCGCTTCTTCTCGAGGACACTGCCGCTGGTGCAGAGTTGATGACCGGCCAAGAAGGCTTTGCTGAGGTTGTGACCACCTCCTCTTCCCTGCAATCTGCATTCCAGCAATTGCAGGCAGATCAAGCTGAGGCTGAGGCGGATGTTGCGGACTCGGAAGAGCTTGCTTCCTCCCTTGTCCGTACTGGGGCCCTGGGCAGCAAAGTTCATTACCAGCTTCAGACTAACTCCTCTTTGCATGCCCGTCTAGCAGCAGCCATTGATAAGGGAGACAAAGATCAGCAGATCTCAGTTGAACGGATTAATATTCTGCAGAACCACATGAGGGAGCTAGAGGAAGATCTTTTGGTTGCGCAAAACCATTCGGAAGAAGAGATGGCCAAGCACGAGGACGAGATTCGTTTGCTGAAGGAAAGCCAGCATGCCCAGCTCACGCGTATGATGAATGGCGGTCGCAACCTAGTCGGCCTCTCGCCGCGGCCACCGAACGCACCATTCGATTCCCGCTCGCCGCGTCTTGATCAGACCACAAGCGGTGAGGGTGTGCCCTTGACCGAGGTTGTCCAGTCCCAAATCCTCGAGCGACGAGTCAAAGATCTCGAGAAGCTCCTCCGTGATGCGGATATGGAGATGGAGCAAGTGGTTGGACGGATGAACCGCACACAGCTCGATGTGGCTCAGCTTCAAACTGACAGGTATGCAATTCATGTTTCGGTTGATATCCCTTATTTTCATCCCATTTACTAACTCATTCCACAGAGACGACGCTCTCCGCCAGACCCGCCAACTTCAGACCGAGATCCAAGCTGAGCGTGAGGCCCTCAGAGGGCTTATCAACGCCCTGTAAATTCGACGAATCTCGCGCTTTGTCCTTTTCTAATATCTTACTATACCACCTCTGCATTTGCATTTGCGCTCCCATCGTCCGCGATGGTAGAGTACAATATCTTGGAGTTAGCCCGGAGTACTGGGCTTTTGTTTTGGGTTCTTTTATGAAGATCATGCCTGAGGGCTTGGGGCGTTTTGTCTTTTACATTCACGAGACTGGTGGTTGACTGTTGTTGGTCGCGCTTGTATATAAAAACCGTCTCTATTTGGGTAAATATCTAATCTACTGTACAGTATCATTTGTTATCAATCTGATATTCATGAAAAGTATCGAGAGCAGCTGAGAGTAATGTACAAGTGAGACATGAATCCAAGTAGAGGATCTTTTCACATGCGATGTTTGTTTAGTTTGCATCCTCTTATCATCCGGGTGCCACGCCGCAACTTGGAAACCCCAGCTTGAATGTCACATTCGCTTCTTGACCTGCCTATCATTGATCGCATCGGAATATATACCTCCAGACGCAAGCTCTCCTAGTATCCGCTTCAGCTGACGCCTAACACGTCTAACGACCCCCTCCTCGACCTGGTCGCATTGCTCAACTACAAACAACGAGCTCTAGCACGAGACCAAACAAAGCGCCCTCGAGTCAAAGAACCCACACTCTGACTATTAAAGGCCAGGTATTCTTTCCCTGTCTCGCATCGGTAGTCCCCTCGAAGATATCTACCTTCAAGGGCTACAAAGACCTAAATTTCTCAAAAAGAAAAACGCCGGCGAGCCCAAAGAAGACCACCGACCTCGCACGCGAGGGACTCTCTCTCTCTCTCTCTCTGCCCCCTGTATCTCCCTTGTCGACTACTTCAACAATCATACTCAAAGACACAGCGACCATGGACTTCCTACCAGGTATCTACCTCGCCTACTCTCCAGCCACAGAGATACAAAAACCGCAACGCAAAGTCCCACAAGCTAACCAATCATTCCACCGACACAGAGAACCTCCAAACAATCCTCCAAAATCCCGCATTCACCTATCTTCAAACAACAACACAGGACCAACTCACAACAAAACTCTCGCACCTACGCACAATGGTGCTCCAACCATACCTAATCGAGCCCTTGTCGAGTTTCCTCGCCTCCTACTCCTCCTCCATCCCAGACCTGTTCTCAGTATTCATCCTTATCGCCATACTCTTCGTCTCCGTTAAGATTCTAGGATACGCCTACCGCGTGGTCATGTTCTGGATCACTCTCGCTTTCAAGCTTGTCTTCTGGGGCACGATTATTGGTATCGGCTGGTATGTCTACAGCGTCGGTGTTGAGAATGCGGGCCGGGATTTCGGGTGGCTTTGGGGTGTGATATATGGGTTTGTGGGCGATTTTCAGGAAAAGAGTAAGATCGCTGCGGCGGCTTATGCGGGGAACCCTAAGTAGGGTGGTTTGGTTTGGTTTATTGGATGGGGTTGTGTAATGGGAATTGAGGATGTTTGTCTGATATTCAAAATCCTCAGATTGTTACTTGTCATTTTTGCCGGGCTGGCATGCCTGTTTGGGGGTATATGATGAAAATGCGCAATGGGTCTGCCTGTTTCTTTACTTCATCCTGCTGAATTGGTCTAGCGGTTAACGACTTGTTTTGGAGTTCTAGACATCATAATATTCATGAATTGTTTGGGTTTCATTATAGTTTCATTATGATTTCTGTTATCTGGGGATATCATCGAATATCCATTTGCAGTGTACAAAGCTCTCAACTCTGACTCTGGTAGTCTCAGCCATGGTTGTGTCGTAAGTATGGTTGATTTCAGATGCCGAGGGAGTTCCAATGCTGTGTAGGTCGGCGCGATATGCATATTGGAACGTTTCCAATGTTGTAATACCGGCCGTATGATAGCAATGTGAGATTAAAAATGCACTTTGTCTCAGACTGCTCCGCTGCGGGAAACTTGAGGCTGCTGCATGAGGTGGCATTGGGTGAAGTGGTCGGTCGTGGGGGTCTTGAAGAATATGCAGAAAATTTGACTTCAAGTCACAGCGCTGCAGTGATCACGTGTGGTATCCCTCAATCCTCATAGTTCACCTCGACTTCATCCTTGGGTTCTCTCGGTTCCTGGGCCTCATGGTACTGGATAGCATCGTCGATATGGCTCACAATCGCCGCGACACTGTCCTCATCCGAGACATCCAATTGCAAGAATGAAACCATACTGAAATCGTCGATCAACTGTCCGACAGCCCGATTGAGCTGCTTGAAAGATCCGCCGCTCATCAAGGATTCCGCAGCCATTGGGTTGGCACTTGCAGTGAGGTCGTCCTCTTCCTTCTCTTGCAGCAATTGCACATCCACGTTGGTAAACCGTTTCAATTCCCGGCGTGTCACCATATCACGGACTTGGTCCATTTTGCTGAGAATGTTGACGTGCGGCATCTCCATCATCAGCATGGCAGACATGGCACTGAGTGTACCGGCAAAGAATTTGGCTTTGTCGATGACAAATGTACTTTCGAGTAGGTAGGCGGCACACATGTTGATATTCAACGGGCCCTGTCGGGAGAGGAATGTTGTGAGTGTTGGTAGAAGAGGAATGTGTGTGTAGAGCTCGATTTGGCCGGGCATGTCGAAGATGATCAAATACTCTTCACTCAATGGCTCCAATGCCTCTGATAGGAATTCCAGGTTCTGGAGTAGGAACTCGAAACAGTAGATGAGACCTCCATTTGGTCCTAGGCCCATCTCTTCCATCACATCTTCCAAAGTGATCAGGTCACGAATATCGAGATCTGGTTCGTAGGCGAATGTTTCGGCGGCGGGGTCGAGGTTCACATAGAAACAGCTACGGCGAGTAGTTTGAAGGTGTTGGATTATCGCATTGCTGAATGTGGTCTTGCCTGCACCTGCAGGTCCCATTACCAGGACACCGAATTTGGACATGGTTGGATGTCGGATAGAAAGTATAGAAAGTTATATAGAAAGTACAAAAAAAGAAGTTCAATGTTCTATCTTATCACAAGAAAATTGCATTGCTCGGATAAACTGCCCACAGTCACCGCCCCCAGATGGCGCGATCACGGGGGCTGACAGGGACAAGAAGTACCGCGTACAAGGGTACTTGAGGGTACTTCGGTAGTACCTGGCCAGTCCCCCACTCACACTATCTTTTCTTTGGTACCGCCTATGTAACTCGGAAAAAAAAAGCAAAACCCCACCAAATTCCCCCTCCCCAAGAGATCTTCCTCCCTTTTCCTTTCCTCTCCTCTCTCCATTCCTCTTTCCCCCATTTTTTTTCGTCAATTTCCGTTTCTTCACACACCATCACAATGGGTTCTGTTTCAAACAGCGGCACTTTCCTCTTCACCTCCGAGTCTGTCGGTGAGGGTCACCCCGATAAGATTGCGTGAGTGATATCCCCTAAAACCTCTCATTTCCACTCTCGGAGTGTTATTAGATGGGGTTTACACCAATTCCAATTGTCACAATTGTATTAATCCACCCATAGTGATCAGGTTTCCGATGCCATCCTCGATGCCTGCCTTTCTGAGGATCCCCTCTCCAAGGTCGCTTGCGAGACTGCCACCAAGACCGGTACGTTGATCAATGATTACTTTAGGCCAGATCTCAGTCTGACATGTTACACTAGGTATGATTATGGTCTTCGGTGAGATTACCACCAAGGCCCACCTGGACTACCAGAAGATCATCCGTGGCGCTATCAAGGACATCGGTTACGATGCCTCCGAGAAGGGCTTCGACTACAAGACCTGCAACGTCTTGGTTGCCATTGAGCAGCAGTCCCCCGATATCGCTCAGGGTCTTCACTACGAGGAGGCTCTTGAGAAGCTCGGTGCCGGTGACCAGGGTATCATGTTCGGCTATGCCACCGACGAGACCCCTGAGCTTCTGCCCTTGACTGTCATCCTCTCTCACAAGCTTAACGCTGCCATGAAGGCCGCCCGTAATGATGGCTCCATCCCCTGGTTGCTCCCCGATACCAAGACCCAGGTCACCATTGAGTACGCCCACGACAACGGTGCCGTCAAGCCTCTGCGCGTCGACACCGTCGTTGTCTCTGCCCAGCACAGCGATGATGTCTCCACTGAGGAGCTCCGTTCTGTCATTAAGGAGAAGATTGTCCGCAAGGTCATTCCCGCCGAGCTCCTCGATGACCGCACTGTCTACCACATCCAGCCCTCCGGCCGCTTCGTCATCGGTGGTCCTCAGGGTGATGCCGGTCTCACTGGCCGTAAGATCATCGTCGATACCTACGGTGGCTGGGGTGCCCACGGTGGTGGTGCTTTCTCCGGAAAGGATTACTCCAAGGTCGATCGTTCCGCCGCCTACGTTGCGCGCTGGATCGCCAAGTCTCTGGTCAACGCCAAGCTTGCCCGCCGTGCCCTCGTCCAGCTCTCCTACGCCATTGGTGTCGCTGAGCCCCTCTCCATCTTCGTTGAGAGCTACGGTACTTCCTCCAAGACCTCCGACGAGCTGGTCCAGATCATCCGTGACAACTTCGATCTCCGTCCTGGTGTCATCGTGAAGGACCTTGATCTGGCCAAGCCCATCTACTACCAGACCGCCAAGAACGGTCACTTCACCAACCAGGAGTTCTCCTGGGAGTCACCCCGTGCCCTCAAGTTCTAAGCGGGCTCTGCTTAATCCGGTGACTCCGGACAATTTTTGACGACTGTGATGATTTGCTTTGTTTTCAACAACTCAAAGCACGATGAGCATAGACTATAAAAAAACCCTCATAAAATCCAGAAGTTGGTTTCCACTCGGAGGCCAACTTCTCTTGTTTCATTATCTGCATGGTCGCGCAAATGACGGGCCTTTTCGGCGAAGACAAAATTCAACATGATACCACTTTTCATCGGCTGGGAAAGGAAATTTTTGGCGTTTTTCTGGAGCGAAAGTCTTCAACACCACCTCTCTACCTCACTGTCCATTGTACCTACGAGGAGCCTTTGGTCCTGCTTCCACGCTGGATCACGCTCTATCGGTTTCGAGGGAACCTTCATCGCACTCTCTGCGAGAGTTTCTTGAGAGTTCTTTTCGTCTTGGTCCTTGGCCTGCTAATCTAAACATTAGCGATAGACTCATAATATTATATCTTTTTTCATATAGTTTTTGGAAGTATACCACTAGTTTAGGTATTTTTCTAACGTACTCAAGTCTCCTAGGAAAGGAATTTCAATACCTAGATGAAATTTTTGAGACGGTCTCTCAACCACTGCAGTGAAATCAATTAACGTGTCTCACATTGGTCCAGACGGAGTGCACGTCCCGACGCGTGACGCCAGACCCGCCCAGATTTGAGCGCGATCTGTCGACACCTACACAACCAACGTCAATTGCTTTGTTAGTTTAGCATAAGACTTGACTCTTGCGTTCAAATTACAGGATGCCTACTATTTCCTAGACGCGACCATGGCCTCGCGTATAATCCCCAACATCCTGGATCCGCTCAGTGCATCCGCGCTGAACAAACTCCACGAACCGACCCCTCCACCCATAGAGAAGCGAAAAAGAGGCGATCAAGAGGAGATAATCAATACTGCTGGACAGCTTGCTACCTCTTCTATCGTCATAAGAGTGAGTCACGCCTATAGTTGGCCCAGCATACGCTCAATCCATTGGTTGCTGTTGCTCACTCTCCGGAACTTGTATAGGCTCACTCGGCATCTTTATCTGATGAACCCTTGATCCTCGAACCAATTACCGCACTCCCCCGCACAAGGCTGCCCCTCTCATGGCTTGACGACACGCCCGCCTCTCGATCCGATGAGCAACCAGGCGGCCTTTTCACCGCGGACATCCCCACGCTAGAAACTGACCTGCGCGCAAACACGGAACCAACTGTTCTCGCTGTACACCTGGTCCCCAATGGTGGACTCTACATTATCGAGAGGGTGAAGAGGGGCATATACTCTCTCTCTAAACTCGCTCGATGGGTGCACGAGGGTAATCTCGTTGTTGCGGCCAAGGGGTGGCATGGGACTAACACGGCGCAGGTGGATGGCGTGGCTGTCAACGAGACTGGTGCTATTTCTGATGGGGCTGACTGGTGGCAAATTGCTCAGATCGATGGCTCTCTCTCTGACATTGAGACGGGCGAAGAGTCTGCTGGGTTGGATATTGCGGTTGTCTTTGGTCCGTCCGAGTCGGATCTTGAAAATACCGAGACATCCTTTGTAGGTGTTGTAGAGCATCGGAGTCATTCACTTGCTCCGTCGAGGAGTTTTGATGCCGCTGAGGAGGGTTCTTTCTTGCTTCCTGAATCTCAGGGCTTGGGAGATGTCACTACGGCTATGGATGTTGATGTTGTCGATTCCAATGTCGTGGATGTGCAACAATCGCCCGAGGAGTTACTGGACGGGATGAGAGATCACTATCTGCAGGCTCTCTATGTTTCAAAGGTGATATGCTCTACTCGATATTTGGACGTTGCCCGACTGATATTTTCTAGACTTCTGTGGCGTACTTCGCGAAGGGCCCATTAACGCGCTGCCGGACTGCTTTCCAAGCTCGTGACTCAGAACAGCCTCAGGGTTCGACGGAGCTAATTGAATCTTACCGTGAGGCTATCCTCGCTACAAAGAAAATGGACCTCAAATACAGAGAAACATTACCGTCGACAATTCGCGACGCAGTTCTTGCGCTTTCTGACGATGGCGCGAAATCTAAGAAGCGGAAGAGTAAGAAAAAGAAGATGGGCAAGAACGGTCTTTACCCAGAGGAGGAAGGATTCATCCACAGGTGGTGGAAGGATAGAATCTTAAATGAGTGTCCTGCGCAGGAATCATCGCGTGAATCAGAGTCTAAGAAACAGATTTCAGATCTCCGGTTGCGCGAGACCCAATTGCAGATCCTGCTAATTTTGGAGGTCATGGTGTTGGAAATGACTATTGCTTCGGTAGAGAAAAACAACACTAACAAGGAGAAAGATGCAAATGGGGAGCAAGATACGTCGAAGAAAGCCAAGCCTAAGAAACCCACGGATTTAAACGTGCTGCTTGAGCTTCATCTCGATCGGATGTGCATTTGGCACGCCGTGACAATGGAAGAAACGTCTGCCGCCGATACAGCAAAAGCTTCTTCTTTCAATAGCAGCCATCTTTCAGGCAACAAAGTCGAGAGCGATGCGGTGCGTGACTTCTGCACGGAAGTCATCATTCCATTCTATGCTGCCCGTCTCCCGGACAAATGCAAGTTGATCACCCGCAAATTTGGTGTATCTGGCGGTATCTCCCCAGCTGCTAAAAAGACACAATCTTCGAGTAAATCACACCGCGTGGAACCTGGGGCGGAGGTCAAGCGACAACAGCCTGCACCGAAGCCCCGACGAACATTGCAGCGAGTACTTACGGACGATAAAGCGGCAGCGTCCCATGCTCGGCACCCAGGCCTGACTCGATCCAATACTGCACCGAGCCAGCATAATGCGAAGCGCGATATTGAACCCTTGCTGCCCACTCTTCTCAGTGGCAGTGTCCGGGGCGGCATACAGAAAGCAAAACGCACGGAAAACCGTGAGGTTGATCTTAATGCCGTAGCACGACAGCATGAGACCAAATTGAGAAAAGTCCAAATGCTGGCCAACCAGAAGAAAGAGCTGGATGCTGCTATTCACGCTCTTCGGAAGCCAAACAGAGAGCTCGTCTCCAAGGATCTGGCAGACGATGCGTCAAAACGGGTTATAAGCGGCGGAGGCAGTTCAAGAAAGTCAAGAAACCCCGTGCGGAATCCGTTCGGCGAAGGCGTACAGGTCATGGCGACTCCTCGAGGCAATCGAAGGAAGGACGCGGTGGTCGGGCTACCGTCGCTCCCTCGTAGTCTGGCCCCATCCCGGTCATTTGCCGGTGTGGAAAATTCTCCTTTTGGCGAGTCTCCCACCATGATCCCATCCTCAAGTCGACGGGCGATCTCATTCTCTGGCGCCGACTCCGACCCTTTCAATTCCCATGACCATCCAAACGATGGACGAAGTCCACGATCCAGTCAGCCGGACGGAGCTATTCAAGAAACTCCAACTAGGCCATCTTCCAAAATTTTCCAGAGTGATGCCATAGCTGCCCGTCGGCCATCATCCTCCACTGGCAAAGGCTTGTTCAGGGTGCCCAAACTTCCAGCGCCCCGATCATCCACACAACCAATGGCCCTAGGCTCCCCCATCCATTCACGCTCTCGGGATATCTCCGCATTCGCGGAAAACTTGTCAACGTCATCTCGACAATTCAGCCAGTCTCTCAATCACGCTCGCACTTCAGCAATCATGGAGACGCCGCCCAGAAGTCAAGCACCGCAGAGTATATCTACTCCCACTGCTGTGCCATTTTCTCTATCGCGTGATGCTATGGTCACCGATAATCCTCGCGCTCACTCCCCACCTGTGGTCATTGGAACCCCCGCCAAAGGCGCCACAGCTGTGCCCGTAACGCCTGATAAATCACAGTCCAAGTCGATATACGAGCAGTTGGGCTGGGACGACGAGATGGAGTTCTAATATCCTAATTTCCGATGCATCCACGCCCGCAATGCGTATCGTCCTCACGTGTCATGCATTTATGCGGAGTTTTTCTGTACTGGCTTTGCTCTGCTGTGTGTTATTTTTCTATTTTATTTGTACTGGTGTTCGAATACACCCGGAGTTCGAGACGTCTGAAGCACTGGCAATGGCGTGCATTGTTGAATTCTTTTTGGATATATCCCCATCACTGCATTATCTTAGCTTCCTCATACTCATAAACATACAATACATTCTACCCATGTCTCAGGCGAGAAAAAAAAAAACGTTAAATATTCCATACTATTGTTCATTACGCTTGACATACATAAGATGCCACGTGAGGATTTTTCCTTCGAGGTGAGATTGACGTGAGACACGACATAAATTTTCAGGAAATTGGACCCCATATCTAAAGGTCCTGGCTTAGGATTGTACACCCTAACTCGTGTTTCAAGTAGAGTGTACGAATAATCAATGTAATTCTGTACTTTGTACTCCGACGGAATACCAAGCACAACATGGTCACTTGTTTTTATCCTTTTTTTTTCACTATATTATATATTTCGTGGTTAATTCTTCTTATTCTGCTAGCTATAGCATCAATAGGGGAGCCTACCTAACAAAAAATATATAATCGAGAAGACCGCCAAAAGACCAAAAGACCAAAAATATATAATAAAGCCGCGCAAGTGACCGGCTATTCTTGTACACTCTACGGAGTATGTTGTACACTGACCTGTCTATTTTATTTTTAGTGGAAGTCAATTGCAACTAGAGCGCCACTAGATCGATCTTGGCTTGATCTAAGAGGGCCTTACGTGGTCGGCCTGGTGGGCTCCACAGTGAAGGCAGTCGTATTCGTTTTAGGATGTTTTGAATATGCGAAAACTCCTGAAAAGGGCAACTAGTCTAAACAGTCCACTTTACTCCGTACTTCACCTCCACATTCGCCTTTTTGATATGATATCTGAATCTTTCCAAACTTTCCAACACAAATCCGACGATGCTTACGAAAATTCCAAGAAGGAATCAGAGATCTGCACATATTCTGTGCCACTCAGTCCGGTCATGAGCGAACAACACCATCACAAGGCCCCGAACCACAGCCGACCTCTATTATATGTCCCCAACACATTATGGACGCGATTATTTGCAACAACGGTCATCACCGAGACTGTCCTCACAGTGGCAATTGAAAGGTAGGGGCCCGACCTCGAACACCAGTGCCTTCTCGGACTTGGAGCTTATGGGGAAAATTAGCTGGATACTGGTGAGCCTGTGGGACGACCTCGACGACGACAGCAAAACAAACGGACAAATGCGCCTTCAGTCATTCCTAGGCCTATACATTTTCGCTCTGCTATACGAACTGGCTCTATCATATGACGCACTGCGTCGGAAGAACACAATCCAGCTGGTCGGACTCTGCATCTGTAACCAGGGCCTGTTCGCATTTGGCATCCTCCAGATGCGGGAGATCAAGGATACTATCGCCACCTTGGCCGACCAAAACCTCAGCGACCATCTGCAGGACTTGTATAAAATAGAACTCATTCTTGTCCCGGTGTTTTTGGGTATCGGCAGTCTGTGCATGACCTTTTTTACGTGGAAGTTGCGCGGGGAATTTTCATGGTCTATATACAAGAATATCAGCGCGGACTTGCAGATGAAGCGTCGATATTTCGTATATCAGGTTTGTTGCACCAATGCTAGTACTGTCCTTTGTTCTATGACTGACCTAATCCTTTTCAGGTGTATATCGCTCTCCTGAAATTCGATTTCTTCTTCGTATTCGGAAGTCAACTCCAAATCCTCCTTGTCGTCTTTCAAACCCAAGACTTCGATTTTATTATCAATGCCTCTGTGATCCCAATCACGATAATGACCCTGGTCCTCTCAGCTCAATTTTGCAAGCGTGAGAAAACGAAATCTCTCATACTTATGATGGTGAGCATTCTCGAGTGCGAAGCAATATCCGACCTTCAAACTGACCAGTCATTCAGTTCTTTATGCTTCTTATACTTGGATTCCTTGTCCTCATCCTCGTTCGGATTCACAGCCGCGGGGAGAGCACTGATTTCAGCTCTTTCCGGGTGTCCCTGACATTATTCGCAGCAGTGTCAGCACTTTTGATGGTTCTCACAGTCATTAACTCCGTGATGTGTATCATGAATTTCAATAAAGGATTGAAGAATCACGTCTTCTCCCCCAAAAAGCGAAAAACATCTGTCTCGTTGGAGCTCCAACCACAAGAGACACCTACGCGGTTCCTGTTGAACTAAAGATACTGACTCTACGACTTACTGCCCTTTTCTTTACTTTCTGTATAATACCCTCATTATTCCATGTACGTATAGACTTGATTTACAAATTTGGTGACTCAACCACCTACTTGATTTCCTCTGCCACGTCTTGGCTTTCCCCTTCCGTTTCAGTACTCATCTCTTGCCGCTTTTTGGTTGGTAAATATGAGCACCTTCCTGGGGTGAAAGTATAAGGCAATAGACTACTATGCTGGGGTTGATGCTACCTCTGTTAGTTCACGCTCAAGTCGCATTGCCTCATCCAAAACCTTCATGAATTCCTCCCCTTCAGCCTCCCTCAACGGAAGCAATGGCTTTCGTGGAGCAATTCCATACCCATGCAGCTTGTTTAATGCATACTCTGTGTATAATTAGCCTATAACCTATCAAAATCCTTTAGGGAGATACTAACTCATGGCCCGTATACCACCTGGAACCGCAGCAGCATCTGCCCGAGCAAGAATTCCTTGGATCTTTTTCGCTTCCTTGCGCTCGGTCTCCGTTGCTGATGGTAAATTCAGTAGTGACCAGAGCCTCATAGAAGCCACAGGCACAAAGTTAGGAATACCGCTGACAGTGCCATGACCACCACATTGCATCCAGGGGGTCAGATCCGCAATAAGGCCGTCCAACAAGAGAAATGGGAATCTCCGTGTCTCATTTACTGTGGTATCTTCAGAGATCAGGGCCTGAAGACGGATCAGCTTCCCTATACTCCCACCGCATCTGCTCTTATCAGCGCTGTCCAAATGGCAAGAGTTGCTGAGAAGGTTGAAACTCACGTCAACTTCACTCCACATAAGTTAGTTGCTTTCTTTATAACTGCACTGATAACTTCTGAGGACATATCCTGGCCGCCAGCGTTGGAAGGGAAGTTGTATAGCAATAGAGGGATCTGTCACTTCATGAGCAATAATACATATAGTGCGTTAGGGACAATTCATACCGGCGATGCTTCGCAGATATCAACATAATATTGAATGACTTGATCCATGTCCGTGTTCAGACTTGCAGCGTAATAGGCCGGTAGAATAACCATTCCGGCATCTCTGTTATTGTTAGGAAGCTAACCAGCCAGGGGGATTCAGTGCCAACTTACGCCCCGGCATCTGCAGCAGCTTTGGACAAGCTAATAGTTTCTCTGGTACTGAGTCCTCCTACTCCAGCGACTATTGGTGTAGAGTGCAGCCCTTCCCCATCCAAAGTTTCCCTAATGAAGCGGATAAGGGATACACGCTCATCGAAATCCTCAGAAGAGTTAGTACTATCATAAATATATAATAGAAGGAACAGAAGTCACCAGATGAACAGCTTCCCCTAACGATCCAGCACATACTGGCACTGAACGAGTAATCCCATTAGTGTGTGGTTTCATACTATGCGTTAAATCAACTTACCCATGCCGCGGGTGACCATAGCTGTGATCGATGCCAGATTAGTTTCATGTGACTGATAAATTTCCAAATATGAGTCCTATCTTACCTAGCAGGTGTCTCCGGTAGCTGTCAAAGTCAATCTCCTGGTTGTCATCAAAGAAAGTCGGTAGTGGCACGTAAACTCCTGGCCGGAGTGGTCGTGTAGTGTACGCCATTGTAAGATCGTTACAAGCAGTTGAATAGTAGTCACTAAGTCAAATTCCAGATTTTCGTGTTCTTCAATATTTAATGTCCAACGACCCCTTCGTACCTATGAGCTATGAGGGGCGTGAGTGTCGGGAGCATCGGTCTGTAAGCCGCTGGCTGATAAGACGCGGCAAGTCTCCGCTCGACCCGCATTGTGGTTAACCGTTCCACGGTTGGAAGAGAAGCCTTATCGCAGAGATAATGAGTTAGTTTAAGCTTCATGGGGCGGTTTTGTGGATTGGTTGACAATTATATATGATTATTGGTCTCCCTTTTGATGAAGGCTAAGATTCATTCCTCGACCAGCTACTTTAAACAATATGCAGGACGAGGTAAGATATATCTCCTTGGGCAGTAATATGGATGTTTTGATATTAACCTACATCCCAGAAAACCAAAGAGCTGGCTTATGATGCCAACGAGATTCCTGTCGGCGTGGGAACTATCCAAGACACAGGTAGCAACCATGGCCTCCAGCGACAGCTCAGGGTATGTCGAACCACACCTTTTAATGAACTATGGGAGTGAACTAACGATAAATCTAGCCACGGCATCTGTAAGTGCCAACACGCTCAGGTCTTGATATAGGGGACTCACAATTTGATCTAGACAAATGATTGCTATCGGAGGTGTTATCGTCAGTCATCCATCCTACGATCACTTTATTTTCGTGCTGATAAATTTTCAGGGTACTGGTCTCTTTCTAGGCACAGCGAGCGATCTTAAGAATGGTGGACCAGCTGGCCTTCTTATTGGATACTGTATTATGGCTTCGTTGCTATATTCGGTAATGGTAAGGCAACTGCCGACTCCCTCATATCTTCAAAAGGGGCTAACAGCCATCTACAGGTTGCTCTCGGTGAGATGGTGTCGCAATTCCCCATTCCTGGCGGTCAATTTGCTTTGGCTGGCCGGTTCAACTCGCCCGAGCTTGGATTTGCTATGGGTATCCTGTTCTGGTACAAGTAAGTGAGATTGTATTCTGATCTACGAGAAACGTGGACTTACAAATGCTTCAGTTATATTGGTGCGGCTATTCTTGCTTATCCCGGGAAATCAGGAAATATCTAACTTCTATAGTTGTCTTGCCGGCTGAAATTTCTGCGGCGGCTGTTCTGGTTACATTTTGGACTCCGGCAGGACAGGCAGATTCTACATGCTCCACTGGCATCTGTAATAATGCCATGTGGGTTGGGCTGATGCTTATAGTTGTGGTATGGATTCTTCCAAATAATTGGACTACAAGTGATACTGATGGCCATTTAGTTTGCCATCAACTATGCGGGAACGCGAGTCTTTGGTGAAATGGAATTCTGGTTCTGTTCAATTAAAGTAAGATTGGAATCGTGCAGTCTCAACTGCGGAGATACTGACTGATATAGGTTGTGACCATCATTGGCCTTATTATCACCGGTGTTATCATTAGTGCCGGTGGCGGTCCTAACCACGAAGCAATCGGATTCAAATTTTGGCACGAAACTGGTGGATTCACACAGTATGAAGGCATTGGTAAGCCGACCAATTCAGTATCGCAATGTTTACCGGCATCTAACATTCAATAAAGCCGGTTCGAAAGGGCGTTTCCTCGGATTCTTCAGCGGTAAGACCAGATTCACCTATCAGCTCGTACCGAATAACTCATCGGTTTATAGTTTTGATCAATGCTGCGTTCGCATTTATTGGATCTGAAATTACAGCAATTGCAGCTGCTGAGACTTCAAACGTAAGAGTTTGTCAAACTATTCGCGAGTTCACTTTATTTACGACCTACTATAGCCACGAAGAAATGTCCCACATGCCATCAAGAGTGTCTGGATTAGGCTTGTACTATGTTAGTTGAAGTTATTCCTCTCTAAGACGCCAATATACTAACTTCCCTTCCCTCCAATACAGTCTATATCTGCAGTGCTTTCTTGGTAAGTGTCTAAACCTCGATAGTGACTAGCAGTCTACTTACAATCATAGATCGGACTTCTCGTGTCTCCCTCCGATCCCTCTCTCAGTCTTTCTTCTACTGCAGCCAAGAGTCCCTTTGTCATCGCCATTCAAGTAATTTACCATGCAAGTATTCTTTCAGGACCAAAAGGTTAACATACACAAACAGAACTCCGGAATCTCGGTCCTCCCTTCCATTATCAATGCAGCCCTTCTCACCAGCGCATGGTCTGCCGGTACAGCCGATCTTTTTGTCTCATCGAGAACCCTATATGGGCTGGCAACCCGCGGGCATGCCCCTAAGTTCTTTCTCAAGACTCGGGAAGACGGGTTCCCTTGGGTTTGCTTTTTGTTCTGTGGTGCTTTCTCTTTCCTGTCATTTATGGCCGCTGCCCATGGAGAAGCGGGCAAAGTGTTTGGCTATTGTGAGTGGATACCTTGAGAAAATTTGTTCTAGACTATGAAGCTAATGCCAATAAGTCTCGAACATGACTGCGATGTGTGGTATGATCTCCTGGACAGGGATCTTGTGGACTAGCATCCGTTGGAACAAAGGTCTCAAGACCCAAGGTATCGATCGAAAGACACTCCCATATATGGCACCTCTTCAACCATATCTATCGTACTGTTCGTTTTACACAATTCCAGTCCATGCGGGAGGTACTAATTTCTGCGGTTCTCAGATGGAATCTCAATTTGCGTTATGGTCATCATCTTCGGCGGGTTTGGTTCCTTTAGTGAGTTCGCAAGATATGAAGCACCTCGTTTCCTTTACTGATCTCCGTTGCAGTGCCTACCTTTGACGCTTCCACTTTTGTTACGACGTACTTTCCAATTCCGCTCTTTGCTGTGCTCTTCTTCGGATACAAGTTCTGGAACAAGTCAAAGATGGTCGATTATGCCAATATGGACTTTGTCACCGGCTCTTCGATTGAGGTTACCGAGAAGGTTAGTCCCATGTTGCTTCAAGCGCTTCATCTAATTAACAGTTGACCGTCTAGGCGAACGCTCAGAATCTGTGGCAGAAGATTTCCGATAGGATCTAGGTAATGATTCTCTCGGGCCGACCAGCCATGTGCGATCAACAATATATAATCTCATTTTATTGCTGTGTATACGATAAACAAAGTGCTCGTTTCAATTTGAATTACTGATTGTCTCTCTCTCTCTCTCTCTCTCTCTCTCGCCGTTAATTGTAGTAGGCCCCGTATAGGTTGACATAAATGAAACTGGTCCTAACAAACTTTAGGCTTTAAGGCCACTTCGAAACCTGAGCGCTATACACCTACAACGTGCCTTTAGTGTGGGGCGATAGGGGAAATTCAGTAACACGTTATCGCCCATAAATCAACTTGATAGCGATAGACAATCCTGTATCTCAAAAACACACTGTTCCTGTCATCGGACAGATAAGCGGCACCGGCCGATGGCAGTCGGCTCGAGAGCCGTGCGTCCCGCTCTATCCCCATTTGACCCCAGTTCGACACCCTCTCTCAATTTGATACTGTGATACTGACAAGTCTATCGAGAACATGGCGCCTAAGTTTGATTTGGTTGTGATTAATGCGACAGTTGTGACTGCCAGTGACATCAGGTACCGGACCTCTGATGATTCGATAAATAGATATATGGTGGCTAACGAAATAAAGCAAATGTTGCATCGGGGTCAAAGATGGAAAAGTCCAATCTCTTGCGAATTCATTCACAGATGATGAGTTGGCAGACACTGAGATCATAGATGCTGAGTATGAGCTCTACGAATCCGAAAAACCAAACACACAATTAACATGTCGAATACAGAGGTGCCTATGTAATGCCTGGAGGTGTCGATGCACATGTTCACTTATGTCAAGACCTGAAAACCGGTAGCTAAATCACCTGTTGTAAATCAGCATCGAGACTAAATTTCGCAGGTCCACACGGCCTCGGCGGCGAATGCTCTGATAACTTTGAGACCGGGTCAAGAAGTGCTGTTGCTGGTGGAACCACTACGATCATCACCTTCGCCACTCAAACCAGAGCGGAAGAAGACCGGAGCCTCTTGAAGGTGGCTGAAAGGTATAATGCCCGTGCTGAGGAGACAGGCAGTTATGTGGACTACGGATTCCACATCATTATTGTTCGCAATGATGCGGATATTCTTGAGAACGAGCTACCAGTGTTGATCAAAGACTGGGGGATCAGTAGCTGCAAGTTATTCTTAACGTATGCGACGCAGCGTTTGACTGATTCACAAATGTTGGATGTTATGTTTGCGGCAAGGAAGAATTCTATTACTACAGTGAGCTGCTCTCTGTCAGCATGATATCTATGGGTGAGGGTTAATGTTTTATTAGATGATCCATGCCGAGAATGGGGATATGATAGAATGGTTAACAGGTAAATTCACTGCTGAGGGATCTAGAATGCTTAAAACTGACTCGGACACAGAGAAATTGGAGAATAAGGGGATGGTTGGTAAGTACACACATACTTATTGAAATTTCATTCCTTGCTAACCTATACTAGCTCCTTACTATCACGCCTTGTCCCGTCCTCCGCTTGTTGAGGGAGAAGCCACCAATAGAGCGATTGCCTTAGCACAGCTCATCCAGAATCCGATTTTGTTTGTTCATGTTGGCTCAGTGGTACGTTCAGTTCTTATAGGAAAAGGGTCTTGTACTAAATCAGGTAGCTTGGTGCTGCCAATGTGCGTCGTGCCCAGACGATGGGACTGCCAGTCTATGCAGAGACATGTCCTCAATACTTCCACCTCACCTGGGATGATTTGGTAACTTGCCTCAACCTAAAGCAAATAGACAATCACTAATTTCAATTATAGAAACGGTTTCACTCGCCAACATGTTTCGAAAACAGCAAGATGATTTGCTCGCCACCTCCGCCACCGACCGCAGCTGATCATGAAGAGCTCTTTGTGTAAGATTGGCTGCATTCAATGCGGAGTATCTTTAGCTGACATCTGACAAGCGGTCTGTCAAACGGGACATTCACGATTTACTCATCTGATCATTGCCCTTTCCGCTACGACCACCCTCATGGAAAACCATCCGGTGTGTTAGAGCACGAAGCAAGTATGGAGGGAGAGAAGCCATGCAGTGGAGAAGAGCTACAGGATTTATTGGAACGGAAAGGGGGTGCATTTCGCTTTATTCCCAATGGGATCCCGGGCGTTGAGACACGCCTGCCATTACTCTATACGGGGGCATTGGCTAGTGGTCGCATTACGCCGCAGCGATTCGTGGAGTTGACATCGACAAACCCGGCCAAACTGGTAATTAGATGCCTACACCTTTTCTACCTCCTTGGACTAATGCTGACCTATCGATAGTACGGCCTATATCCTAAGAAGGGGGCATTAATGCCCGGATCAGATGCCGACTTTGTGATAGTAAGCTATGAATTCCGATATCGAGATCGCTGCTCCATAATGACATTGACATATTGTAATTCCAGTGGCACCCAGAGAAGACGTTCTCCCCGTTCAATCTCACTAATTCGATACTACATCACAACGTCGACTGTAAGTGTCACGATCAAGGATGTACTTCTCAAGCATGGAAAGCTAACATTGTACCTTTAAAGACACCCCGTACGAAGGGATGAGTTTTGAAAACTGGCCGCGATATACAATTCTTCGTGGTAAGGTCATGTGGGCAAATGGCAAGATAACTGGCAAGGTTCGAGATGGAGAGTATGTAAAACGTGGCCCGAGTCAATTAGGGCCGGTATCCCCTAGAGCTGCTCGTGATACTCGCACTGTAGCCGATTGGCTCTATGAGTGAAGTTGTATGGGTCTATAGAAGGTGCTGCTAGAAGCAGTATTATGTGGAAAGACAAGATACTCGCTTCAAGTCTTCCGTCTAGAGACTGTCCAATATTTTTATCAGTGGGCTATAACAGAATTTGCCTGTAGAATTAGACTTCCATAGTAGTTCCAAGGTTCCAAGGTTCCACTAAACCTTCCAACCTTGGAAGGTTCCAAAGAACACCCGGCTATCGGTAGCAAATCAGCGTCTGAGACGTTATCACTGATAACGAGCAACCAGTATCCCCAGGCCTTTTTCTTTAGTCTGACTCTTTAAGATGTGTCTTGTGTCTTGTCTTAGTCCCAGTAGCATAGGGTGAACATGTCCTTCAATACCAACTGGCCAGACAATCATAGTACAGATGATGAGCGGCCCGCCAAGACGCGTCGGATTGCCCGAGCTTGTCTACAAGTGAGTGCTACAGACTTAACACGGCGATATAGATACTTACACATCCGGTTTAGTGTCGGGCGCGGAAACAACGATGTTTGCCATCATCCGAAGAATACAGTTTACAATTACCATGCAAGCGATGTCAAAGACTAAGCATCACTTGTTCATTTGAGACAGATAGAGCTCCAACATTGGATCTGACTCAAAGTCCATCAGGTCTAGTACAACTGGTAATTGAACTTCAAAATCGGTGAGACTCAAGATTTTCACTCGCTCAAGAGCAGATGCTAAAAACTGAAGCAGACTCAACCAACATGAAACACGAATATTTGAGCTAGAAAATCAGAAGGGTTCATTCAACGTCAATACAACGGAAAGACCCAGAGCTATCCAGCTTGAGCGCCAGGAAGCTCTTTCGAGGGGGCAAAGCGAGATATACGATTCTCCCGAGTCAAGTATCGACGGAATCCATCTGGGTCCTCCTATTGCAACATTGCGATCGTTAAGAGTGCTTGCTGAAGAAAGAGTTCATGCATCAACTTTGAGAGCCCAGGGATACAAGAGCATATACGACCCTACATATCAGGGACTCCTTACAGTCGAAGAGGTTGAGCGAGCAGTTAAAATGTATTGTACAACTCCGTTCGGGAAAAATGCCACCTACTAATATGCAGTAGATTTTTTCGGCATTGCCACGCCTCGGCGCCTGTATTAGATGAAGCCATTCGGGATACATGGCAAGAATACCTTCAATCAAGCCCAACACTCATTCTGGCAATATGTTCCGTTGGTACCCGGTTTTGGGATATGGGTGATCAAAGGTAGAGAGCAAGAATTGCTAGATCCAGAAGCCAGGCTAATAATACTCATGTCCAGTGATGGTTCTATTGTCGGTCATCATCGATTCCACGATCTTACAAAATTACTCGACAAAGCGGTCTCCAAACTCCTGCTCCGGCCCACTCCATCAGATGTCACATTAGACTCTATCTGTGTGCTTCTTCTCTATGCTCAGTGGATGCCATGCAGCAAAGAAGATGATGAAGACGAGAATGTCGAGTGCCAAAGTACCAATCACGAACCTAAGGCCACAAGTCGATACAACGAGATCAGTGCTTGGGTTGTCTTAGGACTAGCAGAACGATACTCTGTCCTGCTGGGCCTCGAACAATCCGCCACATCACTTTTTAAACCCTCCAACAAGGTACCATCCATAGAGGATGTGAAAAGGCTACGGGTGTGGTACAACTTGCTCACATGCAACTTCAACCTTATGCTAACATCTGGTCTACCTGCATCAATTGATCCTGGTCCATCGGTTCAGGTAGCGTGGAGGTTTGTCTCTCGTGAGTTGATGCAATCCCCTGCGGATCTTCGAGTACGGGGACTTGTGGAACTTGTCGGGATAGTCCACCTTGCTATGTCTAGTTCTGGGGATAAATCTGGTCGTCAATTGCAACCGAGTTGCTTGGAACGGTTGAACAGTGATTTAGATGATTGGGAGAGGTAGGCGAATATTCCTAGAAATTTCATTCTTGACCTGCTTATTGACAGCTCGCAGATCTTGGTTTTCTCGTTTACGTGCGTTCATGGGACATCTTACACTCACAGTTATTAACAATCACCAGAGACAACGGAGTCACATTATAACCATTTGCCATTCACTTCGGCCCGGGTATGCAGTTTCCTATCTACACGCATCCGGGGCCAACTTAATCTAACCAGTGATGTAGTGGTATCGACTCTCCCTCAATTGTGCATCACTCGCACCACTACTTTCTTCCCCACGGGTACATCGACAATCGACAGATTCAAGTGAATCACATTTCCGACAGGCGCTTTCGGTTAGCTTGACAGCAGCAGCGCAAATAATATTAGCACAATCCACCTTCAAGGCAGATATTGTCTTCTCACTAGATTCGCAGAAACTATCTAGCTTTCCTGATGGGGCATACAATGTGGACCGTTCGTCCGTGAGTCGATTATACTATACGGTGGATTCAACCTGGATTTCACATACGTTCGCTATCATATTCTTATGTATTTGCTATATTCGGGGCATCATCGATGGTGAGATATTCATACAGATACTTGAAATGATGATCTAAGCCTCTAAATTACTGACAACATGGAAAACAGAAAGCCTACAGATTTGTAGCCAAGGTTCTAGTCGAGAGAAAGGGAAAATCTTGACACGCCTTCCTTCCTCTTCTTGGTCAGTGCTCGCTCGACTCCTTCGTCTTGCAATAGACATCTTCGACAGTGTTTGTCCGGCCACGACATTCCATTTTGCCCACGACTTCCAAGCCATTGTTCACTATGCAGTTGCCTTGGTACTAGTCTCTGAAAAGGACGAGCAGCATATTGATGAAAAGGAGATTGATGATATGGCATTCCAGTCTCTATTGGATTTGATGAATGATTCCGGTGTTGACTGGGCAGGGAATCTTTTCGGAGAGTCGCTTGATTTCCCGGAGTTGAGTATGGACGGAATGCTTCATAATTGATAGTAGTATCCATGGATATTATAGCTTTGAAGAGCCATGTCTGTATCAAAATTTCGATCTATAATTAGTATTCAAAGAAAGCTGTAGACTATACACTCGTGAGAGAATAAACTTACCTCTCGGCATCATCTAACTCAAACAAAATATCTTGTGCTCCTTCCCAAAGCACCAGCTCACCTAGTGCCTTCAAGTTCTCAGTTCCTTCAACTATAGTCAAGAAATGATTTGCCGCCAGCGGTCCCATCTTGCTCGCAAAGGCAACACCTCCATAGCAGAACAGAATCTCTGTTTCGGAGATCCCACCAGGATACAACAGGATCTGACCCGCAGCAGGGTGAGCCGTATGGTTTTCAAATGGTAGTCCAAAATCGGTCTCCCCTAATGGGATCCACATACCCTCCCCGCTCCAACGAACATGAATGAGCTTTTGGCGGTATGGGAGGAGGGTGCGGAAAAGGGTCACTGTTTTGGGAGCTGAGGATTCGAATCTCGCGCGGAACTGGTATGGACCGGCTGTTATTAGGATAGAGGTCATTCTGGCGGTATGAGAGAAAATTAAATTATTAACCTTTGGTTTCAGAGGGAGAAAATGCTGAACTATTTGTGTAACCGTATCTCGCGCATCGGCATTTTCAGGGTCGGGCCGCGCGGGCTTCAAGCCGCGTGCGGGTCGATCAGGAGCCATATCAAAAGCGACGATTGCCTCGCAAAGTTGGAGATTATACAACTCACTTCACAATTTAATGTCTGATCATATGCATATTTTGGTGTACGATAACACCTGTCCTTCTCGGGCAGGTGTTCAACAAACGATCCAAGAAGGCTCACTGTCCATCCACCCAATTCTCCACTCGGAAGATTCATCTTTTGGAGCAGAAGTATACGGCGTTGATTGGAGCAAGCCTATCTCAGCTTACGTTGTCGCGCAAGTGAGTTAACATTGCGGAGGTTACAATAAACCACTGACAAGTTGCTAGTTGATCGCTTTGCAAGACAAGTATGGAGTATTGATCTTCCGCAACACAGGGCTAGACAATAGTCGGCACATTGCATTCTCGCAGCAACTAGGTGACAAGTTAGAAGTCAATCCGTTCTTTTACGGACAAGAAAATGACAGATTGGGCGAGCCGTTACTATTCGACGTGGCCAAGTGAGTGTTCCGCGAAAATTCAACATCGAAGGCATGTCACGTTCTAATGAGAGTAGCATCGAGCTGGATGGTTCTCTGGTGAAGATGAACAGTCGCAGGTATCATCACAGTCTGGGGAATGCGTTATGGCACACCGTAAGCACTATCGTCCCCAGCGAGCAAGACATGTGGGTATTAACCAATCTAGGACTCCTCATATCACCAACAACGGTCCAAATATTCCATACTGCTTTCTCATGGAAATCCGGTCGAAGGCGGATCATGGACCCATTTTGCAGACACACGTCGTGCCTACAGTGACCTATCTCAAGCGAAAAAAGAACAGATTGAAAACCTCGTTGTTGAGCATGAGTAAGCCATCTAGTTCGAGATGTTCCCGTCTCTAAAGCTGATTTTATCCAGTCTCTGGCATTCCCGAAAGCTCGCCTCACCGGCTGTGTTTGGAAATCCTCTTCCTCACGAAGTGGCAGCCAAGCCACCGGCCTACCACCGTCTCGTGCAAACAGCACCAGACGGACGAAAAACATTGTACCTGGCGGCGCATGCCAAACGGATCGTTGGCAAAGGTATCGAGGAGAGCCAACAGCTCATTTGGGAATTGATCGAACATTGCACACAGTCAAAAGTGAGTCTAAGTCAGCCATGATCTGCCAATCCTCCAGGACTAACTTGGGCAGTATGTCTTCAGCATGGAGTGGCTGTCTGGTGGGGATATGGTCTGGTGGGATAATCGGTAAGTCTCAAAGCGTCTTACCTTGGTCTGTTGCTAATCTTTAAAGCCAATCGATGCATCGTGCCAATCCCTATACCGCGACGATGACTGCGAGGGATGTCCGTCGTTCTACGATCCTTGATGATGGACCTTGGTCATTGGGCGTCTCGGCAGCAGAACTGGAATAAAGACCCGCCGATACTGGGCCATAACATCCACAGCATCCATCAATCTATGCTATGAACTAGCATAATATGGTTTAATCGAAACAGTGAGTAGTGGTTTGTCGTTCAGATGTACCATATACCAGAGCCAGTCTACCCCATCAGTCGCCCTTTCCTTAACCTCCAACTTCCAAGGTTACCTGGGTAGCCATGTGTATATTACCTAATCATGGAGCTAGTCCTAATTGGGAGTGTCACATGATCTATTATATAACCCATACTGAAATATACTTAACTTAGGTAATTATGAGCATGCTCATAAAAGCGGCAGCTAAGGTGTATAGCTACCGATGTAGTTGGGGGAAAATCGGCTCTATATTTTGTACTGAATAGAGATTCGCGTCGAGTAGCAATTCGAAGCACTTTCCAAGGTTGATTTTATTATTCGTAACATTAAAATCTTTCCAACTCCGTTGATGGTATTTCCGTTCATGATTGGGCGGACCGGCGAACTGAAGATTTGCCGAACACCTCTCCCAACTTGCCTTTCTCTAGCAAAAGCACTCACTCTATTTACAATTTGAAATCAACTTATGGATCACGATGTGCACTGAATTCCAGGGTGTACCCAGTCTGTCTAGCCAACAGCCCACCCCTCGCACCACAAGACCCAAGAAAAGAGCCGTGGCGTGAGTATGCCCAAAAGCGGCATCAAACTTCTGCTCACCACTTTCACAGCTGCCATCGGTGTCATGCGCAAAAAATCAAATGCTCCGGAGAACAACCATGCTCCAAATGCCGAGTTGCAGGCTACGAAGAGCAATGCAGATATGCGACCCGAGATCGCAAAATACGGGTGGATGAAAGGTGTCCATGTTCTTTGGTCGCTAGTCTTGAAATGCGTCACTAACTTCAATAACTGATAGCTATCTAGAGCAACTTCTAAAAGATAGCCAAGAGCTACATGACCGACGCCATCGTTTGAAACAGGAAAGCCGCTCAAACAGACAAGAGCAGAGCTCTGGTCCCCAGCAAGTCTACGGGGATACTGCCACTGAGAACGCTGAGCCCCTGGCACAGAGTAATCTTCTTGGCAAGAAGCCGTGGTTCCAGTCCAACGATGCCTCAGTGGTCCCCCTTTATATCAGCGAGGCAACTTGTGCTGCCTTTGCCACTCGTCTGTGCCAATCATTGAAAGGGACCAACACGCCGACACCTCATCTTCCAAGATCCCGTTATACTGACGAGTCCGCAATATCATCTTTACTCCACACAGGTGTACAATGGCCCGGCCTTGTAAGTGCCCAGCTGTTGGTGAAGACCGCACTTGGCCACATAATCCCAAGCTTCCATTTGGCACTGAAAAAAGACACATTGGACATGCTCCATGGCGTCTATCAGAGGGGTGACTTCGATAATCCAAGCATCAAGTGCAAATACTTTGCTCTTTTTGCCATCGCCCAAGTCTTTTCAACTCCTCATGATCTCTCCGATACGTCGAATGTACCTGGCTTGGCGTATTTTGCCAAAGCGTGGAGCCTGATCCAGATCGTCCCCGAACGACCAAGCATGATTCATATAGAAAGTCTCCTCTTGATTGTTAGCCCCCTTGTCGATAGTCACGTCGGCTTTTGCTTACTCTCTGTAGGCCTTCTTCTGCCAATTTTTGAACCGCTTTCACTCCGCCTACCTTTTGATCGGAAATGCATTACGACTCGGCCTCAGCATGGGCCTAAACTATAACATCCCGCAAACCCAAAATTTACACCCAGTAGCACGGGAACACCGCATTCGAATATGGTGGACTATCTACGTGCTTGACCGATTCTGGGGCTCAAAGTCGGGGTTCGCTGTGCAAATTCACGACGAGGATATCCATGTCGATCTACCGTCCATTTCGGCGTCTGAAACATACCATGACCAATTTTTAGATGGCTCTTACCAGGTGGCGGCAATAGAACTTGCCAAAATTATCGGTGACACAACAGGAGAGATATACTGTCGGAAGATCTCGGCCGAGACCTTTTTGCATCGTGAACAGAGCCTCTTGACTCAATTGAAACAGTGGGTTCAGTCTCTTCCTGAGCATCTGAGACTCAGTACAGAAAGGCCAAACCCGAAACATACGGTTCAGATGCATCTACAGTTCAATTTTGTAAGAGCATCACACTCTCTGGATCCCTTCCAGCATCAGACACTGACCACTTTAGTGTGTCATCCTGGCAATTCGACCAGTCCTCCTCCATGTCCTCGCTTTAAAAATGAAAGACCAAACCAATCAGTCTATGGATTCCATTTCACCAATCCTGATCACTTTAAGCGAGGCATGTATACACGCAGCAAGACACTCGCTAGCATTATGTGTCAATGAATGGACCGGCGGATCCCTGGCAATATTTGGCTACTCATTCCCTGCCTACCTCTTCTCTGCCGCATTAGTTCTGGTGATTTCGAGTCTTCTGCCGCTCGGAGATCCGAGTGATTTGACATCGGCCGAAACCGCAACAGAAATACTCAGGTATCTCAGCTTATCTGATAATCTCGCGTCGAGGGACCTATACGAGCGCATGCAGCGCGTGCGCCAGTGCCTCCACGATAGCCCGCTGTATTCTTCATCGGCACTTTCCCACGGTGTCGTGGACAATGTTGCCAATATGTTGCCGATGGCTGAAGAATCGGATTCCGGATCATTACGACCACGCCGAAGTTCAAACAATCTCCAATCCTCCATCGGACCTTTGGAAGATTTGGGTCATCCACTTTTCGAATCGAATGTCCCATACCTCACCACGGAAATGGCTCTACATCAACCAACCATGCTAGATTTCTTGACCCAGTCTCATGTGGACTTTGGACTGCTTGATTCAGCGGAGATGTTCAATGATTTCGATTTAGCCTTTTCAATGTCTACCAATTGATACCTGGATTAATAATCAGAGATGCATTTTCCGATTTATCATCCGGCCGCATTGGATTTGGCCGTTCAAAAGTGGACCACACCGCAGGTAAGCGACGTCGGTCATTTTCAAGTTGGCCGTGAGACCCGCTGATCGGAAGTATAGCAGATAGACGAAGAAGTCCTATTGTTTGACAGAACACAGCTTCTTGTCTCTCATGTTCCATTCATGGCTTCCCATTCCAACTATGCCTCCTCATTCTTCCGCATCTCCAAAACACACGGAATCAGCGTCTCGGCACAGAGATCCCGAGATCTACGTCTAAAAGCATTGAAAGCCTCACCTGGCTCATTCGCATCAACCTACGGGGTTGAATATGTCTTTACGGACGCCGAGTGGGTAGACCGCATTACCATCCCTGATCGCGAGGTCTTCATTTGTGTCGCCACAACACTCCACCGTGATGGTCCACACTTGTCAAGGCTTTCGTCGCGAATGGAGAAGAAAATCTTCTGCCGCAGGATCGGAGCTCGGCCATGGACGGAACGGAGTAGGTTGGTTATGGTTTCTTGTATATCGCATTCATAATGTCTTTTTATGTGAAACAGCGGATAGAGTCTATGGACAGTTATGCATATTATGGGAGGATGAGACTACATGGACACTAACATTTTCAGCAAGATAAACAACTCTTCATTGGCGTAAAATATATATTCCTAGATTAAATTCAGGATGCAACGCTGCGGAGTAAAGGTGTGGGGTGATAGCCGGTTAATAGCTCTGATGTCTCACGTCGCCTCCTCAGAGATTCGATATTTAGCCGTATCAGCTGTGCTATCTTGCTTATATTCTCTATTTTTTTGGTTCTACTTTGTCAAGCCAAGGGTCGTGGCGAAGAGCCTACCTCGGCTTCAGTTTTCACATAATGAAATTTAACACGGGATTCTTCATATTATTTTCTGTGGCTGTGCAAGCATACGATGATGCACTTGGTCTAAGTAATGGCTATGCGTCTTTATCCACAGCCAACTTCGACATCAAGTTAGTCAAGGATTCCCAGGTCCTCGCCTCTCTCAAACCAGCAGGCGAGTCTTTCGACTTCTTGCCTTTCGATGATACCGCATACAGAGCGGCAAATGGCCAGTATCATAATGGGGACATCTCATATCGCTATCGACTTTCGGGTTCAACACCGTGGATTGCAGGCGACTCATCAAAAGCAAGAAAATCTTTGAAAAGTGTTAAGTCCGATGCGCTTGCCGCCGCTGAGATGACACAAACGCTACCGCCCTCTCCTATCAATATTCTTCGGAAATGGATTGATATTGACGGCGATCTCGGGTTGACCTTTACTCTGACCAACAAGGCAAATCAGACACTGGAAATTGGCAGCCTGGGCTTCCCGACCGAATTCAACAGTATCTTCTCCAACCGTACAGCAGAAGATATGGTGGCCAAGTGCTCTCTCACAGATGCATATATTGGGATGGACGCTGGGTACCTTCAGGTAAACCCCACATCTGGGACCGGGGCATCGTTAGTCGTTACTCCGTTGCTCAACACGAGCACTCCACTGGAAGCATGGCGAAACCTGGATGAACCTAGCACCGAGCCTCTCTATTACGGCAGTCAAACATTTGAGGGATTCTACGAATGGCAGACTCACACTAAAGCCTACGCAGAGAATGAGTGGTCTGATGTCACCCCATGGAACGAGCCTAGCTCTCGAACCGTGAGCCCAGGTGAATCAGTGACCTACGGATTGCGCTTTACAGTCGTAAAGGACGGTGTGCGTGGTATACAGGGTGCAGTCAAAGCCACCAACACGCCTGCCACGCTGGGTATTCCGGGATACGTGGTACCAGTCGATCTCACAGCTCGACTTCACATCTTTCACTCTCGAATCTCCGAGGTCGTATCCGAGGACAACTCCTTTAAAATAACGCAAGGTGCAAATGGCATTCTATCACTCGCCCCAACTGGCTTGGTTTGGGGTCGAACCAGGGTAACCATCACATACGATGATGGGAAAGTCCAAACAATACACTACTTCATTACGGGCTCGGCACCAGCAACAATCAGCAAATTGGGCGAGTTCACTACCACATCGATGTGGTTCAATGACACAAATGATCCGTTCCACCGAGCTCCATCAGTCATGACATGGGACCACTCAATCCAAGCACAAGTCCTCCAAGAACCCCGAGTCTGGATGTCCGGGCTAAGCGATGAAGGCGGCGTGAGTTACTTGGCCAGCGCAATGAAACAATCTGGTTTGGCCGATGCGACAGAAGTATCAAAACTCGAGCAATTTGCTTCCGATGTTCTGTCTAAGACCATCCAAAATACAGACTTCACCGTCCGCAAGAGTATATTCTTTTACGAGCCTGCTCAAGTTCCTGAATACACATACAAGCAGTCTCTCGACTGGGGCAACTGGTGGTCGTGGAATAAGGATGATTCCTATGCTACGGACCGTGCCTACGACTATATCCATGTGATCGGGGCATACTGGGCGTTGTATCGCGCAGGTCGAGATAACGGGTCGCTTCTGAAAACACACACTTGGAAGTGGTACCTCAATCAAGCATACAATACCACAGTGACCTGTTTCGCTACGGGCTCGGGTGGGGATGGGCTTGTGGGGTACTCGCGTCTCGGACTCATGGGCGAGACTGTCGTTGGTGAGCTTCTATCGGATTTGAGGCGTGAACAGTGGACTGCCGAGGCCGACTCTGTGGAGGCTGCTATGAAGCTTCGCGCTGAGGCATGGAATACACAGGATGTTCCCTTTGGCAGTGAGATGGCTTGGGACTCGACTGGCCAAGAGGGAGTCTATTACTGGAGCAAGTAGGTTCTTGCTCTTTGGGGACCTTTCTAGCAGTGATACTTGATTTGTTGACATTTAATTTAGCTATTTCAATCTGACCAACACCGCAACGAAGACAATCAACAGCATCCTGGGGTATATGCCTACAGTTCCACACTGGGGATGGAATGGGAATGCCCGGCGATATTGGGACTTCATGTAGGATCCAGCCCAATCTTTTGCAGTTGAGATTTCTTGACTTGGTTTTCTTTACTAATCTCCCGTCCAGCTATGGGGGCAAACTACAACGCATCGAGCGCATGATCCATCACTACGGATCAAGCCTCAATTCACTACCCCTGCTATCCCATTTCCGCCAGAATCCAACTGACATCCATCTCCTCCGAGTTGGCTATGGCGGAATAACAGGACCACTATCCAACATCCGGCAAGATGGCTCGATGTATAATGCTTTCCACTCCTTCCCTGATACCTTACAAGGCGACGATTATTCAGGTGATTACGGTCCAAACTTCCTAGGTCTGATGCTTGGGTCTGCTGTTTACATTGTCGATGATCCCGATGTCGGACTTACCGCGTATGGTGGGAATGTCGCTACCAATGGAAACATGGTCACCGTGGAGCCACGAGATGCTGTGCGGCGTCGGGTCTATGTTGCACAGATGGGAGTATACGTCACGATCAGCGCTGGATTGATAAAAGAGGTTTCGTTTGATATTTCCCTACCGACGTCTCTTCAACTACTTATTGTTCCTGGCTCGTCCGACGTTTCTTCTGTTATTGTCTGGGTTGAAACTCCAGGTACAGAGGATAATTATGCTGTGGCCGGGGATCAATTGCAACGCATGAGAGGAGGCTGGAATGTCAAATTCGTCTCTGGGGAAGCGAATGTTGTTGTTTCTAAATTGTGATTTACGGTGAACACAGATGCAGATGCTATTGGATCGTTTTATTATTCCACATACGATATATCCATGTATCCATGTATCCCGGTGAAATGGGGAATTACAATACTCCGTACAGACAAATCAACTATTCAGCTGCAGGGTTCGTGCAGGATCACTTGATCTATTGGGATGACTGCACCTTCACCCTGCATCTCGAAAAATTGGGCTAATGCAGACTTTTACTGATTGGGGTGCATAATTTCTTGCATATTTACCTACTTGGTCTCACCTATATTGTACATCCCAGCTGGAATCGTCCGGCTCCCCGAACCAATGGCCCATGCCCCTTCAACAATAAATAATTACATTTAGTTGACCACTCCTCAACTACCGAATCAAATCTCGGTTACATGCCATCCCAAATTGCTCACCTGGAAGTTGGCGCTGCAACCGAGGATATCATGACTGAGGGCGTGCATGGAACTGTACTGTAAGGAACTGCAAGGGAAAGCGTAGGCTCCGGCTACGCTAGAGAGGATATGACGACTATGACATTGTGTTTGGACAATGGGAAGGTAAATGTGGGAAATTCTGTCCGGCCACATTCGTGGTATGAAGAGGATGGGATAGAGGAATTGGGGTCAGGCCAAGGCCAAAATATGAGGGATCAGATGGTACGAGCACTAGACATCCAAACCACCCTTCGCGGTTATCAATCTACTATGTACTCCAAAGTATTGTGTGCATCGACACTTCTAGGCCCATCAACCTACCCACTTTTCGCCAAACTGCTAGCCGAAGGTTGGGGCAAACCAGCGTCATCCATAACCAAGCGATGTCAGGTAGTTGACGTCGATCCTAGTCGAACAGTTCCCCACAGGCCGAAAGTTTACCGAGGTGATACTTGATACGGGGAATGGATGAGATACCAGCCAATCGGGGCAGATCCGCTAGTTGAACAGGCGTTTACAACATACGGTAGCTTTACGGGCCTGGGGATCATTATGCGTCGCGGTGCTAGAAGGGAATGTCCGATATTCCTTCGGCCGAACAGTGCCTAAAGTTCTATAGTGACGTCCTCGAGTAGTTTGTATATACGAGTGTAGGTTTGGTGTTCTGTGTGCTGTATGGCTTTCCCGCGTTTTCCTTTCTTGTTTTCCATGTTCTCGTTATAACTCAATTTGATTCAAGGTTGACGGACACGATCTGGAGTATCATAGCGACGTCAGGCCATACATATCGATAGCAATTACTGTTTTAAGACTGGAATATATCGGAGTGCTGGAAAGGTTTCCGTATATAAGAATGTGACATGACAATGATGAAACCCGATCGGCGGGTAAGTGGCGAATCAGCCTATTTCCACCATACATAATTCGTCTCCAGTTTCCTTTGGATTCCATGAGGATCATGGTTCCACACACCAATTTCTCGGGTTTGGGGCCTGCGTTAGTTCTTGATATTAATATAGATTGAAGATCAGGATTCCATCCTTGGGTATGTATCATGTGACCGGGGTTACGCGGCAGGTGAGTCACTTCGCTGGACCTTCCCCCTTGGGCGTCCAAGAATAGAGTCAAATGTGGGGAATTTGGGGAAGTGAAGATTTCAAAGTGAAAAATAGGCCACCTTACGCTGATATTATTGAAATTCTTATGGTAGAATCGAGAAGGTAGATTGTCCAGCAAAAAAAAAATTTGGGTTCCTTGGTAATTATATATAAAGTGACATATGGTAAAAAAGTAAAGGTTATATACATGGGTTCATTTTGGTGTGTTCATTATGGTCATCAAATCGTAATATCGTGTTGGTCGCAGAGGATGAGGAGAGAAAAAAAAAAAGGTCGGCAGTCGAGAGTGTAGGGTGTAGGAGAGAGAAAGGATATTAAAGAGCGAAGGCGAGTTCAACCCGCGATTGGGGAAACTATGCAGGATCCCCCTGTCCATAGGTGTTTGGAGGTCGCCTCAAGACAATTGCGACCCTTTTCCAAAAAACCATGCTCGGTGGAATTTTCAGGCGACGTTGGTGAAGTCGGGGTGGTCGGGGTTGCCACAACGGCGACCGGCTCTGGTTTTATTGATATTTGTTCGGTGCCTTCGACTGGAGTCTCGGTGGCCGGAGCCCTGTTCCTGAGGATAGGCAGTTCTGTGTTGATCTCATCCACCTCGTCTTCATCATCGGTGTCTTCGAAATCAAATGAGCTGATGCGAGATTTCATATCATTCTCAGTCCAGGAGACGGAACCACAGTGCAGGCGGAAGTGAGCCACGCAGCGGCGAAGGTCGGGGTCTGGTGCGGTAGCTTCACGGGCGAGTTTCTCTTTCGAGAGGTGTGTGAGCTTGTAAGGAAGGGCATTTCGGTTTGCCATAGGGGGCCAGCGTTTATTTTGGATAATTGGCACGGAGGCGGTTGGTTTTGGGGTCTTGGGGGCTCTTTGCGTAGTTCCGGTGTTCATATTGTTTTATGGTGATCATAGACTGATGGGGTTGTTGAAGAAGATTGTAACCCAGGTAGATTGAGATATAGTTATGTGATTTGTGTGATATGTAATTTGAATTGAGTTGGGGGGGAGGTCCAAAAGGAAAAGGGTTAAGAGAAAAGGTGGGAATAACGAGTCTTATACCCAGAAGAAAGAATGGGGAACCTGGTCCAAGCGCCCTCGAGGTGCCGTGTCACCAGATCACGAAACCGGTTCCAGGCCTCTGATGGGTCATCTTCCTCTGTTTTCTCTCTTTTCCCTTCTCTTATATGACTTGTCTATTACTTTTAAACTCTTCTACCCCAGAAACTTAGTCAATTAATCTTGATCCCATTCGTTTCTTTTTTTTTCTTTTTTTTTTTTAATTTGATCATTTTCCCAGTCCAACATAATTCTAAAACAAAAGAGGAAAAAAGGGATTTCCGGTGTACGTAGCGGCTATTCGGACCCTCTAAAGTGGATGGCCCCAGTTTTCTTGATCATTTGATGCTTCGAAAATTTTCGGTGGAGACTCTTCTGCGGAGCTTATCTTGCTTATTCGCCCTAAAGAGAAAAAAAAGGAAAGGGAAAATACAAAACGTTGCACGGGGAAACTCACGATCCCCACGGATTACTTTCCTTGGAAATCCGAACCCCCTCATCCTTCGACGTTTGCATATTTATATGAAAAGAGAAAAGAAAAAAAAAATTTGCTGCTCAACTTCTATTTCTCTTTTCCCTCTAGATAAAAATAGAATGCGAAATCATCTCTACATAGAACCCTGATTTCCAAGGCCCGATTTCCGTTACAAACCAACAGCACCCCGGGGCCATTCCATCATTAGGTGACTCAGCAAGCCCTAGTCCCGGCCAACCCTGGATACGATACATTCAGTTCTTCGAACCCAAGAGATCACCGCATTACATTAAATAATAAGTGCCCCAAGCACCCATCTTGTCCCCGTGAGCATAATAATGTGCTGGACAAAGAAGATCCGTACACCGACAAGTCCAAGCATTCCACATGCTAGTGTCGAATATGCCCCTCCTGACGATCTTTTGGAATCCGCCGAAGACGGCTCTGATCCCTAATCGTCTGGTTACAATACCCGCCCGTGCAACGGAGGTGCTCCAGAACCCCCCGCTGTAAACCTACACCAGCTCCTTCCGTGGACACCAACCAAATAAACCAAAAAAAAAGGTGGCGCCCCAAGATGGAGTGGATGGAATGCATTTACTCCGCCTATGAGTTTATCCTTCCAACAGAAATAAAGCAGTGGAAAATTATCCTGCCGATACTTCCTCTTTCACTACGGCCCCGCTTGGAATGAAATAGGAAGCCAAGAAGAAAAACTACAGGGGTTCTCTCCGGGTCTATTGTAAAGCCTGAAGCCACATATAATGAAATAAATTATAAAAATCTTACAATAAACTTGCAGATAAGGATGCAACGCCGTTGATGGCAAGTGAAACAAAAAAGGGAAGGGGAGAAAAAAGATGGTCAGATCTGCTGCAGGAGACCCCACTAATTCCAACATGTTTAGAGCTATTGCAGCCACCAAGCCCAAAAATTCGAAGTCTAGAATCTCCTGTAAAAGGCTGGGCACTTGGAGATGCTTGGAAAGCAGGTTCTGTACCCGCTAGCACACGTTGGTGGGGCCCACAATGCTTCTAGCGCCAGCGCCTCGAACTAGTTCGCACCGCTTTACAAAGTACACTAATGAATTGCCAGCCATTTGGGGCGTTTGGGCGGTGCATCCCCTAAATGATGACTTGTCTTTACGGTCGCAGCTACGGAGTAGAGGTTTCATGTCTGCAGATCATACTGTAAAACAGCACATTGCTATCAGGGGGCATCTGCAATCAGCGAAATATCAGTCTCGATCCGGAACATCATCATGTGAAGACGCAGACCGTCGACCATAAGTGACTATCAATCGATAGTTACTCCGTACTCCGTACACATAACAACAACAACGATCCGATGCGCAGTTCACTACGGGCTTCCGTCGTTGCTACTAATTATCTAAAACAAGCAGCTAAAACAAGCTGGTCCTACCATACTACTGGTCATTTTGCATGTTATCCTCAGTTTCTTACGGCTTGAGTCTCAGTAGAGTTGGCAGCGGTATGTCTACCCCATGGCATGATATCCAGACCCCGCACCTTCGCGCTCGGTTCACAACATCGTTGCATTCTAGCATTCTAGCACTACAATGTAAAGTCCACCCCCTTACTACAACATACATTCAAAATATCAGTCCAATTGTTTTGCTCCGTGTTGATGTAGATAGACAGCAGCTTAGGCGGCTCTGCCTGGGCCCCCAGCCGTTCTGCGGGAAATCTGCACTTGGCCACCACTCTATTTACAGCCGCCCTCCTAAACCTCAACCTAATATTTGTTTTTCGGTCTGTGCGTTATTTCAGGCATAATTTCTGACACTCTTATTGTAGACTGACAATTGTATTGTCGTCGATGTAGCATCTCGAGATAGACTTTTGTCCTACCGTGGTTCGGATCCGGCCCGGCTATCTTACCAGGATCTCTATGCCGAGTCTCTCCTTCCTCCTTCCTTTCTGACAAGGCAAATTTACTTGGACGTGGAAAGAGTCGAAAACTCTGACTAGAATGCTATTCCATGGACGATATACAATGACATTGACTCCTAGCTGGCTCTTTCGGGATGTGCGGGTCTCTACCTTCGTCTCTTTCCCCAGTTCTTATACAGGTGTCATGGATAATCTCGAATATCAGGCCTTTTTCCGGGATGGCTAGGGTAACTCAACAATCAAATTATCTATCCTTTAAGTCTACAGTGTCTTAAAATATTCATCTCTCAATTCATCGTTCCTACGCCGTGGAGATAGATATCCCGCCTTTGTCCATTGATCCGTCTTTGATGGGTTTCCTATGATCGGGACTTGATTGAACCATTGCTATCTACTCTAGTATATAGCTGCTTCTTGAGGCTTTATGAGAACCATATGGTACCTTCGTACGTGCAACACACATCGTTCATTGTATTCTCCAAAGACAGTCATAATAAATTCTACGGTAGATTCCAAGAGGGAACATCGACTATGTACACGCAAACTCCTACCAAGCCAATCGTGTAACATCTCCCTTGGACACTGCATGCCCAGCATAAACTACTGCACCACGCCCGATGGGCCTTACAAAAACCCTCTCCTAGGTTGAGCGGATTTCACACCCTGCAGATCTTACTTGGTCTCTGGGTCACGAGCTCTCTACCTCGGGCACTTCCGGCTACTGCTGTTTTTGCGGCCCAAAACAATTAACGAACCCGATTCAGGCTAATGCATGCACGCAGGATACCCTAGGAAGGTCTCGTCTCCGGTATCTTGCATACAGCTGCAACTAAGCCAGTTGCTGGGCTTACTAGGGTATATACACAATGCAGCAGAAACACCCCCTCGGCTCGGGCAACAAATATAGCTATAAGCGCCGTTGGAGTAAATCTTCGTCACATAGTAATGGGTCAGGACATAGCCCCAACCAAATCAATGAGCGCAGCCTCTCGGGGTTACATAGTATCTGCAGTCTTCATTGTTACATTCAAACGCCACAAAAACAACTTTCCTGATTTTCGGGTCTTGGATTCGGCCCGCATTACATTGTAGATCTGCGCGCCATAGTATACAGTATGAACCAAGCACTGCTGTGTATCCCTATGTACAACTATAGTTGCCTGTTCCAGTCACATTGTCAGCCACGAGTCAAACTAGTCTATATAGACAAACAAGCACATTATTCCCGGTTTTTCTAAAAGGTTTGTGCTGGGATAGATCTAAAGCTAGGATATCACCACTTCAGATGCGGATCTGTACAACGCGTGGCCCCCGACGCGCAACTCTCAAGGCAACCTCAAGTACGCTCATTATATTAAATAGGAAATAGTAATTCCCAATTCCCGCCTTGCTTGTGACATGTTAGTATATATGCAGCTTACACGTGCTTCTGTCTGTATTTTCTACGCAAGTCATAACTGTTAGTTCCTGGAATTACCACCACCACTATCAGAAGCACCATGGGATAGATTGAGACACAATATGCGTGCGCCCCCAGCTCATCGGAGACAGCAAGCTACCTCCAGAAATCCAAACGCATAGCTTCTAAAGGCGTGGTGATAGCCACTCTCCGGGGATCTGTTATGTCCTAACTCTTGGTCGGAGCTATATTTGCCCCTCGTTGTCAATAGCGGAGCAAACTAGGTTCTAATCAAAGGCTATACATAGAAAAGTCTCTTGCACAAAGTATGCTTTTTTTACCGCCTTCGTGTACACCCAAAAAGACATCTAAGAGACATCTGAAAAGAGGTATAAAAAGAACATCCAAAAAGACATGGCAAGGTCGCATAAGCGGTCCACTATTCTAGTGTTGCATCAAGAGGGAAGTTTCCTAAACTTTGCTCAGAGATGAAGTCAGAAAGCAAATTGGCTGGAGACGCTATTGGATATATCCACTTTAAATTTTTTTTAATACCTTGTTGTGCTGATGAATGATGTTCTCTTCAGCTTATATCTGTGCTAACTCACTGGCCCCGGGTGTGACCAATATGTGTATGTCTCCAGGAATGTAGGGGTGGAAGTGGGGTGTTGCTGTAGACATCGCCAATGATAGAGCTTGGATGTGACCAGGAGGTGACGGTATAGCGGTTGTCGTCGGTTGTCTTTGAACGCACATTACTTACCGCCTATTTCTGTTTGATGAGATTGATAGGGACATATTATCAGAGGTACGTATTTGTCGATATCCAGCCGGCAAAGAGAAAGCACATAACCCAATAGATCTGCGTAACAAAGAACAAAAAAGCCACTCGGCGCGAGTCGACGGTTCCCGAAGTTAATACCAATCCTTTGTTTAAGGTGGTAATTAAGAAAGCATGTTGCATCCGGGACATAGCTCGACTTGGCCCGTCAGCTAAAGGACACAGGTGGATTATGCAAGGCTTAAACTAGGCGTCCACGATAGAAGAGAGATCCAGTCTTCCCCTATTCGGAGCTACAGGGTCACCTTGTGCCCTGTGAGCCTGGCATAGATCCTGACATTTGTGTGACAGGAAGGGAAAGCCGGCGCTGAGCGTGGAAAACGGCAGCTCTGCAAGACCCGGCTGCTGTGAGACCTAGGACAGCGTGTATGATTATCTGGGCTTTTTCCCTTTCGAACATTGTACATTTGCAATATACTTCATGAAGTAGTCCGACTGTCGCGACGGGCGTTATTGTGCGACGATACTACATCTTGCTCTACCTCGTACAGCCGTTGCGGTTCCCGAGTATATGAGCGAAAACTAACTCCGATTTGGGCGATGGTTTTAACATAAACAGTATCTTGTGCACTATGTATGAATTGGAAATTATGCTGATTGGAGCATTTTGAGGTAGTTTTGCTTTTCTAGTCGCGCATGGGCCGTTGGTTGATCGACTACTTAGGTAGTTCCCGCTCAAATGACCTTCTCCGTCCAATCTATAGCGTCTTCTGCAGGTCATCCGCTCGTCGTTGGACAAATCAAAGGCATTAACTGGGCTTTGAATAATTCATTGTCTGAGAAAACACGGATCCCCGAACACGAGGCTTCCATTTATATTGCAAATAGGACCGTTCGATCCACGTTGTAACCCCGATATCATAGGACTTTAAACCTTTTTCTAGCTCATTATAATGCGAGCGTATCCTATCGTCCGTAATACTCGAATCGAACATTCCTGATTTGAGCTAAATCAAGTCTCTCACAATGAACGAGCATGGTCCCATGTTCATTCATGAAGCACTAGGTCTAAATGGTCACTAGCTCCGGTTAGGCTGACAAGATGCGGCCTGAGCCCATGTCTCTTGCTCACTTCCTTATTTTTATTTAATGGCCCCTCATTATTGCCTCCTCCGGGAGATTATCGTCCGAGCTGTTGAATATCGGCATAAAACAAGAACTGTCTCTTGAGTTTAAGTAACCAGAACCATTTGAGTATCAGGTGGCTTATTTTCCATTTTGTATTTATGCTTTTGATATTTTTCGTAGCTTCCAGTTCGTGCTTGACCCGATATAATCCGACCGCGCATATTGGTTGCTTTGCTTCTGATTTGACCTTAAGCTCCTGCATACTACACTAGTCGACATCGGTGAGAAACACATATATCCTGGTATCATCAATAATACCGTGCCTCCTCTGTGGAGTTCATTATCTGGGGGGCTTTGTCAGGGATTCACTTCTCATTTCCACGTCTTGCTTTTTTCGTCTATAATTTTAACCCCGGTTAGCTGTTCAAGACACTTCAAGTTACACAATACACGATCCAGACTGAATGGACGTGATCATAGCTCTATCCAGACTTAATGGACGTAATCATAGCTTTATCCGAGGTCTATCACAGTGCCTAGACTTCGTCCCATGTTGTGATGGACCTTGCTCGAAATCGGAATAGGAAAAAGGCCATTCAGGTACAACTAAACAAAGTTATTTGTCATTTTATACACTCTCTCCATGGCCTATACTCAAAATCTTGGTCTCCAGCGATCAGAAAAAAAGAATATTGGAATCGGGATATATAAATACAAGGACAATACCAATACTTCAGATGTGATTGACCTCGTGATTGGCTCCAATGCGGACAGTCCCTGAGTACTCCGTAATCCGTACCTAGTTGGGAATTTCAAACCAAAAGAGCGTTGTACTCTCTTGTGCTACGGTTGCACCTTGTTTCTTTAATTTTTAATTAATTTATTCTTTTTCCTTTATTGTACTCTTCCTGCATATGTCTCGATGCTGTTGCCCGAAAGACGCAGGGTCCTTCTCCGTGTTTCTCAACCCATATCGAGGATTCGATCGCTGTGCCACTTCGGAAAATCGTCCCTCTTGGATTACGTTGAAATATCAAAGGTAGTCAAAATAGAATAAAAGCATCATTTGTTTCTATGTTTATGCTGCAGCTGAGTGCTACCATTCATGATCTCATTTGTCTCCTATCAAGCCTGTTCATATATTGGCGCTGTACCCGCGACGCCCAGAAGATCACAAAGAGATCCCCATACCCTCCGGTCCATTCAGATCAGATCCTTTTACCCTGACCAATATCCGATCAATATCCGATCAATCTACCTATTACGTGGGGACAAATTTACTAGTATCCAACACCGCAATACTCCAATATCAAGTATTCAGATCCGAGTGTGTATCTTTTACTTGTTTCGGGGGCTCTTCAGGACAACGACTTGGCCTAGCCTCTACAGAGCCCAAAGCATCTTCAGCCTGCGGGAATTAGACCAGTTTTTTGTCTGATTCGGCGCCACTCTCTTAGCAGCAGACTTGTGAGTCTTAATTGTTTCTGCTCGTGACCAATCACGAGACGAGTGTTTTCTTCTTTTTTGATTTGATTTTTGATTTTTTTTTCTTCTTTTTTTTTTCTTTTCCCCGTTGCCCCCTTGCAAGACCTCTCCCCAATAGAGACATAATAGAAAGAGATCAAGATCTTGATTTGCGCAAGATTACCATTCCCAGTTATTAACACAAGTCGATATCCTTTCTGTCTCTCAGTTGGTTGCTGAACACCTGAACAATAAGGCTGCCATATTCACCGCCTCGAGTCTCTTCCCCTCTCAAACCCAGGTTCATCCGAGATCCTACCTAAAAGGCTCCAAGCTCCTGACTTGACCTAATTCGATCTACCTTAGAGGTCTGGAAGTCTTGCCTGAGCATCTCCTGCTCTATTGCGCTTTTCATTTTGTCTCTTCCCGGATACCTTGCGCGTTGACTTGACGCGCCATCTTGCGACGGGTGCTCTAACCGTCCGACCTTCGAGCGGCTATGTATGGCACATCTCACTCCTTATCTACAATGAACGGTATGGATATCATTGATGGCTCGGGCACCATCGATCCCGCAAACTTGAGCAACTCCGGTATGTATCTTATCGCATTTCTTGCTACCTTGGCCTCGCGCCTTTCATTTCCTATTTCGTCCTCACAAATTCTCGCGCGCGACATGTTTTCTTACTTGGTGGAATGAATCACATCTTCCTACTCATTCTCTCCTCTATTTGTGTATTCCTTCCCCACCGGTGCTTTCAAACTGATACCCCTCCTAGTCTCTGTTGCCCTGCCAGCACATTCCCCTGCAATAGCAAGCCCCCGTGGTGTCAAGCGTAGTCGCACTCCAGACCACATGGGAAATGGACATGTCGAAAGGGATCAGGATGATGGTACGTGCGTGGGACGGCATTGTCAATAGGTTCTATCCAGAACCGTGCTATATTCCCAGCAGCGCTTGCATCTTGCCTAGTCACAGCTTCTACACTTCACATGATGGGTGCTAACATTGCCTTGTTTGTTTTCCAGAAGAACAAAGTCGCCGCAAGCGCGGCCGTCCCCCAAAGACACCTCGGCCAAGTTCTAATGAACATGCCATCGCAAACACACCTATTCAAACTCCTCAAATGCAAGCACGTCCACTATCGCAAGCCACCGCTGGGTCGCCATCTCTTGTATCACCGGACAGCAAGAGCACACCAACAAAAGCGCTGGTCAAAGCGCTCCCTACTGTGAGAGATCACACATCAGACCAGCTGAACGAAGAAGGCGATGAGTACATCCCGAAAGAGTTTGATGAAGCAGGAGAGACCAAGGCAGATCCTATGGGATATCCGCAAGGTGGCCGTGAGTATAAATGCCGGACATTCCGCGTCCCCCTCCGGGGCAGCAAGCTATTCATGCTTGCGACTGAGTGTGCGAGGGTATTGAATTATCGTGATTCATATCTTTTGTTCAACAAGAACCGATCGTTGCATAAAATCATTGCTTCGCAAATCGAGAAAGACGATCTTATCCAGCAAGATATCCTGCCATATTCCTATCGCTCCCGGCAAATCGCTATCGTCTCCGCCAGATCCATGTTCCGACAGTTCGGGAGCCGGGTAATTGTGAATGGCCGACGGGTTCGAGATGACTACTGGGAGACCAAGGCTAGGAAGCAGGGCTTTACGGAGGATGACCTCGCGGGTGAGAAACGTCCTGGGGCGGCTAAGGCTCGGGATGGTTCCGTCTCAGAGCCAGCCACAAACCTGTTGCCGGCGCTACCTCACAACGATGTTGTCTACAGTAATGCCATCGAGCCATTGCCTCATGGGCTCTCGCTGGATGCTTCTGAATCTTCCATCCCCCTAGCTCCACTTCCCATGAACCATATGTCGACAACGGATGACCCGCGCCTGCGGGATTACACTGTCATGTCTCGTGCACGCCAGGAATTGACCGGACAACCTTACCACGACCGCACACAAACCAGCTCAGCAGCGGACCTCATCAACCAAGCCCAACACACCTCTGATTTCAACAAAATGTTGAGCATTCAGCGCAGTTTCCGCCAAAAGGGCTTGGATGAATTTTACTCCAAGCCCCGCGAGGCCCCAGTCTCAGAGACCCAGTCTAATGCTGCTCTTGAATCGGGTTTATCTGTGTCACAGCCTGTTCAAGTATCACAGATTCCCTCGGCGGGGATCCCAAATCCCGCTCATACGCAGCATATGCTCCCTCAGCAGGTTCCCATGCAACCTAATCCAATGATGGGTGGACAACCAGGCTACCCCCAACAGGCTCATCCACAATCCGTTGGACAGTCTCCCATGAGAATCCCACCAAACATGCAGCCCGCTATTATGCAACAGCGCTCCAACCCATCCATGGGTGGCGGTATGGGCCAAGCTCCTCCATATGGATATTCACCGCAACAACAGCAGATATGGGGACAGCCACCCCCGCAGCCACAGCCGTCCCCGTTACCGTCGTCAGGCCACCAGGGCGTTGGAATGTCTCAGTATGGTCAACAAATGTCTGCAGCTCCGCAACAAAGCCCATCTCCCCTCGGGCATCATCCTCAGCAGCAGCAGCAGCAGCATCACCACCAGTCTCCTCGCAACCAACAGCGACAGTCAATACCTCAGATGCCCCAGCAATATTCCCAAATGCAACACCCCCAAGCGGCACAGGCTCAGGGTATGCAGGGCATGGGATATCCTGGAGCCAACCCGACCGGCTATCCAGGCATGGCACGACCCATGTACCCACCCAATCAGGCCCATGGTGGCCAGCCATTCATGGGCGGAAACCCTCAACAGGCGGGACTTGCAATGAACATGGCAGGCAATGGTATGTCTGGATGGCCTACCGGGCCTGGTGGCCCCATGCAACCCGGACAACCTCAACCCGGTCAGTCTGGCAACCCCTTAGGAGGTGGGTGGTCGTACTAGCTCGCGGTGGCCGGCGTTATCTAGATTGGCGTTTTCTTTTTACCAGCTTTTACACTATCATCTGAGGCATGATTATTTTTCTTCACTTTCGCCACATGCTTTCATTCATACCTGAAATATTCTCCTTTTCTGCTATTCCAGTGTTCCACTGCATTCTTCACTGCATCACATGGTGAAGGATGTTCGGTTAATGTTAATCTGGGCCAATCAATCTTCCTATACCCTTTGTTGAGTTGTACTTAGTCGAGGTACCTATTTCTCTGTTTACTTATTCTTCTTTCCTTCTTGTTTTCTTAGTGTGTCTTTACTGGCGTTGGGTCCTTATGCTCGGCGTTTATTCTACCCTTTTGGACAGGGTGTTACAGGATTATGAGTATGTATGTTTTTGTCCTGTTTCTTATACATGGTCGATAGAGGGTGAATTGCGGACAGTCTAGTTTTTCTTGCACCTTGGCCGAGATGTCTAATCGTCTCTTGGCTGTTCAAAGAAATATGTGACCCTTGTTTGCTTGCATCTGCTTAGCACTTTGTATTTGGTTTCTATTCTTGTTTTCAAACCCCCGTTTACTTGCCTGTGTATCAATTCTTTTTGGGGCTTCGTTCTTGTTGTTATCTCAATCATGTATACCTGTTAAGTGACAGTCTCTCTCCTTGATATACTTAGTCTCTCTCCACTGCTCTCTATACTTTATCTCTTCTGCCGGTTTCAGTTATCATGGGATTTCCACCCTATCTGGGGGGTTTTTTTTTCCTCGTATATACCTACATTCGCTAGTTTCAAGTTGATCGCGAGCGTTCCTTGTAGTCACGACCTAGATAGACGGTTTGATGGGGTGTTCCATCAAAAATAACATCAATGATTGTTTGCTGTATGGTCAGGAGTGTGGTTTTTTCCCGTTTTATTGCCGTTTCGTTGGATTCCAGAACATTGATACATTAGGGTGTAAAAACCGAAGTCATCCATGGCTCGTCCATCCATTTATATAATAACCGAAGGGAACCTCGGAACGGAGCAGAAAAAAAGGAAAAAAGAAAAAAAGAAACGTCCCCGGAAGGCTTGAACTTCCAACCTCCCGATTAACAGTCGGACGCGCTAACCAATTGCGCCACGGAGACTTATTTGATGAAAGACTTACCATGTTTTGGAATTATAAGCAAAATCCTACTACTATGTCCTACCATAGCAAATAGCTCTGATATCGTGGCATATTATCATGCACAAAATTCAAGTCCCTTTGTCTAACAATGATAGAATACTTTAAAGCTCTTATCGAATATAAATACATGTTTATTTCCAGGCGAAAACAGCAAAATAAATCGAACCTTTTGTTTTAGGTCTCATTATCCCCATGAATATATATATGTCACTGTGCTACGTTCAATATTTCAACCCGTTCATTAGTTATATCAAATGCCACATGAACACAGCCTACACAGCATACACAGTGAAAAAGGACAACAGACGCCACCAACAGGGACACGACAGATCCCCATCCCACCATAGGAAAGGGCCATTGATAGCCCCGAACTCCACAGCCAACCAAACAGTCACCAGACATAGTTTCCACTCATCGGAGTTTTTACATATACTATGTACATCAAGTAAACATACCAGCACCAACACAAATCAGGATATATAGGCAACAACAAAATTTGACACCCCAAAAGGGAATGTATTAAGCCACAAGAGCAAAAGTAACCTGCACCCCACGAATCTTAAATTCAGTGGCATCTGCTCGAGTGCCACCAAATCTGTTTTCTTATCACAGAGATCTGTTCACATGCAAAAAATCAAGGGCCCCAAATCAGATACCCGGTGGGCTGGGTTATTTACCACCACCCCGACGTGAACCGGACAACCCAATACAACACACTTATCCAAATCAGAACAACTCGAACCGGCATCATGAGTACCCTTCGCCCCCTGCAAGAAACTAATACTTATACATACATGCCTCGAGAAATACACTAGAAGTGCAATGAAAAAAAACCATAGACTACCCAAGTGCCTGTTCTGATATTTACATTTAACACCAAGCAAGCCCCATCATCGCCAGTTACTGGTGCATCCGAATAACCGGAGCCCACCAAGACCTAATCATACCAGACATCGAGTAGAGTAATACAGAACTGGCGTATTCAGTATACGAACCGGGATTATCTGGCACCACAATACCATAGCCATAGATTACCTGGCAGTCCATCAGTTTCTCTCTATTTTCGATATTCCGTAGTCAGACCCTGCCAGCATCAAGGAGTACATGTATTTCTCCTTATTTCCTAAACATGATCGAGGCATAAACAACATCTCAGTCTAATCTCGACGAAAATAAAACCTCCAATACAGTACCCGATAAAGAAAGGTTATGTGCATCCATGGGTACACCTGGTCTAGTACAACAAATAAAGTTCGACATTGAGTTTAAATGAACCTCTACCACCATTGTATGATACGATTTTTTTTTTTTAAAAAATAAACCACGATAAGAGATAAAAATGTCCTCCTGTAAATGAAAGAAATAGATTTTATAAAATCTACAAAAAAACGAAAAACAAACGTCCCCGGGAAGGCTTGAACTTCCAACCTCCCGATTAACAGTCGGACGCGCTAACCAATTGCGCCACGGAGACTTATTTGATGAAGAGAGACCGACGTTTATGATATATAAAGCAAAACGGTCATATAAGATTGATAGAAGGACAAAAACGAACAGAACAAGAAAGAGCTTGAAACTATTAGATTCTAAATTCCCCAGGGATTGAAATGGGTGAGATCTACTCCACGAATTTCCCAAACTTTGCAGAGGCAGGCTCACCTTGGTTTAAGCCCGGCATAACTCACTAGGTAGGTAGGCATGGGTGCAAATAACCAACTACATAGGTACCTCTATATAGGTAATTAAATAGCTTCTATTACTCAAAAATTTAGATAGCCCTACGATTGAACCCCCACTATATGATACCGCAAACCCACCTACCGATATAGGAAATGAATCATCCGTGAAAAAAGCGAAGGAAATGAAAGAAAAAGAAAATACATGTGCCACATCTGGAGATCAAGACGACCAGATGTAGAGCCAAGAGAAAATTCATACGTACATTCCTGGAGATCTAGACGACCAGGTAAAAGGGGAGTACGGTACTCCGTAGTCGGTTATCAGGTAGGTAGACCTCAAGGGAAAACCTCAATTATCTCGGAAAGTTCTTCGCAGCAGTAAGCCCAGAAATACGAACAGCAGTCACAAATCATGAAATCGCCTCCCGTGACCTCATTGTTCTGTAAATCTTGCTCACTATGTATCCCTCGTATTAACGATCGTGGATTGATCAACCGGTGGGAAAAAGCAATGCGGACATCTAGGCAATCCTTTACAGCAACGGTTTGTATTCACCAATGATCTCCAGTTTGTAAGAGCTAACCAGTCCGGGCCATGAATGGTCCAGAGTGCTGCTGGGTAGTGCGAGAATGAATAACCGGTGTGCTCGGCACTGGCACCAGTCATCGAGTAGCCACATCCTTCAACACGAAGCCAAATGAGGTTCCCAGGCGGAAGTGCTCGATGACCATCAAAAACACTCTCCCAGGTACCCGTCATAAGCCGAATCTGGTTCAATTCAACGCGACGTAGCTCATCGTGAGCTTGTATGAAAATCTTCTTGAGGGTTTCATGATTGATCCTCACACCTTCAAGCCGGAAGCTTTTCAGATTGGTGAAGTTGTCTGCTTCCAAATCAGACACATCAAACCAGGCACGAGAATCCAGGCTGAAGACCTGGATCCGTTTTGCATAGGAGATGAGTTGGACGAGATATTGAGAAAACCGATCGAGTGGATACTTGGTCTTGATCACCGAGCGGGGCCATTTCGGGTCTCTTCTGCCGTCAGGGCCAGTGCTGTCATTAATAGTGATGTGTAGCTCTTCGATCTGAGCGAAAATGTCGGTGAAGTCCCTGGCGTAGCTGCTCGACTTGAAGAAACGAGCAAATTCCGCGGTGGTTGGCATAGACACATGGAGACACTTTAGTCTCGGGACAGACACGAAGCGTAAAGTGTGCACAAGGGAGTTTGTCAGCTTGGCAAGCATTGGTGGCTTGAGTTGTCTGTCTTCACTGAATGTGTCTACCACAGTGGGGGTTTGCAATCGGAATGTTTGGATGTTTTGGAAACGACTTATCAGGATCGGAAGAGCTCCTGCTGCCAGGTCCTCGACGTATCGATCATAGTCCAGTCCGGGCAGCCATGATCCCACAAAACCAAAACGCACGTCGCGTACATGAAGGGCGTATGGGCTTTCAGAAATCTTCAGGATGCTATCGAGAGGTCGACCAGCAGAGTATCCGACGACTGCCTGGATGTGCCTAAAAAGGAGAGGAGTCGCAATCCTGTTCCAGATTTGGTTCACCAGTCTCAAGGTCGAAAGGGTCTTTTTCGTCGCCGGGTGTTCGAAGATATCGCCATAAATGCAGTCACATTCCTCAGATGAGAAATCAGTAAGTGTGGCATAGAAGACCTGATATCAAGTTAGCCTGCTTTAAGCTCCATTGATCTGATTTAGTGTAGTACTTACTGTTTCCCAAGTTTCATACGGGAGCCATGGCTCTCGTGCCAAGTACCGAAAGTTGCCAGAGGTTTCACCAGACTGCACGTTATTAGAAGGAGTCCGCGAAGGAGAATGATTCAAGTTTCCAGATAGGTGCCCGTCGAGCGGGGAAGGCGTGTTGGGAAGGCTCGAAGTGGGGGAAGGACTGAAAGTCAAGTGAGGAGGAGTCCTGCGAGGGGAGGTGCCGCCAAACAAAGGGGCGCAGGAAGAGGAAGCCCTACCAGGAACACCAGTAGGATCGGTAGGTGCATCACGTGGAGCCTGCTGAACGGGCGGGCTGTTCAGGGCCATCGAGGCATTAAAGGCCATTGCAGCCAGCTGCTCTGATGGCGAACCGTTCAAGACCATCGCAGAGAGCCGCGACGAAGGCGGGCTTTGCGCCTGCGATGGATCCATTTCTGTAATCGAATCCGAAAAGAACCAGCAACAACGCGATACGAATCAGTGGGGTTTACCAAGAGCGTCCACGAAGATGCTTTGAAGGGTAAACAAAGCAGTAGTGGTTTGTTGTGATGAACGAGAGTTTTTTTTATAATGGACTGGGCACTGGGCACTGGGCCTGAGGCAAGCACAGTGCTGATACACTCTTATGATAGATGCCATCCTGTTCGGCTCGGAAAATGAAACTATCCGAAGGAAAAGCAAGTCGGTGTATGAGGAAAAAGTACATTTAGCTAGTGGAATATGGGAAGAGCATGGAGCAAACATCCCTGGAGGTTCCAAGGTTGTACCTACCTAGGTACACCCGTGGACTGCCCAAGTTGTGTCACACTTTAAAGAATTGACCAATCACAATAAACCATAAAAAAAGGTTAACCAATCACAACAAAGTATGGAGAAAAGAAACTCCATGAGGCTCCGGATGGGTGGACGCTTCTATGAACATAAAACACACCTTGTATAAATAGCTTTAAGAACCTCACGTATATAGGGATTTTAGATCTTAAAGGACTTGTGTGCTCGACCTTGATACCCAAACGCACGTTGGCTGTAGCTTAGGAACCATACCAGGCTTTCGCCCGCAGCCTCAGGCTGGTGGGACATGGAACACATATAAAGTTAACGATGGCAATGGATGTTGGGTCCTGGCGGAATCGCAATACTTGAAAGAGCAGGAAATTGAGGTGTTTTGTCAAACACCTAGGCTAGCTAGGCCGACTATGCCGTTCCAAGGTCCAGTCGTTTCACACTTCCAAGGTTATTTCACAACAGTGCAGTTGCCATACGTAGAATCTCCCGAGGTCGGTTCCCAGTTATGGTACTTCCACAACTATTATAGACACGGCATTGTGTTTGATCTGTCCAGTTCATACTCTCGGTAGTAGCCAACACAAAGCCATTGTTCCTTGATCCACTAGTGAAACCATCCCCACTGACCTTTGCCACAATCAAGTCTCCGTGGCGCAATTGGTTAGCGCGTCCGACTGTTAATCGGGAGGTTGGAAGTTCAAGCCTTCCCGGGGACGTTTCTTTTTTGTTTTTTCCCCCTTCTAACTTTCTATCAGTCATGTTATGACCTGTGGATAATTTACACCTTTTTTCGCCGCACAAGGGGCCGAGCTAGCGGGGGTAAACGCCAAGCAAGAGAGGGGGGAAGAGGGGATACCCCCAATTCAACAATAGATTTAAATAGACATTCAAAAGACATCAAGATATTGCAAAAAATATTTAAAAGACATCTAGGGGACATTTTAGAAGAATTGAATACCATGTCCCTCATACTATGTTAAGCGAAATGAATTAGATTACTGATCTAGGTCGGCAACAATGGAAGGACAAAGGCCGCATAGTTAAGGGACCGATTATTCCTGTATTGTACATGTTTGTGTTCCCTTGGTAGTGTCAAATGTCATCACAAAATCCTTGCGTTTAGTGTAAGCCGGGTTTACCCCGTACAAGTAAAACCATTTAATCTACCTAACTTAGCCTACAAATCCCTCTCTAAAACCCGGTAGCCAAAGGCGTCGTAACAGGCGCTGCACCAGAAGGACAAACACAAGCCGTAGCCGATGAAACCGGCGGCTCTGTGCAATGCGGGCTCACCTCCCAAGGCACAGAAGATGTGACGGGGGCCTTGCCTCCAATCCTCTCAGCCTTGACCAACACCGGAATAACAGCACCGGTATTCAACTTGAAGGTCCGGTGACCAATAACCCTCAGAATAGACGAGATTTCACCCGAATGCGACGTAATCGACACAAACGACTCCTTCTTGGACAAAGTAAAGAAAACATCCCCCAATGCTTGGGCACTCCGAACATCCTGTGCGCCACTGGTCTCACCAGTCACGCCATTCCACAGCTCATCCACCTCGGTGAACCCGTGCTCAATGGACCAGTGCGGGAATAGGTCGTGGATGTAGCTGCGATTGCGGCGGTGGTCACAGGTGTGCACGCTGATACCTTCGCGGAAGAGTTCCTTGATGGTCGGCTTGAAGTGCGCGCTGTGCTTGGGTAGATCCAGGTTCCCGAAGGTTAGGTTGGCGGTTTGCAGGGTGCGTGTCAGTGGGCTGACGTAGTAGTGGTCTGGTGTGTGGATTCGTTGTTCGTTTATCTCCTTTTGCCAGAACTCATTTGCTTTGAGCGCTTGGGTGATACCGCCGGGTGTGAGGGTGGGGTCTGCCCAGCTTGCCGTGCTGTTGCCGTCCAGTTCGGACCAGTAGCACTGAATGGAGATAGTTAGGTTGGTCCTAGCGCGAGGTTAAGGTGGTAGGGAGGGACTTACGTTCCACGCTGGGGTGCCATAGTAGGTCTCGGCGGCATTGTGCCATCCTTCCCCATGTCGACCAAGGAACAGAACTTTGTACTCGATGTGCGGGGGAGAGTGATCATTCAACTTGGCGACCTGGTTATAGAAGCGCTCCCATTGGGTTAGAGACTCGTGTTTCTTGTTCTCCTTGTCTGCGGGATATGTGCGGCCAATCAGGCCGAAGTTCTCCGCTGTCTGAACATGTTAGTGGACCGAATTAATGACCAGTTAAGGCATCGACCAAGGGATAGTTTTTGAAGTTAAAATATTCTTAATTCGCCTGGATTTGCGCCTCACTTACATAGTCAAATGTAGTGGCATCAGTCGACTCCTCATCCTGTAGAAAGTAGCCTGTGACCGTAGAGTAATTGATAGTCGATGCCTGCGCGACAGCTAGGCCCACAAGGGCTGAACCGAGGGTGGAGAGTTTCATTGAAAAACGGATATACGCGGGTTTCAATTCCAATGTTTCAACAAACAATTTCGGTTTGTTTCTTCTTTCTGCTCTCTTAAGACGAGATCGACAAATATCTTTCTTTTATATTCAGGTATAAACCTTGGAAGACTGTCGCGCACGTGGTGGTTAAGGTTGCTGCAAGTTCCAGTGGCGCTTTTTGCGCGTTCCACGGTTCTGGACGACAACCTATGGTCTGGCGCACGTGCTGAATCCATGATTGTAGGTAGGATGTGCGGAGTACGGAGTACATACTCCGTACAATGTGGAATAATATATGTCCGGAATATGTACACGTACGAGCGAGCTAGAAACGGGAAGTGTCACAAACAGCTTGAACTAATAGCTGAGCCCTGACCGTTTGCTGGTGGATCATTATTTTATTCTCGGAGATTTACTTCGGGGAAATGCCAAAAGTGTAAGAGATCAACCCCTTTTTTGATTGAGAGATATGAGATAGTATAGATACGTAACAAATGTATGTATCATGGAAAATGTCAAAATAAGTCGAATGCTGCCAAAGCCATATGCAAACCCAAGTTCAAATCCCATCCACAAAAACCCGATTCCAAATCACGGGAATAAAAAAGAGGTCAAAAACAAAGACAAATAATCAAAGGTAGAAGATAAAAAAGGTCTCGAGGTTCCCGTGAGGGAGCCCGGCAGAAATTAAAAGGTCCTATCAGACACCAAAAATAACAAAAACAATCCCAGGCCAATAAACAACATGCAAGGAATGCTCCGAATATGTAAAAACCCGATAAATACACCCCAAATAAAGAGACACGAAAAAAAGGATATAGAAGACATAAAGTGACAGTGCTTCTCCGCGCACGGGGGGTTGGGTAGACAACATCTCCCTTACGAGGGAAAGTGTAGGAAAACGAAGGTGAAAGCGAAAATTTTGCGAAGTGAACTCGCCCCAAACCAAAAACACCGAAAGTTGACACGCATTTCTCATACATCCATAGTAAGGGAAAGATCAACGGACCCTGCCCCTAGGAAGGGTAGTTACTTGGCGTCGTGTTGTTCGCGAACGTGAAGGCTTTCGGCTTCTGCATCGATGGCAAGTGATGGCCACCAAAGTGGGTATCATGCTCTGGGAATTCATGCATCATAAATTCAGTCCGCTTCCTCTCTGCGAGGTCGGCAGAGCCTGGCATGTCGGTATCTTCGATCGAATAGATCAAAGACGGGGAGCCAGAGACCGATTCCATGCCAAAGGCCTGTCCGGTGTGGTCGGTGGTCGGGTTATAGCCCATGGGCGAGACGGTGGTTGAGTGCGGTACCTGGAGACCCGACGGGTACTCGGGCGAAGATATGGAAGCAGTGTCGGCCCAGCTGCGGGCTGGCATGGGAACCGAGTCACATGTGATATATTCAGGGAAGGAAGATACATGAGCCGGAGCCGACATCGGCGGGGCCACGTTTTGGTAAGGGAAGGGGGAGTAAATATCCAGTGGTGTAGCAGGAGGTGATGCCATGTTGACCTGCATGGGTTGGGAGGTAGGGAAGAAGTGGGCTGTGGAGTGGGCCGACAAGCAGTAGTTGCTTTCTGTGGGGGAGGCAGGCATGAAATGCTGGAGGTCTTGCGGGGTCAAGGGAGTTGGTGGAGCTAGGCTAGTGGTCGAGACCGAGGGTCGCAGCATCTTCTCGGCCTTCTTGATAGACCCGGAATCCGCAAAAGTGAAATTGAGTGGAGACCGTTGGGCAGCCGACGCCTTTCTCACACCGGCATACCGGGAGTTGAGGCTTTGAGTTGACTTGGATTGCCTCATCGAGTTGCCGGCACCGGAGTTAGGCATACGAGCGGTAGGCGAGAGCGAGGACATCGAGGTCGAGTTAACCAAAGGACGAGTTCCCGAGGTGCCAATGGCAGCGGGGCGAGGGCGCTTGCGGCGCGCGGCGAGGTCGAGCTCCTTGCCGGGCTCCTTCCAGCAAGTTGCTTCTACCCGATCGACAGATTGAGACAGCCCAGATTGACCGGTAGTACAGATTCCGATGCCCTCCAGTGAGGCAGTCAGCGCATCAGAAGACTCACGACGTGTGACCGAGATGTCTGGTGCCTGCATGGACATCGGATATTGCATGTTTCCGTAGACAAGGTTGTTGTGTCGTGATTCCCTGTCCTCAGACCACTCTTCCCTGTGAGGAGGCAGGTGGTTCGAGTAAACGTCCAAATTATGCTGCATAGAGTGGGAAGGGTTCGAAATTTCCGTCATTGGTTGGTGGCAATTGGAATATGGGGTCTGCTCTGTAGTGCTATATCCCACGTTCTCATTGTGCTCGTCGGATCCCCATGAAGCTGGTTCTTCTTTGATACCCGACCAGCCCGAAAAGGAGGAGTTTATGTTGGCAAGATTCCCATGGTCACTAGCTGGAGTGGCCGTTTTTGGTGGTGGCATTGATCCAGGGGACACTGCCTCTTCCTCTTCGTCGTCTTCTTCAGGGACAGACTCGTTCTTGCTCCGGGGGTTGATCCGGCGACCGAATCGATCCCGGGCAGCACAAGCAGCGCTCAGCGCCCTCTGCAAAGACGCAAAAGTTGCTTCTCTTGCCGACTCACTCTTTGTTTTGTGGTGCTTGGAACGGCTGGATGTGGAATCTGTCTTGGCATGGCCACTGGATGTGGAGGTAGGTGTTTGCTTAGGAGTAGCGGATTTCTCCGATTCCTCCTTGGCAATCGATCCTTTTCGAGATCCAGACAGCTGGTCCAAGGTCTCTGATTTCCGGCGAGCAGCCTCCTCGGCCTCCGCCTTGGCCTTCGTCATCTTTTCAAATTCCTCCTGGCGTTTCTGTTGCTTGGCCTTGGCGCGACGGTTCTGAAACCAATTCTGTTCACTGGATTAGTTCTGGGTAGACAAGAAGGTTTCAGCCTCTAATTGTACGTACTGCAACGCGAGGCAGACTCAAATTTGTCTGAGCCGCCAATTGACGCTTAACGTTGCTGCTTGGTTTCGGATGAGCCTGGAATTGGGCCTCCAGGGTTTCAACTTGTTCTTTGGTCAACCGTGGTCGCGACAGATTTTCCGTGTATTCGTCGTAGTCCATAATCGGTTGGTGGTAGTAGTCAATCATCTCCATTGGAGGGTGAGGGTACATGTAGCCGTCAATAGGATGCATCATCGGAGGAGGGAGCATGGACGGGTCATATGCCATGTGTTGGTCCATTGGGATGCCCTGGTGGCCCTGGTAGTTCCATGAGGGATGGATATAACTCATGGCGATATGAAGAGGAAAAAGTATGCAAGTATAGGAAGAAGTTGTGGGAGGAGCGCCAGAGAGATAGAGAGAGAATGGGATATGGGGATGCTGCACAGGAAAGTAGCAGCTTCGAGGAGTGAGGTCTATATCATGAAGTAGATTCGGTTTGGTCAACCTATAGCAATGGAGACAGGGACCTTGATTGTAAATGTAAAGAATGGCAGTACGGACAGTCCGTGATTCAAGAAAAAGAAATGAGCAGAGGTAGCTTGTGATAATGGTCGATGTTAAGGAGAGACTCGGGATTTAGGGATTCAAAAGAGTGTGCATGGAAAAAGAAACCAAGAAAGAAAAAAAGCAAAGAAAGAGCCCAAGGAACGTAAAGGAAAGACTGTGTGGGAAAGGAAAAGGATGAAGAGAAAGAAAGATGGAGTTTGGAGGAGCCGGGGGGAGAAGATCGGGGGTGACGGCTGGTAAAGCGCGGTACAGAGCTGCCGAACAGTTTGGTATGATTGGCTGGCGGTTGGGTATTGTCCAGTAACGGGTGGTAATCAGATGAAACAACCTTTGCAAAAGGTCTGTGCCTGTACTGGGTACGGAGTACATGAGACTTATGTACTATGAGTACCCGGCTTGCGGGTACCTGTATTTCAATCGAGTATAGATATAAATAAAAAAAATCATATTTAAATATTAAAATACATATTAAGAATTAATCGAAAAGAATTGCAATGGGAAAAGCAATTCAGATCTGGGATCGTCTTCCTCCCCGTCTACGGAGTAACAATCCAATGATGCGAAGAATACCCACACAAATTGAAGGCTGAATTACCCCCCACCGTATTTCATCCTTTTTTAGCCCGTGGAGTCGCGCTACCGCCCGCTCGGTAGGGGGTGGCGGCCTGACTCTTGCATCAGAGTCACATTTTATTTGATTTGAATATTCTTATTCTTTATTTTTATTCTTATTTACGATGTATCCTTTATCCTTTATTTTTTATTTTTATTTTTTTTCTTTCCTGAATAGAGTTGGCCCAGAACATAATTCCGATCCCGTCCAGACTCCCCTCGTGAACCCATTCTAACATGGACGTGTGACTGAAAAAAAAGGGCATCCGAGGCTCCACAGAGCCCTATCCAATCGATTCGAATCTCTCATAAAAGTTTGTGGGAAAATGCCGGTCTATATCTTTACCTGCTATAGCATTGGATGTACATACAATGTAACTAGTACATCGTATAGTAAGCTTCGGAGTAAACAAAGGTGAGCCAGGGTTCAAGTGCGGAGAGCCGAGTTTGGGTCGGATGCCTCCCGCGGTAATTTAAATATACGATGTGATACACTCTGATACACTCGCATTAGTGGGTCTTCAGGGCTTGAGACCACCATCTTGCTCTCCCGTGAATTTCACAAACCAAAAAAACACAAACGCAAAAAATCCCAGTTCCTGCGTTAGCGTCATGTCTGATCCCAGGAGGTGCCCATCGCTGCAAAGAAAATCATGTCCACTATAGAAGAATTTAATTTGGAAAGAAAAATCAGTGGATCAACTAACAAGTACCCAATTTATGTGCGATATTGTATGCTATACGAAGTACCGAGTATGTATGTTTGTAGTCTGTAGCTTCAAGTTATACATAAGACGTTATAATGCTGTAGATATCGGTACAGAGTACGGAGTACTCCTGTGCGGTGATCGGGCTTGCATAATCAATCTGCTTTAGGTAGTAGTCACATTTCCTCCCTAAACATCCCGGTCTTCCTAAGTGTTCCCTCGTACCGGGATGACTAGTACTAGAGACCGGTGCTCTGGGTCAGACGATCGGGCGTAGTCCCTCGGTACAAGAATACAGCTATGTGATTCGAGGATCGCCACGATTATGGAGAACGATGATGTCTAGCCTATCTACAAAGGTACGTTGTATAATACTCCGTAGACTATTGACTCCTGAAGCAACTGAGTGTCAGCTAACTGTAACTGACAGTGACCAGGTTCCCCTTTCCGCTAGCACAAATTGATACTAGTGCAGGCGCATGGCAGCGGTCAGCCAAGACAAACTAAACATCAATAGTCGACAGATCCCCCGTCGATCACTCAAGGATCTGCCGAACTTTTTCTTTATCTCTTTCTTTGGATGTGGCGCCCCCCTTTCTGGGCATATATTGTGTCCCCCCTGCTATCCGGCTTCATCTAGGCTCCAACCGTATTCCAGGTCTTGAGTGAGAAAATAATACATCTATACAATGAATACATGTCCAAGAACTTCGTAATTGGCCTAAACGTGCTGTGGCTGCTGCATGGGTCTGCGACACCATTTGCCTTTTCCCGAGGCTCTGGTTGGACCCTACTCGACAGGCGCTAAACGTCTTGGAATAAGTCGCTCCATGCACGCAAGTCACGAGGGTTGCAGCCCCAACTTTGTCCACCCCCTTTACATGCACATGTGCCTAAAGATGATCACTGCCCGGACACCCGGAGACCGCTGCCCATGGCGCTATGGCTTTTTTTAATTTTTTTTTTGTCTCAGCTTTGTTTCATCCCACGATTAGTTTGGTGGTTAGACAGCTACAGTTGTACATCTACATAGTAACTAGTTGACTAACTATGGACTACTAGATATGGTACTGTTTAGAACCATTGACAGCAAACAATCAAGATATCTGGGCGACGAATCTTAAACTATGGAGTCATGAGATCCCCAAACCCCTGCCTTCTCACTGTGATAGGATCGCATATGGAACCCCAAACTTTGACGTTGGCACATGGATAGTGGCACCCGCAGAGGATAAGGCAACAATGAACCGGTCTAGCGGAACCTCTGCTCGAGCTGTAAGCTACAAGAGCACCCCTCGTCCCCAATTCAGTGATCAACCCCTTTGACTGCTCTATTTGGTAGCATGATCTGACCCAAAAAGCCGCCAACGCTATAGTGATCCAAGGTTGATCATGCCCGGTGGGCCAGTCATATAGATTAAAAGGCTGTGGTGGATTGATTGCTAATAGGGAGGGATCAATCCGGAGAAAAATCCATAGCAAAGACCTTGTTTGAGTCTACTAACAGCCCCACGGACTAGGTAGATCCTATGAGAGTACTCCGTACACAACGTGGCGCTTAGTTTCCCACAAAATTTGTATCGCGGTGTGCCATTGTCCTTGCTTTTTGGAAGTAATGCTGCGATGGACGTGATTGTGACGAAGTAAAAACTTAGGTTTCCCATTCAAGCTTCATGTGCATCAGGGCGCGTATCGGTGTTCGCACATCACATCCGATGAGACTTTCGACTTCCTGACTCCTCCCTTTGCTCTATTGTGTTCACTTTTGTCTTGGCACACCATGCCCCACCAATCCACTGAAAATGGTCTCATGGCCAAGGTGATGACGAGAACAGTACGAAGTGCGGTGTACGGAGTACATCATAGGGGAATCCGAGCAGCGTGGACACAGACCAATTTGATATCACTCCAGTCCGGCCGAGAATCCCCGATCTCTTTTTTTCTACTTCAAATGCATTAATATAAGCACGGAGTACGGAGTACAAAGTACAATAAATCCCATTCTCGTACCTTAGTACCTATTTAGACTATTGCAGTTATGTTGCACACAGATCTACTAGTAGTTTGAAGTAAAAAATTCGGGGGATCTGCTATGACGACCCCTGGGTCGATCCGCAACGTATTTTCCGCACGGATCCCTCCGCCCCATCCCACTATTGATTGGATCTCATGTGAACCGTTACACCGGAAAAATACAATCTCAAATATCGGACCTTGCAACAATCAGAAGTGTACAATGAAAAGGAGAGAAAATTCCCCGGGAAAACTTGAGGATATGAAAACTTGAGGATATGATCGACAGTGTGATAGAAAAAATTAAATATCTCTCGGGTTGGAAAAAACTTTATAGGTTGACCCATTATGATATCAAACCCCTATCCATAGCAATGCATGGCTTGGTTTTTTCTTGACTGGTCAGGGGTTTTAGGGGCCCGGAGTATTTCGGCCAGAAGCTAGAAACTAGAAGCCTGGTGGCTGAGCTGTGCAGATCTGTCAATGTGATAGATCCCCACGGCCGCCCTCCTTGTGGCGCTGATAAAAGGTCTGTGGCGGTGCGCAACTATATCGAGCGCCCTGCATATGGTTAACCTAGGAATGATGTATTTGTCACTTTCATGGGGCCAGTGCTTGAGCTCGCAAAAATAATCTGCAAAACTAGCGACAATATACAGGGGAACGGTCTCTAACATGATTGGGGCATCCTTCAACCCAGTGCATCCCCATTACGGTTCAGATCGGAATTGGGGAGGCGCATGAGAATAGAATCTACTGTATGTGATGAGATTGCATTTGCCCCTCATCTGTCATCACACATCTTCATACAGGACGCAACGTAATAGGTGTGGACGAACAACCCCTCCAGATTGGAATAAAAGCGCTCTCCCACATCGCCGTCCTTGGTTCAGTCAATTGTGATGATATTCAGGAGCCTGCATTCGAACATCACCTTTTCCAGACCCATATGCTGGATGCAACCTAGCCCCCTTGCATGCTATTCTCACCGGCCGAGCGGCCTTCCTCAACGTCATTGGAGAGAAGCTCTGCTCTCGCCCCAAACTCCCCCAGTCAGGTTAGGATATGTCCATCCCCCAAACCACTTGGTCCACCAATGACATCCGCATAATGCGTTTGTTCCAAAGTTGCCGGGAGAAAAAGTACATTATATCCTCGTGAGCATCCAACTCCTTCCCCAAAAGAGCTGGCTGCAGCCGCAGAAGCATCTGCAGCTGCAGCCGGAACGCCCAACCCCAATAAGAGCAGATCTGGTATTTTTTTTTCCAAATCTGAAGCACCCTCCCCGGGGATGCATTTCCGAGCTCACGGCCTGGTTCGACATCCATCCAGGGCTCAAGCGTGCATGAACGGTAGTTCGCGGCCCGCCCTGCCTAAGTGATTGGATGAGATGTGAGTAGCAGGTGCATTTGCATGCTGTAACGCCTACCAATAAAATCCGGCTTTGAGCTGCAAGGATTGCGTGGCTGCATACCCACAAAAGGTGTCCGCGACGCGCGCCATGGTGGTCTAGGGCGTCCAGTTACTGTGTCAACAGCTATAAAGTTTGATCCTTGCCGGTCGAATCATCTAGAAGAGCAACCATCCTGGTTATGAGATGTGTCGGATGTTGTTAAACGAATCCGCAGTCCGTACCGCAACAACAGCACCGCCAATTCGTGTGGAAGGCTGGGATGAACTCCATACCTGCTTCAAGGTAGCTACATATGGTGGGTTGTATATGAAACTGGTGCATACGTACTTTCTATCTCGTGTCTTGCACCTTGCTTGGCCCGATTACATCCCCGCCCGGGGAACCACCTGAGCCAAACTACCGATGCGCCATTGGCATAGAGAATGTCTTTTCAAAAAGTCACGTGGTAAGCTTTGTATCTTTGTATCGTTTCAGGATATGCAGAGCCTTGTGCTTGTGGTCGGGGACGATCCAGCCCTGTTCAGAAGGCCCAATGGACATGAGAACCAATTACATAGCCTGCGATAGCAGCAAAAAAACCGGGTTCCCTCTCTACCTAGATAACAGGTACCCTTTTCAGCACCACCAGCTATAGCAATCGCCTTCCAGAGAAATACGAATAAATGGTGGACATTTGCCAGTTACAAGCCCTCTAGCACGACTGACTTCCATGCCAACCCAAACAAGCCAAAGAAAGGTTGATAACAAAATCTAAACGTATATATATATATATGTACCAATCTAACCTGTATGTAATGCACGTTAATTCCAAAGAAGCCATGAGATCTTTAACACGAAACCTTTAGGCTGTGTATCCAACTCCAAGAAACCCGCTACGCAGGTGCAAACGCAAGAGCACATCCCTGCCCATGCGGCAGCGAATCGGCGAAACCGAGATGGCTACGACCATCTATTGATATGCATCCCTGATCTCGATCTGTACTTGGCCATCAACAACCGCCTTGACCGAAATGCTGGTCAAATCTTCCACAATCCAATCCGCGCCAGCTTGCTGGAGCTGGTATAGCGAGTGCGTCGTCTTCAATGCAATCACCTTGAACCCAGCAGTCTTACCAGCCAGAATACCAGAAGGTGCATCCTCGAGTACGACAATTGAGGTTGAATCTTCGATGCCAAGCTGCTTCCGGCCTAGCAGGTAGCAGCGCGGGTCCGGCTTGCCGAGCGGCACATCCATTGCTGTCACCAGGTTCTTGGGGTGTGGGAGGCCGAGCACTTCCAGCCAGCCGTCGACTAGAGGGCGCGTGCCGGATGTTACAACACCCCATCTTGCGCCGGAGGTCTCGAGGGCTGCGAGGAGGTCGCGGCCGCCGGGGATCTCGACGGCGTCGGAGCCATATTCTTTCGGGATGCGACCTTCGATTTCATTGACATCTGTGAGGGGATGTTGTCAGTTTATATCCTATGCTTATGTGTGGAGCTATCGGTCGGTTCTGGGTGTCCGGTAGACTTACAGTCCCAGTTGGCCTTGGTCTGGTCGTATAGGCCCATTACATCGATGCTGCGGCGGCCATGCGAGGTCGCGAGGATAGTCTTGGGGTCGACACCAAGTTCGTCGCCAATCCTGAAGCGGAATTTATGTTAGATACTCTGCTCGCGGAGGTTATGTTGGGCTGCGTTTATGACTCACTTGTGCCAGTGCTTCACAATGGCTGTTTAATACCGCATGGTTAGTATGGGTTCCAATTAAACCTAGGACTCAAATTGGGATCGAATACCATCAGTTGAGTCTACAATTGTGCCATCGAAGTCAGAAAGAAGGCCATCGAATGTGTGTACCTGCGCAGGTGCGGAGAACGATCCTGTTGTTAAGGACATGGTGGGGGATGCGGGGAGAGTGGAATGCACGGAGTCAATGAGGAGTGGGAGTGAAAGACAAGAAGCGATCTTCTTGAGGGTATCAACAGTTAAGAAACAAGAACTTCAAAAGAAGATAATATAGGCTATGGCGTTATCCAACCTGGAATATATTTCTTGCTTATTCCCGGTGTATGGTACGGTTACCTACCCAATATGGTAACTGTTCCGCAAGCTTAGTCATCTGAAAAATTATCGGAGATCGGCCCAACTACTAATCCGCTTATCGGCTGGGAAATCTTGGCACCCAACTTTTTCTACTCCCGTTGCGGACAGGCTTTGAGGATTTGCTGTGCACTTTTTTGTGATTAACAAATACGTGCATTCAAAATGGTTACTAAGAGCGGTTTCGGTATGATACTCTTTTTCATCACTTGCTCACGCAGTCCTGAGGCGCACTTCTAACGGTCTACAGGCAAGACTTCCAAGCGGGTTCCCGTCCGCTTGAGGCACAAGATTGAAAAGTCTGCAGTTCAGAAGCAGAGAAAGCAAAAGAAGCTCGCAAAGAAGGTATTGCAGACAATATTTCCATAATGGTTATGATCCAAGGTTCTGACCATTTTCTCTGCAGAACCCTGAATGGCGGTCAAAGATTAAGAAGGACCCCGGCATTCCCAATCTCTTCCCCAACAAGGACAAGCTTCTCCACGACATGGAAGAGCGGAAGCGCATGAAGGCCGAGGAGCAACAGCGCATTCGGGAGGAGGCACGAACCCGCAAGGCTGAAGGCCTGCCCGCCAAGACTGGCACCGAGGCTGTCGACATCGACGAGAACGATATTATGGATGATGATATGGATGCCGAGGGCAATGACTCGAACCCCATGGCTGCTCTTCTCGCCTCAGCACGCGCCCGTGCCGTGGAATACGATGATAACCAAAGCGAAGACGAAGACATGGAGGAAGATGAAGACGATGATGATGAGATGGACGAGGACGATGAGGGCGGCGCAACTATTGACGAGTCTGCCCCACCATTGGTCAATTCAAAGTCGTACTCCAAGGAGAGCTCACGACGCCAATTCGACAAGGTGTTCAAGCAGGTCACCGACAACGCCGATGTTGTGCTATATGTGCTCGATGCCCGCGACCCTGAGGGTACCCGCTCCAAGGACATTGAGCGCGAGATCATGATGGCAGACGGTGGCAACAAGCGGTTGATTCTTATTTTGAACAAGATCGATCTGGTTCCGCCCCCAGTGCTCAAGGGCTGGTTGCTTCACCTGCGCCGCTCCTTCCCCACTCTCCCCCTTAAGGCTTCCAGCGGCACCACTGCCAACGCACACAGCTTCGACCACAAGCAGTTGACGGTCAAGGGTACTTCGGACACACTCTTCCGTGCTCTTAAGTCATACGCTGGCGCCAAGCAGTTGAAGCGAGCCATTTCTGTCGGTGTCATTGGATACCCCAACGTCGGCAAGTCGTCCGTCATCAACGCACTCACCGCACGTCTGAACAAGGGCTCAAGCAACGCATGCCCCACAGGCGCCGAGGCTGGTGTCACTACTAGCCTGCGCCAGGTCAAGCTGGACAGCAAGCTTAAGCTGATTGACTCTCCCGGAATCGTCTTCCCCAGCTCCGGCGACAAGTCTAGCAAGAAGAACAAGAAGCAAGAAGACCAGGCTCGTCTGATTCTTCTCAACGCCGTTCCTCCCAAGCAGATCGAGGATCCCATCCCCGCAGTCAACCTCCTGATGAAGCGTCTATCCTCATCGGAGAACCTCCTCACCAAGATGCTCGAGTTGTACGGAATCACCGCTCTCTTCCCCAGCAATGGCGACAAGACCACCGACTTCTTGGTCCAGGTCGCCCGCAAGCGCGGCCGTCTCGGAAAGCGCGGTGTCCCCAACATCGAGAGCGCTGCCATGACCGTTATCAACGACTGGAGAGATGGCCGCATCCAAGGCTGGGCCAATGCGCCCGTGCTTCCCGTTGTCTCGGCAGATGCTCCTGCCGGCGCTATTGAGCCTGGCGTTGACACCACAAAGGTCGTCACCGAGTGGGCCAAGGAGTTCAGTATCGAGGGTCTCTGGGGCAACGGACAGGGTGATGATGAGGAGATGGCCGAGTAAGGGCTGCTCTTCTTGCTCGCGTTATGAACTCATTATCTCATTTGATTCTATCTTTCTGGATACCAAAAAGTGGGCGTTTTATGTTGGCATTCCATCCTTCCCTAGGTTTGATCTCAATTTCAGTGGTATAAAAACATTAGTAAAAATGTCTCTTTTCCAAATAAACGAACCAAAACCGTAGATCGTACTACTTATTATTGTAGAAATGAAGGTAGAAATAGAAATCATGTCGAAGTAGAGTAGACATCACCGCCAAGCCCCCACCCTCGATCCAACGCGTTCGCGCGTCTTCCTTGCAACCCTCGAACGTCGTCCCATCTCCAAAGCCTATAACCACAGCTCAACCCCGAATACAAACCTAAGGTCCTTCACAGAAAGAAACAACCAGGCCTTGACTCCATTCAATATCCAAGGGGGGCCCGAATCATCAACCCCCCGATCCCTTAACCCGCGCAACCAGCACGAAGGCACCTATCCGCTCCAAACCTACAAAAATGCCACCTCGCAAATCCACCTCCTCGGTGACGCCTGCTGATCCTGATGACTCCCTGCTTCAGCAGTCGCCTCCAGCACCGCAGACTGACAAGCCCATCTTTGCGACGGAGCAGCAGTTGAAGGCTCGGGCCGAGGCAGGCGCGAGTGTCGAGGTAAGACAAAGACAGAAACATGACCATGCATTGCATATTGCAGGATGATACCATATCATGGACTCCTTCATATACGACATGTGAAACAAGAGAACCAGGCCAGGCTAACGCTCTCCCCGGTAATCCGTAGGACTATCTCCTACCACGCTCACTGACGATTCGTCTCGCCAAGTCGGTTCTCCCGCCGAACACGACAATCCAGAAGGACGCAGTATTGGCTATGCAGAAGGCTGCTACGGTGTTTGTTTCCTATCTGTCTTCACAGTATGTTTTACCCTTCCCCCGCTGCCTTCGGCCTTTGCATTCGAGTCCTCCAGTCCAAGATATGGGGCGGTAAATCTCGATTTGTTCTACTCTGTCCCTTGGTATGAGACGTCGAACTAACCTCGATGAAACCTTAGTGCCAACGATGCAACCCTCAAACGCACGATTGCCCCATCAGATGTCTTCAACGCCCTCTCCGAGCTAGAACTCGACTCTTTCCGCGGCCGTCTTGAACAGGAACTGGAGGCGTATACTGAAATCAAAGCCGGGAAGCGCAAGCCGAAGAAGGTTGATGAGAATGGCTCGACGCAGGATCCGTTAGACGAGGGCGCGGCTCATGGCAATGGTGATGTTGAGATGCTTGATAATCCCGCGAAAAGGGTAAAGCGGGACGGAGAGGTGGAGGTACCTGTTGGTCCGCCTGCTGGGGATGATGGAGACGAGACTCAAGAGGAAGAGGTCGAAGAGGAAGAGGAAGAAGACGATGAGAGTGAGGATGACGAAGAGGAGGAGGAACATGCTCCGCGTGAGGATAACCTTGAACATGTGGAGGACCTGGACCGTGAGCCTGGTGCGAGGAGGGGGCCTTATGATCCTGATGCTGAGGAGACAGACGAAGATGAGGATGGGCCTGGTAGTCAGTTGCGGGATGATCTTGGATTGGGCTAATTGTCTAGGCCATGTCAAAGTGATTTATAGGTAGATGAGCCAAAGAGGACTCATGCTAGATGGCATCAGGGGAGGTTGACTGGCAAAAAGAAAAGGATGTTTCTGCTGTACTATACACATAATGACGAATGGATTTTATGCTGCGCTCTGTTTAATATACTTGGATATAGCGAATACGATAGATAGGCAAACGTAGATAAAGGCCAAAGCCAAAATATATTATATCAATCCTCGACATATAGTACAGTTGCGCAGCTAGGAGTTCGAATAAATAATATATATCAAACCGCAATGCTCTACAACAAAAATTACAGGAACAAGAAAGAGAGACAAAATTATATCCCAGAGAACAAGGAAATAAGTATTAAACGGGACAGCACCTAACAAATTGTATGAGTGGGACTAAAGTCTGGAATATCTTATTTAGATAATCCAAAGATGAACACCCATGCAGATTGACATGAGTGCACGTGTGAAAATAAGAATAGAATCAGAATTGAAAGCAAGGAAACCCCATCACACTGGAACAAGCCAGCTTCTTTCCCGAACAAACGCCTGAGCCAACCCATGCGAGAAACCGTGGTCTATCAATGGTATCTTTCGAAAAGAGGACAGCAACAATCATCAACCCAAAGCAAACGCAGGTGATGCAAGTAAGAATACAGTCCACGAAAAGGAAGTATGTAAACATAGGTGAAGAAATAGAAATCACAAAAGGGGATAGGGGGAACAGTGAAGGTAACACCGGAAAGAGCAATGAAAAGAACACCAAGGACGCCGTTTGGGAACCATGCATCATATCATGAACTTGCAGTCAACATAGAATAGAATATCAATACCATGACCGGAACATAAAAGAGTCAGGAGGAAGCCACTGGACGAGGAAGAGACTCTGTGTTGAGTATGCCGTCTGCTTTCTCCGATTGCTCTGTTTTTGGCAGAGGACCATTGTTCCTTGAGGCGCCCGCTGGGACCGGTTGCATAGCTTTGCCGTCGGCCTTTGTACCTAACTTGCCAGCGGATTGAGAGGTTTTCGTAACACGGCTGAACGAGGTGATTTTCTTGACCGGGGCGGCGGGCACAGCACGTTTTTTCGAGGCAGTGGTTGTTGCAGCCTTCTTGGGACGAGGATTGGGGGCGGGCTTGGTGATGAACTTGGAGGTAGGCTTGCGAGCAGTAGGCTTTTCCTTCTTGATAATGTCTTGGATGGATCGGCCATTGCTTGCCGGGTTCTCGAGCTTGATTTTCGTAGCTTTGGTAGCCGGCTTCTTCGTCGGCTTCTCGTCGTGACTGGAAGAAGGCGTGGTGAGACCAGTATCTACACGAGGTCTCTTTCTGGGCGTGACGACAACGGAAACGTCGTTGGAATTGAACCCATGGGAAATGGGCTCGGGCGAGGATTCGTACACGCACGGAGTAATGTCCTCCGACTCCCATGATTTCAGGTTCACCTGGCGTGCAACTTCATCGCATGACCCCTTGATGATCAAGTCAAAGCAGTTGTCGAATTCTTTGCCGCTTGGTGGTTCATTGTTGATGAACATTGTGACACCATCCTTGCGACTACGGATCATTGTGCACAAGCTCTTGACGAGTCGACGGACCCCGGGGATCTTCAAGCTGGTCCCGGCAACAATCAGGACGCGAGGGCGGGACTTGATATCGGCGTTCATCACGGAGGTGATTGCCTCTTCGTCAGGGTTATGTTCATTGTAGAGGACGATGCGCGGGCGCATGCGGCCGATTCCGTGACTCCGTTGACCGCTGGCTTGGCGAACTTCGTCGTGCTCGACACAATCGTCGCAAGCGGGCGGGTCGGCCTTGGTGAAGATATCGGGGTTGAAGTCGGCGAGGTAGCGACACTTCTGGCAAACCATCTTCTCAATACTGCCGTGCAGTTGAATAGTGACCGGCCAACTACCCTTGACATTAAGCGGGACCTCAGTGGCCAGTGGCCCCATAGAGGTTTCAATGCCGTCAATATTTTGGGTGTAGAGTCGCTTCAGGCGAGACTCGATACCTAATCGGGCGAGCATTTGGTGGAAGGCGGTGGGCTTGATATTGGCGACTTCTTCCGACAGCGACCGGACCATTTCGTGGAAGGGGGCGGTCAATGCGTCATCCTGATAGACAGCAGCATCGAAGAGAAGCTTGCCAGAAGCTTTCAAGTTGTGTTTTTTCTGCAATGATTTGAAGAGACCATCTGTGGAGCGGAAGTCCGGAACTATGTAGAGTTAAGAGTTGGGTTCGAATATGGCAGAATCCAAAAGCAGAAACTTACTACCCGCAGCCGTGGAAATGCCAGCGCCGGCGATGACGACAATGTCTTTTTGATGACGCAGAGTCTGAACAAGCAAATAGTGTTGATCATTTTGTTCATAAAGAGATTTGGATAGATCGAGATATTGAGTAGTCCGTTCCTTTGGTAGGGGGTTGCGTCTCCTCTTTGCGGGACGGGCTTGGCGTGCAGAACCCTCAGCAGATTCAGCTCCCTCTTGGGATGAAGGCGTTGGGTATCGCTCTGCTGGCTCTGGTGATGACTGCGCTGCTAATGTTGGTGATGGAGGCACGGAGCTCAACTCCGAATCAGATGAAAAATCTAAATTGTAATCACCCATGGCTGCGTGGGAGTTGCGAATGGGCTGAAAGGTGTAACAGCGTAGGAGAGTGTTCACCCCCAGGGGGAATCGGGGCAAAAAAGAACCGGGTGGTATCTCCTAATTGCTCACAGACCGTGGAAAACCTTGAAAAGAGAAATCATATGTGTCTGGGGGAATAACGATCAATAAAGATCAATGACGCGTAAGACCTTGAGATAGATAGAAGAAAGGGTAGACGAGAGTAGGAGTAGTTGTAGGTAGAAAGTTGTAGCGCTGGAGGAAGTTGACGATGAGGTCAGCGTTGGGGGGGGGGAAGGGCATTAATGAAACTCGTGCACTTCAGGGCTCTATGGGCCGGAGAAAAAAAAAAGAATTAAAGGGCCCGCAGGAAAAAACACCCTTTGTTTTGGGTGAAGGTATGGGATTTCCGTTTAGGAATGTTGAAGAAGTAAATTGACTTGAACCGAATGACCAGGAAAAAGGTGGGACTCGATGTTGTTTTGATGCGGTTGTGGGTTTTAAGACTGCTACGCCTATACTTCGGAATAAAGAGGGCAAATTGGTCCAGTAATAGCTTCTTTGATACTCTTGAAACCCCCATTGATGGTACCTTGTAAGGGGGGGTTTGATAATAGTCCATTGCCCTTTCATACCCTATTAGGGACAATCTTAATACTTCCTATTGTGCTTTTCGTATGATTCTTATATTTTTCCCTATTTTTGATTCCTATTTTCCCTCTCGTGTCTTTTTTTGTACTATTGTGCTATTGTGCTATTTTGCTATTTTCCATGTTTTGACAGTTCAAGGGCTCAGTGGTGATTCGCTCTGTTAGATAGTGGGTCACCTGATATCCCTCTGATTGGCCAGTTGCCGTTGGCACGGCTACCCGTCACCTGATCTATCCATGGATGTCACGAGTCCTGACTAAGCATCAGTGGGAAATCCACTGGTCCCTGGAGGTCCAGGCGCTGACGGCATAGGAACATTTGGATTTGGTCTATGGTTCCCCTCATATTGAAGTTTGGAATTCTTGCATTGACTGTGACATCGCTGGTGTTTGTGACATCTCCTCGAACATTAGCCGCCGATCTCGGGAATCCCCTCCCCCCCCCCCTTCTTGACCAAAATAATAATAAAGCCATCTGATATTCAATGGTCCCGGGGAACTCTATGAAGCGATGCTGCTGTAGTGATTCCCTGATTATCAAACATACTTGACAAGTTGTCCGACAAATATTATGCCCTTGATCATGGAGGACGGTATCAATGTGGATGATCTCTTTGGAGAACCCAACTCCTTGGAACTGGGCTTGCCCGCCGCCTCCTCAATCAAAGGTCTAGCACAATGCCTAGATGAAATGCGTCTATTAGGGTGCTGCCAGTAAGCTTGAAAGAATGCCCTATATCCACATTCCAAGACTAATAACCTTTTAGGAAAATCGTCTGGTCCCGGATGGGATGTATTGCATCTATTTCCCCAGACGGACTCCGGGTTATTGTCCGCCATCTCCAGTGCCGTCCATCAGATGGCAAATGGGTGCTCGGGGAAGAGTCATCTTTGGCTCCAGTATTGGAGGCCCATAATGGCAATCAACTGGCCCATCTATCATGGAATGAGACCGGTTCAGAACTTGCCGTTGTCGACTGTTCTGGTCGCATATCAATATATTCCATTTCCATTGCATTGAACAGCATTACAGGCTTACGTCAGGCCTCGTTTGACTCCGGCGATGATGGCAGCCAGGTCGTTGGAATGATGTGGCTGAACTCCCAGCGTTATGTACGTTGTCCCTACCCATTATCCATCAAGATATATCAAGATATATCAAGATCGAAGTGAAAAGGGCTCTAACAGGTAATATAGGTGCACGCATTTCACCAAGCAGCCAAGGTGAATGGTCGATGGGCATACTCGCCCTTCCGCCGGCGCCCCGTCGGGCCATTTCACCCGGCCAACAAAGGCGCATTGATATGTGTGACCAGAGCCGGCCAGATCAAGCTGATATATCAGAACCCTGACAGCAAATGGGCCGAACTGCCTGCTGAACTGAAGAACACAGGGTACTCAGACAGACTATTAACGCATGCATCCATGACCGCAACACAAGGTATTGCCGTTCAGCCAAAGCTCCATTTCTCGCCGTCACTGACGTATCAAAACAGCTGGGATCCTTCTCTCCACCTATTCTGCATGCCAAAAAATGTGTCTTTATAGAGTACACATCAGCTGGAACCCGGCACAATGGGAGCCGGCACAGGGAAAACCGCCTGGCCAGTTCCCTATCCCCACTTTCCGTTTAATCCACTGTAAGGTCGACATGCCCAGCAACATATTGAACATCAACCGGGGGCCCGACCACTCCGATCAGTCTTTGCCGTTTTTGAACTCGGTATACTCGTTGACACGACTAGAGATCATGCCGGGACAGTTTGATAGCCCCGCGGGGTCCACTGCCAATCCTTGGATCCTGGCTGTCTTATCGAAGCCCCTCCATGCCATACATGACTATCCAGACCAGCAAGGTCCGCCGAGTGTGATTGTCAGGTGGCATTTGGAATCTGCACCGCAGATCCTCCATCCCAAGTTTGACGAAGTGACGTCAAAAAAGAACAACGCTCAAGCAAAGGTGGGAATTCCTCGGGGTTTGACTTTCGCTTGAATCGAGACTGACCTTCCTCAGCCCAAAATGGAACTGCGCAGGTTAGAAGACGTATATTGCGATAAGTATATTGTCTCGGTCGATTTAATAGAGCATGGGACAGTTTTGGCTGTCAGTCATGACGACAGCTCAATAACATGCTACGACACACGGACAATGACCGTTTTGAACGGCCTTGACGATTCAACCACAGTGACATGCCTGGCCCAGGCCGGGTTCCAGTACCCACTCGAAACATCAGGTATGCCAGGAACTGATCGATCTTGCTTTCAGAGGCGTGGCTAGAACTGACATGGACCAGGTCTTCACATTGCTTTCTCTCCCAACGCTTGCGTTGCTGTTACGCTGGATATTGACGGACATATGCAATTGAGAGTGATGGAGCATTCGTTCGGATCTACAGGGGGTCTCTATGACGAGAGTATGTGTTTTCCGGATCGCCTATTAGGCCACCTGCATGGAATAACAATACTGACCGAGACATGTAGACAATTTTTCCGCGGCCATCGCGGCCTTGACATTGGCATTTAGTCGAGGCTGTGGAGTTGATTTCAATACAGATGACATACTCATGGTTGCTCTCGGGCAGCTATCACCGGGTGAGTGCTCTAAAGACCTTCGCATTGATATCATCAAGACCGCTGACAACCTCCAAAGAGGCTCAAACCACATTCATCAGCGAGGTGTATCGTGCACTGCCGGTTAATTGCAATTTCACAGCCGAACAGGACAAACTCATGAGCCATCCTTACATACCTCGTTGTCTCAGCTTACAGGCTGGGCTGGGTTTCAAAGGGAGACTCAAGCGCCGCAACCTCTCATCGGCCGTACCGTGGGCAAGCCTTCAACTCAGACATGCCTCGGTTCTATTTGCATATTTCTTCCAGTATAATAAAGGGGGACAGACTGAATCGCATGATCCAGGTGAGTTCAAAGAAAGGCAACCCGGTTATCGTGGTCCGTTGCTAATTGAAACAAAAGATGTTCTCCGCATGGTATTGGGCAACACCAAATGGACATTAGACTTCTCTCACTTTCTTCTAAACGAAATGTTCGACATGGCCGATGAATTCGAAGATGTCTACCATGATCCAGAAGCATTCACACAGAAATGTAAGGAACCTCTCCATAAACAACTCCAGCTTCAAGATCCCCAATCTCATCATCTTCGCAGTGAAAAACTCCTCCTCCCTTCCCCTCCTAATTCTCCTTTCAAGCATGTCGCGCGCCTTCCTCCGCTTCATCTGCCGAGGCCTCCGCGGCGTGAATGCCGGCTTCGCAAGCGCCAACCCCGCCTCCCTCGTAGGCGACTCCCGAATCTACTACACAGAGATCTGCCAAACACTAGAATCATCACCGGTACGGATCGACGTTTACGAGAAGTTCCTGGCAGGAGTCGACTCGGCAGTGAAGCACGCCTACCAAGGCGCTGGCTTCGGCGACGCTGAAAGACCCGGCCCGGAAAAGGAACTGCTGGTTAATGCGCGCATCCCGCCAGTCCTCACCACAGCCGTGGCCACCCTCCTACGGCAGACAGTCCCTGCGCTCAAATCTGAAATCAATCGCAGGGCAATCTACCTTGGGGACTATGGCTGGCTTGGTTTTGGGAATGATCGACGCACAGCGTTGTATCGTAAACAGCGTGAGGTCGATATCCTCAAGAAGTGTCCGCTGCGTCCGCCGTTGCCGTTGGGGAATGATGGTCGCGTGGCGCCGCTGAAGAAGCGCAGGTGTGCGCGATGCTGTGAGGTCTCTGGTGATACGAATCTGCCCCGGTCGCTTCTGTCGTTCAAGATGATTGCTAAGCTGGGGCTGTTGCGGTCTTGTCTTTGCGGGGGGATGTGGGTTCTTGAGACGGATACTGGGGATCTTGGGGCTAGGACTGCGAGTACGAATGGTAATAGCAACAGGGTTAGCCAGGCATAGAAACATCAGTCAATGCTGAAATTGGATACTATGGCTCGCATTCTGGCTTTGACTCAAGGTGGTGTGGGGTTGGGTTGGTTGATCTAGGACATGAGGGTACGTAGGTCCATTTTTTAATCTTAGGGGTACTTGTGGGGGGTATTGGGGTGTCTTGCATCTAGATTGTTTGGTGATCGTAGCAAGATATCCTTAGTCGGTCATTATGTTTTTGCTGTATACTTGAGTCACATAGACTAAAAATGCAGACCACTCAAGATATGTATATTGTAGAAATATATATCATTGAGTCCTGGCAGACTATACATATCCATGTGATATCTTCGCTAGTCGTACATGAAAGCAAGAGCAAGGAAACTTGGAGAATGTCTAAAATCATGTCATGTCAAGAGTCGATTTGCATCCTATTTAGATACATAATCAAATTCCATTTTTTGGATGTAAAAAAAAGAGAAAACCGACCCCTACACAAGCATTCGGATCCACAGTCACGTCCTGCTCATGTCCAAGGCCAGCAACGTCTTCCCACAAAACTCCATATCCGAACAAGTTCTGCGTTTAAGCCTGCAACAAATAAACCATCAGTATTATGTTCGGTTGATTCGGCTCGTTTGATGGGCGAGGTTTTTGGTGGAGAGGGCAAAGATGAACATGAACCCTCATTCCACCTTTTCCCTGCCATGGGTTGTCGGAGAGTATCATACCTTAACGGCGTACTTCCGCTGGGGGAAGTGGATGGCACGCTTGCGGAGCTTGTCGGTGGTCTGGGTACGCTCGTGCTTGGTGAGACGGCGGCGGATCTCACGGGTGAGCTTGGGGCGGAGGTCGAGCGGGAGGTACTTCTTGTTCTTGTAGAACAGACGCAGCTGAGCGCGCTGGTTGGCGTTGATGACAGTGAGAACACGAGCGATCGACTTGCGAACCTCGCCGCTAAAAAAAAAAAATTCCAGTCAGCATCGAATCTCGAAAATTCATGACCCCCAGTATCGTGCGCTTTGTGCCAGATCGTATAATCCCTCTCTTCCTCATCGATCGCTTCGTTGAATGCTGGCGTAGTCCTCCTCTTGTATGTTGTCTTTCCCGGGCTCGATCGTTCCCATCCCGCAAATCTTCAAATTCCATCCGCACAAAAAATCAAATATCGGGGGTGTCGGATACGCACATTCTCTGAGTCTTGGAGGAAGCGCCGGAAGAGATCTTCTGAACGCGGAGCTGGTTAAGCTCCAACTTCAACTCCTCGAGCTGTGTGGCGAGCTCATCCTTGTTCTTGCCCCAGAGCTGACCAGCCTTGACCTTGGACGACTGCAAAAAAAGAGCGATTCATCAGCATTTTGATATCAGAGCCTTTGCACAGCGCGACATACCATGGTGGCGTTGAATTGTGTGGGTTGTCGACGTTGAGAATTGAAGATGTCCGAGGGTCAATTTGCGACTGGTTGTGGGACTAGGGCTAAGCGAATTTGTGACTTTAGCGGGTGCACGTGATTACAGTGGCACTAATGCCTGAATTTGGTGCCTGAAGTTTCCGGCTGGTTGATGCCTGGGCCCTGGGGCATAAATTTACTGTATTCGGTTAGCGCCTTTTACCCCATCATGGGCTGGCACTTACGTAGACAAGCAGGTAGCACCTCGGCCCTTGCACTGGTTGACTTGTTGGTCTGAGAAGAACTCCTAGACAGATCAGACTTCTCCAGTGATTTAATATCCACATTCCATATACTTCCTGCCTGCTATGGCATCCTCAACTAGTTCTGGCTGGACACAACTCCGGCAACAAGCATGGTCGCTTGAAACTCAGGTACCAACCATTAGCTCACCAGGAGTTCTATACCAATGTTAACTGACGCACCGATAGACCGAGAACCTTTTCCACACTTATTCACAATTTTCCTCGATTACCAAACCTCCACCATCACCTACCGAGGAAGAGCTGCGGCTTGAATCGCAATTGAAAGACCTCCTCGAAAGAGTACGTCCATCCACCAATATTCAACAGGAAAAAAAAAGCACCGACAGCTAACTGATTTCCGTATAGCGCGAGTCTGTCATCGCCCAACTATCCCGTCTCCTCGACTCCGAAGCTACCCTCACCTCCTCCGCCCTAAAACAGAACAGTGTCTCCCGCCACCGCGAAGTACTGCATGACCACCGCCGTGAGCTCCAACGTCTGACTGCAGCCATATCTGAATCGCGCGACCGCGCAAACCTACTCTCCAATGTCCGTTCAGATATCAGCTCCTATCGCGCATCCAACCCCGCCGCCGCCGAGGCCGAGTACATGCTTGAAGAGCGAGGCCGAGTTGAGAACAGCCATAGCATGATGGACACCGTGCTAAGCCAGGCGTATGCCATCAACCAGAACTTTGGTGTGCAGAGCGAGACGATTGCTAATATTAATCGCCGCATTGTTGGTGCTGCTGGCAATGTCCCTGGCATGAACTATCTCATCGGCAAGATTGGAAACAAGAAGAGGCGGGATGCTATTATCCTCGGGTGCTTCATTGGGTTCTGCTTTTTGATGCTGCTGTTCTTCCGATAAATTATGGATGCGAAGCTCTGGCGGCAGGTCAGTTATACCGTCGCTATGTCTTATTGTTCTTGTGCCGATTGCCGCTCTCCAGCGAGTGGATTTCTCTTGTCGAAGGCGTTTGGGTTTGGGCACGTTTCGAGCCCCCCTTGATGGGGGATGCGACAGAATCGATGATAATTCTCGTGAAAGGGTCTTGAAGGCGCCTATTTGTTATACTTTCTATTATACAGATTCTCCATTGTATGTACAAATTCAACCGAGAGCGGAATAAAATCACATCCAAGGCTCCGGTTTAGGTAATCCTTATCACCCGCGGCCTCAATCAATACTTGCGAGACGGGTCCTGCGCTCGGAGAGTAGTCTTCTTCTCTTCAATAAGCTTCCGTAAACCAGCATTAAGTCCCTCCAACTCAGACTTATCAGCCGGTCCACTCCCCGCCCAGCGAATGCGACACTCGGAATCAACCAGGTAGACATAACCGACCTTGGAATTCATCATGCCAATGGTCTCCTTGAGTGCTTGATCGAAGCCCTTCTGCACAAGGAAGTAGCGCGAATGCTGCTCCTTGGGCAGTTTCTGGCGCATCCGCCACATGAACGTCTTCACCAGAAACGCCTTCAACCGGTTCTCCTCGAGATTGATATCAATCCTCTGCACCAGTCTTCCGCCGCTGGCCATCGCCTCCACAAGTCCCGGATTCTGCTCCTTTCCCGTAAACGTCACAACTTGGCTCTCGGCCCACATGCTCGAGAACAAGTTTACAACGGAGATGCTGCCGCGCAGCTGAGTTGTCGTGTTCTGGGGGTCTTTTGGAGCCGCCAGCGTTACGCCGTGCATGTTGGGGAAGTAGAGGGCTCTGTCTGCTTTGAAGAGCCGTGGGTTCGAGACAAAGGTCTTGCCCTCGGCGAAGCGGAGATTGGACCATTCGCGGAAATAAGGCTTGGCGACTTGTTTTGTCCTATAGGTTGCCATTGTTATTAGCACTATTGTTACAATCTTTGGGCTCTATCCCGGGGTGTGAGAGGAAGAGGAAGAGGCAAGACCGTACAATTCCTTGCGCCGCTTGATGTGTCGGTCATAGTTGGTGAAGTCGTCACGCCGCTGGCGCATCGATCGCGAGTCAATACCTGTGTTCTGTCCTTCCAATGGTGCTTGCGGGCTGCCAATGGGACGGTCCAGGCTTGGAGGGACGAAGTCTGCGTCGCCGGGCTGAGGTCCATCCTGGGGCTGGTTCTGTTTGAATTCGATGGCAGTCGATAGGCGGTGTGCCTCATTTTTTATGTTTCGTTTCACAGGCGCAGCCTCTTTTGTGTCGATGGGTTTCTCAGCCTTGCTGGAATATTGGCGTAGAGAAAATGGTTTGGTCTGTAGCTGCGAGAGAGTTACTGGGTTGCGGAATTGGCAGCTTAGACAGCGGCCGGTCTGTAGGAGGGGGAGGTCGGCCAACAAGGTGGGGAGGGTGGATTTCCACATATTGGCTGATGGTCTATCAGTCAACGGGCTGTGTGTAAGGTGGTGGATTGTTGAGGTTATTGCTTTCGATCTTGTTCGCGCATTTGATCTTCCATGGAAACCGATGGTCACATGACACGATATTTCCACTTTGGGAATAATTGTCGATGCTAGTTCTATCGTTATTAGAAGCAAGATAGAGTAGAATATATGGTGTAGAATGACGATATATAAATGGGGTATGTAATACCTAGGTCTTATGCAATTCTCAAATCTAGATTAGATATTTCTGGCTATAGGTCACCTATCCAGTGAATAACTTCCACTTTGGGCTGGATCACATGATTTGGCGCCCATTTCGCGGCGGTCAATCGCGTCTGGCGTCCACGGCTCATCCAAATTGGCCCAAGGAAGTTTTCGGACCATTGCCCTTTCTTTTCCTCAACTATTATACGAGTCATCCATGGATGTCCCACAGTGACTCCAGGCACCTATATAATGAACCATCCCTCGCCCAGGCACCTGCCCCTCCATTGGAAACCGGACTAGCCTATCTAGGTACCATGAAGGACCTATTTCCAACTAAAAAGAGCTTTTTTGCGACTCTTGACCGGCTGGATGATTCAGATGATCAAGATGAAGAGGATGAGAGATGGGCGAGTCTCTTAACTTTTGCAGACAAAGAACTTGACAAATCCAATCCAAAGAAAGTCGCTCTTTCCTCGGAGCTTATCCCACTTCCTCGAGCAAATTCGGACCCTATATCTTCGTGTGACCTTCAAAGCAAGAGAAGCAGTCCAGTTGCTGTGCCCAAACCTGCTCCTACGAACCGCCCTCGGACGACTGGAACTATGCCTACCATCAAGGGCGGAGGGCCTCCTCAAAAGAAAAGAAAAACCAATAATGCTAAGATAATCCCAGATGACCAGCAGATCTTTAAGGGATTGATCTTCTGTAAGTATTCTTAGATTTCTCACAGCCTACTCTCACTGAACTCTCAATTCCAGTCTTCTTCCCAAACAACGATATATCTCCATTCCGACGATTGCGCATTCAACGAGCGCAAGATTATGGTGCACGATGGAGTCGAAATTGGGCCACCGATATCACTCATGTGATTATGGACAAGGGCTTGCTACCAAGCGATCTCCTTAGCTACCTCAAACTTGAAAATTTGCCGGTCAGTTCATTCGTGAGATAGCTAGACCTCAGTATTAACTGTTGCAGACGAGTGTTGCTCTTGTCAATGAATCATACCCATCCGAATGTATCCAGTTTCGTTCTGTTCTTGATACCTCACACCTCCGCTTTCGTGTGAATGGAGCCCCAACGACCGCCAAGAAGGAGAAGTCTCCAGTCGCAGCACCGCCTCCCCCTGACTCTCTTCCATTGAAACCATCGCGGCGGGAGAAGAACCAGTCCCCAGAACGTTATTTGTCTCCAGTTGATGAACCGACGCCAAATCCCTTGCCAAAGGACTTCCCAGAAACCGTGCCTGAAACCGTGCCTGAAAGTGTGCCCGATGCCGTGTTCTCCGAATCGGTCCCTGAAACTGCAAATGAAGAAGCGTGTAAAAGAGGAAACTGGGAGCGGGATGCACTGGATGATATAATCGATGAGGCTAAAGCCACAAGTCATCTGGTAAAACGTCTTCTTTGTCAGTGAAAGCTCACACAACTAATCTTTATAACTAGCCTCTGGACCCAGTTGAATTTCCGATTGACGAATCTGCTGCTGATGCCTCCGATATCGAAACCTCGAGCTCAGGGGAGGAGTCAAAGTCAAGTTGGAAGACTCGGAAAAATTCCGCTGGAGCAGGCAAAGGCAAAGACAAGTCTGACTGGACCAAAGGTTTCGCCTGTATGCAGAAGTTCGATCCGGATACGAAACTTGACAACCCGAACAGCAGAACCATCGAAGTACTACAGCAAATGCTGGAATACTATACCCAGACTGCAGACCAGTGGCGGGTTATGGCCTATCGCAAAGCCATCAACGCTTTGCGAAAGCAACCGAACAAGATTGCCACACGAGCACAGGCTCGGGCCATCCCTGGTATTGGAGAGCGGTTGGCTGATAAAATCGAAGAAATTGTCTTGACTAACCGCCTTCGTCGTCTCGAAAATGCGAACCATACCCCAGAAGACTTGATAATCAAAGAATTTCTCGGCGTCTATGGTGCTGGCCTTCCCCAGGCCTCCAAATGGGTCGCACAGGGCTATAGATCTCTCAAGGATTTATTGGAAAGGGCTCCATTGACTAAACAGCAGCGTATTGGGGTGGAACGTCACAGCGACTTCGCGCAACGAATCCCCCGCAAGGAGGTCGAAGCCCACGGGGCGATCGTGCGAAAGGCGGTGCAGGCCGTGGACAGGGATATGCAGGTGATCATCGGGGGCTCTTACCGCCGCGGGGCACTCACCTGCGGGGACGTGGACTGTCTGATCACCAAACCCGGTGCTACGCTAGAGCAAATTCGCACCATGATGCTCGGTCTTGTTGTCCCCAGATTGTTCAGTAGTGGCTTTCTTCAGGCCAGCCTTGCCATCTCGTCGCATCAGGATGGATCTAAGTGGCACGGCGCATCAGCTCTACCTGGCACCACCCTGTGGCGTCGGATTGATTTGCTGTTCGTTCCGGATGCGGAGATCGGGGCGGCGTTGATATACTTCACGGGGAATGATATATTCAACCGGAGTATGAGATTGCTGGCACGCAAGAAAGGCATGTGCTTGAATCAAAAAGGTCTATATGCGGATGTTCTTCGGAATCAGCAGGTGAAACTGAATGGGGGGCGGCTGGTTGAGGGCCGGGATGAGCGTCGGATTTTTGCTATGTTGGGTGTGCCCTGGCGACCTCCTGAGCACCGGATCTGTTGATGCACATGGAGGATGAGGTGCAATTATAACAATATTCCTAATCTTGTTAGTACTGGCTACACACGATATGGGGTAATTTTTTCGGCCGCGGGGGGAAGCACCGAAATATAGGCACCGGAATGACGATATCTTTGGGTTGACGGTTTTTGTACGAGTAGGGATATTATGTATGCTAATTATTTGTATTGCTGTGTATCAAGTAGATACATATTACCTACCTCTAAAAAAAGAAAAAAGAAAAAGAAATGATACAGCTTGCATAACTGCCCCATAGAGTTTCCATACAGAAGGTGAGAGAGAGAGATTCAGAGAGAGAGAGGGAGGCAGTCACAGTGGCACAAAGTGACTAAGAATTCCTCTCCCTCCAGTACTCACCTTTCCTCTTCTTCAACCCCATCCCATAACAACTCATCCTTTTCCTCGTCTCATATCCAAGTTGATATTGAGGCATTCTTCTTCTCTTTCATCACCGCCTTTCCCCTACCGCCTTGAAGACATCACCGCCTTTCGTGCGGTGAAGCCTCCATCGCGTGTTCCTCCCCTTGCGATTCCCAGACCGCCCTCTACTGCCCTGGGTTTTGCCCGCACATCGTCGATTCAATCATCTTGAGATTTGTTTTTTTTTTGTTCCGTTTCGAGTCTCTTCTGAGGCTATTGCTTCTATCTGAGGTTCACAGCCTGGGCCTCCCAGTCCCCAGTGACTGTGTGCGTGATTTTCTCCCACATCCCACATTCCACGTTCGCTAATCCGAGTCCACAGACATATCAGCTTGGTGGGACACACACACCATTCTGAACGAGCGACACGTTGATTGCTCTGGTTGACTATTTACTGTCACTAGACCTCTGATTGACACGTGTAAACATCTCAAAAACACGTCCACCGCCACCCCCACAATGGGTCGCAAACCCAACCAACTCATCCTCGAGTTCTTCCACCGGGGTCCCAAGCTGGAAGACGCGAGCAATCGCTACCAACACACGTGCAAAGCCTGCGGCGAAGTATTTCCCAAGGGTCGCATTGATAGCCTTACCAATCATCTGGTGAAAAAATGTCAGGCGATCCCCCTACGCGACCGCCAACGCGTGTTGTTGCGACTCCACGAACTCCCCGACTTGACCGACGGTGATTCGAACAAGGATTCCCCCTCTGGAAGCAAAGGAAAGTCTGCCGATGGTGGATTTCCCAACCGACAGAATTTCGACGGTCTCAACGTATTGGCCGAAGCCTCGCGACAGGTGGGCGCCTCGGACGTGACCAAGCGCGGACCTGGATACACTCAGTCTGTGACAGCTGGAGGCAAGACCGTGATTGTTGACCCTGCGCTTGAAGCGGAGGGATTCCAGGGACACTCGCAAGGGCCTGACTCCAAGATGGATGGTACGGCAAATGTCGAGGGTATGTTTTCCTTTTGTTCATTGTTGTACGCCTTCCACCACTAACAATTTGCAGGAACTCCCCAATCGTCAAACGCTCCTAGTATTCCTGCCCTCCCAAGCCACACTCAGGGCGAGCACCCTGCCTCCATGTCTCCACCCCTTGGCGATGCGTCCATGTCGCCTGAATCTACCTCTAATGCGCGCCAGTCACAACTGTCGATGATTGCGGCCTCCGCCAACGAGATGGTCCCTCAAGGAATGTCCATTGACAGTGACAACCTTAGCTCTGATATGAAGCTGGGCCAATGGAATCAGCAGCTGTCCACACATGAGCAACTTCTTTTTGACAGCTTGCAAGAACATGATCCCTCGTTGACTGCTGCCACCCAGCGTGCGGCATCTTACCCCCGCCCTATTGCGATGAACCCAAATACCCAGGCAAAAGGGTTTGTGAACGAGTTTGGTAACTCAACCAAGCCTATGAAGCCCAAGGTGCGGGGACGTTTCACTGCAGAGCGACGCCGTGAAGTTCAAGACGTGCGGAAGAAGGGTGCATGCCTTCGTTGCCGAATGCTAAAGAAACCTGTATGTATTCTTGAATATGGTGATGTGTGAAATAAGCGAACCTCACTAACGAATGTTGATAGTGCTCTGGCGATACCCCTTGCACAACTTGTGCCAGCGTGGAGAGTGCTCGTTTATGGAAGCACCCGTGCCTGCGCACCCGCCTTTCCGATGAGTTTGAGCTCTACAATGCCAGTATGTTGGTTGTATTTTGATCCTTTGGAAGATGTACTGACTCGGGCTCTAGACCTCAACTCCACACTTGCCTACCATGACACTAACAGCATTAAAAACCAAATCAAGTTTGAACACTACTCTGGTCGCATTGAAGTTACTCACTTTGAGGAGAGCAACTCTTTCATGACTTTCAGTGGACTGCAGGGTCACCGCACTTCAGTGTCGGCACTTGACCCCCAGTTGCAGGCCCTTGGCGATGACCAGTTCTCTGGTCCCTCGCAAGAAGTCTACCTCCTGGACGCAGACTCGGATGACATCCCAGCCAAGTTGGAAATGTACATCAAGAAGAACGCTTCTTACTTTTACGAGCGAGAGACCTCGCCTTTCATGAAGCCCACTTTGCTGCTCGCCGCTGAGCTTAGCCAGGGGAAGAAGGTATGTTGTGTGACATTCAATATGAAAACGTGTATTGACATACATGCAGGATATCCTTCTGGAACGCGTGTTGGAGCTGTGGGTCGCAACCCATATTCTCGTCGACACAGAACTCACCTGGAAGACTTACTACAACCCTACTCTGCCCCCCAACTCGTTGCACTCTCTTTCTCAGCCATCGGATGAGGGCCGACTGCCGATCGAGGAGGTGTCTGACCCAGAATCATACGGACTTCTCTGCAGTCAGTTGCGCGCCGCTATGGAGAAGCGTGCCTCGCAGCTGAGCAAGTTTGTCATCAATGATTTGGAACGTCGACTCCTTCAGCGCCAGAAGTGTGGCTGGTTTGATACTTTCATTGTGGCTATTATCCTCCTGAACTGCGTGGAGCGCACCTGCTGGCTGTTCCGTTCATGGGACAACGAGAACTTTTCTCAGCGCGTAAGTGGTTCCTGGCTACTCTTTCATGATGCATCTCATACTAACAATTCATCCAGTGGCCCCTTGACAAGCGTCCTCCCTACTACTTCAACCAGTCTGACCGCTTCTCCGACATCCTGGAGATGCTTTTGCGCATGCGCCACATTCCTCCTAAGGCCACTTTCCGTCCGGACAATGGTATTCTGAAGGCAGTCGACGGTAGCGACGAACACGCCGTCCGCTGGTTTGATATGATTCAACTGACCCGTATGTCACATCACATTGTATCATGATTTGTATCTATCTGAAGTTCCTTGACTAACATTCTGTTCTGCACAGCCTACTTCATCGAAGAGCGCAAGAACGCTGTCTTCGACCCATCCGACTCGCGCTCCCTGGATTGCCACCACAGTGCCAATCTCCTTGAGCCTAACAATGCCACTTAGCTTCTGACAACAAAAAAGAACAAAACCACCACAAAACCACCACAAAAAAGTCAAAAAGCACAAAACCTCGAGAAAAAAAAAGGAACCAACAAACAATGTCCGAGTCACCTTTTTTCGTCCTTTGCGTTGTCAGTGTAGGGTCGGTCAATTGCTGGTGAAACTTGCCATTACGAAAGCGATAGCGAAATGCATGGTATCAGTCCAAGCCTCGATTTGCTTCTAGATTGAGGCTGGTCTTGGGTCTGATTTGCTTATGGAGTTTGTTTGCAGGTGGATCTATTTTCAAGCGAACTGCGATAGAAAACATCGGAGGAATCCATGGATGTGGAATGTTCTGATCTTTCTAATTGGGTGTTCGTGGGTGTTCGTGGGTGTTTGTTTCCCCTTCTGATATCTGTAGCTTTTTAAAGCTTTATTCATTAGGCTTGAATGTATGAAGTAAATGTTATTTCATCGCTGAAGTAGAAGTATTGTGTTTTATATAGATGTAGTGAGATGAGTTTTGCATGTGCACCGAGGTTGGGCAGCCGTCACTGGGTCAGGGACAGGGCCAGGGCCAAGTTAAAAATATCCATATAAAATCATACAATATAGCATTTTGTAGTATTTTGTACTATTTAATACTATTTTATAATATTTTATTCAAGTCTTATTGGCTGACTCTTATTTTCATCCATGGGATAGGTTTCTTGCATGACGTAGGCTCAGCAATCGGACGATGGGGACTTTGACCCTAACCCGGACCTTTCGCAAGGACAATCCCCAGACTTTACTTCCTCAACCATGCCTCCATTTCGGAACTTCCTACGGCCAAAGCCCCAACCCAATGGGGATCCTGCTGTCTTGGATGAGAACCATCTATCTCCAAATCAGCGCCCTGCGCCCATACCGATCCGCAGTAGCCAGGATGAACCCACCGAGTACAAATTGAGTGGTATGTTTGGATCCCCGCACTTCTTTGACTGATGTGGCTACTGTGACTGCTTTGGCGACTTCACTCTCTTCAAATGTTAATCTCGGTCCTTAGTGGTCAACGACAGCGGCGTCTATCTTCCGGTATAGACTGTGTGATCGGGAAATGGGTTACACCTGCTAATTATAGTGATAGCCTTCTCCTCCAGAGCGGTCGAGCTTTTGGCGCCGGTACCCGGGTTCAAACAAACCCATTAACCATCGAGATCTTGTTGATGAGAATGAGCCTTTCTCCATCTCTCGCGAGTCCTTTGACTCTTACCGCCGATCATTTGTATGCCCCCACGAACCTATCCGAACCGATCCGCATGAATCCAACTGACGTTAAATCTCCAATCTAGGATATCTCCGCGCGCTCACCCATCATCCATCCCGATGCTGGTCCTTCTCGAACCTCGCTTGACTCTCGATTCTCCCGGTTAACGCCGTCGGGCACCCACTCCAATAGCCTCACCAAGTCTGAAATCATGGAGGAAGAAGCCTTCGAAGAAGCGTTCGAAGAAGTAGGATTAAATGACGAGGTGAAACCTAAGAAGAAGGGTTTCCTCTCCAGATTCGGTGACTCTAGTAACGATGCGCAAGCACCCGGGCCCAAGACTTCTACTTCGTCCTTCGGCTTCCACATTCCCGGCCGGAAGCGCGGCCAGAGTGGCGGGGGGTCAGAACTGGCATCTGTGAAAGTGACCCCATCTGCCCCTGCGCCCACCGATGAGACATGAAGTGACGAATGATGAGATATGTTTAATGCGTAGTGGTTCTCTCTACGGCGTTTGCTTCGGGTGATGCAAGCCACACTCGTTTAAGGGACAATATAATTTGGGACTTGGTCGATGATAATAGGGACCGTCTTGTACCTGGAGAGTCTGGGTGGCTCATGTCACTTATTAGCATTTTGTACATCTGTTGCCATCGAGTTGCGACTCGGGCCATCTGTGCTTCGTTCAGAGACAATATCCTACATTTTATTCTAGAACTTTCATGGCAATACACCCTTGGACCTCCACATATCAGTCAATCTTATTTCTGGAAGAAATTCAGTAGAAATATTTATTTTAATATGGTTGCTATGTGTATGAGCCTGCGCAGTCCACCTGAACAGGGCTATGTTGTATCTTATCAGTGCAAACTGTGCAAACAGCCGGCAAAAAAACTTCCTCCGCCTGCGATCAAAAAAAATTATCCACCAGGACATCGAGCAGTCTCCGCTCGCAAAGACCCCAGTTTTATTACTTTTTTTCAATCGGAGATACCCTACAGCCTACGGAAATTATCTTTCATAATGGCTGGATTGAAGCGTGCCGTTGACGGCAGCGAGGAGCGCAATGGCAAGCGGAGCAAGACTAAGGAAGGCTCCGCATCGAAGTCCAAGTCCGTGAAGTCAAGCTCTTCATCTAAGAAGGACTCCAAGAAGGATTCCAAATCCAGCAAGAGCGACAAGAAGCCTTCGAAGAAGGTTCAGAAGGAAGAATCCGAGGACGACGATGACTTCGACATTGACGATGTTTCCGACGAAGACATTGATGCCCTTGATGCCCTTTCAGACGATGAAATGCCCGATGTGAGCGAGGAGGAGGAGAAGCCCAAATCAGACAAGAAGTCCGATGCGGATGACGAAGAGCAGAGCGAGGCCCCAAAGAACCCCAATCCCAACCCTAACAGTAAGTTTCAGTTCTGCCTCCTTGGCCGTGCCGTATCTAATCGTTCTGGCGCGTTTAGACAACAACTCTCGCGAATCCCACATCAAGCAAAAAGCACTCCAGCAGGAGCGCAAGGCCGCGAAGCCCAATGCCGATACCGTCGCCCGCTCCAAGAAGTTGTGGGAGCAGTTGCGCCGCAAGTCCCACGTGCCTCTGGAGCAGAGAAAGAAGCTTGTCAAGGAGCTGTTTGAGATCATCACTAACCGCGTTCGTGACTTCGTCTTCAAGCACGACTCGGTGCGAGTTATTCAGACTGCTCTCAAGTACGGAAACCTCGAGCAGCGCAAGCTGATCGCACACGAGTTGAAGGGCACTTACAAGGAGCTGGCGCAAAGTCGATACGCCAAGTTCTTGGTTGGAAAGTTGATTGTCCACGGAGACGATGAGACCCGCGATTTGATCATCCCAGAGTTCTACGGCCATGTCAGACGTCTCATCCGCCACCCCGAGGGTTCATGGATTCTTGACGACATCTACCGCACAGTTGCGACCAAGGCACAGAAGAACAGACTCCTCCGCGAGTGGTACGGTCCCGAGTTTGTCATTTTCCAAGATGAGAAGGACACCACTTCTGATCTCGCCAAGATCATCGAAGCCCACCCCGAGAAGCGTGGACCGATCATGAACTACTTGCGCGAGCTGATTAACCAGCTGGTGCAGAAGAAGAGTACCGGTTTCACTATGCTTCACGATGCTATGTTGCAATATTTCCTCTGCACAAAACCCGGCAGCAACGAAGCGAACGAGTTTATCGAGCTGCTCAAGGGTGACGAAGAGGGTGACTTGGTCAAGAACTTGGCTTTCACCAAGTCCGGCTCCCGGTTAATGTGTCTGACACTCGCATACTCCAACGCTAAAGACCGCAAGCTGCTTCTACGATTCTTCCGCGACACCGTCAAGGCCATGGCCGGCGACGTCTACGGTCACCAAGTTATCCTTGCCGCGTACGAGGTCATTGATGACACAAAACTCAGCGCCAAGTCCTTCTTCCCTGAGCTTTTGAACCAGAACGAAGCCGAAGAGGCCCGCAACGAGGAACTCTGCTACCAGGTCAATGATTTGACCGCACGTATCGCTGTGCTATACCCCTTCGCCGGCGAACGCGTCAAGTGGCTCCTCCCCGAGGCCGACCAAACGGTCCTTGAAGAAGTGCGTGAGGTCCGCAAGGAAACCTCCAAGAAAGACCCGGCCATGCGCCGCCTGGAACTCGTCAAGGCCGCTTCGCCGACACTGCTCGAATTCATCGCTGCCCGCGCCTCTACCCTCCTCGAGACGACCTTCGGCTGCCAGTTCCTCTCCGAGGTGCTGTTCGAAGCCGACGGTGACAAGACCAGCGCTCTCGCGGCCGTGGCCAAGGCCGCCAAGTCCCACACCGAGGCCCGCGATACCGCACACGCGGGACGTCTTCTCAAGTCTCTTGTGCAGGGTGGACGATTCAACCCGGCCTCGAAGTCTGTCGAGAAGGTGGAGCCTGCGTTGAACTTCCACGATGTGCTGTACGCGCAGATCAAGGATGAGGTTGTGGACTGGGCGACAGGGGCTAACCCCTTCGTGATTGTCGCGCTGGCTGAGTCAGAGGACTTTGAGAAGAAGAGTGAGCTGCTCAAGACCCTGAAGAAGAACAAGAAGGCGCTGGAGCAGGCCTCGGCGTTGGTCGTGGAGAAGGATGGAAAGAAGAAGCCCAGCCCGACTAGCAGTGGTGCGAAGTTGTTGCTTTCGAAGATCTAGATATGAGCGTTTCTACGGGATTATAGCATGTGTAATTACGTTGTATACAAAAAAGCATACCTTTCTTTTTTTTTCTCTTTTTTTCTCTTTTGTTTCCTGTATTTTTTTCTCTATCTTTTGTCTCTTTTCTCTTTTAAATGAACATTGGGTCTGAAATTAGCTTCTCCACCGGGGTGGAACTCATAGCCATACGGGTGGCCGATCTCAGGGGTTCGTCCATTGTTATTTTAACCATAACAAAGGACTTGAAAATATTCAGCTGACCGTAATTATGTAGTACAATCATCCTTACTGCAATAATGTATCTTATACGGAGGGTGCATAAGTATACATCACATTGAAGGGCCATGTCTGACTACACCGTATTACTTTGAATAGTTGGCGTGAGACAATCCTAATCAAAGAAAGAAATTAGAGCATAGACATTTACCGTAATTTTATTATTATAACCCGAGAAAGCTTATTGCGGTCGAGGTGATATACTCCGTACAAATATTTGATTCTGATCTATCAAAATGATGTTTTTATACCTAATACTACTTAAACTACGACTATTAACAATTGCAGGGGTAGTTTCGAAGCCTAATCCCCATTTACTTATTTAGTCTGTAGGAAGTTACAAAATTGGGAATATCTTCACAACTACATATCCAAATAAGGCAATGATCAGGGCACGCTAAACTGTCTAAGGGGAGAAACTAACTGTAACGGTACCCAACCCGTACACGGGTCGAATCTACGACTTCAACCCTTTCTCTCTCCCTCCCCTTCTACCCATTCTGTAACGACAAAACCCCCAGGCCCCAGGGCCTGAGAGAGAGAGAGAAAAATATGCCCTCACTCACTCTACCAAACCCGGACATGATCCTGCCGTACGAAGACGATCGCCAATCCCAAACTCCCTCCCCACCGCGAATCGCCTACTTGTCGCATCTCAATTCCCGCCAATCAGACCCCAATGCCTCCATGTCAGTACCCAGTCGACAGAAGAAAAATTTTTCCCGCCATGCTTGGACACACGACGACGTGAATGCCAGCCGCCGTTTGTCGGATATTGGCGAGGAGCTCTCGCCCACAAGATCGGAGGGATTTGGCGATTCGGACGAACAAGACCTGGCCAGCTCACCGCTACTGCATGAGCACGACGATCAGAACAGGGATAATCCTACATGGAGTAGCTCCAATTCCACAATCAGTGCGGGGAGCAGACGCGCTTCTGCTTCTAGGGATGTGTCTGAGGCGCATAACGGACGTGACGAATCCCCCGTTCACCCCGAGGTCGCGAGAGCGCAAGCTACCGCGGTCGTTGGAACTGCAGGGGGTTCTTCTGTGCCGGCTAGCAATGCCGTGGCGTCCGCAGCTGCAGAGGGCAAGGGGCCCGGGGAGGAATTTTCCTCGGCGATACTGAGCAGCGAGGCGGAGAGGATTCTGGAGAATGCGAAGAAACGGTTAAATGTACGTTGATGTCCTGTCTTGCGCGCCGTAGGTTGGCTAGGGAGTAATACTAACGTGTTTTGTTTCATAGCTCATGGAAAACAATCTCACTCGAGCTCGGTCGACGACACCGCGCACCACCGCCTCGCCCTCGCCCTCGAATTCGGGCTTCCAGCCGATGGGTATGCACCAGCCGGTGGGCGGACTGTATCGGTCGATTTCGCGCACGGATCCTAAGAACTCTTCGCTTCGACGGCAGTCGCTCATTGCGTCGCAGGATACGACGAATAATCGTCATTCGAGAGTCCACTCTGAGACGAATATTCCGTCTGATTCGGGCCTCTCGAATGATAACAAGCGCATGTCGCGCTCTGTCAGTGCGATGGGCGCAAGCACTTCGTCCAGCCTTCATACTGATGATCGGTCGTTCCAATATGCACCTACTAGGGCGTATCTGACGCACCGGTCATCGATTTCTTCTATTCAGCCTCCCATACATTTGAATGACCAGGGCCAGCAGGACCAGATGGCGCAGTCACCTGTTTCCACCGAAGAGAGTTCGCCGGACTCGCCACACGGCTTGGGCATCTCCTCGGACGAGGGATCGAAATCAAGCCCAGATGGTTTCAGTCCGGTCTACAGCTCCTTTGGTCCCCCTAGCCGCGCGCAGTCGCAACTGCAGGTGCGGGATCTCCAGTATCAAATGAAGGGTCTTCACATCAAGATCTCTTCTCTCAAGGTGAAGAATCAGGAGGATAATCTTCGCCGGCGTAGCTTGCAAAGCTTGCGCACGCCCAGCCCATTGACAGCCGCTGATCACTGGTATGCCAATGGGCTAGAGCTCAGAGATGATCAGAGCAGCCGTGCCTCCAACACCCGACGCGACGGCAGCTCTGAAAACACCCGGGATGTCTCGAATGATGCAGCAGCGGAAGATCGGCGCAGATCCGATGAGCGAGCTGCTGGGAATACATCCAAACATGCCGGGAATTGGCAATGCAATGAGCCTGCTGACTATGCCGACGACCAATCTGTCGCCGAGACCATGTACGAAGATGCTGAAGAAGGCGATTTTGATGAAGTTGACCGCGAAGCTCTGGATGAGATTTTGCGTGAACCGCTTGACGATGACTTCGAGAACGGCATGGAAGCTTTCCCTTTGCACATGGATGCGACGCCCCACGAGATGCGTGAGGATGCGTTCGACTATGAGCATTTCATTTTGCATAGCGCACTGGGCAACTACACCCAGCAACTCCGCCGGGTGAGCAACAGCTCGAACGGATCAGTCGAGACAACCCGGCCCACATACGCCCGGCACTCCCGTACCAACAGCAACATGTCCGTCTCGACAGTGGCAACTTTCGCAACCGCGAACGAAGGCGAGCGTCCCGACGACGAGGACGACATTGACAGCGTGATGTACTGGGACCGACGGTTCAATCATGGTGCGTCCCCGCGATCCATCTCCCCTGGCGTTTCCGACACTAATCCCTGGACAGAGCTGCGACATGGACATAGCCATAGCCATTCCCAGTCGCATTCCCAGACCCATCCCCACGGCTACAGCCACCAACCAAGTCCAATCCAAGAGGTTGAAATCGAGGGTGATCGCTCGGAAACACCACGCGGAGCACGATACGGCCACAGCGGCGACGCCAACCCAGTGGACCCGAACAACCTGTCCCCCCAGAAACATACTGGCCGCTCATCCTCAGCTACGGCCGGTTCTGCAACCCCAAACTCTCTCGTCTCGTCCCTCGTCTCGACCGTGCGCGCGGCATCCAGCACCCCCAGTGTCGGTGGCATCAACGACGATGACACCCAGATGCTGGAAGCACTGTTCGCCAGCCTTGGTAACGTTTGTACGGATCTGCAGGCAATCACAACCTCTGAGGATCCAGATTTGAAAGCTGCGCGTGTGCTGCGGCGTCGTCTTGATGCTGCGCGGAGAGTGCTAGAGGGAGAGCTTGATGCTTGATTTGATTATCTTCTCATCTCATCTCATCGCCGCCTAGTGAATGATGCCATATACCATGATTTATCCCTGATTTTAGCGGGATTGACGTTCTTTTGTTTTTTTCTTTTCTTTTTATTGTTTTTTTCTCTTTGACCACATTATCATGATACCCAGTGTTTCTTTTTTCTTCTTTATCTGTTAACTGTGATATTATTGTACCTAGGTCATCTAGAGACTTAAGAGTATAGGAATAATCTAATTAATGTGATCAATGCATGTTGTGGATGAGATCTAAATAGTTATCTAGGAATTCATGTACATGTAGGCTACGATCATAACTAATATTCCCTCATTAAGTCCCTCCCGAGGTCTCCCCTCCTTAAAACTAACAGACAACATCCAACTTCCCATCTCTCTTCAACTTCATCACAATATACCTTTCTCCAAAGTCCCCCCCTTTTTGCCCCGCGATCTCCTAATCGGGACACTGATCGCCCAACGATAAGCAGAGCTTGTCGCGCCCTCCATACACGTCACAGTCAACAAAAATAGTAAGAAGCCCGTGGTGAACTATATGCAAGAAGATCATACAATATACTAATAATCTGCAAAAGCAAACCGCTATCTCTAAGCACCAAATCCAGCGACACAGCACAAAAGTCTAAGGAAAAAAACAACACCAAGAAGAAAAGAACAGCCAAACTGAACAACTCCTCCCCCCAAACTCCAAGTCCAAGAAAAAGAAAATCCAACACGGATCTCCGCAAAAACCTATTGCGCACTCTGCACACTCAAAAAGCCTTCACGATGAGCATGAGCGCGAGCGCAAACGCCCGGCCACCGCCAGCAGGCGGACCGCACTCACACGCCTCACGCCGTCTCCTCATCTTCCAGGAGACGCGCAACCCGCAGAATGTCGCGGAGACCGTCTACCTCCCCGTCAACAAGCTGGGACTACCCATTTGTGGCGATGGGCCTGAGATGCCTTCTATTCTGGAGTTACCGTTGCGAGTGCTGAGGGTGTTTACGGATATCTTTAATCAGCCGAAGTATAAGGGGTGGTATGTTTTGATTTCTTTCTTTCTTCATTCTTTTTGTATTTTGATGTTGTTTGATATCATGTACTTTGAATGTGAAATCATATGCTAATTTGCATCGTTGCAGGGCCGTCGTCTCTGCAGGTCCCTACCGTGATATTTCGGAAGAAGGGAAATTTTATGCCGTGGTTTTGGAGCAGACGCAGAATACGGTGCATGCATCGCATGAGACTCATATGGGGACACCTTGAGCTTGATTTGTGGATTGGATTGTGTGTTTTTTTTTTTTTCTTATGTGTGGAATACTGGTCGAGTGTTGATTTTTTTTCATGATATTCTTTGTATTTTTTTTTTATCATGCTATTGTTAGCGTGTTTAACTTGTGGTATCTCAATATATTCCCTAGGTCAAAGTGTATGTATGCATGTATTCACTGGATAATAGAGTAGGTGTGGTAAAACATTTATATTAAAGGGATGTTGAATAAATAACTTCAAAAAGAAAAAAGAAAACCAAAAATAGTAGTTGTCACACCAAATTGCCAAGTTCCCTGTAACAGGACGGTGTAATCTGGCGACGCCATCCCGGGGTGGAAATGTCTCTGCAGAATTGCTTCCCTCAAGGGTCATTTCCATTGCTTAGTGGCTTCCAGCGTCGTGGATTACTCGCACGAGTGAAAATGCCAACCCCAGGATTCGTACCAGGCACCTTTCCTGCTGACCTTGACAGCCGAAGCAGGGTAATTAGCATGGCGGTGAGCCTTCCACTGGGTTATCCATGACAGATTAGAATTTATTTAACAGATTTAATATAAGTACTCCATTTACTTAACTATTTACAGTAAACTATCTATGTAGTAAGGTTGAATATAAGTCTCCATTTTATACACTCTATCTATTAAAATCAATATACTAAAATACATTTCTTTTCACATGCCCACATAGCCCATTTTCAACCCTCATTCCTCACATCGCCCAGTGTCAATATCGGCCTCGATAGCCTTCACAAACCTCGGTCGGAAAGCAACCTTATGACCAATATATAGTACCGCAAACAAGATCAGACTGAGGTAATTAATAAAGAAGTCCGTAACACTGAACTTCGGAATGAAAGCAGTGAAGCCCTGAGTAATGATGATAAGCATGTTGAAGAACAAGCCGTACCACGAGAAAAAGGGTTGCCAGGTAGCCTTATATGGAAGCGTGTCGCGGGAAATTCCCTGCGCAGCCAAAGCTCTCATAAAGGCTAGATGGCAAATATTAAGAGATGCCCAGGTAATAAAACCGGCCAAGCCAGCAATCTGCATCAACCAGTTGAAAACAGTGGCTCCGGCATTGGACACATTGAGGAATCCCAACAGGCCAAAAAGAGCCGTGAATCCAACACTTCCATAGGGCACGCCGTGTTTGGTCGTTTTCAGGAAAAAGCGAGGAGCGAAACCCTCATGAGCCAAACCGACAAGAATTCGACTCCCGCTGTAAACGTTCGAATTGGCAGCGGAAAGGACCACAGTAAGCAGGACCGCGTTGATGATACTAGGTAGGACGTTGACACCGGCACGCTTCGCAGCGATGACAAAGGGGGATGCATCTGCATTTGCACCGCTGTCATCATCGGTAAGGCGTTTGTCGTTGGATGGCACGACGATGCCGACGAAGAAGATGGTAAAAACAAAGAAAAACACAATTCGGAAAAAGGTCTTTCGAATGGCCGAGGGAATGTTCTTGCGAGGATTTTCCGTTTCACCAGCAGCAATACCGACAAGCTCGGTACCTTGGTACGAAAACCCGGCTTTGATCAAAATGGCCCAAAATCCGACGAATTTAGCCAGCGCGTCTTGTCCAGAATCCTCGATCAGATACGGACGGAACGGGCCTGGATGCACCCAGTATCTGAATCCCAGGTAGCCCTCCCTGCCAGCGCCAGCATTGATGCAAATGGCGAATATCATAAACCCGACAACGGTGATGATCTTGATGCTTGAAAGCCAAAACTCGACTTCGCCGTAGCAGCTCACAGGAAACATGTTCAAGATTATGATAACAACCCAAAACACAGCAATGAATATTGCCATTGGGATCGTGTCATCCCAATATTGAATGATTAGGCCAGTGGCAGTCAACTCCAGGGCAAATGTCGAGGCCCATGAAAACCAGTAGATCCAGCCCATTGCAAAACCTAAGCTAGGATCGACCAGGCGTGTCGCATATGTAGCAAAGGCTCCTGGGATCGGTAGGTAGGTGGCCACCTCACCCAAGGCTATCATGACTGAATACACGATTGATCCAATGAAGGTGAATGCAATCAGGGCGCCAACGGGGCCTGCAGTAGCAATTGCACTTCCACTGCCAATAAACAGACCTGTACCGATGGCACCTCCTTCAAAGAATAACAATAAGAATGAGAATAAGAACGAAAATGGTGTATAGCTCGGAGTTCTTACCCATTGCGATCATCTGTAGATGTCGGCTTTTGAGCCTTCGCTGCAATTCCGGCAGTTGCGGTGGCTCGCCATTGCTGTGTTTCTCTCGATTCCCTTCAATGTCGTCGGCCATTGAGTATCTGATCGAAATATCGCAATTTCGAGTTTGTTAGAAGCAAATAAAAAGTGGCAGAGCCGCTTTGGGAAATCTTCAAATTGGATTTTCCTGGCCTCTGATTGGCTGAAAAATCGAATATGGTACTAGGCACGTGACTTTGTGCTGCCGTGCTGCCGTGCTGCCTTGGTGCCTTGATGCCTTATGGAAATCACATCTGATGGGTATGGAAGAGACGCTTATGCATGTTGTATCTTCCTAGAAGGGGAGACATGTATCCTCCTCTACGATATCTCGTCTTCTTTCAAGTTTGTACAACTCTGGATCTGGTGGGAACCATTCCGATCACTTTGTCATGTCACGCACTATATATATCGGAGCCTGGACTATCTGAGCATAACGCTCCGATATAGTGGTCTTTTTGGCCTAGTTTGTAACTCGCCAGTCCAGGGGCAGGTTATAACACATTTCCTGATATGTTGATTCTTTCACTGTATTCATTCACTCGTATTGTATAGGCGATGAACTGTGCCACGCCGGACTTTGGTCGTATTGGTCAATATTATGCATATGTGGATGTACAACGTAGATGTACAACCTATCACACTTTTGTCCTTTTTAATGGTGTTATATAACTAATTGTAAGGTATAGTTAGTTATATATATATGTACCACCTCAATTAATCATTTTCTCGTATAGATCAGGTAGAAAAGATCATTCTATACTATAAGGTCGATAAGGGATCGATTCCTAATGTATAACTGTACAATTATATCAGTGTTATCACCTTTATAGGTACAACATAGAGTTCACCCCCGGGGCGAATAGTACAGACCTACTACATAGGTAATCGTTTGCCGGCAATAATAGCTAATAAGACTAAAGTATCTGGTGACGCAATTTGTCACCCGTAATACTGATAGTGTTGATCTGACATGATACCAGTGAGTTAGCCCTGGAGTGTACCTAAGAATGTCGAATACGCCGACCTAGTCAACATCAAATACTTTCAACATATTTAGAGGATCTCGCTATACGTTACACAAGTTCATCACCTTTCATAGGTATCCATGTTGTCTTTCTTTCTATTTCCCACACTTTTCTTTCCCCTACTCCTTCCATCTTCCACAATGGCCATTGCTGCTCGCCCTGAGATGAAGGCAGAGCTTTCTGGAATCATACAGGCATTTCTTTTGGGCATTGATTACGAGTTTCCTCCTCTGAAACTATATCCTGCAGTCGGAAGCGAAGTGAAGTTGCATTTCAAGAATAATGGATTCACAGATGAGTTTGTTTCAAAGATCGAGCCACAGATCAAGCCCAGCGTGGGAATTGCAACCACGACTTTCCAAACAACGCCCTTCAACATACAATGCACAGTAGCAATATTCACTACTTATTGTCTGATAATTGATGACTTTGCCCATGACCTCGAGTTCAAGCATCACCTAAGGCGATTCAATATCTGCCTCTTGACACGGCAGCCTCAAGGAAGCCCGGTCCTTGAGAGCATGGGAGAGTTCACTCTATATTCGGTCAATTTGCGGGCGACATGATTATCAAGGACTCACTGCAATTCATCAGCGCATGTTACGCTGAAGCGGAGAGCGAAAATATTCAATTCCCCACAGAAGCGCATCTGTTCCCCAGCTACTTTCGTCTGGAAGTTGGCGTGGCGGAAGCCTACTCCTTTATGCTATTCCCAACCGCACAATTCTCCGAAGCTGAATGCCTCCGATACTGCCTACCGCTGATACCATATTTGATATCGGGCTTCAACTGGATAAATGACATCATGTCATTTTACAAAGAAATAGTCGAGATGGACAACTGTAATTTCGTCACGAACTCGGCCAGGTGTAAAGGGCTGACTGAGGTAGAGTTTCTGAGAAAGCTCTGTAATGATACAAGCGAGGTAATCCGGACTTTGCGCACGCTTGGGAAGGCCCATCCCGGGTTATCGAAGGTTCTTGAGGCTTTTGTTTCTGGCTATGTTGTGTATCATCTGACGCAGACGCGGTATCGATTGGAAGATTTAGATCTGACATTCGTTTCTGATGCTAGAGAACGGCTCAAAGGGTCGATTGCGAGTGGAGAATAAACGCTGTATGGGTGAGTAGCTCTTGGGAAAGACCTCGAAGTGTAGTATTGAGAAGTCAAGACATCACCAAGCAAATGAATTTGAGCCTAACTTTATCCGTATATGTAGCAGATAAAGGATATATGTAGTGGTTGGTGTAGAGTTCATTATAGGACGTGAACTCTGCTTTTACTGTGGAAAAGGAACAAAAGGTCATCATACTAGCCTATGAATTTAGTGAGACACCCGTGGGGTGCAAAGCAACAAGTCTCCAAACAAAACAATTCAGCCTAAGCACAGTGCTCTTAGCAGCTCAGGGTCATTACGAAAAGGCTCATGTCATACACCAACGCCATAAAGTGGCGCTTCTTGGGGTCTTCTTTTGGGTGTGGAGATGTTGAGAGCTGCTAATCGCAGCTTTGGGCATAAATGTGACGCCAGCTCAGATAGGAATCTATCAACAGAGAAAAAAAAGGTTACTGTTACTCCATACTCATCAAGCGCAAAACGGAAAACCCAAAAAGAAAATACCGCGCACAAAAACCGCGCTAAACACGGCAAACACTGTAAAACTCAAATACACGTAACTTTGAAACGCCTCGGTAATTTTTAAAAAACGGTAAACGAGTTCACCGTATGACACCCAAAGTTACACTACCATAGTTACATACTACTTTGGTATGTAGATAACACAACGAAGAGAGGAACACGCCACCCTCTAGAATCCTTGGCCCAAAATTGTCTAATGGAAAAAAAAGTTAACAATCAAAGCTAAATGAGCTGATCAAAACGTTCCTGGGTGGCATCAGAACATTGGAGCCCAAGAACAGAATTTATTGGACTGAGAAGGTCCCTAGGAAGGGCTACGGATCCATCTTCTTGACGCTTAGGTGTGTGCCAAGGGGCCCGGCCCCAACTGATCTGGCGGCAATGGAAATTATTACTTACCGGACAACTTTCCTTGAGTTAACATACTCATTGGTGCAGAATCTTCCTTATTACCGATATCGGGCTAATGCGGACCTAATAAACCAAGGTATATATATCCCACTAATTGGCGCTTCTTAAAACAAGTTAGCATTCGAATCATAGAATCTCTCGCCATGGCATCGAAGGAAACGGAGATCGCTCACGATATGAGCTCGGACGTTATCCATCCCTCCGAGAAAGAACCAGAGACAGCCCACACACCGAAAGACACGGCTGATGACAATGGCAACTCGGATCAGGAATCTCTCGACCAAGAGGCTCAGGCTGGTGTGAAGGGAGTTCAGGCCGCGGCGGCCGTTTGGACTAAGTCTCATCTGATCCTGGCATATGCGATGTGAGAATCTCTTCATGATTTAACGTCTATATTCATTCAGCCCACTGACTTTTCTGAAGCATTTGGTTTATCTATTTTGTTACCTCCATCCAGGAGGTGGTTATCCGTTCTCTAAACCCTTACGTGACCAGTGCCTTCATGCTCCATTCTTTGACTGCCGCCACGAGTATCATGGCCAATATCATTGGAGGCTTGAGTAAAATTCCCTTGGCAAAGATTTTGGACTCGTGGGGTCGTCCTCAGGGTATGTCTTTGATGTTGATCATTTGGGTTGTGGGTTTCATCATGATGGCGGGCTGCAACAACGTTCAGACCTACGCGGCTGCACAGGTTTTCTCATCCGTGGGGTATGATAATCCATATTGAGGTTTTCTTAAATATCTTTCCAACAACCTAGCTAATTCGCGACCACTTCTAGATCCCAAGGAGTCAGCTATTGTTTGACAGTTTTCATTTCAGATACCTCTGCATTGAAGAACCGAGCCCTCATGTTGTCGTTCGCAACCTCGCCATACATAATCACCACCTGGATCGGGGGACCGATCTCCCAGAGTGTCCTCGCAGGCCCCGGCTGGCGATGGGGATTTGGAATATTCACCATCATCGTTCCGGTCGTGGTGGCTCCTCTGTGTCTTCTGTTCTTCTGGAATCAGCAAAAGGCCAAGAAGATGGGCCTGCTCGCACCCAGCCGTGGTCCGCTCACCTTGTCTACAGTAAAGCAATACTGCATAGAGGTCGACTTGATTGGAATCATTCTTCTGGCTGGTGGAATGGCCTTGTTCCTACTTCCATTCAGTCTCTGGTCATACCAAAAGGATCAATGGCGGTCGGCGATGATTATCTGCATGATCGTTTTTGGAGGACTTTTGCTCATCGCATTCGCTCTCTACGAGCGATTCTGGGCCCCAGTGACCTTTATCCCATTCAATCTATTGATGGACCGAACCGTCTTCTTCGGCGGGCTAATGTTCATCTTTGAATTTTTCAACTCGATGGTCTGGGGTAGTTACTTCGGATCAATGCTCCAGGTCGTTTGGGGTCTGGATGTCACAGAAGCCAGCTATGTCCAAGCCATCTACAGAGTTGGATCCTGCCTCTTTTGTCTACTCGTCGGCTTCCTGATCCGCTGGACTGGCCGCTTCAAGTGGCTGGCGGTTTACTTCTCCTTCCCGCTTATGATCCTGGGCGTTGGACTGATGATTAAATTCCGTCAGCCCGATGCGGGTATTGGGTACATTTGCATGACTCAAATCTTCGTTGCCTTCGCTGGTGGAACTACTGTTATCTGTGGCGAGCTTGCTATGATGGCGCCTTCGGATCACCAGCATATCGCTGTTATACTTGCTATGCTGAACCTGTTCGGTAGCATTGGTAGCGCGATTGGATCAACTGTGTCTGCCGCTATCTGGACCAGTGAGTTCCCGAAAGCGCTGGCCAAATACGTGCCAGCGGAAGTGAATGTGGCAACGGTATATTCGGATATTACGGCCCAGCTGTCGTATGCGTGGGGAAGCCCGGCTCGGAATGCCATTGCTCATGCCTATGGAGATGCGCAGCGATATATGCTCATTACCAGTGTTTGTATGCTGGTAGTTGCTTGGGGGTGTGCTGCTATGTGGAGAGACATTAAGATAAAGGATATTAAGCAGGTCAAGGGACGCGTGATCTAAGTTGATGTGCTGTTTATAGAAAAGTGTGAAGCTGGCAGATGAAGCTTATGGGGATCAGATTGAAGCTAGTGGGAGTCAGTATGTAATAATGTTTCTCTAATTAGCTGTCAGTCATGAAATTAGTAACTACAATCTAGGATTGAAGAGTATGTGATATCCTTTCTGAATTTTAGCTCACTCAAAACAATAGTTCAATGATTAGAAGGCTTCTACATGGCCGAGTATGGATTCCAACGTAAGTAATCTCTGACTGATTACTATGTACAAGACATGGTCATCTTATCAAAAACCAGAAGTACTATTCTATAGTACAGTCCAAGCCCTCGCATTGTTCATCCTCACTAAAGTTACAAGATTGTAATCCTATATGATACCTAACACCGATTCTTTACGGGTACAGTTTCGGAAACACCTTTCTGGACCCCCAGGCCGTGAGCTTCTACTCGAACATACCCAAGTCTTCCTTTGATGCTCGCCACGGTCTCAAATCCTGTCTTCCGTCTCGCTGCGACGGGCCTCAGGTCTGAACTAGTAGCACCCCCAAAGATCTTCCACTCTTTATGTTCAGTGGCTCCGTTCCAACTCATATAAACATTGGTTATGTTACGGCCCTGGTCAATGCAAGAAAACGCATCGGGGAGAGTTTTGGGGACGCCGACCCAGGGGGAGCGATACGCTCGGTAACTTGCGACGACATCATCGAATCCAAACTGGGCAGTCATGACACAAGAGCCGTTGGCATTGTACTCCTTGATTTTAGGATTTGACCCGTAGCCCATCAATACGTGGTTTTTCGGCAGCAATTGTGTGTTTCCTTGAGAAGTCGAAAAGATCTCATCCTGCTGATCGTGGAGAGTTTGGATAAGGGAGACCTGGCGAGTAGCTAGATTGACGTTCATCAATATGCCTTCAGTGTGATCAGTGCCATTCTGAACATCAGAGTTGGCATTGTCAAAAATGCTAATCACGAATGCATCCTCGGCCTCATCGTGGATGCGGGCGTCGTGTTGATAGCTGAATTCGATTCCATTGAGTTCAAAGTCGCCGCCAGTTTGGCCCTATTGTATATTATTAGCAAGTGGGACATAATTGTGGTACACTTGAAGAAGCTTGAATTTACCTGAAGCGTCCAGTCAACTGATCCATCCTTCGCGATCTTAAACAGCGAACAGTAGTAACGAGAAGAAATGATGTACGTTCCATCTTGAAACTTGTCCACTGAGTTGATGTGAAAGTAGCCATAGGGAGAGCTGCTGTTGTGTCCCCAGTCTTGAATAGGGTAGAATGGTTGTACATTTTCCAAAGGAATCTGATCAATATGGTCAAGGGCACTCCAGCGGAAAAGTATCTCGTTGGTCTTGACATCAATCTCATAGAAGAGTGAGTCAGCGATCCAGCCATTCTCGGGACCTCCCACGGAACTGAGATCAGTCTGAGTGACATTGTAGCCAGTGACTAGCATTGTCCCATCAGGCGTGATCGTGTTCTCGTGCATGTCAATCCAAGATACAAAAGAGGAGCTGTCAATGCTGCCCAAGGCCTTGTAGTTGTCGTTCGTCACGGAGACATTGTAGATACTTTGGTAAGACTCATCCAAGACTTGAATAATACCGTATCCCCAACCAAAGGGCTCTGGAACCCCAAGACCGTTGAAGTACGTCAGGACAGGCTTCCCATCCAGCTTCTGTACTCGGAAACCCTTCAGGTCACCAGGCGGGCTTTGCCAGACAAGCTCGTTGCTGTCCGACATGATAAACACGCTGTACTGATGTGCGTCCCATGATTGATCGAAGAAGAGGTATCCAGGGCTGACAAGGCCGGATCTGGAGACTTTGAGATTCGGAGGCTCGTGAGGGCTGGACTTGAACGTTTGCCAGGGCCAAGTAGTGTTCTCAGCTGCAACAAGAGTAGCCTGGAGCCCACAAAGGGCGGCAAAGGCGGAAAAATGACGCATGGCAGGATTGACTTCCCTGCAAGTGTGGACTACTAATTCTTTGGTTTCCGCGGATGTCTCAAACTCAAATATATGACCAGAATTGCTTGGAAATCCCACCGTCCAGCCGATGTCGGCCAGCCAATTCACTCTCTGATATGAGTGATTTAATTTGGTATTAGGATCGTCCTGAAGAATTCAGTTGTATCTAGGTTCACGGGTATATAGACCCGTGGAGTGTTCGGGGACCATCTGTGCGAACATCTGATAATTCTTGATCAGATTAGATTAGCGGCTCCACATTGTATTTCAATACGGTACACATGTCTGGGTTATATTACCCGTATTTCATGGTATCCGTAAAAGTAAAAGTCAGACGGAACGCCAGGGACTGATCGGCACTTGCCGAGCTCCTTCCGTGGTTCTCATATCTATCACTTCCATGGGGATGGTCAGCTCGGGTGGAGTATATACGACCTCATACGGAGTAATTTACCCTTAGAACTCTCTTTAAGATAAGCCAACTCGTTCTTATCCCCATAGTGATATACCCCAGCCCATATTGATTCACCGGGAGTGGCGGCGGCATTAAGAATTACCGTCTCGTTCCCCTTCTCTTTTGGTGTGCCCCGGTTGTCATTCTTGGCTCGGTATGAAAAATTCGGTTGAGACAAGGTTTCACGGATCTGATAAAAAACCCTCACCCGGTAGCTTCCAGCCTTCATAAATACGCCAAGTCTTGGCTCTAACTCTCAGTCCGCTTGGGCCTCTGGGTAACCCTCAAACTCCTTGCCAAGACTGTTGGAAAGGGATGACCGGTTTGTCTGATTACCGGAATTAGTCGGAGTTATTGCCCGTGTGACAAGCTTAAAATTTGGTGCATATTTTACACGCCGCAGGCTAGGAACGTGTATGTAAATGCAGTTTAACGTTCTACGCACATCGGAGATTCTCTTAGTGTTGAAAGATGGCATTTTGGAATGCTATGCGAGCATGTAGCCAATCGTCTCTTGCATTGAAGGCCTAAACAAAAGTATGTAGATACCTTATTTATACAGAGGAATTCTTGTCCTCCGCCCATTCCTCAAATGTCGTGTTTCCCGCAGCTGTGGGCATTTTCACCATCAGTGGTGCTCGAACCTCTTTTTCGACCCTGGTAATTTCGGGCTTGAACAGGATGCCCTCCGAGAGAGTCTGGAAGCCAAGTTTTTGATACAAGGGGACTCCCTCCACTGTTGACTCAAGGTAAATCGGCAAATTCAGCTGCTCTGCCACGTTTATTCCCCATTGCATAAGCTGTGCCCCGATACCTCTACCCTGGTAGTCTGGATGCACTGCAACTGTGTGGCAGTCTGTCGTGGGGTCAATATATGGTTATGATCAATATAAGAATCCGTAGCAACTCACACACATGCCTCTTGGGCCCAATCCACTTCTCCCTCTTTTCCCAAAGCTGCCCCAAAAAGCCTTCGGCGCGCTCTCGCTGTTCACCTTCTAACCATCCAATCCACGGCTTCTGACGCTCTTTGGTGGTCCTTTCCCGCCAGTAGACTTGCCAAGTCGCCATGCCTGCGATTTTACCGGTGTCGGTGTCAATGCATTGGAAGGTGTGCTCCATGCTCAATCCTTTCCAATATTCAAGAGTCCCCTCGGTGTGGACCTTACGGAAAGCCTCATCGTCGAGATCGGTTCCTGGGTAGATGAGGTCCAGGATCAATTGGCCTTTGAAAGCCGCGAACCAGACATCGTAGATGGCCCGGATATCGGGGAGAGTGGCGGGGACAACAACAAAGCCCATATTGAATGCAAAAAAAGAAAAATATAATCACTATTGAGGAATAGTCCAGAAAGGGTTGAAGAAAGTAGCAGTGTGGTATTAAGTGCATCAGTATGTATTCAATAAATTGCATCCTTGGCGCCAAGGCTCCCGAAGTCGGATCTGATAAGACAAGGTTGCATTGAAAGTTAAAGTTACGTAGGTACGTAATTGGCTGTATCTCCTCCGGGGCCGGGTAATGAAACATTTGGCCTAAATGTAGTTAGTGATACTGATCCGGTCCGTTGCTCGGGTGGATTTGTCGGCTCCTGGTTTGGTTTCTTTTTCTTTTCCCCATCCCAACAACCCTCCTATTATTACCAAAGCCGACTATAGCCATGCCTGGTCTTGAAGAACAGCCGCCCTTCAAGGTTCTCATTGTTGGAGGGTCTTATTCCGGGTTGGCCGCAACTCTTAACCTTGTTGACCTGTGTCATGGGAGGAAATGTCGATTCAACCAGGCCGAGAACGACCAGGGCCCAGAGAACAAGATTCCCGTGCAAGTTACCATCGTGGATGAGCGCGACGGTTATTGTATGTGCTATCCTCACGTACCATTTGAAACGCATGTCACTGACAGTACTTCTTTAAGACCACCTGATTGGACTGCCTTTAGCCATAGCCTCCAACGCCGATGCTAGCACGTTCTGGAAAAAGTTTGCGGATATTCCCGCTCTTCAGTCCCCGGATATCAATCACATACAAGGACGAGTAGACTCGATAGACTGCAAGTCCCGGATCGCACGAATCCGTCAAAATACTGCGAATGATGGGCACAAGATTGTCGAGGAAAAATACGACTACATGATTACGTGCTCCGGCTTGCGAAGGGAGTGGCCCAGTGCACCCAAGTCTTTGACTCGGGAGGCATATCTTGCCGAAACTGCAGACTCTGTGCAGACTATTGAGAAAGCCGTGGAGGGTGTGGTTGTTATTGGAGGGGGTATGTATCACCATCTTTCTTCCGTTTGAGTTGTACCAATTGACTGGTTCGTCGCAGGTGCTGTGGGTATCGAGATCGCCGCCGAGATTAAGATGGTCCAGCCTCAGGCAAAGGTGACCCTCGTTCACTCTCGGGAACAGCTGCTCTCCTCTGAGGACCTCCCCGATGAGTTCAAAGCAAAGTCCCTTGAAATGCTGAAAGAGTGCGAGGTCGAAGTGGTGTTGGGAGCACGCGTCCAGGATACAGTTCTCGGTAGTGACTCGGCTCCGGCGAAGTACACACTCAAGCTCTCGGATGGCCGAGAGCTCATAGCTGACCATGTAATCAACGCCGTTTCACGATTTACACCAACATCCTCATATCTTCCCAAGGATGCCTGCGATCCCGAGGGATATGTCCGTATCACGCCCGGTCTTCAATTCTCCGCAGATGTGCCAAACAAAAAATATCATTATGCTGCCGGTGATATTGTCTCCTGGTCTGGTATTAAGCGTGGTGGAGCGGCGATGCACCAGGGGCACTTCGCAGCTGTCAATATCCACCAGCAGATGCTAGCGGAGCGGTACAATACGGAACCCAAGTTCGTCGAGTTGGTTGAGGTAGCTCCCATGATGGCTTTGGCCCTTGGGAAAACCGCTGTTGGGTACTTCCCGACCATGGGACTGTCCACGGGCGACGAGATCCGCAATATGTTCTTCAATGATGATCTAGGATATGGAAGTAAGTGGACAATTCTTGCAGCTGGATTGACTAAGCTAATAAAACCAGTTTGTTGGAGATGGATGCGATTGGGAGAAGCAACTGAGTAATGTTCAAATTGATAGAAAAGTCATGAAACGATATTTATGTAGTAGGGGATCGTGGAATTGTCTATCATAAAAGAATGGGATTAAACAATATAGATCTATATCAACAGAAAGAGAAGGAAAAAATAGCCATCTAACTTTTCTATCCAAGAATATCTACCCATCCACTGTTTGGTTCAAGGCATTGACCCTGTAAGTCTCACTCCGCTCGATTAGCTGGGCGTGAGTGCCTTGCTCAACGCAACGCCCATCCTCAATCAAGAAAATTACATCCGCCTTCCGAATCGTGTACAAACGATGCGCAATTGCGATTACCGTCATGTTTTTGGATGCCTTCTCCAATCCGTCCTGGAGCAATCGCTCAGACTCTGCATCCAAAGCACTGGTTGACTCGTCTAGGAGCAACAACTTTGGCTTTCGGATCAGCGCCCGCGCGATAGCCAGTCGTTGCTTCTGGCCTCCGGAAAGACGATCGCCGTTTGGCCCGCAGTGTGTATCGTATCCGTCGGGAAGTTGCGCAATGACGTCGTGGATATTGGCTAATTGACATGCTTCTTCCAACTCCTCTTGCGTAACTTCGTGGCCAGGTGGTGCGCCAAGGCCAAGATTGAAGCGAATAGTTCCTTCGAACAAAACACTCTGCTGGGGTACATATGCGATGGAGTCACGGAATGAGATGTCACCATAGGCAACGTCTCGGCCATCAACATGGATGGTGCCGGATTCGGGGGAGTATAGGCGCTCAACAAGTGAAATGATAGTGGATTTTCCAGCACCACTGGGTCCGACCAAGGCGGCAAACTGACCCGGCTTGACGTTCAAATCTAAGCCATGAAGCACGCGGGTGTCTGGCCGTGCAGGATACGCAAAATGGACCTGTTTGAGGGATACACTGATACCATTGTGAGTGTCATCGACCTTCTCGCGGGTGGTTGCCGTGGATTCGATGTCGCTCGTAGACTGTAAAAGCTTGCTAGGAAAAGTTTGGATGGGGGCTGACAGTTTCTTCGTGGATCCCAGGTCTAGCAAATTTAACAAGCGGCGGGTGGCCTGGAAGGCGCGCGAGACATCAGGGGCTAGGGCAAACATCTGTCCCCAGAGCTGTGAGCTGACGAGCAGCGCTAGCTGGACGATGAAGAACTGTGTCTGGGTATAATATCCTGCAATAATATTTTTCGCTCCCCACCAATATGCCAGGCCATATAAGAAGTTGCTGAGGCCGTACCCGATGGCAAGCCAGACATTGGCCCAAGCACTTTGGCGGGTTATCTCCTTCATGGGTGCCGCTAATGAACGACGGTATGTTCCCATAATCTCGTCTTCAACGGAGAGAGACATGACGGTCTTGATCGAGTTGACAGCCTCCACTGTGATTCCCACCGACCGAGCAAAAGCCTCCAGGTGGCGCTCTTCAAACTGTGCCAATGAGGTAACTCGCATCCAGCCAGCAGCCAGCAGCAAAGGCACCACGGCAAGGCAGACAACGGCGATACGCCACGCGATAATGTGCGACATGATGATGGCAGCAAACAGGTTGATGAGAATAGACAGAATCGTGCATACAACGGAGCCCGTTAGGCCCGCAAGAGCATTGCTGTCCTTGGTGATCAAGGAAAGCAGCAATGATGGGTTGCGGTCATTGGATTCGTGCCATTGGAGATCCTGCTCGAGAATGGATCGCAGTGAAAGAACTCGCACTTTGTAGATCACGTTCTCTGCCATCCAACCAAAGAGAGACCAGCTCACCAGATTGGCAAAGAATTCAATGATGGCAAGGACAAAGAACATGAGTCCGTAGAACTCTCCAGCATCGCGGATATTCTGAGGTTCCTCGCATCCACTCAGCTTACCCACGACATTACCAAAGATCACCGCCGAAGCACAGTATGTGCCTCCAATGACAACGGCGCCTGTCACGGCGAGGACCAGAACAAATGCATACGGTCGGAACATAGAGCCCAATGAGCTGGCTGTTGAGGAAAATGACCTGTGTGTATCGACAACACCGCCGGTTTCGTTGGACTTGGAGTCTTGGGCAGTGGAAGTATCGACTGTTTCATCTTTTTCGTGGATATTATCGGCCACGGAAAGAGAGGGCTCGGCCTTTTCTGTTATTTCATTCACAGGTGACACCGATCGGGTAGATGTTCCCTCTTGCGTACTCTCGACATTGAGGTTCTGAAGGCGAACCAGCTCTGCGTAGGCACCGTTGGCTGCCAGTAGCTCCGTATGAGTGCCTTGTTCAACAAGCTTTCCTTGTCTCATGACGATAATGTTATCCGCATTTCGGATGGTAGACAGACGATGCGCAATGGTAATAACAGTTCGCCCTACGGCCACACTTTCCAAGGCTCGTTGGATGCGCATTTCCGTCGCTGAGTCCAAAGACGCTGTAGCCTCGTCAAGGATGAGAATCCGGGGGTCTTTCACTAAAGCCCGGGCCAAAGAGATACGCTGTTTCTGTCCGCCACTGATCAGGTTCCCGCTAGAACCAACTGAAGTACCGTAGCCTTCTTGGAGCTTCTCAATAAATACGCTGGCATCAGCCAGCTTTGCGGCATCTTTGACCAAGTCTACCACCTCCCGCGCCAGGTCACCGTGTTCTAGAGAGGCGACCGCAAGGGCTTGGCCCTCCCTCACAGCGGCGGCGATTTCAACCAGCGCGGTGCCGGTCAGGATCGGTTGAAGATGAGTGTGGACAGGGGAATTGATCAGGCCCAAGGCAATGTTCTCAAAAATGGATCGATCCAGAAGACAAGGCTCTTGTTGGACAAGACTGATATGGCTCCTCAATGCACGCACATTCAGATCTTTGACATCATGTCCGTCCAACATAACAGTTCCTTCGGTCGCATCGTAGAATCTCGTTGCTAAGCCGGCGACGGTAGATTTTCCGCTCCCAGACAAGCCGACAATGGCGGTTTGTTGGCCAGCAGGACAAGAAAGTGACAGATTTTGGAGGACTGGCTTATCTGGGCGAGAAGGGAAACGGAATGAAACATCACGCAGCTCCACGTGGCCCTTGACCTCGGACAAGACCACTCCAACATCCTTCGCAGTGCCGTCAATTGTGGATGAGTGCTCTATATCAGCCTTCAATTTCGTGAAGGCAACCGAAGCGGCGTCGAAGCTTTGGATGAAAGGTGCCACTGTACTGAGAATCAAGGAGGCTGAGAAATAGACTGAGTTAGCAAGAGGTCACACCAATGCATGAATATAGACACTCACCATCGACTAGAATAAAAATCACAGTGTATGTTGCCCCGACTGTCATGCCGCCCGCACCGGACTCTACTGAATCCGCAATCTGCGTAGACCCTTGCCAGAAGGCCAATGCATTGGCCGAGAAGGCAATAAAATAAAGCAAACCCGCCTGCGTGGCCGTTGCAATTGATTTGCGAATTCCCGCAATCCTGGACGGGTTCAAAAACTCGATGAACTTCTCCTCCAGCCGGGCGTTGGCCGAGAAGGCATGAACTACCATTGTGTTGGAAAATGCCTCAAGTGCCACTGAAGATGCCTTGGTCATGCTTTCCAGCGCGCGACCGAAATACTTCTGCACGAAATAACCTCCCAACAGAGACATGATCAAGTAGGCGGGAGTCAAGGAGACCAACATTCCAGCCAACTTAGGATCCTTAATGAAAGCCACGATGTACGCGGTGACGAAGAAGGCAAGACTGTTGATCACGATGCCAACCTTTTCAGATGTTCCTTGTTGCACGGTGGTAATGTCACCTGTGATTCTTGAGGACGCCTCGCCAGCTGGGAGGTTGTCGAAGAAGGCTACATCCTGGCGGAGAAGGGCTTTGAAATATTTCTCACGCAGACGCTGAGCCAATCTCTCGCCAGTCAGATTCCAGCTAAGCACATAAATATAGATCAAGAAGAGGTAGGCAATGCCGATGTAGACAATCATCAAGACTTTCTGGTTGATACCATCTTGGTATGAGTCGCCATTGGTGCTGTTGGCGTTGCAGGTCGTCGAGTTCATCTCATCCACCAATTGACCAAACACAATAGACATGATCGGAAAAGGGATCCCGGAGGCAACTGCGGAGACAAGGCCGAGGACAAGGAGGGCGATATCTGATCTGCTAGGCTCTCCATAGACGAACAGGCGAAAGAAGACAGCTTTCTCCCTCCACTGTAACGGATCAGCTCGAGAACCTAAAGGATCTAGGGGTGACATACGCTGCGCTTTGGCGCTGGTGCATCTTCGGCCATAATGAAAATTCTCTCTATTGGCGTGAATGGATGAGAGCATTGAGGAAGATCATTTGTTATTTTATCCCAAAGGTAAATATGCTGTGGCAGAAATCTATGGGCTCCACTCGTTGATTGATTCGATTACCAAGAAATTTACAGTGAAAAGCCGACGTCGGACAATACGTAAGATTGAACCCTTTATCAGATCGACAAGTAAATAACCGCCAAGAGCCAAGAGTATGTATGTATCGTTGTATTTGTTTTGGAGGTTCTTGGGGGTGGGGCTGGACCTAGGGCTTGACCGAGAATGCCGTATAGTATACCCTTCGTCCGGGCAAAGACCTCATTTGAGAGAGGTCTAGCAATTTCCGATGCGATGATCTCTACTGTATGCTCCCTTCTGGGATGTTCTCCCCGGAGACTGCTCAGCTATTGCGGATTTTATTTTCTTAGGGTAAGTTGGGGTTGTTACGACTACCAAACTCAAAATATCGGGTCCCAGGGGGTCCTGGGCACATCCTGAATCTGATTAGATTTCACTTTGTCCGGAAAATTTACTTCGCTGCATTTCTGGTTGTGGGCTGAAGGTTTACGCGGTTATGTACGAATGTATCCAGGTACACGCTTGAAGTCTTTCTCACAAGTGCATAACATACGCGTGATAGAATAACATCATATTTCACATTTATATTTCACATTTTGGAACCATCACAACTTCAATGAGCGGAATGGGTTGCGATCCAGAGCATCAGACCCGTCAAATCGTAGAGGTGCTACATGGAAAAACTTCTCCCTGCTACCAAGGATGAGCGCGGACCGTTTGTGTGGCAGATCGACCAGCTTGGCCAGGTTCATTCCCGTAGCGTGGTCGTAGGTCAAGGGTGCCAAATTAGAGTATTTTGGCTCTCCGGTCACGAACTCCGTACGCGGATCATCCAGGAAGATGTAATGCATCAAGCCAGACCACCACGCAATTGTGCGGTGCGGGCCTCGGAAACGCTCATCGCCGACTAACGAATGGCGGCCCCTGTCCCAGTCACCAGCATCGTAGTACGCACCAAGATGATCCTCCTTTATTTCAATCAGCCATGATCAAGGTATTGGGAAGAAATAGAAACCATACCTTGGTCCAGTATATCTCATGATAGGAAAAGAAAGTGTCATTAAACTTGGCCAGCACAGCGATCTGATGCGGATCCTCCTGAATTTTGCGCAAGTATTCACGATGTTGGTCCAAAGTTCCAGTTTCGTTCCACCCCTGAGCGACTCGAGGGTCATTCTGCCACTTATTGAACAGCCTCAGGTGTTCGTCATTTGTGTAGTCTAGCGCATAGACTGAGAAAAACTCGTCCAAGTGTGGAATGTAGCGGCTGTAGATGCGAGAGCCAGGGGCTGGTTTGGGTGGCCGTACGGGGTGAAGGGCGTGTACTCGACGCTCAGGGAAACCGGTGGTGACTGTGTGTTGTCGTGGTCGGGAAGGGTAGTTGCTCAACGGCTTGCGCATATAGCTGTAAATCCCAGGGTCAGATACCCATGCTGGGCGGGTACCAAAGGGTGAGCCAGCTCCTTGCCAGAAGCTACTGCGAGAAAAGACTAGCTGTCCAAGGTGGTTAGTGGTGCTTGGGATGGGCTTTCCTGGCGCAGCAGATGGCTCCGGGTGCGCGATGGCTAAGCCCACACCCTGTAGCTCGCATGCAAGAATGTCACTCCCATGACCAGACAGCACACCACGGAATATCTCGAACTCGCTGCGCAGGGTCTCAATGGCATGGACCACATTCCAGATCTGGCCCACCGTCGGCGTCTCCAAGCCTTCCCATGTAATATAGGTAACCGGACTCCTCTGTGCGCGCGCCCAGGGTGAATTGTTTCCCTCGTCTGGTGTGGAAGAAGGATCAGGCTGGGCCAAATCTGTGAACCTCAGCAACGCATGGTCCAAAGGCTTCGGGGGTGGTATGCCTTCATCCCCGCGAGGAGATCTCAGCAGCTGAAACTTGCGGAGGTTTTGCCCGGTTGATACGACGTGCAATTCATAAGTTGTCTTGTACGGCTCCGGTAGCCGCACCAGAGGCAGAGAAGTCAAAGACATGGCGATAACGATGCTAGCAACTCAGGAGAGGAGCACGAGAGAATAAGTAATCAGATATGCAATATCGGCATTGATCACCTTATCCTCGGTATACTCCGGCTCGGGGATTTCACGAGTATACCATGTAGGGAATTGATCATCATCGTCTATCTGCACGAAGCAGCGGTCCACCAGGTATCGGATTCAGGCAACTGAGTCCTTGGCTGCTACCAAAGGCCAACCTTGTATCTCAGTATCGCTGCTTGGCGCAGATTAATACCAAGAGGGGGAAGTTAATGCAGGCCCCCTATGCTTGAGACAAGAGTTTCCATGGTTTATTCGAAAATTCCCAACGTAACCGATCAACGGATATCCGATTTCGCAACCCATCTAATCAATCACCCGAAAAGAGTAGCTTTGAAAAGGATGATCACGATAATGGTGACAGTGTTCCACCAAATAACATTCGAAAATTTCGAATATGACTGTCAGGAGAGTGCAGGTCCCACCGACGCCAAGTACAAACCCACATCGACAGTGAACTTAGAAATTACCCAAGACCTGTATCGTCGAATGTCAGAGCTCCGATCGTTTGCAATGAGTTTTTATGCAGTGCCAAGGTGGGCCCAGGGTGGCAGTGCTTAGTGTAGATCCCTCGGCGGCTGTTGGCAGCTCTTGGGAGGCTCTTTGTATGTTTTGTATGGTTTGTATGGTATGTATCGTAACTTACGTTATAACCATACATGGGCTCAGGTTTCCCCACTCTGGTATACAACGTACTGATTCAAGTATACGACAGCTCCATTGCAATATTGGCAATGAAGTCTCGGCATCTGGTCGGATTGTTTCTGTCCGTTGTGGCTCTATGTGCTGCAGGCACGGGATTTTTCGCAAGATGCCAAGTCCGTCACTGAAGATCAGCATCAGATAATTTAATCAGATCGTTGCTACGTAGTCCCCGGACAAGCCCTAGAGACACTTTCTTAATATTACTCTTTTCCAAAAATATGGGTGAATATATCGAGTCCAGTGCGACCCCTTGGGTCGGAGAAGAGTTGAAGAAGCCACATGGTGCTGGCTGGTCCGTCTGTATGACCCTGCCAATGCTTCCGGACATAAGACACGATGAACTTTTCGCTCTCACTTGGGTCCTCCTTCTCTTTCGGGGAACAGTGCACAGTGAGGATGGAGGATTTTCCTTGGTGAAAGAAGGTAGTCTCCAGGGATATCCCATCTCGGATGTCATTGAGGGAGAAGGCGGCTCGCTGAGATCTGCTTTAGAAGCAATCCGAAGGCGGGGCCAATTTGACGGCGAATTTTCGGATACACTCTTGTGTCAAAATGCCTGTCTTGAGAGTAAAGTAAGTAAATGCAAAGCCATGGATAGCATCAGGTGTTAACTCGGTTAGTGGACATTTGCTTTGGAAGCAAAGATCTCGCATGATGTTGTTTATGTTCGCGGGACTCCTAGGTCCCCGACAGCCACGCAGCCCGTTGAAACCGTCCTACCTCATATCCTCACCGACCTCGTTATTTCTATTGCCAGTGATCTTGATCAGCCCATTGCGGAGGCCGTCCGGATTGGACAGCGAGAGCTGTCACAGTTGTGGAAATGGAATGGGCCAATACCCCCCACTATCAATCATTGCATCCAAGATATAATCAGTGAAAAGGCTAAGAGTCAACTCGATCGTCCAGCAGTCGTGTCTTGGGATGGGGAGATGACCTATAGACAGCTAGAAGAGCGTTCAACAGACCTAGCTAGGCATCTTGTTGATCTGGGACTGCAAATTGGCAAGGCTGTGCCGCTCTGCTTTGAAAAGTCCATGTGGACAATTGTTGGTGTCCTCGCAGTGATAAGGGCCGGTGGTGCATTGGTTCTCATGGATCCTAGCCAGCCAGAGGGACGACTGAGAACCATCGCCAGCGAGGTTGAGGCTGATTTTATATTGACCTCGGAGTTGCAGGCGGAGCTGGGCTCGCGCATTGTTCCAGGAGGAAAGCAAATAATTGTTGGCCCGCTGGTCGACGAAGACAAATTAAAATCACTCTCTGTGGACCTACCTGTGGTCCCATCATCGTCAACCCTTTACATCCAGTTCACCTCCGGTAGTACTGGCAAGCCCAAGGGTGTGGTTATCTCTCACTCTAGCTACACTAGCGGTGCAGTGCCTCGCGCCGCAGCTGTGGGATACAAAGAACACTCGCGAGTGCTCGACTTCCCCTCCTATGCATTTGACGTCAGTGTTGACTGCATGCTGTGCACTCTGGCCAACGGAGGCTGCATTTGTGTGCCCTCAGAAGATCAGCGAGTCAATGACCTCAGCGGCGCCATTCGTCAACTGGGTGTGAACATGGCGCATATGACACCATCGGTCGCGCGTGTCTTGGCTCCTGATATCATGCCCTCGCTGGAGGTCATTGGCCTTGGTGGCGAGGCAATATCTGCTAGCGATGCGGCCGAATGGGGCCGGAAGACGAAGATCGTAATCGCATATGGCCCCTCGGAGTGCACTGTTGGCTGCACAATCAACAACGACATCCCTCCTGGTCGATCGTACACTAGTATCGGGCAGGGAGTCGGTGGCACGACATGGGTGGTAGATCCATCTGATCATAACCGGTTGATGCCCATCGGCGCGGTAGGAGAGCTGCTTGTCGAAGGCCCCGTGGTTGGTGATGGATATCTCAATAACCCAGAGAAAACCGCCGAGGTTTTTATCGAGGACCCAGCATGGTTGGTTGAGGGTGGGGGAGATGTGCCAGGTCGCAAGGGCCGTCTCTACAAGACCGGTGACCTGGTAAGATACGACCCTGATGCCTCAGGCAGTGTTGTTTTCATCGGCCGTGCCGACCAGCAAGTGAAGCTGCGCGGCCAGCGCGTGGAACTGGGCGAAATTGAGCACCACGTGCGAAATTATTTCCCCGCTGGAGCAAGTGTCGCAGCGGAGGTGATCTTTCCGGGAGGGAAGAAATCAGATGCCACACTAATTGTTTTTGTGGCGGAAGAAAAGAGTGATAAGACGGGTGCAACCGGCGAGATTATCTCATTTTCGAGTTCATTCCAAAAGCTGATTGCCGGTATTGATGATGCTCTCGCGACAAACCTGCCCCGTTATATGATCCCCACCGCATATATACCACTCAATCATATGCCACTTCTGGTATCGCTTAAGACGGACCGGAAGCAGCTGCGTGCGCTCGGGAATGACTTGACAAGGCGGCATATTGCAGAGCTTAGATTGTCCACAGTTGTCAAAATAGCACCCCGAACAGAAATGGAGCGCAAGCTTCACGGCCTATGGTTGAAGCTGTTTGGTGATGAGGCAGAGATCGGGGTCAATGACCACTTTTTCAGCCTCGGGGGTGACTCGCTAAAAGCAATGAAGTTGGTGGCTGCTGCACGAGAGCAGCTTCTTGCTGTTCAAGTCACTGATATTTTCCAATCACCTGTGCTTGAGCATCTGGCCCTCAAAGTGAAAGAGGTTGAGAACAAAGCTCCACTGGATGTTCCTCCATTTTCGCTGCTTCCAGCGGGCTGGGAGGCCGATGCTGCACGGGTCGAAGTGGCTTCGTTGTGCAACTTGAGTCCTAGCGAAGTGGCCGATGTGTATCCCTGTACACCTCTCCAAGAAGCCCTCATGGCCCTCTCCGCGAAGTATACAGATGCTTATGTCGCGCAGAGAGTCATTGAGCTCCGGCATATTCAAACCGCGCAGCGACTACAGTCTGCCTTTGAGCGTGTGTCAACAGAGTCTGCGATCCTACGAACAAGAATTGTCCAAGTTCCACGCCGGGGTTTGATGCAACTCGTTGTACGGGCCAACACTCCATGGCTCACCAGTTCCAACTTGACTGAGTATCTGAGTATTGATACACTCAAGGGGATGTCCCTGGGAACTGAGCTTGCTCGTTTCGCTATTGTGAATGATGAGACAACTAGCAGAATCTCCATCGTTCTGAGCATCCACCATGCACTTTATGATGGCTGGTCGATGCCATTGATAGTTGACCGAGTGAATCGCGCCTATCGCGGTGAGAGTATCGGCTGCCCAGCACCGTTCAAGAACTTTATCAGGTGGCTTGGTGACACCGATCGAGCCTCCACGGAGACATATTGGGCAACTCAACTGGAAGGCGCTACATCGCTACAATTCCCTCTCATTCCATACACTGGGTATCAAGCCCGTGCAGATTCGCTCCTGGAACATTACGTCAAGCTGCCCCCAGCTTCGTCGAGCTCCACAACGAGCATTGCAACCGCTATTCGAGGTGCCTGGGGTCTTTTAGCAGCGCATTACACATCCTCTGATGACATCGTGTTTGGGGAGACTATGACCGGTCGCACAGCTCCCGTGGCAGCGGTCGAGGAAATCGAGGGCCCGATGATCACAACCGTCCCGGTTCGAGTTTGTATCGACCGCAAGGCTCGAGCATCAAGCTACCTTCGGCAGATTCATGATCAAACGGTAGATCGCATTCCTCATGAACACATGGGTCTGCAGCACATTCGACGTTTGAATGCCGATGCTCGAGAGGCGTGTGAGCTGCGCACAGGTATTGTAATTCATCCAACAGTCGAGGAAAGTGTATCCTCTTCGAAAGAAGAGCCAGCCACCGCATTTGTGCCAACCAGTGAGGCAGAAGCCGCTCGTGAAGCGTTGAAATTCAATTCATACGCCCTCATGCTCGTTTTCACCGTTGATACAAAGGGTTTCCTTGTCATGGCCAGCTTCGACTCGAAGACCATCGATGTCCCGCAAATGGAGCAAGCACTCAAACAGTTTGATCGACTGGTGCAGCAGATCCTCGAGGATCCAACCCAGCAAATCCAGCACATCTATAGTTCCACGATTGAGACGGATGTTACAGAACAATGTCGTTTGGCTAAGATTGGCCCGGCGAGCCTCCCTGCGGAGGAGCTTTACTCGGCTGCCATATCTACTTGGATCGTCAACCCAAATGACCATGAGTGCCTTGTACCACCTGGTGGGGTGGGTGAGCTGCTCGTTGAAAGCGAAGGTGAACTGACTTCCGGCAATTTGGTTGCCAACCCAACTTGGTTCAAGGACCAGACGAAGCTGTACACGACGAACCAGCTGGCGAAATATACCAATGACGGCTCCGTTATTGTTATTCGTGCACGCGACGCGCAGATCGGTCGACTCAAGCCCCGAACCAAAAACCTCAATGGCTGTGCAGCAATCACAACGGCGGCGCAGCAAAAGCTCCAACGGGTCTGGAGCCAGGTCTTAGACATTCCCTGCGAGGATATCCTTTTGGACGATAGCTTTTTCGATTTGGGTGGTGACTCCATTCGCGCTATGAAGTTGGTTTCGGAGGCTCGTATGGATGGGCTGCAGCTCACTGTAACCACAATCTTCGATCACCGGTCTCTGTTTGACATGGCCGCACACGCAGTGGAAGCCCAACCATCAGTCATTACACCTCAAGATTACGCGCCATTCAGCTCACTCGATGTGACCGATGTAGATGCGTTCATCAACAAGATGACCCCATTGCTTGCTCAGCCTGAGTGGAAGATCGTGGATGCCTATCCAAGTCGTCCACTCCAGGAAATTGCGGTCCAGGGAACTGTCCAGCTACCTCGGTATTCTATGCGATACGAACTGTTCTACATGGATACCGTGGTGGACCACACTCAACTGTTCCAAAGTTGCCAGGAACTTGTCTCTCGGAATGAGATCCTTCGAACTGTGTTCGTGGAGCATGAGGGGGTCTCATTGGGAGTCGTTGTCGACGACCTTCCCTGCCAGATAATTGAATATGAGATTGAAAGTGACGTGGAAGCATTCAGCCAAAAACTCTGCGATGTGGATGTTCAGTCACGCATTCCTCTTGGATCACCATTTTTGAAATTCCTCTTCGTTCGGCATGTCGACGGGCCCAGCAGCCTGATTATGCGCATCTCCCATGCCCAATACGATGAGATCTGTCTTCCAATCTTGCTGCAGCAGCTATCGGCACTGTACGAGGGACGACCGGTGCCGAAGAGTTTGCCATTCTCATCATATGTCAGCCACGTAACTCGCACTAATCTGCCAGTCAGCATTCCGTACTGGCGTGATCTCCTTCGAGGGTCGTCTATGACGCGGATCCAGCCCGATATCCCTGTGGTATCTGCAGCTCATTTTGCTATCTCCAAGGATGTCAATATAGCCGCGCGACCACGGGAAATCACAGTCGCAACCCTCCCTACAGCGGCTTGGGCGCTGTGCCTTGCGCGACGCCTATCCCTTGATGATGTCACTTTTGGCGAGGTGGTGAGCGGCCGCAACATTGACCTCCCCAACGCTGATGCAATTGTTGGACCATCGTGGCAGTATGTACCGGTGCGGGTGAAGTTTGGAGATGAATGGAGTGCCATGGATCTTTTGCGGTCTGTCCAGCGACAACATCTCCAGAGTGCGCAATTCGAAGGAATCGGTCTTAAGGAAATTATCAAGGATTGCACCGACTGGCCGGAGACCGTTGACTGGTTTGATTCGGTCGTGCACCAGGACGTTGAGCACGTTGAGGGTCTGTCTTTCATGGCGGCCAGTAGTCGTATGCAGACCATCTACCCGCATTTCGAGCCATTGCGGGAGATCAAGGTGCAGGCATTCCCCAGGGGAGATACTCTGTGCATTGAAGTTGTCACTGTCGAGTCATGGTCGGAATTTGCTGTGTCTTTGCTCGATGAGATGGTCGACACTATTGGACAGTTGGTGAACCAGGTCCATTCGAGGGTCTTGTAAATGGGGTAGCTTTTTCTAGATGCTAGGTTATTTTATTCGTATCTGTTAATTATGATTGTTTCGATTTCGTCTGAGCAAGAGGTGTCTGGTAGAGAGTCTCATATGCGAAGGGGTGGAACGGCCTCTGTTCAGTTTCAATGGAAATATGCATTGCTGCCTTAAAATGCCTGAATTATGCTTGACCTATGCCTGATTTTAGACCGCTTTCGCCACCGCTCTATACAATGTATCGTAAATTGAAGCTATTCCCACCACGCAAATCATCAAATTGAGCATCTCCCTGGCGTTGAACCTCCCTCCGACTGTACAAACCATCAAATTGAGGCTATTCCCACCCTACAAATCATCGTTTTTGTAAAATCTCACGCGTTAAACCTCCCTCCGACCGAACAAATCATCAAATGAAGCTATTCACACCATACAAATTTCAGTTCAAATAACATCATTCATACAAAGAGGTTTAATAAGTATTTACCCACCCGCATTTTTGATCCATCACTTCCAAATATATATATACTACACCACCATACATTGCTCAATTTACTCATAAAAAGATAGGTATTCATCAAAAAGACTCGTGTGTCCACACCGCAAGATAAGCGCAAAAATAACCCCGTTGACATACAGAAAGAAAGAAAGAAAGGTAGGTGGATATGCCGTGAATATGGGATCTGGACAATGGAAGCTGAGGCTGAGATAAGTGGCCTACTCCTGAACTCGCTGCTTCTTCCAAGTCAAGAAGACAACATAGAACTTCTCCGTATTTGCATCAAATTGAGAATGATTCTCAAGACTAACATCGCCACCGGTGCTCAAGTCGGATTGAGGATTAAATGGCACCAAAGTCGGCGCTGCAGGAACCGGCTCCTGTTCCTGGGCAGATTGAGATTCTGACCTAGCCTCAGTATCGACCGGCCATGCAGGTCTTTGTCTTTTCAACTCCACCTCTTTCGCCCCAACCCAAGTATATGCCCTCTTTGAGTTGGGGTTAGCGACCAGATACAAGCCCTTGTCAGCCTCGATGGGAAACTTCCACTCTAGAGCTTGTTGTATGATGGCATCTAGCTGGTCCCTCTTCCGCATGATTGTCTCAAACTCAATCACTAGTTCCTCAAGACAGGGAACAGAGCTAAATTGGTTTCCCCATGATCGGGCTGCGGCATGCGGGCAAACAGCCTTTCCCATATTGGCTGCGTGGGTTCTCCCGGGCCGGAACGGATCGATGCCTAGGGCGTCATTGTTCTCCCAGTACCACCAGTCCGTGTGACGAAACGTGATAGTCATTTTCTTCGGCGCGATCCTGCACTCCCCTCGCAAACTGCGCCCGTCGTTGCCTATTCTTAGCCCTTCCCATATCTTGGACCAATGATTGTCCTCTAGAAAAAACTGCTGGGTGAAAAGGTGTAGATGCTGCACTTGAGCCCGCTGTTTCGGGGTCATCTTGTGAAAATAATTCAGTGGCGACGAGGCATCATTGACATGTGGCGGAGATCGAAAGAACCAGAAAGTATGCTCATTTACTGCTGGTGGGAGGAGGGACGCCTCGGCGTAGATTTGCTGGCATGTCTGGAGGAGCGCAGTCTGTATGCGCTTGGGTTGCTTGTACCCGGGCCGGTAATATAAAGCATTTTGCTTATAGAGGGAGCGAGAATTGTCGTCTGTGAGAGTATCCTCGGATTCAAGGACAAGCGTATAAATGCGATTGCGGATCTCCGCGGGAAAAACGGTAAATAGAGGGGATGTCAATGGGGCTGCAGGTAGAGATGGGACAAGGTCCTGGAGTGTCTCCAATTCCTGTACACGGCGCCTTTTTAATAGTCGACTCGAAGGCATGTTGTGAGTAGAGTTATGGGCACGTAAAAGAGCATACCTACCACTTTATATATACACGCAGGGCAGAAGTCAGAGAAACCCCGCTAGTGGAGTAGCCCCATGGGTGCCTAGAAATGTCTCATAGTTGAGCCGCAATGCCTGTCAAAGAGGAATTGATGGGATAACGTAAACTCTGCTGAAAATAAAGACTAAAATAAAAAGAAAACATCAACTTCAGATGTGAAAAAAAGAAGAGGGAAAAAAGAAATACGGACTTCCATCTGCGCTGGATTGAGACTTGGAATGCATCTGCTATGATTTTCTTGCCTTTCCCCACCTTCTATGAGTTCAAGCTCAGCTCTAAACCCACTAGATTCTTCGCTAGTAAGTATGTTAGATACTAGATTCGTAGTCAAAATCCTACTTCGTAAAGCTACTACCTATCCTACAATTCATAATGAGCAGACTCATATTTAACAAATTCTATAAAACCTTTTCATTGTCGAACTTGACACTAGTATAAAAAAGGAGACAAAAGGCTCATATAGAGCTCACATTAAAGACCGAAATGTAGGTCATATCGTATGTCGTAACTGGCTCAGAATAAAACAAAAAGAGAAAACATATCATGTTTCATGAATCATGAATCGAATATTGGCCCGTAGGCTGGAATCCCTTGGGATTCAAACTCGTAAACAATATCTTGAGTCATCTTGGGGTTGCTGATCACAAACACTGCCTCCGCTTTGAATTCCTTCAATTGCTGACGCACGACAGGAAGCATATCAACACGGCCGTCACGACTGGTATCGAAGATAATCGGATCTGGGCCCATCTTGTGGACGAGATCAATGACATCCTGACCATAAGTTTGCAACGGGTTACGTGTCTGCCAAATGACCTTGATCGAGGGCCGGTTTTTGTCGCCTAGGAATCCGAGACAGGGTCCTATACCGGAGCCCGTGGTCACTATGATAATGCGGTCGAAAACACGTAGACCATATCCGACGCCACGCATCAGCGACCCGCGCTTCCAGAGGTGGGTTGGCGGTTCACGGATGGTATCGGCCGTCCAGTCCCCTGCTTTTGATACCACGATAGACCAGCTCCTCTTGTGTCCGTGGCCCTTGACAAATGGCTTCTTGCCACGTGCGTTTCTGGCGACTGGCTTCTCACCACCTGGAATGGGGTCTGGGAATCCGGCAAAACTGTGCCAGTCGCGTAGAGGATGCTTTGAGACTTGAACACCCTTGGCGAACTCGATTGGCTTGAAATCGAAGGATAGTCGTACAGCATGCGAAGACAATGGCTCGGCCTTTACTGGAACCCTCCGCAATAGTAGCCATGGGTGGGCCACGGCGACGATAGCCGCGATTAACAGCCAAAATGCAGGTAGAGTGACGAGGAAGTGACCAAGGGTTACCTGCTCAGCCCCGCTGGATTCATGAGCGAATATCATGACTAGGGCCACGAAAAGTGCCAGAATCAGCCATGAGGTGAATCGGTGGGTGAGCTCAAAGTAATCATGCATTCTCCTGCGGAAGGTGGGGTATGCCACGACCACCATCACGAAAAGCAGCACGAGAATGATGTAGGCAACGGCGATCGGCGCGGGTGAGAACTCGGCATCTGTCTTTGTGCTGATGGGAGAATGTGTCCAATAGATCTGTGACAGCAAGGCGACAAATCCAATATACCACACCAAAGATGCAGTGCCACAGCCACTGTGGACACCACCGTAGTGGGCTGCCTTAGCGCATCTGCGGCGCAAAGACAGGGGTGCAGTTCGAGGAATCGAGCATATCACTCTGTAAATAGCATTGACCATCATTGGGTGTCGAGCGAGACCGCATGCGACCAAGTTTACAGCTGTCGCATTCACGAGTGCCAAAAGCTGCCGATCGGAGATCATCACGTAGAGAAAAACTGCGAGATTTGCGCAAAATACGACAGTGAAGAGCCGTCGATAAACAGTGAACAGGACATATCTGAAGTGCGCAAACCGCTTTCGTCGGGGCTCTGTGGGCTGAGCCTCCAGATCAATTACATCGGGGGACTCGTTGCCATTGGATGAGACCTCCTTAGGAGAGTCGTTGTCAATGACCTCTTCAGGATCAGGATCAATGGCCAGGTCATCATCTATGATAATGATTTGATCAGAATTTGGGTCAGTGGCCATATCATGATCTACAACAATGCCCTGTTCAGGATCTGGAACAATGGCCTTATCATGATCTACGACAATGGCCTTGGCCGGGGGTGTCGGCATGCATAGATCGTTCTTTTCAGGGTCCGCCATAGCTGGAAGTAAAAAGACGGAAGAGGAAGAAGGGAGAAAAGAAATTGGATACGGCAGCAGAGTGTTTTATTGCAAAGTTTTTTTTTCCCGTGTGGAAGACTAAAAGACGCCTTACACATTTTAGTGCATAGAGGATTTCCCTATGAAAGTAACTCACGGAATCCTACAGTTCCCGGCCATAGAACTAAAGTAATGGATCCATGCGAAGGCCCCACGGTGTGGAGATGCCCTATGTTGTACAGATATATGGAGTACAAAGTACGGAGCAATATGTTGTATGTCGATAGTGAGTGGCATGCCTTGCTTAGACCAGGTGGGAACGTGGACGGTCCAGCCCAAGATCCACACTCCACCCCCCTCAGTGCAGCTACTTCAAAACCTTTCCACTTAGGGGGTTCGTAATTTGGCCAAATTCGGAGTACCTCGGTCGATGTAAGTGGACAGACGCCGACCTCGGGAGATCCCGACACGACCCGGACACCGAAAGCTCATATATTTGTACATAATAGGGGTGGATTTTTCCTTTTAGCTGGCACCGAACCTAAAATTGAGATCTGTGGGACCAGGGAAAGCAAAAATGAACATTTAAAGAATCAGGATGCGTGGTGGAACCCCTAAAAGCTACATAGTCGACAAGCGGGGTTTATCGCTTTGCTTCACAATCGGCATACACTTATTATACCACCCCTGCTGAAGCAAGGGAGATTGTGCAGAATTGCAGGTTTGTTAACAGGGCAACGTGTCCTCCGTACGGAGTCCACGTTCCTTGCTATCATTCCCATTCGGGTGTGAGAGTGTAGAACAGAGGTCTCCACCCTAACCCGCTCCACATAATTCCACAAACACGGTGTTTCTGCTGATCAACATGATCGGGCAGTGTCGATCCAGTTCCCGATGTGTTGAGACTGTGGACTGTGATTAGTGGAGCCATGTACGGAGTACGAAGTTGTTGTTCACGTTTGGTCCCCCCTCACTACATTGAAATAGCGTCTCACACCCCGGCTATTGCATATTGCATGATTCTGTACGGAGTAATCAGCACAGCGGGGCTATCCGCCATGCAATATGCGAGGTTGCTCAAAGATAAACGGTCGGATTATCCCCTGGCATGTGAGTTTGATGACGGGACTTCGGGACCCACTCGCGGCACGGGCTCTCAACACGGCAAGTCTTGGCAATTTCGAAGATTTCATACATTTCGTATGCAAAACATCGTATTGTAAATAAAAAACACACTGAATATTAGAACTATTGAAACATTGAACCAGCCAAAATTGAGAAACGCTAAAAAGCAAGGAACATGATGAGGAAATGGTTGCCATTAAACTAGTCCATACTCAGTATGGATCATCGGACAGCTCTTCAGCTCTCTTCAGCTCTCTTCAGCTCGGCACTGAGACAAATGAACTGGTAGAGGCAATTTTCCTTGCTAACGCCTTGGTAGGTTGCGAGCCAAGAAATTCGAAAGAGGACAGTTCTGCCCCCAGTTCGCGTGAGACCCAGTTTTGGACGGCTGTAGCTTTGAGGGAATCAACTAGAGGCCAGTATTAGTCAAATGCAAAGATCATCGTGGGGAAATATTATCCGGGAAAAACACGTACCACCCAACGCAGACAATGGGAGATCTGAGTCGATAGCATCAGCGGTTGTAGCCATTGCGTCTGCTAGATATTCACTCAGAGCATTAAGGACAATCTCAGTTGCAGCATCGATAGAACCAGACTCCTTAAGTAAGGTGCTGGTCTGAATAGAACCCTCGGTATTCTCAACAGCCAGACAAAGCCGGTGATCAAACTTTCGATCGAGAACCCAGCCCGTAGAGGCATTGCTGCGAGACAGGGAGTCGGTCATGCCAGCAATGATCTGAGACGGAAGAGAAAGTTTGCTGTTGATGATCACTCGAAGCAAGGTCTGGAGCTCATGGGTCATGATTTCTGTGCCTTCAAGATGTTTGTATCGCCGGCGGCGTTGCTCTTGATCTTCGGAAATGTCACTGAGTCCACTGGCATCCGGTACGAGGCCAATATTAATAGAATGACCTGGGAGACCATGGCTGCGTCGCCATTCCATGAGAGCATCAATGAAACCATTGCCCGCAGAATAGTTAGCCTGTCCCATATTACCAATGACACTGGCCACGGAAGATAATGCCACGAAGAAAGTCAAGCCTTCCTTTTCTGAAAACAGATGGTGCAAATTCAGTGTTCCACAGATCTTGGATTGTGTGGATTGGGTCCAATCATCGAAAGTCATGTTCTCGAACATTGCGTCCTGGAAATAGAGGAATTAGATATTGTTATAGAAAAGAAAATAAAATGAGGGTAAATTACCTTCAGAACGGTTGTACACTGAATCACACCTGCGACGGTCCAGCCTTTGCTGCGAATCTTGTATGACAGGTGGTCAATGTCTCCCGGTTGGGAGATATCACAGCGTAGTACATCAATAGTACACCCGCGATCGCGAAGGAGATCAAGGGCTAGCTGCTGACTAGGCTGTGTCCCACCAGATCTTCCAAGGAAAACCAAATGGCGGGCCCCAGACTGCACTAAGGTATCAGCAAGCGCAAGGCCTAGATTACCCAATCCACCTGCTAGGATATAGGTGCCTTCTGCTGGCAAGCCAGTAAGATCTGGTAGTGGAAGTACAATGGAGACCTTTCCAGGGGCCTGAAGGTCCAAAATAGCTCGAGTGTTGGTCGCTTTGCAGTGTTTCAAAGCTCCCTGGAGATCAGAAACAGGGAACATGGAGTAAGATTCCACGCGGTCCAACATTCGATGCTGCTTCATGAAGTCAATAACATGGCGAACTGAAGCATGGAGACTGCCGGGCTTCTCTGAGAATGCTTTTTGCAGTCGCGGCGAAGAGAACGTGCAGCCGCTGTCGATGAAGCTCTCTGGAAGAGCACTCAACTTCATCTCGCTAGACAGATTAATGTACTGTCCACCTTGGACCAGACACCTAGCAGCATTCCGACCCGGATACCCGCCAAGGAAGCAAATGCTGGCGTCAACTCCACATCCATTGGTCAGCCTGGACACGCTAGTTTCCAGGCTACCGTGAACACCTAGAATTCGATCCGCCAATACCGGGTAGCGAGAGCGAAGGCTCTCGGTAGTATCTGAAGAATCCGTTGCCACGATGACTTGCATGTTCATGGCAAGGGCATAATCTATCATGGCCTGGAGAGTTTGATTGATGGACCCAACCAAAAGCACCGAGGAACTTGAGCTGAGGCGACCAACTTGGGTGAGGATTTGATAAGCGTTGAGGTACGCGAGAGGAGTTGATATCGCCTTCGTTGGATCGGTGTTTGCGGGAATTCTGATAGTGTCACTTTCCAAAACCCGCATTGTCGTCAAGAGTCCCGAGTTCGCCGATGCCAGCGTTAACACTTTATCGCCAACGGCAGAGTCGTGCACACCAGATCCGATACGAGTTACCTTTCCAACAATTTCGAACATTGGAAGAGCTGTCTCTGGTGTCTTCCCCTGATCCCCGTGCAAATCAAAGATTGTGGCCATTTCAACCTTGATCTCAGTGTGGTCTGGCCGAAGTTGGTCTTCGAGGGGTTGTTGCTCCTCCCAGCGTGCATTGTCTGCGTCCTGGAACTTCAACTCAAGGGGCCTTGGATCAAGGGTTAGCTCTGATAGTACAGGCCTAGGGCCGTTCACAAGAGTGTGCATGGCCTCATCCACCACTGGGGTCTCGAGGACCCGTGGAACTAGGAGTCGACCATTTGCCAGGCGATACTCTAAGTCTGGCCGGCGGGAATTTTCCTGCGTCGTGAGCTGCATGACTTGGAGAATGCCACAAGCCAGTCCAAATTTATCTTCCAAATCTTCCGCATCCACCAATAGGTGTGGGATGGTAATGTTCCACTGCTCATTGCGAAGTGTCCGCAGAAGGCCGCCTGTGGCGCCGGATCCAATGTTCTCAACAGCCCCTTGGGCCCAGGAAGGTGACACCCAAAGAACGTATTGAACTCGGATTAGCTCTTGGAGACGTTCCAGATCATCTTTTGTCCAGCCGGATACCCAAGAACTGGCCAAGTCAAGCAATGAAATCACAGTCTTCCCTGCTAGTGTAGCTACCTGATCCAATCCAATAGGCACTAGGCGAACGTTATGGGTGGCAAAGATCTTTTCCAGATGCTCAAAAACGGGGAAAGAGTTGGAATTGTCTGCTGGACTCAAGACATAGATTTCAGAGTCTGTTGTCCATGAGACTGGTGTGCGGCGCGCGATGATAAACTTGCGATCTTCGGTCGTGCTGTGAATTTTGAGGCCGTCAAATTGCTGCAGCTTCTCTGCTGCTGAGTTTAGATCAGTATCCGACACGCGAATTGCTGCCAAACCTCCGTGTTCAAGGATGGTGGGCAGACATGACAGAATAACTTGAGTGATTTTGTCCTCCCATAGCCTGGGCTCATCGATCACGACCAAATCATATTTATCCTGAGCGAGCGACGAAGATGGAAGTTCGTTGAGCGTAGCGAGGGGGATCAGGTGAGTGCCTGGGAGGCTGTTCTCTGCAGGAGTGGTGCCTTCCACCTGATTATCGGGGCCACATGAAGCGATAGTGACCTTTCCTAGACAAGGTCGCATTCCGGCGCTTGGTATCAACTCTTGGAGGTTTTCAATCCAAGAGCTTGACGCCTCCGAAGTAGTGATCAGTGCCTTGGCATCCCCATTTGTATGACACAGTCTCTTGATCCAGTCTGTTAGCTGGAGACTGCTGGCTTGCACGGCCATCTTCTTATCTCCATCATGGATTTGGTTAGTGACAAGGGGCGACTCCAAATGCTCCTCCCAAACAATCGACGAATATCGGTTCTCCGAGGATGCTTCCTCTTGCTTTTGAGAATTGGGGTTGAAGGGAAGGCGACCGAGATGAACACCTTCAAATGTGATCCAGGGCTGTGACCACGAGGGGTCCGACGCAATACAGTGTGATAGCGATTTTCCGTCTCGCCACTTAGTCTCTGTGTGAACAACAAATGGCTCACCTGGCTGTGGTTGGAATGCATTGGAGATGTAGATATTGTCTACTCCAATTGGGATATTCGCGTCGGTGCTGGAGAGTGCATCGGAGCAAGACAAAAGGGCGGACTGGAACAGGCAATCAAGAGTTGTCGGATGGATGAAACTGGATGACTCCTTTTCGAAGGGCATTGATTGTTTTGTGTCCGTGACCACCCCGGATAGCCAAAGACGAGACTCCGAATCGCAAAAGGAGACGCCAGTGATTGTCTGGAAGGCCGGTCCGACGGTGAGTCCTCCTGTTTGAGACAACCATTCACGTGCTTGCCTAACATCGGCCATTTGCGCGACTGTTTGGGTATTCTTGATGCGCTCCAATGCTGCTTCCCAGTTTGAGTTATGCTCAACATCGTCACGGTTCTCGTATCGCGTAATGAATGCACCCTTCGCGTGTTGAATCCAAGAACCCCCGGAGGGAAGTGAGAAAATTCCGAATTGATACCAACCCGGCATCCCTGGATGAGGCGAGACCTGAAGGAGAGTTTCCAAGCCTCGCTCTTCGTCCGGAATAACCACTCCTCGCATGAAATGAAGGTCCTGGAACTCTATCCCCTTGATATTTGCCTGGTCATCGGCAAGTTGCCGCGCTGCCTCGGTAGCCATCACCAACATGCCCGCCGCTGGGAATACAATCGATCCAGCGACAACATGATCGGCCATCCATGGATTCTCCGAGAGTCGCAGGAAATTTCTCCATCGTGGCTCCAAGGCGTTTTGATAATCCACGGCAGCTCCCAGAATATCATGACGGGGATGTTTGCGTCGTCTCAATTGCGCCGTCTCTACCGGCTCGTGCCAGAAGGACGTTTGGTGATTCCAAGGATAAGAAGGCAAATCGGCAATCATTGTTGGGCTTGTAGTGTCGACACTGCTATTGACCGCAGCAAGGTCTACTGTATGTCCTGTGCTCCAAAGAGACCCAGCAACTTCTAATGATGTTCGCAAAGCATGCTGGTTCCGCGAAACCAGTGAATGGTAAGGCAATGATGCCATATTCGCATTGACGGACTTCAGAATTTGATTGACAGGTCCTTTCAAAACGGCGTGTGGGCCGATCTCAACCAACGCAGTCCATTTGATTGGAACCGGCCGTCGACGAGATTTGATAGACTCGCTCAGGTTTGCGAGTTGTGACACTGCGGCAGTAAACTCAACTGTGCTGACCATGTTACGCACCCAGTATGCTCCACCAAGCTCGGCGGGATAGACACGCTCTTTTGTGACCGATGAAAGCATGGGGATTGATCCACTGTAGCGATCTTCAGGTTTGATGCAATTGATGGCATTACCAACCACTTCAACTAGGTCCTCCATGTGAGGGGAATGGTATGCTGTATCAATGCGCAACTTCCGGGCAAAGTGACCGCCCTGTTGTAATCTTGCTTCAAGCTGATCAATGAAGTCCACATCACCCGAAAGGGTTGTACTGGCAGGACTATTGACGCAGGCAATCACAACTGAACGTGGGGGAAGCTCTTCAAGGTACTTCTGTGCATCGGCTGCGGAAATACCAGTAGCAAGCATACCTCCTCGTCTGTCGCTCTGGGCGATCTGCTGGGAAAAGAAACCACGGAACCATGCGACTCGCAATGCATCTTCGTGGGAGAGATATCCAGCAGCATATCCAGCGGCTATGTGTTACAAACAAGTCAGCGATTATTCACCATGGGATGCCTGTCTTAATAGGGAAGAAAGGAGGATGTTCATACCAATTTCACCGCTAGAGTGACCAACAACTGCGTTGGGATAAACCGACCAACTAGCCAAAAGATCAACCAATGCAATCTGCAAGGCGCAGGTGATAGGCTGGCTGCGATCGGGTCTGTTAATTTGACTGTCTTTTGCCTCTGCCTTCATCTCCTCTACCATATCAAAAGGACATCCTAGGGCCGAAAGGATGTCTTGCGATCGTGCTATGCTTTCCCTGAAAGTGGAAATCCTCAAAAGCTCCCGGCCCATTCCAGCCCACTGGCCACCCTGACCTGTGAACACAAAGGCAAGTCTTGTTTGAGCTTTGCGGCTGGCTCGAGCAAATTTAGGGAGTCCCTTCTCTAAAATGCTCTGTAGCTGGTCTTGTGAGTTAGCAACCGCGAAGCTGCGGAAGCCCAACTGCGATCGGCGTGTCAGCATTGTATGGGCTAGATCTTTGAGTGGGATCTCCTGCTCGGCCTTTTGCTGACGTTGAAGGAATGTGCTCCAATTTTGGCCGGCTCGTTCGATACCCGCTTGGTCAAATGTAGAAAACACCACCACATGAGGGGCGGGCTCGCTGTCTTCATCATTGCCCCGGAAGGCTTCTTTGGTGCTTTCAAGGATTAAATGAGCATTTGATCCACCGAATCCAAACGAGTTGATACTAGCTCGCTGTGGGAGATGTTCCGGCCAAGGCATCGTTTTGTCGCTTAGGCGTAAACGCCAATCGTCCAGCCGGATCTTGGGATTGATGTTCTTGAACCCGGCATTTGGAACCAATGTGCCCTTTTCTAAACACAGAACGACTTTGATCAAGCTAGCCACTCCTGCGGCTCCTTCAGTGTGACCAAAATTTGTCTTCACTGAGCCTACGTATATCGGCTCATCAGTTGGTGTTCGTGCCTGACCCAAAGTCATTCCGACAGCAGACAGCTCTATGGGATCCTATTCATCATCAAGTTAATAAACTGAGTGCTCAAATAGCAGTCAATAGAGCTTTTTTGCTTACCCCGACCGGAGTTCCAGTTCCATGGGCTTCAAAGTAAGAAGTGTCTCTCATTGAGATACCATGGCGTTCGTAAACCGAACGAATCAAGTTCGCTTGAGACGTTGGACTGGGCAGGGTAATCCCAGGAGTACGACCATCCTGATTAATTCCTGTACCGCGGATGATGGCTCGAATATTATCTCCATCGGCCAATGCGGCGCTGAGGGGTTTCAAAAGCACAGCACCGATGCCCTCTCCCCGGCCATATCCATTTGCAGACTCATCAAATGAATGACTTATTCCATCTGCACTCATCATGTGCATGTAGGAGAGTCTTTGTGTGAAATTAGGGTGCAAGATGAGACTGGCTCCAGTTACCAGGGCCTGCCACAAGCATGTTTAGTCCGTGCCATAAACAGATATACAGGTTGCAGTACTCACCATTCCACATTCGCCAGATCGCAAAGATTGGGCTGCTAGATGGACCGCAGTCAAACTCGAGGAGCACGCAGTATCCATCATGATACTCGGGCCTTGGAGATCAAAGAACCACGACAAACGATTAGCCAGCATAGTCCTTCCGTTGCCCGTTGCTGAGTTGTGGGGCATATCATAGATATCTCTTGTCGACAATAGCTCATAATCATTGGTCATTGAGCCGGAGTACACTGCTGTGTTACTCCCTGGAAGTGTGTCTATTGGTATTCCGCCTATTCAACCCATTTTAGCTGGACTGGTTTTCCATCAGCTTTTGAATATCGCTTGTCTTACTGTTTTCGAAGGTTTCATATGCGACTTCAAGCAACAAACGCTGTGCTGGATCCATGCCCGCCGCCTCCTTGGCTGTGATAGAGAAAAAAGGAGCATCAAATCGGGATGGATCTTCCTGCAAGAAAAATCCACTATCATGATTGATCTAATTCCCACGACCTTGATGTTAGAATAATACACCAACTTCTAATCGGGGTATTCATACCGCTCCTTTGCGTTCATGGCTGGGGTGATGCCAGGCTGAAGCTTCATATCGGCTTGTGGGAACCGTCCCATGTCCGGTACGTCCATCGCATAGCATCTGCCAGAAGTTCTCAACAGATGTCGCTCCTCCAGAAAAGCGACACCCCATTCCAATCACTGCAATTCCCTCCATATCTGTAGGGGAAGTCGTCGTTGGTCGGCCAGGCATCTTGTGGGTATGGTATGGTTGAGGGAAGGTTTGGATAAGATCACGGAGCAGGGACGCTGTGGGGTATTATACTCAATGCTGTGCATTCCAATTCCAGGTTGGGCAAGTCCCCGTCCTAACTGCAGACCATCAAGCTGGCTATGAATCCTGGACGCTAGTGCCATTAACGCGTAAAGTGTCGCATATTCACATGCATATTTTACTGGCTGTCCAAGCGGAGAACATGCAGTGGAGACCGGGACTAAGTGAAAAGCGCGATGGACGATGTACTCTGTACATCAATTTACATCCTCTGGCACTTGCCTTGCTGAAACCCTGTTTCCTACTCCGTACTCTAGAAACAAACGTCTGGAACATGGATCTGGCTAATGCAGTCGGATCTCAATCCCCATACTCGTGCAGCTCCGATGCCAGACTCAGTTCCACCATTTTCTCTAGTTTGCGTCTACTTGGATACCCCTGAGGTGAAGAATACGAGAATGGTGTCAAGTGGAGACTGCCTGTCCCATCGATCCACGAACTGGATCGTCAATGCCTCAAGATGGACCTGTTGTACATGTGAATTGTACCGTGACAGCTGGGTACCAGTATCGGTCACTGTATTTCAAGATTGCTAATCTTCCATACTCCATCGACCCGCATGGGTCTGATCCACTATATCATAGCACTAAGCCAATGTCCGTAGCCGAAGATCGCCTATCAGTATTTCTTTTTATGGCCTTTTTTTTCATGAGGGGATTCCTATCCCGCAGTGGAGAAACCACTTTCCATTCCTTGCCCCTTATTTGAGACAAGCTCCACTTTTCGGACTCCCCGGGTACTTGCGTTTCCCTTACTCCGTACATGGATGTATTTTGGAGAATATCAATCTTGCCCGTTGGGCTATCTGGAGGGCTAACTCTTCAGCCGTTATCATCGTGTTGCAACTTCGCATCAGTGATATTTGGCTGTGGTAACTGGGGGACTTTGCTGGCATCGCCTGGGCTAGCTGATCTCAATTCCACGATCTTTTGGGCTGCGGAGCACATTTACAGTAGTAATTGACTTTATTGAAGCTACTAACACCTGCTTGCCCCTCCCCCCCATGCAGATCACCTACAATAGCATACAATATATGGAGCACATTTTACCTCCATCCTGATGGTCTCAGAAGCTATGTGCAGTACTCCGTAGTCTACGCTAGTTAGCTAGATTATCGCGCGGCAAAAAAACACCCCCGTGCATTGTCAGAGCTCTTCAATAGTTCGATCTCGCTCGCTCTATACTCCGTATTGTACGCAGTACGGAGTAATTCCAAGCCACATAACGGAGAATTCCCGCAGTGCGATAATATCCATCCCTTTCATAACCCCCTAATTTGCCAACGAGTTATCTGAAGACATTCGAACCATACCCCACCTCTCTCGCACACTTCATTTCCCCCTCTGTCGCGAGATTTGTTGAGAATGACTACCCAAAGCGCGATTATCGTCCAAGAAGCTGGCCGCGCGACGCTAGCAGAAGGTGTCCCGCTTCCCGAGTTGCCGGATAATTACATTCTCGTCAAAACGAAAGCTGGTATTTTCTCCTTGTGCTCTTCTTCGCTCCTGTGGTTCATGAACGGCTGGACTAACACAGTACGAAGTCGCTTTGAATCCAACGGACTGGCGTCATATTGATTTTGTACCCTGTACAGGGGCTACCGTGGGCTGTGACTATTCGGGAATAGTAGAAGCCGTGGGGCCGCGCGTGAAAAAGGCGTTCAAAAAGGGCGATCGAGTGGCTGGATTTGTACACGGTAGCAATGCCGTTCGCCACAATGGCGGCGCATTTGCTCAGTATGTGATTGCGAAGGGCGACCTCCAAATATTGATACCCGAGTCCATGAGCTTTGAGGCGGCAGCCACCTTTGGAGTTGGACTGACCACTGTTGGTCAAAATCTTTACCAGAGCATGGAGTTGCCTTTCCCGGGCGATCAGGCGAGCGAATCAGACGACACAAATATCCTAATTTATGGAGGCGCAACGGCTACTGGTACCCTTGCGATCCAACTGGCAAAATTATCGGGACTGCGTGTGGTCACAACATGCTCCGAAGCCAACCGCAGCTTCATGTTTGAGCTTGGGGCAGACGCAGTTTTTGATTACCACGATCCACTAGTGGGCGAACAGATCCGAGAGGATACTGATGATGCTCTCGAATTTGTCCTTGATACAATCTCTACGCCCCAATCGGCTGCCATCTGCAGTGCTGCCATTTCATCAGCGGGCGGTTCCTACAATGCCCTGCTCGATGTGCCATCAGCGAGGGATGACGTTGATTCACATGTCTCAATGGCGTATGATGTCCTGGGAGAGCCTTACCGCATGGGCACGAACGAGGTATCTCCTGATAGCACTAACTTTGAATTCGGCATCAAATGGTGGGAATTGGCGCAAAAACTACTTGAGGAGCGCCGCATTCATCCTCATCCATATCAGGTGAAGCCAGGCGGCTTGGCTGGAGCGTTGGCTGGTCTCCAAATATTACGGGAAGGTAAAGTCCGAGCCTCCAAGCTAGTCTACCGGGTCGATGAATCTGAGTAAAGATGTTCAAAAACAAACCAACAAACAAGAACTTCTTGACTTTTGACCTTCTATCGAGTTTCAATAAGTCGTTTGAGGACAACATAACTGTATGTAATGTATTCGGTAAGCGAGCTGGTCATCCATGTAAGCGGGCTGGCCACCCCCCAAACACATAGTAAATGCGACTTAATATCTCAACCACCACATTTTCATTTGATTTCATTACCTGTCGATAGCTATTGATAGGAATTTTAAATATAATATATTAATCTTAAGAAAATCGAAGAGGTGCATTATTACGGTATTGAAAATTACAATGCCGAAAGCCAGGAATATATATATCGCAATCACAAAGTCATATATATTTCCCAAACTCCATAGTGGCTAGAAATTCCCCAAAAGACATTAGGCTATAAGGAAATCTTCTTGTAGTGGATGCTACGTAGGGGAAAAAGCAGAAGAGGAATTGTTGTTCATTAGAAACTAGAAATCCAGGGTTTATATCCCCTGTCAAACAAAGCATCCATAAACAAAGAAAGATCCAAGCAAAGGCTCAGTCTGGCAAACAACATGCAGTATATGCATGGGAGGCACTCCAACAAATCTCCATAACTATAGATCTAAATTCGTATGGAATAGATCATGGAAGAGAGGCCCCAAACGCTAGCCAGAACCAGACTGACAATTATCCAGCCATATTGTTCCGTCTGACCATTGGTGACTGAGAAAGGGGCCAACGGCTTCCTTCTGCTTAAAACCAATCACCCCAGCCTCACCACATCTGGTCATTTATTTCCTTCTTCCTTCTTCTCGTTGTCAAACCCACTCAGTACTTCCCTCTCACTATACTTTACACCGGAATGCGTTTGGTTCCAGCTCTCTTCGCGATTGCAGCGGCTGCCACTGCAGCATCTGTTGACACGGTTCCCCCCGAGCTGGCAGCCATCGGCGAGTCATCGACTGTTTTGAATGTGACATATTCTGTGCATCATCAGAATTTAGCTTCAAGCCTGGCGATTTCCTCAACGCAACTGGTATGCAAGAGAAACCTCCAAGTCTCTATAGTCTACCTATTCAAAACTGACTAGAAGTTTCCAAATTCTAGTATCCAAGGATGCACCACAGCCGCACCTGCATGACTTGGGATTGAGCAGAACCAATCGCCACCTTCTGCTAATGGTTAATGCTGACTGGAAAAAAACCAGTACTCCTGTCATGACCCACTCTCATAGTAAGGGTCACAGTACTCGAAGTGGATCTATGGAGACATACATAGATGGTAGTCATGTGACCTCGCTTAGCCTGTACTACACAGTACTATATTAGTGGAACTCGGAGTATAATAGAAGGCTCAGAGTTCAGTTTGAATACATATAGTACTAGTGCCATTGGCCTTTACAGTAATATTGTATAGTATTAAATAGACTGCGACATCGCCCGTCCATGGGCACCTAGGAGGCGCCCATCGCCCGTCCACGGTGGGCGGTGGGCTATTTGGATTTTCGAGTACCCGTCTATAACGCCTACGGCCCGTGGGCGTACCTATCACAGGTATGCCTACTATACCCACTATTATATAAATTCTCCTAAAATAGATATATAACTCGCTAACTTCGTATAATAAATAACTATTATTTATACCTATTTTGCTAACTCTATATAAAATCATAGCTTTAATCTATAATATCTATAAATTTTATTAAAATATCTAAATAAATAAAAAACTATAATATATATAATACAATTTAGAATATATTCCTTATCGAAATATATTATATTATATAATATTTTTATTAACTTATTAAATTATACTATAATAGTTTAAAGATATATATTTAAGTTAGTAGTATATATTTACTATTTTCTATAAGTAAAATACTACTTCTATCTTCTACTTTATTACTTATCTAGATCTAATTCTTTCTAGTAGATTAAAAGAGTATTAGTGAGATCCGCAGAGCTCATTCCAGCCATGGAACCTGCGTCTCTGGTGGTCCTGAGGTACCGTACGGAGCTTTCGGCTCTGCATAATGCCACTTTAGCATATATAGCATGTTGTATCGATCTATATATAGTACTATGATATATCCTATCTAATACAAATCATATAATCCTTTCTGAATCATATCTAGTAGTATATCGGTTTAATCCTCCCTCTGTAGAGGACTAGGGAAGGGTATAATAGGACTTATAGGGGTCCTATAAAGAATATATTATAAGGGCACGGCTTCGAAAGACCCTATTATCCCTATACCTAAGCCTAATATACAATCTAGCGGACTTATATATAAGTAAAGCTGCGAGAAAAGATACGAACTGGAATAAATAGTATAACTAGAATGTACGGTATAGCAGTTAGGAGAGCTGTAGTAAACTGATAATATATTAAGGACTACCCTATCCTTAGAATAAGCAGTATATAAAAGTATATAGCCCTAAAAATATCTAGTAGGCTATAAATAGTCTATTAGGATATATATAGTCTTTATAAGGTGTTACTTGCCTAAATAAATCAGAAAATAGATCTATATCTAGTAAGAACTAGCCTATATAAATAGGATATCTTACTACTATAAAAGAAAGGAAGTAATAACTAATATTACCTATCTAAAATACTTAAAATAAGATAAGTACTCCTAAGCCCTAAATCTTAACTAGTGAGTAAGTCTTTATTGGACTAGCTGTTAAAGTTTAAGTAGCCCTAGCTATCCTAATAGATAGGGAAAGAGAGCTTTATCTTTATTTATATAATACTTAGGACTATAAAGTGATCTATCTAGTAATATATATAGTTATAGAATAAGTATAAAGCCTGCTTATATACTAAGTAGAAGTTACTTAACTGAGTAGACTTGTAGTAAATGTCTAAATATCCCTATAGATAGCTCTAGTGATACTAACTGGACTAGAAATATCTAAAATAGCTATTACTACTTTAAACCGGGCTACTAGGCTATTAGTAAATATATTTAATTTGAGTGATATAGATAAAGATATTAGATAGTCTATTATTAATAATATTTAGAAGATTGATAACTATAATAGGACTATCTAAAGTAATATAGCTTATAAATAGATAGTTAATTATAATTATTACTTTACTAAATTAATAAATATTACTGGATATAATATATCTGGAACTATATATATTATCTATATTAGTAGAAAACTAGTAAAAATAGTATTATAATATCTTAAAAACTTTAAGTAGGTTTATAAAAACTAATACTCTAGTATATTTACTATATAGGATGACTTTAAAAGCTAGATTAAAAGAGAATTCTTAGAATACCTAAGCTAGGAGAAGCTCTAGAAGAAGTTTAATAGTCTAAGATAGGACTAAATATCTATTAATACTTATACTAATAATCTATACTAAGCTATAGTAGACTTTAATACTAGAATTTTAGAATAGTTACTAATCTATTACTTTATTATAGGTATAAAAACTGAATACTAAGCTAAGTAGATAGTAGAATAAGAATAATCTACTATATTACTAGAGGTTATTATACTCTTTATTAGCTATAAATAAGATCTAATGATTATATACTATTACTAGAATAGGCTAAATATCTTAACTAGTCTTAATAAAATAGACTTATTAGTTATTTCTAGCTAATTACTAGTCTTATAGGCGGTAAGAGAGACCTATTTATACTATAATTGTAGTAAACTAGGCTATCTTGTCTATATATATTATATTCTAAAGATAGAAAAGATAAAGTAATAATAAAAGGCTATATTTTATTATAGAATAAAGCTAGTAGAAAACTAGTATAGCTATATAATATAGAAGTCCTTATTAGCTATCTCTAGTAGGCTTCTAAATAACTATAATTTAATACTAAGGATCTTCTTAATCCTTATTACTCTAAATCTGTACTTTTATAGGCTTAACTAGAAATCTAATCCTAATATAAGGAGCTATAATAGTATAAGTTATTATAAATAGACTAATACTAATAGAAGGAATTACTATATCTATCTGTATCTCTTAATATTATAAGTGATTTATTAATATTCTATTAGGGAAGGATTTATATAGATCTAAGATAATTCTTATAGGTCTAAATACTTCTTAATAGTAAGACGAGTAATATCTTTATCTTATTTTATATTTAGTAAAGGATTAGTAGAACTATATAATTATAGAAACTAGAGATTCTCTTATTAATAATAATTACTAATAGAGAATATCTTAAAATAATTGGCTTTATAATACTTCTTATAAAACTAGGGAAGTAGATAGGCTATATTAAGATATAGGTACTAGAAATAGAGTATAATATTATCTTAGGGTAGGATTTCCTTTATTTTGAAAACCTATAAATTAATTAGTAAATCTCTGTTATAATACTTATAGATTATAGATATAAAACCTATAATATATATCCTATAAATAGGTTATATATAATTGTAAAGGGTGATATATATACTAATCTAATATCTACTAGGTATATTATAAGGGCTTTATAGAAAAAGAATATAGAGATATAGTTTTTTATAGTATAGATAAAATCTAATAATACTGCTATATCCTAATTCGAGTTATTAAAATACGAAAACCCTTAAATATAAGTAATCCTAGAGAAATATAAGAATCTTTTCTATTTAAAGCTTCTAATAGCCCTACTCTTTAAGTAAAATATTATATATAAGATCGAGATTAGTATAGTATAGTCTATAAATATTAATACTTATATACTATCTACTGAAAAACTTAATAAATAAGCAAAATAGATTAAAGAACTTATCTAGAAGGGTCTAATCTATTATTCTAATAGTATATAGGGATTCCTAGTTATTTTTGTTAAGAAATCTAATAGAAAGTAGTATATATATATTGACTACTATATACTTAACTAGATTATAAAGAAAAATAGATATCTATTATTATAAATCTAAGAGCTGCTTAATATAGTAGGCAATATCTAGTTCTTATTAAAAGTTAATCTTATAGCTAGGTACTAGTAGATCTAAATAGGAGAGGGTATAATTAAAAAAATAGTCTTTAATATAATATAGGATAAATATAAATAGCTTACTATATTATTTAGACTTTATAATACTCTTACTATATTCTAATTAGTGATTAATAATATATTATAGTTAATATTAGGCTAAAGTATAGTTATCTATCTAGATAATATCCTGATCTTTTTTGTATTAATAGAAGAATATTATAAATACCTAGAATAAGCCCTTATACTATTAGTAGAATAGGAACTATATATCTTACTAATAAAATACTAATTTATTACTAACTAATTGGAATTTTATAGCTATATTATTAGGAATAGGATTATTTAATCCCTAATAGCTAAAACTAAAGTACTAAATAACTAGCTATAATCTAAGAATATATATAATATATAATAGTTTATTAGACTTACTATATACTACTATAGATTTATTAAAGACTTTATAAAAATCTATATATTACTTTATAAACTATTAAAAGAAAGTAATAGTATCTTATATAAGAAGTATTTCTGTTTTATTATATAGATAAAGGCTTATAAAAGTATATTTTATATAATTAAAGAGTTACTTATTTCTATATCTATTTTTAAATAACCTGATTAGAATAAGTTATATATAATTAAAATAGATACTTTTAAATAGATACTTAGTATAATCCTTATATAAGAGGATAATAAAGAAGTACTTTATCTTATTATATATAATAGATAGAAGCTTTATAGAGTAGAACTAAACTATCTTATATATAAGAAAAAGCTCCTAGCTATTAAGGAAGTAATCTATATATAGGATTAATATATTAATAGTAATTATTTTAAAACTATAATTATTACTAATAATATAAGTCTATAGTATCTTAATACTATAAAGGAGTATAATAAGTATCTTATATATTAGATTATTAAATTCTAGGAATACTATCTAGTGATTTATTACTAAAAGAGCTCTAAAAATATTGTAATAGATATAATCAGCTAATAACTAGATCTAGTTAAAAGTATATCTACTAATATTAGCTAGGAATAAACTATTTAGGATACTTATCTTATTATTATAAGTATAGTATATAGTGTCTTTAAGAAAGAATAACTAGTAGTAATAATTTAGTTTCTAGAAGATAGTATAGAACTAGATAATTATATAATTACTTAGGCTATAAAGAAGTATATTATAAACCTAAGTTTTTAGGATATATCTATTAATAAGAATATATTAGTAAAGATTAACTAATAGCTAGTTTATATCTATAATAATAGAGAGATATCCCTATATCTTAAAATACCCTTTTATACTGACTTAGTGCTTAATTCCTACTAAGAATTTAGCTATCTAGGCTTTCTAGGGCTATATAGAATTATATAGTCTTATAGATAGTGGTTATCTATAAGAATAGATATTAAAGAAGCTATAAAAATCTATCTAAACTACTAAGTTATATAAGGGTCTAGAAAAAGTCTAGAATATAAAGAAGTATAATATATAATTATAAAAAGAGAGTGTTCCTTCTAGTATTAGGATATTAATCTTATTAATTACCTATCTACTACTTCTAATAGTAATAAATAGATTATTATAGTAATTAATTATATTACTAGATAACTAGTATTAAGAGTAGTTCTAAATATAATAGAAGAGATTCTTATAGAATTCCTATACTAAGATATCTATATATATTATAGTATATTTTTAGAATTAATCTTAGATAATAGCCTAAATCTTCTCTCCGGAGTAGTATATTACTTTATAATACTAATCTAAGTATAGTATTATATAACTATATCCTACTATCCTTATACTAATAGTAAGATAGAGAATTTTAATAGACTAGTTAGATAGATATTAACAAAATACCTAATAAAGAAATCTATAAGATTATAAGATAAATATCTTATATAGATAGTATTTGCTATCTATATATAAGAGTATATAGTATTAAAAAGAAGCTTATACTACTTAGTATATAGAGTATATCTATATATCTTATCTAATAAAAGCTATCTTTTAAATACTTTTATCTAAGAGGACTAGGAAGAATAGATCTAGTACTTCTTAGATACTTACTTTAAAGTAAATAAACTATTACTTATTTATATAATTAAGAAATAATAGATCTAGGATATAGTAGTTATAAAAATAAGCTTCTAGCTAGGAGACTAGGTCCTAATATAAAATAAAGTAAAGAAAAAGTATAAGAATATATAGTTTAGACTATATAAGATACTTAAGAGTTATTTACTAAGGATATATATCTTAGTCGAACTATAAGGATATATTCTAAGGAACTTTATTAATAGAGTAAGACTATTAGATATAAATATAGATAATAACTTCTAGCTATAGATATTATCTATAAGACAATCTATATTATAAAGGGCTAGTATAAAAATTAACTATCTTAAAGAGCTTTATAAGATTCTTAATAAGATTAAATCTTTACTACTAATATATATAGATCTATTAATCTTTATAAGGGCTAAATAGTAGGAATTTAAGTATATAGAGATATACTAAGAATTTAGGAGAGAGGATATTATTACTAAGTACCTAATTGTTAAAATATAGGTATAGGGCTAGAAAAGAAATTAGCAGAAGGATAATAAGAATATATCTATACTAGGCCTACTAAATATAGATAAATAGAATTTAGAAGCTAATAACTATAAATCTAAAGATAATACTAACTTAGTAGTATCCTTAGGATAAGAATTAATAAAAGATATTTATTAAGAACCTATACTAAATAATTTAGATTAATCTATATATCTCTTTATAGTTATTATTCTATTATTATTATTAAAAACTATAAAGAGAAATTAATATAATAGAGTTTATTATATCTAAAATAGGATAAAAAAAGAGTAGCTAGATATATTACTTTATAAAAAGTTAAGTATATTACGAATAGGGATAGAAGGACTCTAGTAAAGAAAGAAATACTCTACTTAGTTATACTAGACTATATACTAGTAAAAAAATCACTCTAGGATAGTAAAGATATCCTTAGATAAGTCTAAGCCTTCCTCTTTTTTAAATTCCGAACTATTATCCTTCTTATTAGAATCTTTAAGATAACTAGTATATACTAAAACCTACTTTATTATATATAAATCAAACTCTAAATACTTATATATCTCCTTAAGATCTATATATATTTAGATACTACTAGATATATTACTTATATATATAATACTAGACTTATCTAATAGAGAATAGTATTATATATTATTATAGGTAGGGCTAGGAGTAGAGGCTTTCTTCTTATAAGTAGGGATATCTAGGTATTTCTTATCTATAGTAGTTATAGTAGTCTTAGCTTTCTTATAACTAGTTATAGTAATAGGATCTCTGCTAGTAGTCTTATATTTAGTCTTAATAGTACTAATAGGAGTAGATAGACTAGTAACAATCTTATTACTATTACTAGATAGGTCTTTCCTATTAGTATAGCCCTTATCTTTATTCTTTTTTATCTTAGTAGGTATAATAAGGATCTTAGGTATTATAATAGGGATTATAATAATAGCCTAAGCAATAAGAGTAAGTATATTTAGATACTTTAGTAAAAGGTTTAATAGATTATAGATCTATACTAGATTAATTAACTATATAAGAGATATTCTAGTAACTAGATAGAACAAATACTTATTTCTACTAAAAGAATAGCTATAATTAGTATATACCTAATCCTATTAAATAGGTAATTAGGAGATATCTGAGAGTAAAATCATATAGCAATATATAAAGAGACTATTTTCTTTTAAATAGTTACTATATTTATTACTAGTAAGGATCTAATAGCTATATAACTAGCTAATAATAATATAGAGAGATATATCTATATAGATAGAATAGTTAGTAATAGGATAGTTAGGATACTAGTCTAGAGTAGTATAGACTAGCTATATTTAGATAAACTAATTATTTACTCCTAATTTATTTAGACTTAATAAAAGAGATAAACTATTAATATCTATATTAGTATAGTTAGCTATATATAGATTAGCTCGAACAAAATAGTAATACAAAAAATCACTTATAATTAGTAACTTATAAAGACCTATCTACTACTAGGTTTATATAGGTAGTTATAATAGGACTAAGATTACTACTAGTAGGCACAGAAGAAGGTATAGAAGGTATAATAGAGAGTAAGAGAGGTATAAAGATAGTCTTAATAGGATTAGCAGAAGATATAGAGCTAGATATAGGATTAATTATAGGTATAGGACTAGATATAGGACTAGCTATAGATATAGGACTAGGTATAAAGCTAGATATAGGACCGGCTATAGATATAGGACTAGATATAAGGCTAGATATAATAGATCTAGTACTACTATTACTACTACTACTATTAATATTATTATTATTACTACTAAGGATATTAAGAGGCTCCGAACCGGGACTAAGAAGACAGCCCGAAAGATACTTCTTAGGTATAATAGATAAGAAAGAAGATAATATAATAAGATTACTAATAGAGAGAGAGATATAAAAGAAACTTAGATAAGATATAGTTATATAGATCTTATAAAGATAGAAAATATATTAATAAAGCCTATAAAAGCTGAAATATTATTATATATAAAAAAAAAGGAAGACTATATAACTAGGAACACTTATAATAAGTATAGATAGTTAGGGTCTCCTTAAGTATAGGAAGGAGATATAATAATATAAGAACTAGTTATTATAAGATACTAGGAAAAGTTAGTATATTATCCTATATAGACTAAAAAAGCCTTATATAAATATAGAAACCTTAGCAAAAAACACTATATAACTCTGAGAAGTATTAGAAATAATAAAAAATAATAAAAAATAATAAAAATCAATAAAAAACAATATAGAGAGGCCTATCTAGAAAAGATATAAAGAGAGGAGAAGATAGAAAGTAAGAGTAAAGAAGTAAACTAAGAGTTAGAGATATATTTACTTCTTATATAGATATAACTAAGAGCCTAGATAAGGACTTCCTAGATATAAATAAAGGATTTACTATAGGAAAACAGTCTTTCTTTATCCAAACTACTCTTATATTACCTTACTAGTATATAGGGAAGGGATCACCCTCTATTAAATTTTGTTAACTTCTTTAATAATATACCTTTTACTATATTTCCTTTATAAAGAAGCTCTTTATATTATTTTATATATCTTTATTACTTATAATAATATATAGCTTTAATATAGACTATTTTTAGGCCTTATTGTTATTATATAACAATATTTTTCCTTTATTCTACTAACTTAGAGAAAAAAATCATAGTATAAAGGACGGATTCGGGCTAAACGGACTAAATATAGCCGAAAAATCAAGTTTATACTTAGACATACAGAAACTTAGGACCAGTTTCGGATCAGTAGGGAAGGATAAGATCCACAAAGCTTATTCCAGCCATAGAACCTACGTCTCTAGTAGTCCTAAGATACCGTACGGAGCTTTCGGCTCCGCACAATACCACTTTGGCATATATAGCATGCTATATCAACCTATATATAGTACTACAATACGTCCTGTCTAATACAAACCATGCGATCCTTTCTGAATCACATTAGTATAATTATTATTTTATAAGCTTATATTATTAAATTCTATCTATTCTAATACTAAAAAACTTATATTATTATTCTAAGAGTTTTAAATCCTTTAATTCTAACTTAAGATAGGTATTTAGGTATAGTCTTATAGATATATCTATAGATATACCTATAGATAAAGACCTTTATAGCTAATTAACTTATAAAGGATAGTAGGTCTATACTTAATTTATAATATATTAGATCTATATAAAGCCTCTTTTTTATTAGTAATATCTATTTTATATAGTTATAAGTTATCTATTATAAGTTAAGACTATATACTCTTTTTTAGTTATTTATCTTATTTCTTATATTATATTAACTATATTTTAATCTAGTATTTATATTATAAGACCTTCTTTATTTTCTTTAAGCTTCTAACTAGATCTCTCTTATATTACTAATATCTTTAATTCTATCTTTAATCTAAATATTAATCCTAGTCTCTTTAATAGCTAATAGATCTCTATATTACTAATAAAATCTAAGTTTACTTAACTAGTCTTTCTTAATTGCTTATTTAAATATATTAGCCCTAATCAGAGAAAGTAGTTTATCTTTTATAATATAATAAATAATATATCTAAAGTAAAGTTTATTAAGTAATAGTATATAATAATATATAATAGTAATACTAAGATATAAAGGCTATAATAAGATATAAAATATATATTAGATATCTAGAAGAACTTTAACTAGATAATATATTATATTATAGATAAACCTTTAGTTATATATTAGATATATAAGATTATATTATCTTATCTAAGAGTAAAGTAAAATAGTACTAATATACTAAAGTAATATATAGTCTTAGATAAATACTAAAAGGATAGTAAAAGTAAGTCTATATAATAGTTAATTAAAGAGACTATATAATATATACTAATAAGTCTTATATAATTATATTCTTTAAGATAACTAATAAGTTATATATTAAATACTAGTATTATCTTATATATTAAAATTCTTAAATAATAAATAGAAAAGAGAGTAGATTAAATATCTTATTAATCTAAATCTATCTTTTTAGATACTTAAGAAAAAGTAGTTTACTTTCTTAATTTAAATAGTATAAAAGACTCTAGCTAAATCTATCTTACTTTATTTTTATACTACTTAGTATTAGCTAAAGAAATTAGTTAATAATAAGTAATATATAATTCTTACTATCTTATTATAAGATATAAAGCTCTTAATTACTCTTAATTACTAGATATTATCTTTTTAGTAAATATTTATAATAATTATAAGATACTTTATTAATTAAGACTAGAATTATTATAAGCTCTTATTTAGATTTAAACTACTTAATAGAGTATATTCTAGTATAAATCTAAGTAAAATACTTATAGATATATTTAAGAAGCTTAATATTACTAATTATATATTAATAATTATATTAGATAATATATCTAATAATATAACTCTAGTATAGATAGTTTAAGACTCTATTAACTTTCTTAAACTACTAAATAATCTAGTAGTTATTTAAATCTCTTATCTTATATATATTATCTAACTAAGTCTTTATAAGCTATTAGGATTAGTAAAGACTAATCTCTAGAATAATATAATAGATTAGAATATTTCTAATATCTAAGTCTATATCTAAGCTTAATTACTTTATACTTTTTAGAGTAAATAAGTTATTATATAAACTCTTATTAAGATAAGTATATTACTTTATTTATTGTTTAATATACTTAATAAATATATAGATTTAAGGACTTATTATATTTATTAATATAAGCCTCTAATATTATAATAATTTCTTCTATCTTTAGTCTAATAAAGTAAAACTTATATCTATCTAAGATATTTATATATATTAGAATTTAATCTTCTTAATACTTTATTATATAAAATACTTTAGTAAGACTTATAATAAATACTATAATAATATTAGGATTTAAAAATATAAACTTAGTAAGATAGAATAATAGTAGATTAACTATCTTTTATATATTATAGAGCTATTCTACTATTTTACTATAGTACTTTTAAAGACTAAAGAGATAATAGTATATTATATTTTTAGTATTTATAATACTCTCTTTAAGTACTTTAAGGAATCTATTATATAACTTATCTTAAAAACTATATCCTAGAAGAAAGTAATACTATAAGTCTTTAATACTAGGATAGTAAAGCTTATATCTTACTATATAAAGATAAAAGAGATCTATAGTAGTCTTTATATAATTAGAATAATTCTTATATCTTAGTATAAACTTTATTTCTTCTTAAGTAAAGTATAAGATATATTAAAGAATAATATAAACTAGAGTAATTAGTATAAGGAAATACTTTACTAGTTTATAACTCTTTATACTTAAAGATATATCTAAGTATAGTCTATATAAAAAGAGTAAACTCTAAAGTATTATTTAGGTAGTATAAGTAATCTAGATACTCTTCTTAATATTTAGTCTTATATTTACTCTAATCTATTAATATTAGAGTATAAACTTACTAGATATCTTAAAAAGTATATATTATATTTACTATTATTATAATTAGGAATATTAATACCTATTATAATAAAAAGAAAGATTAATTCTTTAGAATTCTAGAAAGAATATAAGAATAAATTCCTAATTCTTTTAAGTATTACTTATAATATTCTTTTTATTCTTATAATAGATACTAGAGTTAAATATCTATTTAATTTAGTATAAGATATCTATTACTATTAATATAGATAGCTAGATATAAGAATAGTCTAGGATATTATAATATTCTAGTATAAAATCTAGTTTAATATTAAAATAGAAGAACTATCTAATAAAGATATATTCTTAGATTCTATCTAAAAAATAGATAAATAGAAAGAGACTAAGCTTATTACTAATATATCTAAACTAATTAGTAATAGTAAGGATTCTAAGGATAATAATCCTATTAGACTAATTAAGTATAAGTTTATAATAGAGAGTTAGCTTTCTTATTCTTTTATAGTACTAAATATATAGAAGTGATAAAGAAGTAAGCTAGTTAATAGTAAAAATAAGAGTAATCCTTATCTTCCTTCTTATAGAGATAATAGTGATACTTAAAGATAGCTTAGGTTAAGAGAAGCAAAGAAGTATAGTAAACCTAGTGATAATCAATTTATATTATACCAGCTACCTGTAAGCAACCACCGGGGGTGGAGGCGCGTACAGGTGGTGATTTGCTGAGCGAAGCAGAAGCAAGTTTAGTCTATATTTGACTTAGTATGGCTTATAGCCAGCTTTGCAAGTATATAGCTAGCTTTAATTGTTCAAAGTTAGTAGTATATAGCCTATATTTGACTTAGTATAGCCTATAGCCGGCTCTCTAAGTATATAGCTAGGTATAATTGTTTAAGATTTATAGTATATAGTCTGTAGTTAACTTTATAATAGGTAATAAATCACTAAAGGTATTATAGTATACTTTGAAGAAGGCTTAATAAAGGGCCTATAGGTAGTATAGATAGCTTAAAGCTAGGCTAGCGGCTACGCCGCTGTACTAGAGGATAGGGGATTACAGGGGGTAAAGGCGATTTAGCCTCCCCCTACCCCCCACCCCTAAGGGGGTGGGGGGTAAGGGTAGGTATTATTTTTATATACTAAAGAGATAGTCCTAAAGATAAGGAAATAGCTAGTTTAGCATGCAGTTTAGCATGCAGTTTAGTATGCAGTTTAGTATGTATTTTAGGAGCTAACTTACTATGCAGTTTAGCATGCAGTTTAGCATGCAGTTTAGCATGCAGTTTAGCATGCAGTTTAGCATGCAGTTTAGCATGCAGTTTAGCATGCAGTTTAGCATGCAGTTTAGTATGCAGTTTAGCACCTAGTTTAGGAGCTAATTTAGTATCTAGTTTAGTATCTAGATAATTATATAGCTAGGCATATAGTAGATATCTAAGGCTCTCTATACTATACTACTTACGTGATCACTATCTAATTCGGAGCAGATCGGTGTATAGCATATAGTAGATGCCTAAGGCTCTCTATACTGCACTACTCACGTGATCACTGTCTAATTCGGAGCAGATCGGTGTATAGCATATAGAAAGATGCCTAAGGCTCTCTATCCTATACTGCTTACGTAATCGCTGCCTAATTCAGAGCAGATCGGTGTATAGTATGTAGATAGATGCCTAAGGCTCTCTATACTACACTACTCACGTGATCGCTGCCTAATTCGGAGCAGATCAGTGTATAGTATGTAGATAGATGCCTAAGGCTATCTATACTACACTGCTCACGTGATTACCGCCTAATTCGGAGCAGATCGGTATATAGGATATAGATAGATGCCTAAGGCTCTCTATACTACACTACTCACGTGATCGCCGCCTAATTCGGAGCAGATCGGTGTATAGTATGTAGATAGATGCCTAAGGCTATCTATACTACACTGCTCACGTGATTACCGCCTAATTCGGAGCAGATCGGTATATAGGATATAGATAGATGCCTAAGGCTCTCTATACTACACTGCTCACGTGATCGCCGCCTAATTCGGAGCAGATCGGTGTATAGCATATAGATAGATGCCTAAGGCTCTCTATACTACACTACTCACGTGATCGCTGCCTAATTCGGAGTAGATCGGTATATATCACGTGATCTAGTCACGTGACTAACCCTACCCTGATCACGTTACTACCGAATTTTTCGACCAATCAGAAGCCAGATCTGAGATCTGAGATTGCTGGAAGTAGGCCTAGTATATTTGAAATTCAATGTTCTGCTATTTGCTTCGCTTCGCTCAGCAAAATTAGTATAAATATATAAATATAATAAATATCTAAGTTATTATATAAAGGCTTCTAAACCTTCTATATATAATCTATAGATACCACTACTATATATATATAATCAAATTACTTAAAAATATAGAGAAAAAACATACAAATAATATAAGTCACAAGATTAAGAAATTCTGCTTACTAAAAAGGCCTATAAGTACCTATAATACCTACAGCCTATAGGCCCTAAGGGTAGGGCCTATCTATAGGCCTATCTATAGGGCCCATTTCCCGCTTATATAAGGCCCATGGGCTATGCCTACCCGCCCATCCATAGGCAATATCGTAGTCTAGTATTAAATGACCTCTATCACTCTAATTATATAAATTAAAGCCCTATATAGTAAGGCTTTATATTCTGAACTCTCTTTATCCTTAATCGGACTATTAAGGGTAATTATAGTGCCGGCCTACCGAACCTAAGTAACTACTAGCTAAGTCTAAGAACTTAATAATAAAGTAATAGAAGATAACTTCGATATCAATCTTAGTATCAAAGGAATAAATAATAATAGAGAGATATATAGAAGAGAGTAAGAAGATATAATAAGAAGAGCTAGAGAAGTATCTATAAACCCTACTAAGCCTATTATAAGACAGTCTATTATTATTACTAATAATAAACTTAAGAAGATAATAGCTAAGATATAATAGATTATTAATCTTATAAAAATAATAAAAGTAAAAAGGAAGACAGAGTAATATATTATAGAACTTAATATAATAGCAGAGTAGTTAACTATATTATTAGCTAGATTATTAACTATATTAATTTACTTATTTTCTATAAGAATATTATAAAGAGCTTTAATCTCTAGTAATATAAGAATAGAGAAAGATAATATAATAATTAAAGTATTATTAGAATAATATATTATAAATATAAGATATCCTAATTATCTATTTACTATTAATAAATATATAAAAAAGTTGATCTAGGAGTATAAAATATAGTAAGTCTAATTAAATAATTACTTCTATTAATATCTATACTACTTTATAGATAATATAATAAAGATTAGTTAAGATTTTAAATTACTTTAAAGAGATATAATAATAGTATAGGAATCCTATATTATAAAATAAAAGATTCTAGAAACCTACTCTAAGTTCTTATACTTTATATAAAGTATAGTAAATAACTCTTAAGTTATATATAGAGAAGCTAAAGAGTAATAGTATAGATATATATAGAGACTAAAAGAATTAGTAATAACTTACTCTCTTTATCTAGACTAGATTATAAAGAATATATATATTATTTCTATAAAGAAAGCCTATAAAGATTAACTAATTACTAGAGTATATCTAGAATTAAAGATTAAAGAGTATTATTAAATAAAGATAGATCTAGATTATATATATAGCAATCTTTTAGTATACTATTAATCTCTTAAATTAGATATTTAATCTTTAAAAAAAGTATAATTAGATTTAAAGCTAGAGTACTCTAAGCTAGAAAAGATAAAAAAGCCTATCTATAGAATAAAATATTAATACTTAAAGATATAAGAATAACTAGAATATCTAAGTATAAGATATAAAAAGGATAGAAAGAACCTATCTTTATATAACTACTACTATAAACTAGTGTGATCCCACAACATGTGGGACATCTACATATATATACCACTGCAGCAAGTCAGTTCCTATGAACTGACTTTGTTATGACCTTTTGGTCTAATGGGTTAATGCTTGGAGCAGTGGCCAGCGTATCTCACTAGATTATATAAAAAAAGACTATTATAGTCTCTATAATAAGCTAGATAAATAGAATTATTTAGATAGAACTAAAGATAAATTAAAAAAATAGAGATCTTAATATTTTAAGCTATAACTATATTAGGAGTTATTATATCTAAATTATAAACTAATAAAGCCCTTATAAATAAGATATTTATAAGTATTAGACTAGAGAATATTACTATATATATACTTATAGATTATAAAATAGAATAGTCTTTTATTAACTAATAATAGATAAAGAAGTATCTAGAAGACTTATAATATCTTTTATAAATAGTTAAGACTATTAATAGATAAAAGATTATATCTTATAGGATAAGAGAAGTAAAATTTAGTATTATTAATAGTATAAAAAAGATAAAGAGTTATACTATAATAATAGAAGTAATAAATATATAAGACTATAATATTATCTTAGGATTTAACTAGTTAACTAGTAAGAATCCTATTATAGATTAGAAGATAGTATTATAGTACTATTATAATATATAAAATAATACTAATATTAAGAAAATTATAGTCTAGATATATATATAAGAGCTTATAGAAAGCTTATAATATATCTTAGTATATCTTAGGGTAAATATAAAGAGAGTAATAAGACTAGAAATAATATAAAAGAATAATCTACTAGAAGAATATATAGATTTTATAGATATATTTAATCTAGTAGAAGTAGATATTATAGTATTATATTCTAATATAGATTATACTATTTATTTTAAAGAAGATATATAATCTCTATAGAAACTTATATACCTATTATTATAGGAATAATTGTAGATATTAAAAGAATATCTTAAAATAGCTTTAAGGAAAGGATAGATCTAATCTTTATAAAGTCTAGTAGGAGTACTAATCCTATTTATATCTAAGAAGGATAGAGGACTTTACTTATATATAGACTACTAAGATCTAAATAATATTACTATTAAAAATAGATATCTATTACTATTAGTTAGAGAGTTATTAGATTATCTTATAAGAGTATAGATATTTACTTAATTAGATCTTATAGATATATACTATTATCTTTATATTAAGTAAAGAGATAAATAAAAGATAATATTCTATATAAGATATAAGCTTTATAAATATAAAGTTATATTATTTAGTCTTTCTAATACTCTAGTAATATTCTAAAGCTATATAAATAAGACTCTTATAAACTTTATTAATATCTTTATAGTTATCTACTTAGATAATATCTTAATCTTCTTAGAAGATAATAAGATCTATATAAGATATATTAGAAAAGTCCTAAAGAGACTATATTAATATAAATTATATATAAAGAGATTAAAATATATATTCTATATTTAATAAATAGAATTTCTTAGTTATATTATTATCTTAAAGGATATAGAAATAGATTAGAAGAAGATAGAGATTATCTTAGATTAGCTAGAACTAAAAAATATTTATAATATATAGATATTTATAAGATATATAAACTTCTATTAAAGATTTATTATATTATTCTCTAAAATCTATATATTATTTAATATATTAGTAAAAAGACTAGATACTTATAAAAAAGATATAAATAAGAAGACTTAAGGCTTTATTTTTATAGAAGAAATAAAAGAGATATTTACTATCTTAAAATAGTACTTTATAAAAGTATCTCTCTTTACTTATTTTAAACTAGATAAGAGACTATTAGTAAAGATAGATATATTAGGATTTATACTAGTAATAATTATCTTATAATTAGAAAAGAATAGATAATAGTATCTAATTACTTTCTACTTAAGAAAGCTTAGTAAGCTAGAAATCTATTATAAGATCTATAATAGTAAGCTATTAGCTATTATAGAGATATTTAAGATATAAAGATATTACTTTAAAAGAGTAATAGATATTCTTATACTTTTAGATTATAAAAACTTAAAGGGCTTTATAATCCTTATATCTTAAAGTCTTAATAGGAGATAGATATAATAGATAATAAGACTTATATTATTTAATTTTATAATATAATATAAGATAGGTTTAAAGAACCTAACTAATAGACTAAGTTAGAGGGCTAACTATACTTAAGAAGTAAGAGAGATAGAGTTAGTAGATCTTATAAAAGATAAGATATTCTTATAGATTAGATAAAGCCTATTTAAAGGCCTTTTTATAAAGGAGATAGAAGAGATAAAAGTAATTAAATTAAATATTATTATATATATATAAGCTATATTAAATCCTAAAACTAAGGATATAATAGATATAAAGATATTAGGCTCTAAAGAATAGAGTTAGGATCTAGGATAAAAGGACTTATAGATATATAGGAAGCTTATAACTATTCTAAAGGAGCTAGAGATAGCTCTTAAAGATTCTTATAAAGAGTAGAAGCTAATAGATAAGTACTAAGTTATTAGTAATAATAATAATCTAGAATAATATATTACTTAAGTAGAGATAGTAATTACTCTAGTAAAAGAAATAATACTAAAAGATACTCTTATAAAGTCTATAATAGAACTTATTAAATAGATCTAAAGCTAAGACTACTTTTTAAAGGATAAATACTAAGAGATAGATAAAGCTAGGAGTAATAGATATCTTAGTAGTATATTATAGATAATAATTATTAAAAATAGACTATTAAGATATTATAGAAAGATCTATATACTAAAAGATCTTATAGTAATATATAAGATTATATAAACTTATTATAGTAATCTATAGATAGGATACTATTAAAAGAAATAAACCTTAGAAAGGATTTAAAGTAAATATTTCTAATATAAGATAATATTAGAGATTATTATATATATAAAAGAATATAATATCTACTAAAGAAATATAATTTATAGATATAAACTATATAGACTATTAGAACTATTACTAGTACTATAAAGACTATTATAGTAGATAAGTATAAATTTTATTACTAGTTTATCTCTATTAAAATAGAAAAGTAAGATATATAATATAATCTTAGTAATAGTAGATCTATTTATAAAGTACTTAATCTATATCCTATATAAGAAAGATATTATAGTAGAGAGATTTATATCTATAATATATAAAAAAGTTATTTTATAGCTAGGAATATTAAAGAACTTAGTTAATAATTAAAAAAGTCTATTTACTAGTACTTTTTAGACTAGCTTCTACTACTATCTTATAGTTTAAAGATAATTATCTATTATATATTATCTTTAGATAGATAGATAAATAAAGAGATAGAACTAATTAATTAAGTATTATTTATATAACTATATTAGTTAGTATTAAGATAACTAGATAAAATAGATTCTTTTTATATAGTTTATATATAATATAACTATATACTTAGTATTAAAGATATCCCTAAGTAAAATACTAATAGATATAAAGCTAGAGCTATACTTAAGTATTAAAGATAGAGATAAAGATATCTATTTAAATATAAAATTAAGGGCTATTAAGCTTATAAAAATATATAAAAAGCTTTTAAAGAAGCTATAATAAACTAAAGAGACTATAAAAGAAGCTATAGATAAGAACTATATAGAAAAGTCTTTTTATATAACTAACTAGATATTACTTTAAAATATCTATATTAACTTAGAATAACCCTATAAGAAGTTAGAAAATTATTATAAAGGATCTTTCTAAATTATATAAAAGATAGACTAATAAGTATACTAGCTATTACTAATATCTCTATACTAATAGATTTATATAATATAATATATCTTTATACTTAAATCTTATAAAGATAACTTAATTTATACTAAATATCTAGACCTACTTAAGATTAATAAAGAGCTCGAATTTAAAATAGACTAGATCCTAAAGGCTAGAAAGAAGAATAGAGGCTTATAATATCTAGTCTATTAATAAGACTATAAAGATAGTAAGAATATCTAGGAATTAAAAGATATCTTTAAAGAAACAATTATATTAGATATATTTGAAAAAGAGAATAGGATAGATATATAACTATTGTGACGATTGAGGCTGTCTAGAGGATTCTGCCATTGAGGCTGTCTGGAGGATTCTGCCATCAAGTTCCGACTTCAGTTAAGGTTCTAAGCCTGATGGATGTTTGTATAGTTTGTTTGTTGTTGTTTGTGTAGAGCCCTATAAAAGCTCTGCTAGACTCGTTTCCTCTCCTTTTCTTTCCTTCCCTTCTCTATACTTAGTATTTTCGTTAAATAGCACTCTTTTCTTCTAAGACCTAGCTTATAATATAATACTAAGTACTATTCTTAATTCTATAAAGTAGTAAGGTTATATAGACTATTATTATAATTAGTCCTAGCCCTACTTTATCCTACTTCCTATTCCTTAGTATTATATAAGCTAAGACTTGATCTAAACCAAACTGATTTTAGTCTAATTAATTAAAATAGTTAAGACTTAATAAAACCTAATAAACTATAATAAGTAGCTAGTCATTATTATATCTAATAATAAAGATATCCTAGAATATAAGATAGATATTTAGGAACTAAAGATCCTAATAAGATTAGTTAAGACTGATAAATATAAATATAATAAAGATAAAGATAATACTAGAGAAGGATTATTCTCTTTATATAAATAATTAATAAAGACTTTTTTAAAGAAGAGATTCTAGGAACTTACTTATTAGTATTGTGACTATTGAGGTTGTCTGGAGGATTCTGCTATTAAGTTCTGACTTTAGTTAAGGTTCTAAGTCTAATAGATATTTGTATAGTTTATTTGTTATTATTTGTATAGAGCCCTATAAAAGCTCTGCTTAGACTGTAATATTGCTTATAGATAGGTAGGTAGGTATAGTCTATAGGCCTTATATAAGTAGGAAATAGGCCCTATAGATAGGCCTATAAATAGGCTTTATTCTTAGGGCTTATAGACTATAGGTATTGTAGGTATCTATAGGCCTTTTTAGTAAGTAGAATTTCTTAACCTTATGACTTATATTATTTATATGTTTTTTCTCTATATTTTTAAGTAATTTGATTATATATATATAGTAATAGTATCTATAGATTGTATATAGAAGATTTAGAAGTCTTTATATAATAACTTAGGTATTTATTATATTTATATATTTATACTAATATAATATAAATTGATTATTACTAGATTTATTACACTTTCTTGCTTCTCTTAATCTAGGCTATCTTTAAGTACTACTATTATCTTTATAAAAAGAGAGATAAGGACTACTCTTATCTTTACTATTAACTAGCTTATTTCTCTATTACTTCTATATACTTAGTATTATAGAAAGATAAAGAAGCTAACTCTCTATTATAAACTTATATTTAATTAGTCTAATAGGATTATTATCCTTAGAATTCTTACTATTACTAATTAGTTTAGATATATTAGTAATAAGCTTAGCCTCTTTCTGTTTATCTATTTTTTAGATAGAATCTAAGAATATATCCTTATTAGATAGTTTTTCTATTTTAATATTAAACTAGGTTTTATATTAGAATATTATAATATTCTAGATTATCTTTATATCTAGTTATTTATATTAGTAATAGTAGATATCTTATACTAAATTAAATAGATATTTAATTCTAATACTTATTATAGGAATAGAGAGAATATTATAAGTAATACTTAAAAGAATTAAGAATTTATTCTTATATTCCTTCTAGAATTCTAAAGGATTAACCTTTTTTCTTATTATAATAGATATTAGTATTCTTAATTATAATAATAGTAAATATAATATATACTTTTTAAGATATCTAGTAAGTTTATACTCTAATATTAATAGATTAAAGTAAATATAAGACTAAATATTAAGAAGAGTATCTAGATTATTTATACTATCTAAGTAATATTTTAGAGTTTACTCTTTTTATATAGACTATATCTAGATATATCTTTAGATATAAAGAGCTATAAATTAGTAAAATATTTTCTTATACTAATTACTCTAGTTTATATTATTCTCTAATATATTCGATATCTTATTTAAGAAGAAGTAAAGCTTATATTAGAATATAAGAATTATTCTAATTATATAGAGATTACTATAAATCTTTTTTATCTTTATATAATAAGATATAAGTTTTATTATCCTAGTATTAAGGGCTTATAGTATTACTTTCTTTTAGAGTATAGTTTTTAGGATAAATTATATAATAGATTCTTTAAAGTATTTAAAGTAGATATTATAAATACTAAAAATATAATATACTATTATCTCTTTAGTCTTTAAAAGTATTATAGTAAAATAGTAAAATAGCTTTATAATATATAAAAGATAATTAATCTACTACTATTCTATCTTACTAAGTTTATATTTCTAAGTCCTAATATTATTATAATATTTATTATAAGTCTTACTAAGATATTTTATATAATAAAGTATTAAAAAGATTAAATTCTAGTATATATAGATATTTTAGATAGATATAAGTTTTATTTTATTAGACTAAAGATAGAAGAAATTATTATAATATTAAGGACTTATATTAATAAATATAATAAGTCTTTAAATCTATATATTTATTAAGTATATTAAATAATAAATAAAGTAATATACTTATCTTAATAAGGATTTATATAATAACTTATTTACTCTAGAAAGTATAGAGTAATTAAGCTTAGATATAGGCTTAGATATTAAAAATATTCTAATCTAGTATACTATTCTAAGGATTAGTCTTTACTAATCCTAATAGCTTATAAAGACTTAGTTAGATAATATATATAAGATAAGAGATTTAAATAATTACTAAACTATTTAATAGTTTAAAGAAGTTAATAAAGTCTTAAATTATCTATACTAAAGTTATATTATTAGATATATTATCTAATATAATTACTAATATATAATTAGTAATATTAAGCTTTTTAAATATATTTATAAGTACTTTATTTAGATTTATACTAGAATATACTTTATTAAGTAATTTAAACTTAAGTAGAAGCTTATAGTAATTCTAGTCTTAGTTAATAAAGTATCTTATAATTGCTATAAATATTTACTAGAAAGATAATATCTAGTAATTAAAAATAATTAAGAGCTTTATATCTTATAATAAGATAGTAAGAATTATATACTACTTATTATTAACTAATTTCTTTAGCTAGTACTAAATAGTATAAGAATAGAGTAAGATAGATTTAGCTAGAGTCTTTTATACTATTTAAATTAAGGAAATAAACTACTTTCTCTTAAGTATCTAGAAAGATAGGTTTAGACTAATAAGATATTTAATCTACTTTCTTTCTTATTTATTATTTAAGAATTTTAATATATAAGATAATACTAGTATCTAATATATAACTTATTAGTTATCTTAAAGGATATAATTATATAAGACTTACTAGTATATACTATATAATCTTTTTAATTAATTACTATATAGACTTACTTTTATTATCCTTTTAGTATTTATCTAAGATTATATATTACTTTAGTATATTAGTACTATTTTACTTTACTCTTAGATAAAATAATATAGTCCTATATATCTAATATATAACTAAAGATTTATCTATAATATAATATACTACTTAGTTAAAGTTCTCCTAGATATCTAATATATATTTTATATCTTATTATAGTCTTTATATCTTAGTATTACTATTATATACTATTATATATTACTATTTAATAAATTTTGCTTTAGATATATTATTTATTATATTATAAAGGATAAACTACTTTCTCTAATTAGGACTAATATATTTAAGTAAGTAATTAAGAAAGGCTAGTTAAATAAACTTAGACTCTATTAATAATATAAAGATCTATTAGTTATTAAAGAGACTAGGATTAATATTTAGATTAAGGATAGAATTAAAGATATTAATAATATAGAAGAGGTTTAGTTAGGAGCTTAGAGGAAGTAAAGAAGGTCTTATAGTATAGATACTAGATTAAAATATAGTTAATATAATATAAGAGATAGGATAAATAACTAAAGAAAAGTATATAATTTTAATTTATAATAGATAATTTATAACTATATAAAATAGATATTACTAGTAAAAGAGAGACTTTATATAGATCTAATATATTATAAATTAAGTATAGATCTATTATTCTTTATAAGCTAATTAGCTATAAAGGTCTTTATTTATAAATATATCTATAGATATATCTATAAGACTATACCTAAATATCTATCTCGAGTTAGAATTAAAGGATTTAAAACTCTTAGAATAATAATATAAGTCTTTTAGTACTAGAATAGATAGAATTTAATAATATAAGTTTATAGAATAATAATTATACTAATACTCTTTTAATCTACTAGAAAGAATTAGATCTAGATAAGTAATAGAGTAGAAGATAGAAGTAGTATTTTACTTATAGAAAATAGTAGATATATATTACTAACTTAAATATATATCTTTAAACTATTATAGTATAATTTAGTAAGTTAATAAAAATATTATATAATATAGTATATTTTAATAAGGAATATATTCTAAATTATATTATATATATTATAGTTTTTTATTTACTTAGATATTTTAATAAAATTTATAGATATTATAGATTAAAGCTATGATTTTATATAGAGTTAGTAAAATAGGTATAAATAATAGTTATTTATTATATAAAGTTAGTAAGTTATATATCTATTTTAGGAGAATTTATATAATAGTAGATATAGTAGATATACCTGTAATAGGTATACCTATAGGCTATAGGTATTATAGATAGGTACTTGAAAATCTAAATAGCCTACCGCCTACTGTGGATGGGTGATGGGCGCCTCCTAGGTGCCTATAGACAGGCAATGTTATAGTCTAGCTCTGTTAGACTTGTTTCCTCTCTCTTTCTTTCCTTCCCTTCTCTATACTTAGTATTTTTGTTAAATAGCACTCTTTTCTTCTAAGACCTAGCTTATAATATAATACTAAGTACTATTCTTAATTCTATAAAGTAATAAGGTTATATAGACTATTATTATAATTAGTCCTAGCCCTACTTTATCCTACTTCCTATTCCTTAGTATTATATAAGCTAAGACTTGATCTAAACCGAACTGATTTTAGTCTAATTAATCAAAATAGTTAAGACTTAATAAAACCTAATAAACTATAATAAGTAGCTAGTTGTTGCTATATCTAATAATAAAGATATCCTAGAATATAAGATAGATATTTAGGAACTAAAGACCCTAATAAGATTAGTTAAGACTAATAAATATAAATATAATAAAGATAAAGATAATACTAGAGAAGGATTATCTTCTTTATATAAATAACTAATAAAGACTCCTTTAAAGAAGAGATTCTAGGAACTTGCTTATTAGTATAAGTGATTAGAGTAGAAATATTAAGAGCTTAAGGATAAAGTTATAGTCCTTCTAACTAAGAGAGTTAATTTTGATAATATAATTAAGAATCTAGAGATTAAATATAATAAAGCTATTGCTTATTATAATCTAGCAATTAAGGATTATAATAATCTTATATTTTAACTCTTAAACTAAAATAATAGCTTTAGTATACTAATTATAGAGGCTATTACTAACTGAAAGACTATAAAGATACTAGATACTCTAATACTTAGTAATAGTAAGAAGGTCTAATTTAAGACCTAAGAAATAGTTATATACTAGAAACTAGAAGCTAATACTAATTATTACTTACTATCTATATATTATAAGCTTTATATATAAAGTTATTATAAGAATAAGGCCTAGTTATATATTATACTATAAATAAGTTCTAATTCTAGTAATCTATATATAGATACTAAAGATATAATTACTTATCTAAAGACTATTTTTACTAATCTAAACTAATATATTAAAGTATATATTATATATTATAAATTAATAATAAAGTCTAAGGATAGTTTTACTAATTTTCTTACTAAGTTTATATAGCTTATAGAAGAGACTATTATAATTAAGAAAAACTATAAGTATAATTTATACTTAAAGCTCTTATATCTACTATAGAGTTAGATAATATAGACTATTAACTAAGATACTATAATCTTTAAATCTTTTATTAAGATCTATTAGAGTATATTTTATAAGATTAATCTCTAATAAGAAGTAAAGATAACTTTTTATATATAATTTACTATTATTACTAGTAATAGTATAGATATAAGGACTATTATAAAGTCTATATTAATATTAGTATATACTTTATATATAAAGTATAAAGAGAGTATTAATCTAGAAAGACTCTTAAATACTAAATAAGATATCTTAATAAAGAAAGGTTAATATTTTAACTATAAGGAATAGAGATATATAATTTATAACTATCTAAAGAAAAAGCTAGTTAGTATTATTATTATTACTATAGTTTATCTCTCTCTTTATATTATTAAGCTTAATAATAATAAAGATAATAGTTAGAGAAAAGCTAATATCTAGGTTAAGTCTTTTATCTAAATAGATAAAAAGTATTATTATATTTACTAGATTTATATAAATTAATTAGTAGTCTTAGGGATAGTTTAGTTTTTAGTACTAGACTAATATATAATAGATACTCTTTCTCTATTTTAATACTAGGTAATATTAGAATAGATAGATATATATTCCTAAATTAAAGATTAAATATATTTCTTAGTAAATAATTTAGATTAAAAGCAGAAAGTATAGGATAGGAGTATTCTATTTAAGGATTTAATAAAAAGCTTAATAAGCTAATTATATATATTAATTTTCTTATAATATATATAGATAATAAAGTATAGTAATAGATTCTAATACTAATTACTAATCTTAGAAAGTATAATATAATTCTTAGAAGAAAATAGTTTATAGACTATAATATCTTACTAGATTATTATTAGTATTAGATAATCTAGCTAGATAAAAAGATATTTTTTAATAATATAATAAGTAAGATAGTAGTACTAATACTTATTACTATTCTCTAGAAACTAAAACTAAATCCTAATTATTAGATAGATACTAATTAATAAGACTATCTTTTTAATTAAAAGAAGTTAAAGGTAAAGGATAGTTATAAGTATATATATAAATATTAGTATAGATACTAATAGATTAAGGAATAAAGAAAGATAAGCTAGAATCTTAATAATAAAAGTAAGATAATAATTTTAAAGATTTAATAGTTAGAGAAGATACTATTAATAATTGATATTAGTACTATTAGTAGTATAGGATTTAACTAGTTATATAAGTATAGAAAGACTAATAAAGAGACTAAAATCTTCTTTATCTCTTTATATAAGATTAATTATATTATTAATATTAAGAGTTCTTAGATCTAGAATATAGAGATTAAAGAGATTAAGAAGATACTACTAAGAGAGTATTATAAGTTTATAAAAGTCTTCTTAAAAAAGAGATTAGATAAATTACTATTTTATAAATCCGGAGTTAATTATAATATTATACTTAAAGCTAAAGTATAATCTAGATATTATTTTCTTTATAAGTTATTATTAGAGAAGCTAAAAGCTACTAAGAAGTATATTCTTAAGAATTTATAGAAAGGTTTTATTATCCTAAGCTTCTCTTTATATATATTACTAATCTTAATAGCTAAGAAGCTAGATAAAGGACTATATTTCTATATTAATTTTAAAAGATTAAATATAATTATAAAAAAAGATTACTATCTACTATTACTAATTAATAAAGTAATCTAGTAAATAAGTAAGATAAAAATCTATATAAAGTTAGATATCTAATAAGGATTCTATTAGATTTAATTAATACTAGAAGCTAAAGATCTTACTATATTCTATATATAATATAGATCCTTTAAGTATAAAATAATACTATTTAGCTTAATAAATAGTCTTATAATATTCTAGAGATTTATAAATAATATACTAAGAGAGTACTTAGATAAATATATAGTTACTTTTATAGATAATATCTTAATCTATAGTAAGAATATTAAGGATTATAAATAATAAGTTAAAGAAGTACTCTATTATCTATAAAAGATAAGGCTATAGATTATTTTACTAAAATCTAAGTTCTTAGTTATAAAAACTAAGTTCTTAGACTTTATTATAAGTACTAATAGTATTATAGTAGATCTAGTAAAGATTAAAGTGATTTAGTTATAGTTAGTACTAATTACTATAAAGAGAGTATAATTATTCCTTAGATTCTATAATTTCTACTAACAATTTATTAGAGCTTATAGTATAATCTTAAAATCTTTATATTAACTAATAAGATAGAATATTTCTTTTAAGTAATTAATATAATATAAAGAAGCTTTCTAATATTTAAAGTAGAATTTAGTTAGTATATTAGTTCTCTATTATTATAATCTAGCTTACTAGACTAAAGTTAAAATAGATATATTAGATAAAGTTCTTAGAGTAGTATTTATTTAGTACTATAAGTAAGATAATTTCTAGTATCTAGTAATATTCTACTTAAAGTTAATATAGCTAGTAGAATTGAATTATAAGGTTTGAGATAAAGAACTTCTAGTAATTATTTGTATATTATAGGAATAAAGACCTAAGCTTAAAGGACTATTATAAAAGGATTGTTTTAAGATTCTTATTAATTACTAGTTACTAGAATATTTTATAACTACTTAATAAATAAATTAATAGTAGATAAGATAGAGTAAGTTTCTTTTATAGTTCTATTTCTTAATTAAGTATTAATCTAGTAAAAAGAATACTATTATAGATACTCTATTAAGAAAAGAAACTCTATATATTAATAATAGTTAATAGATTATACTCTTATCTATAGAATATCTAGAAAAAGATATATAACCTAAGATTAAGGTTAGCTCTATTAACCTAGAGGATACTTAATATTAGGAGATCATAGAAAGGGTTAAATATACTAATAAATAGAGTATAGAGCTAGCAGAATTCTATTAGATTACTAAAGACAGAGATAATAATTATTATTATAAGCCAGGTCTTGGAAGAAAAGAGTACTATTCAACAAAAATACTAAGTATAGAGAAGGGAAGGAAAGAAAGGGAGAGGAAATAAGTCTAGTAGAGCTTTTGTAGGGCTCTATACAAATAATAACAAACAAACTATACAAATATCTGTTAGGCTTAGAACCTTAACTAAAGTTAGAACTTAATAGCAGAATCCTCTAGATAACTTTAATAGTTATATAATCCCTAGCTAAAACTATATTTAGTCTCTAAATATAGGCTTATTATTATTAATATAATTATTAAGGATTCGATCTTCTCTATCTATATATAATTATTCCTATAAATATATTAAGAGACTAGGCTTTATAGGATACTAGTTATAGAAATCTTAAATCTTTTATAGAGTATACTTAAAATTCCTTATAGGGTATTATTATAGATCGAGATTATAACTAAGCTACTAGATATAATACTATAACTTTTAGTAATATATTCTTATATCTAGGATTTTTTTAACCTCCTATTTATCCTCTTTAGAAATTTTAATTAGTAATAGTAGGTTAATATATTATTCTTAAAGAGATTCTAATATTATTACTTTTTAAAGCTTACTTAGATTAAATACTAGATATATCTAGATTAAATTAGATAGATTAATCTAATATATATTTCTAATCTTCTTAAGAATTTTATATAGACTACTAGTAAGATATAAAAGTTTCTAACTAGATTAATCTAATATCTAATCTTTTATTATTATAAAAATATAATCTCTAATATTAAAATCTTCTTCCTACTATTACTTATTTATCTATTAAATTATCTTCTATTAAGAATTAATAATCTACTATTTTGTCTTATTCTAGATATTATAAAAATAGATTAATATATTAATTACTTCTTATTTATTTTATATTATAGTCTCTTAATCTCTTTAGTTAAATAATATAAAAGATTTATATCCTTATTTAATAAAGAAAAATAACTTCTTTATTATATCCTATAAGAGAATTAATACTATAAAATTAATTATTAGTAAATATTCTAACTAATTATTCTAGTTAAATTCTATATATAGTCTTAGTCTTTATATTATATACTAATTTATAATCTTACTTTAACTATTAGTCTATAGATAATAAGCTATAAAAAGCTTTCTTTTAATTCCTAAGATTTAATAGAACTCTATCTAGAACTTAGAAATAAACTAACTATCTTAATCTAAGATAATACTATTAGATATATCTATATTCTAGAGTATATAATTAATAAAAAGTCTTATTATTTACTTTACTATTATCTTCTTATAATATAAGACTAAGATTAATCTCTTACTAAAATAATCTACTATTATATAAACTATATTATAATTATAGTAATCTCTAGAGAAAGAATAGAAGTCTATTATAATATATTATTAAGATCTTTTAGAGATTAGAAGTAGATATAGAAGTCCTAGAGTTTAATTATACTAAGATTTAATTTATTTATATATTAGATAATTATAGATATATCTTTCTATATCTTTTACTAATTTAGACTAATAATATTATATAATAGTTATCTTCTTTAGCTTCTTAATATTAGGATAGGGTATTATTAGTTAGTAGTATATATTATTAAGTAGTCTAGTTTATAGATTATCTTTATTAAGAACTTTAAGTTATTCTTTAAAAAGAAGGAGTCTATTTTATAATATCTAGTAATTATTATTTCTATTTTTAGTAATCTAATAGAATTCTGCTAGCTTTATACTCTATTTATTAGTATACTTAATCTTTTCTATAATCTTCTAATATTAAGTATCCTCTAGATTAATAGGACTAACCTTAATCTTAGATTATATATCTTTTTCTAGATATTTTATAGATAAAAGTATAATCTATTAACTATTATTAATATATAGAGTTTCTTTACTTAATAGAGTATCTATAATAGTATTCTTCTTACTAGATTAATACTTAATTAAAAAATAGAACTATAAAAGAAACTTACTCTATCTTATCTACTATTAATTTATTTATTAAGTAGTTATAAAATATTCTAGTAACTAGTAATTAGTAAGAATCTTAAAATAATCCTTTTATAATAATCCTTTAAGCTTAGATCTCTATTCCTATAATATATAAATAATTACTAAGAGTTCTTTGTCTTAAATCTTATAATTTAATTCTACTAGTTATATTAATTTTAAGTAAAATACTACTAGATACTAGAAATTATCTTACTTATAATATTAAGTAAGTATTACTCTAAGAACTTTATCTAATATATCTATTTTAACTCTAGTCTAGTAAGCTAGATTATAATAATAGAGAACTAGTATATTAACTAAATTTTACTTTAAGTATTAGAAAGCTTCTTTATACTATATTACCTACTTAAAAGGAATATCTTATCTTATTAGTTAATATAAAGATTTTAAGATTATACTATAAGCTTTAATAAATTATTAGTAGAAATTATAGAATCTAAGGAATAATTATATTCTCTTTATAGTAGTTAATACTAACTATAACTAAATCACTTTAATCTTTATTAGATCTACTATAATACTATTAGTACTTATAATAAAGTCTAAGAATTTAGTTTTTATAACTAAGAACTTAGATTTTAGCAAAGTAATCTATAACCCTATCTTCTATAAATAATAGAGTACTTCTTTAACTTATTATTTATAATCCTTAATATTTTTATTATAGATTAAAATATTATCTATAAAAGTAACTATATATTTATCTAAGTACTTTCTAAGTATATTATTTATAAATCTCTAGAATATTATAAGACTATTTATTAAGCTAAATAGTATTACTTTATACTTAAAGGATCTATATTATATATAGAATATAGTAAGATCTTTAGCTTCTAGTATTAATTAAATCTAATAAAATCCTTACTAGTGAGATCTATAGAGCTTATTCTAGCCATGAAATCTATGTCTCTAGTTGTCCTAGGATATCATACGGACCTTTCGGCTTTATATAAATACCACTTTGGCATTTGTAGCATACTATATCAACCTATATATAGTATTATAATATATCCTATCTAATACAAACTATATAATCCTTTCTGAATTATATCTAGTAGTATATTAGTTTAATCTTCTCTTTATAGAGGACTAGAGAAGGATATAATAGGATCTATAGGGGTCCTATAAAGAATATACTATAAGGATATAGCTTCAAAAGACCCTATTATTTTTATATCTAAGCCTAATATATAATCTAGTAGATCTATATATAAGTACAGCTGCAAGAAAAGATATAAACTAGAATAAATAGTATAACTAGAATATATAGTATAGTAGTTAGGAAAGCTATAGTAAACTAATAATATACTAAGGACTATCCTATCTCTAGAATAAGTAGTATATAAAAGTATATAGTCCTAAAAATATCTAGTAGGCTATAAATAGTCTATTAGGATATATATAGTCTTTATAAGATATTACTTATCTAAATAAATTAGAAAATAGATCTATATCTAGTAAGAACTAGCCTATATAAATAGGATATCTTACTACTATAAAAGAAAGAAAGTAATAACTAATATTATCTATCTAAAATATCTAAAATAAGATAAGTACTTCTAAGTCCTAAATCTTAACTAGTAAGTAAGTCCTTACTAGACTAGCTACTAAAGTCTAAGTAGCCCTAGCTATTTTAATAGATAAAGAAAGAGAGCTTTATCTCTATTTATATAATACTTAGAATTATAAAGTAGTCTATCTAGTAATATATATAGCTATAGAATAAGTATAGAGTCTACTTATATATTAAGTAGAAGTTACTTAACTAAGTAGACTTATAATAAATATCTAAATATCCTTATAGATAGCTCTAGTAATACTAACTAGACTAGAAATATCTAAAATAGTTACTATTATCCTAAACTAGGCTACTAGGCTATTAGTAAATATATTTAATCTAAGTAATATAGATAAAGATATTAGATAGTCTATTATTAATAATATCCGGAAGATTAATAACTATAATAAGACTATCTAAAGTAATATAGTCTATAAATAGATAGTTAATTATAATTATTACTTTACTAAATTAATAAATATTACTAGATATAATATACTTAGAACTATATATATTATTTATACTAGTAGAAAACTAGTAAAAATAGTATTATAATACCTTAAAAACTTTAAGTAGATTTATAAAAACTAATACTTTAGTATATTTATTATATAAGATAACTTTAAAAGCTAGATTAAGAGAGAATTCTTAGAATATCTAAGCTAGGAGAAGCTCTAAGAGAAGTTTAATAGCCTAAGATAGGACTAAATATCTATTAGTATTTATACTAGTAATCTATACTAAGTTATAGTAGATTTTAATACTAGAATTTTAGAATAGCTACTAATCTATTACTTTATTATAAATATAAAAACTAAATATTAAGCTAAGTAGGTAGTAGAATAAGAATAATCTATTATATTACTAGAGATTATTATACTCTTTATTAGCTATAAATAGGGCCTAATAATTATATATTACTATTAGAATAGGCTAAATATCTTAACTAGTTCTAATAAAATAGACCTATTAGTTATTTCTAGCTAATTACTAGTCTTATAAGTAGTAAGAGAGATCTATTTATATTATAACTATAGTAAACTAGGCTATCTTATTTATATATATTATACTCTAAAGATAGAAAAGATAAAGTAATAATAGAAGACTATATCTTATTATAGAATAAAGCTAGTAGAAAACTAGTATAGTTATATAATATAAAAGCCCTTATTAGCTATCTTTAATAAGCTCTTAAATAATTATAATTTAATACTAAAGATCTTCTTAATCTTTACTACTCTAAATCTATATCTTTATAAGCTTAGCTAGAAACCTAATCCTAATATAAAGAGTTATAATAGTATAAGTTATTATAAATAGACTAATATTAATAGAAAGAATTATTATATCTATCTATATTCTTTAATATTATAAATGATTTATTAATATTCTACTAAAGAAGGATTTATATAGATCTAAGATAATTCTTATAGATCTAAATACTCTTTAATAGTAGGATAAGTAATATCTTTATTTTATTCTATATCTAGTAAAGGATTAGTAGAACTATATAACTATAGAAACTAAGGATTTCTTTATTAATAATAATTACTAATAGAGAATATCTTAAAATAGCTAGCTTTATAATATTTCTTATAAAATTAGAGAAGTAGATAGACTATATTAAGATATAGATACTAGAAATAGAATATAATATTATCTTAGAGTAAGACTTTCTTTACTCTAAAAACCTATAAATTAATTAATAAACCTTTATTATAATACTTATAGATTATAGGTATAAAACCTATAATATATATCTTATAAATAGATTATATATAATTATAAAGAATAATATATATACTAACCTAATATCTACTAGGTATATTATAAAGGCTTTATAGAAAAAGAATATAAAGATATAGCTTTTTATAATATAAGTAAAACCTAATAATATTACTATATCTTAATTCGAGCTATTAAAGTATAAAAATCCCTAAATATAAGTAATTCTAGAGAAATATAAGAATCTTTTCTACTTAAAGCTCCTAATAGTCCTATCTTCTAAGTAAAATATTATATATAAGATTAAGACTAGTATAATATAGCCTATAAATATTAATATCTATATATTATCTACTAAAAAACTTAATAAATAAGTAAAATAGATTAAAGAATTTATCTAGAAAGGCCTAATCTATTATTCTAATAGTATATAAGGATTTCTAGTTATTTTTATTAAGAAATCTAATAGAAAGTAGTATATATATATTAACTATTATATACTTAACTAGATTATAAAGAAAAATAAATACTTATTATTATAAATCTAAGAGCTACTTAATATAGTAGATAATATCTAGTTCCTATTAAAAGTTAATCTTATAGCTAGATATTAATAGATCTAAATAGGGGAGAGTATAATTAAAAGAATAGTCTTTAATATAATATAAGATAAATATAAATAGCTTATTATATTATTTAGACTTTATAATACTCTTACTATATTCTAATTAGTGATTAATAATATATTATAGCTAATATTAGACTAAAGTATAGTTATTTATCTAGATAATATCCTAATCTTCTCTATATTAATAGAAGAATACTATAAATATCTAGAATAGATCTTTATATTATTAATAGAATAGAAACTATATATCTTACTAATAAAATACTAATTTATTACTAACTAATTAGAATTTTATAATTATATTATTAGAAATAGGACTATTTAACCCTTAATAGCTAAAACTAAAGTACTAAATAACTAGTTATAATCTAAGAATATATATAATATATAATAGTTTATTAGACTTATTATATACTATTATAGATTTATTAAAGACTTTATAAAAATCTGTATATTACTTTATAAATTATTAAAAGAAAGTAATAGTATCTTATATAAGAAATATTTCTATCCTATTATATAGATAAAAGCTTATAAAAGTATATTTTATATAATTAAAAAGCTACTTATTTCTATATCTATCTTTAAATAACCTAATTAGAATAAGCTATATATAATTAAGATAGATATCTTTAAATAGGTATTTAATATAGTCTTTATATAAAAGGATAATAAAGAAGTATTCTATCTTATTATATATAATAGATAAAAGCTTTATAGGATAGAACTAAACTATCTTATATATAAGAAAAAGCTCCTAGCTATTAAGAAAGTAATCTATATATAAGATTAATATATTAATAGTAATTATTTTAAAACTATAATTATTACTAATAATATAAGTCTATAGTATCTTAATACTATAAAGGAGTATAGTAAGTATTTTATATATTAAATTACTAAATTCTAGGAATACTATCTAGTAATTTATTATTAAAAGAGCTTTAAAAATATTATAGTAGATATAATTAGCTAATAACTAGATCTAGTCGAAAGTATATCTATTAATATTAACTAGGAATAAACTATTTAGGATATTTATCTTATTATTATAAATATAGTATATAATATCTCTAAGGAAGAATAGCTAGTAGTAATAATTTAGTTCCTAAAAGATAGTATAGAACTAGATAATTATATAACTATTTAGGCTATAAAAAAGTATATTATAAATCTAAGTTTTTAGGATATATCTATTAATAAGAATATATTAGTAGAGATTAATTAATAGCTAGTCTATACCTATAATAATAGAGAGATATCCTTATATCTTAAAATATCCTTCTATATTAACTTAGTACTTAATTCCTACTAAGAATTTAGTTATCTAGGCTTTCTAGGGCTATATAGAATTATATAGTCTTATAGATAGTAGCTATCTATAAGAATAGATATTAAAGAAGCTATAAGAATCTATCTAAACTACTAAATTATATAAGAATCTAGGAAAAGCTTAGAATATAAAAAAATATAATATATAGTAATAAAAGAAGAATATCTCTTCTAGTATTAAGATATTAATCTTATTAGTTATCTATCTATTACTTCTAATAGTAATAGATAGATTATTATAGTAATTAACTATATTACTAGATAGCTAGTATTAAGAGTAGTTCTAGATATAATAGAAGAGATTCTTATAGAATTCCTATATTAAGATATCTATATATACTATAATATATTTTTAGAATTAATCTTAGATAATAGCCTAAATCTTCTCTCCGGAGTAGTATACTATTTTATAGTACTAATCTAAGTATAATATTATATAACTATACTTTACTATTCTTATACTAATAGTAAGATAAAGAATTTTAATAGACTAGTTAGATAGATATTAATAAAATATCTAATAGAGAAACCTATAAGATTATAAGATAAATATCTTATATAGATAGTATTTACTATCTATATATAAGAGTATATAGTATTAAAAAGAAGCTTATATTACTTAGTATATAGAGTATATCTATATATCTTATCTAATAAAAGCTATTTCTTAAATACTTTTATCTAAAAGGACTAGGAAGAATAGATCTAGTATCTCTTAGATATTTACTCTAAAGCAAATAAACTACTACTTATTTATATAATTAAGAAATAATAGATCTAGGATATAGTAGTTATAAAAATAAGCTTCTAGCTAGAAGACTAGATCCTAGTATAAAATAAAGTAAAGAAAAAGTATAAGAATATATAATTTAGGCTATATAAGATACTTAAGAGTTATCTACTAGAGATATATATTTTAGCTAAATTATAAGGATATATTCTAAAGAATCTTATTAATAGAGTAAGACTATTAGATATAAATATAGATAATAATCTCTAGCTATAGATATTATCTATAGGATAATCTATACTATAGAAGACTAGTATAAAAATTAATTATTCTAAAGAGTTTTATAAGATTCTTAATAAGATTAAATCCTTATTACTAATATATATAGATCTATTGATTTTTATAAGAGCTAAATAGTAGGAATTTAAGTATATAGAGATATATTAAGAATTTAAGAAGAAGGATATTATTACTAAGTATCTAATTATTAAAATATAAGTATAAGACTAGAAGGAAAATTAGTAGAAGGATAGTAAGAATATACCTATACTAGGCCTATTAGATATAGATAAATAGAATTTAGAGGCTAATAATTATAAATCTAAGAATAATACTAACTTAGTAATATTCTTAAAGTAAGAATTAATAGAGGATACTTATTAAGAATTTATACTAAATAGTTTAGTTTAATCTATATATCTCTTTATAGTTATTATTCTATTATTATTATTAAAAGTTATAAAGAAAAGATTAATATAATAAAGTTTATTATATCTAAAATAGGATAAAAAGAGAGTATATAGATATATAGCTTTATAAAAAGTTAAATATATTATAAATAAGATTAGGAATACTTTAGTAAAGAAAGAAATACTTTATCTAGTTATACTAGGCTATATACTATTAAGAAAACTATTCTAGAGTTATAAAAATATCCTTAGATAAGTCTAAATCTTTCTTCTTCTTATATTCTAAGCTAGTATCTTCTTTACTAGAATCCTTAAGATAATCTATCTCTATTAAGATCTTCTTTATTAACTATAGATTAAATTCTAAATATATATATATCTTCTTAAGCTTTATATATAAGTATATACTACTAGGTATATTACTTATATATATAATACTAGACTTAGCTAAGAGAGAATAGTATTATATACTATTATAGATAAGACTAGGAGTAAGAGCTTTCTCTTTATAGATAGGGATATTAGGATACTTTTTTTTTAGAATAGCTATAATTATTATACTAGTAGTTTTAGTCTTCTTATAGAGAGTTATAATAATAGGATTACTACTAGTAGTCTTATATTTAGTCTAAGTAGTACTAGTAAGAGTAGAGAGATCTATAATAATCTTATTACTATTATCTAATAGGTCTTTTCTATTAGTATAGCTTTTTCTTTTATCCTTCTTCTTTTTAGATATAATAATAAGGGCCTTAGATATTATAAGAGAGATTATAGTAGTAGCTATAGTAATAAGAGTAAGTATATTAGGGTACTTAAGAGAAGGATTTAAAGGGTTTTATATCTATATAAGATTAATTAGCTATATAAGAGATATTCTATTAGCTAGATAGAATAAATACTTATTTTTACTAGAGGAATAATTATAACTAGTATAGGCCTAGTCCTATTAGATAGATAGCTAGAAAGTATCCGGAAGTAAAACTATATAGTAATAGATAAAGAGACTATTTTCTTTTAAATAGTTCTTATATTTATTATTAGTAAGGATCTAATAGCTATATAACTAGCTAATAATAATATAGAGAGATATATCTATATAAGTAGAATAGTTAGTAATAGGGTAGTTAGAGTACTAGTCTAGAGTAGTATAGACTAGTTATATTTAGGTAAACTGATTATCTATTCCTGATTTATTTAGACTTAATAAAAGAGATAAACTATTAATATCTATATTAGTATAGTTAGCTATATATAGATTAGCTTAAATAAAATAGTAATATAAAAAATTACTTATAATTAGTAACTTATAAAGATCTATTTACTGCTAGGTTTATATAAGTAGTTATAATAAGACTAAGATTACTACTAGTAGGTATAGGAGGAGGTATAGAAGATATAATAGGGGGTAAGGAAGATATAAAGATAGTCTTAATAGGGTTAGTAGGAGGTATAAGATTAGGTATAGGATTAATTATAGATATAGGACTAGATATAGGACTAGTTATAAGGATAGGACTAGGTATAAGACTAAGTATAAGACTAGATATAATAGACCTAGTATTACTATTACTATTACTATTACTAGTACTATTATTATTATTACTAAGGATACTAAGAGACTCTAAACTAGGACTAAGAAGATAGCCTAATAGGCACTTTTTAGGTATAGTAGATAGAAGAGGAGATAATATAATAAGATTGCTAGTAGAGAAAGAGATATAAGGGAGACTTAGATAAAGTGTTATTATATAGGTCCTATAAAGATAGAAAATATATTAATAAAGCTTATAAAAGCTAAAATATTACTATATATAAGAAAAAAGAGACTATATAACTAGGAATACTTATAATAGATATAGATAGTTAGGGTCTTCTTAAATATAGAAAGGGGATATAATAATATAAGAATTAGTTACTATAAGATACTAGGAAAAGTTAGTATATTATCCTATATAAACTAAAAAAGTCTTATATAAATACAGAAATCTTAGTAAAAAATACTATATAACTCTAAAAAGTATTAGAAATAATAAAAAATAATAAAAAATAATAAAAATTAATAAAAAATAATATAAAAAGGTCTATTTAGAAGAGATATAAAGAGAGAAGAAGATAGAAAGTAAGAGTAAGAAAGCAAATTAAAAGTTAGGGATATATTTACTTCTTATATAGATATAACTAAAAGTCTAGGTAAGGACTTTCTAGATATAAATAAAAGATTTACTATAGGAAAATAGTCTTTCTTTATCTAAATTACTCTTATATTACCTTACTAGTATATAAAAGAGAGATTATTTTTTATTAAAATTCTGTTAACTTCTTTAATAGTATACTTTTTGCTATATTTCCTTTATAAGAAAGCTCTTTATATTATTTTATATATTATTTTATATATCTTTGTTACTTATAGTAATATATAGCTTTAATATAGACTATTTTTAGACCTTATTGCTATTATATAATGATATTTTTCCTTTGTTCTACTAACTAGGAGGAAAAATCACAATATAAAGGATAGGTTTAGGCTAAATAGACTAAATATAGCCGAAAAATCAAGTTTATACTTAGATATACAGAAACTTAGGACTAGTTTCGGATTAGTAGAGGAGGATAAGATCTATAGAGCTTATTCTAGTCATAAAATCTATATCTCTGGTTATCCTAGGGCACTATACGGACCTTTCGGCTCTACACGAATATCACTTTGGCATTTATAGCATGCCGTATCAACCTATATATAGTACTACAATATATCCTATCTAATATAAACTATGTGATCCTTTCTGAATCACACTAGATATCTAACTTTATATAGATTTTTATCTTACTTATTTACTAGATTACTTTATTAATTAATAATAGTAGATAATAATCTTTTTTTATAATTATATTTAATCTTCTAAAATTAATATAGAAATATAGTCCTCTATCTAGCTTCTTAGTTATTAGGATTAGTAATATATATAAAGAGAAGCTTAGGATAATAAAATCTTTCTATAAATTCTTAAGAATATACTTCTTAGTAGCTTTTAGCTTCTCTAATAATAACTTATAAAAAGAATAATATCTAGATTATACTTTAGCTTTAAGTATAATATTATAGTTAACTCTAGATCTATAAGATAGTAATTTGTCTAATCTCTTTTTTAAGAAGACTTCTATAAGCCTATAATACTCTCTTAGTAGTATCTTTTTAATCTTTTTAATCTCTATATTCTAGATCTAAGAACTCTTAATATTAATAATATAATTAATCTTATATAAAGAGATAGAGAAGATTTTAGTCTCTTTATTAGTCTTTTTATATTTATATAACTAGTTAAATCTTATATTACTAATAGTACTAATATCAATTATTAATAATATCTTTTCTAATTATTAAATCTTTGAAATTATTATCTTACTTTTATTATTAAGATTCTAGTTTATCTTTCTTTATTCCTTAATCTACTAGTATCTATACTAATATTTATATATATATTTATAATTATTCTTTATCTTTAACTTCTTTTAACTAAAAAGATAGTCTTATTAATTAGTATCTATCTAATAATTAGGATTTAGTTTTAGTTTCTAGAGGATAATAGTAGGTATTAGTATTATTATTTTACTTACTATATTATTAAAAAGTATCTTCTTATCTAGCTAGATTATCTAATACTAGTAATAATCTAATAGAATATTATAGTCTATAAACTATTTCCTTCTAAGAATTATATTATACTTTCTAAGATTAGTGATTAGTATTAGAATTAATTACTATACTCTACTATCTATATATATTATAAGAAAATTAATATATATAATTAGCTTACTAAGCTTTCTATTAAATCCTTAAATAGGATACTTCTATCCTATACTTTTTACTTTTAATCTAAATTGTTTATTAAGAAATATACTTAATCCTTAATTTAAGAATATATATCTATCTACTTTAGTATTATCTAATACTAAAATAAAGAAAAAGTATTTATTATATATTAGTCTAGTACTAAAAACTAAACTATCTCTAGGACTACTAATTAACTTATATAAATCTAGTAAGTATAATAATACTTTTTATCTATCTAGATAGGAGACTTAATCTAGATATTAGCTTTTCCCTAACTATTATCTTTATTATTATTAAGCTTAATAATATAAGAAGAGGAATAAGTTATAGTAATAGTAATAATATTAGCTAGTTTCTTCTTTAGATAGTTATAAGTTATATATCCCTATTCTTTATAGTTAAAGTATTAACCTTTCTTTATTAAGATATCTTATTTAGTATTTAAGAGTCTTTCTAGATTAATACTCTCTTTATACTTTATATATAAAGTATATATTAATATTAATATAGGCTTTATAGTAGTCCTTATATCTATATTATTACTAATAATAATAATAAATTATATATAGAAAGTTATTTTTACTTCTTATTAGAGATTAATCTTATAAGATATACTCTAGTAGATCTTAATAAAAGATTTAAAGATTATAATATCTTAGTTAATAGTCTATATTATCTAATTTTATAGTAGATATAAAAGTTTTAAGTATAAATTATATTTATAGTTTTTCTTAATTATAATAGTCTCTTCTATAAGCTATATAAACTTAGTAAGGAAATTAATAAAGCTATCCTTAGGCTTTATTATTAACTTATAATATATAATATATACTTTAATATACTAGTTTAGATTAATAAAAATAGTCTTTAGATAAGTAATTATATCTTTAGTATCTATATATAGATTGCTAGAATTAGAACTTATTTATAGTATAATATATAACTAGACTTTATTCTTATAGTAACTCTATATATAAAGCTTATAATATATAGATAGTAGATAATAATTAGTATTAGCTTCTAGTTTCTAGTATATAACTATTTCCTAGGTCTTAAATCGGATCTTTTTACTATTACTAAGTATTAAAGTATCTAGTATCTTTATAGTCTTTTAGTTAGTAATAGTCTTTATAATTAGTATACTAAAGCTATTATTTTAGTTTAGAAGCTAGAATATAAGATTATTATAATCCTTAATTACTAGATTATAATAAGTAATAGCTTTATTATATTTAATCTCTAGATTCTTAATTATATTATTAAAATTAACTCTCTTAGCTAGAAGGACTATAACTTTATTCTTAAGCTCTTAATACTTCTATTCTAATTGCTTATATTAATAAGTAAGTTCCTAGAATCTCTTCTTTAAAAGAGTCTTTATTAGTTATTTATATAAAGAGAATAATCCTTCTCTAGTATTATCTTTATCTTTATTATATTTATATTTATTAGTCTTAACTAATCTTATTAGGGTCTTTAGTTCCTAAATATCTATCTTATATTCTAGGGTATCTTTATTATTAGATATAGCAATAACTAGCTGTTTATTATAGTTTATTAGGTTTTGTTAAGTCTTAACCATTTTGATTAGTTAGACTAAAATCAGTTTGGATTGAGTCTTAGCTTATATAGTACTAAGGAATAGGAAGTAAAGTAAAGTGGGGCTAGGACTAATCGCAATAATAGTCTATATAACCTTACTACTTTATGGAATTAAGAATAGTACTTAGTATTATATTATAAGCTAGGTCTTAGAAGAAAAGAGTACTATTCAACAAAAATACTAAGTACAGAGAAGGGAAGGAAAGAAAGAGAGAGGAAACAAGTCTGGCAGAGCTTTTATGGGGCTCTGTATAAACAATAACAAACAAACTATACAAACATCCATCAGGCTCAGAACCTTAACCAAAGTCGGAACTTGATGGCAGAATCCTCCAGATAGCCTCAATGATCACAATTATTAGATATTATAAGATAGGCTCCTTCTTTTTAAAAGATGACTTAAAGTTCCTAATAAAGATGATCTACAAGCTAGACTACTTGATGATATATACTACTAACTAATGATAGCCTATCCTAGTATTAAGAAGCTAAAGAAGATAACTATTATATAATATTATTAGCCTAAATTAGTAAAGGATATAGAAAGATATATCTATAATTGTCTAATATATAAATAAACTAAATCTTGGTATAATTAAACCCTAGGACTTCTATATCTACTTCTAATCCCTAAAAGATCTTAGTAGTATATTATAATAGACTTCTATTCTTTCTCTAGAGATTATTATAGTTATAATATAGTTTATATAATAGTAGATTGTTTTAGTAAGAGACTAATCTTAGTCTTATATTATAAGAAGATAATAGTAAAGTAGATAATAAGACTTTTTATTAATTATATACTCCGGAGTAGACTGCGACAACGCCCACCAAAGTGGAGACACTTTTAGCGTCGCCAAGACATATGCGGGCACTCTTGGCAAAGTGGACACTGCCAAGATTTAGTTATGTACATAAAATAGCCTAATAGGGTAATTTTTGCATTAATTTTGCATAACGGTGGGCGATGGGCGTCAAATTTCAAAAGGCCCACGGGCCATGGACACTTTCTAGTGCCCATGGACGGGCGATGTCGCAGTCTACTCCGGAGTATAGATATATCTAATAGTATTATCTTAGATTAAGATAGTTAGTTTATTTCTAAGTTCTAGATAGAGTTCTACTAAATCCTAGGAATTAAGAGGAAGCTTTTTATAGCTTATTATCTATAGACTAATAGTTAAAGTAAGATTATAAATTAGTATATAATATAAAGACTAAGACTATATATAGAATTTAACTAGGATAACTAGTTAGAGTATTTACTAATAATTGATTTTATAGTATTAATTCTTTTATAGAATATAATAAAGAAGTTATCTTTCTTTATTAAATAAGGATATAAATCTTTTATATTATTTAACTAGAGAGATTAGGAGATTATAATATAAAATAAATAAGAAGTAATTAATATATTAATCTGTCTTTATAATATCTAGAATAAAATAAAGTAGTAGATTATTAATTCCTAATAGAAGATGATTTAGTAGGTAAATAAATAATAATAGAAAGAAGATTTTAATATTAGAGATTATATTTTTATAATAATAAAAGATTAGATATTAGATTGACCTAGTTAGAAACTCTTATATCTTACTAATAGTCTATATAAAATTCTTAAGAAGATTAGAAATATATATTAGATTAATCTATCTAATTTGATCTAGATATATCTAGTATTTAATCTAAGTAAGCTCTAAAAAGTAATAATATTAGAATCTCTTTAAAGATAATATATTAACCTACTACTACTAATTAAAATTTCTAAAGAGGATAAATAAAAGATTAAAAAAATCTTAGATATAAAAATATATTACTAAAAGCTATAATATTATATCTAATAACTTAGTTATAATCTTAACCTATAATAATATCTTATAGAGAATTTTAAGTATACTTTACAAAAGATTTAGGATTTCTATAACTAGTATCCTATAAAGCCTAGTCCTCTAATATATTTATAGGAATAGTTATATATAGATAGAGAAGATCGAATCCTTAACAATTATATTAATAATAATAAGCCTATATTTAAGGATTGAATATAGTTTTAGCTAGGGGTTATATGACTATTAAGGCTGTCTAGAGGATTCTGCTATTAAGTTCCGACTTCGGTTAAGGTTCTAAGCCTGATAGATATTTGTACAGTTTGTTTGTTGTTATTTATGCAGAGCCCCACAAAAGCTCTGCTAGACTCGTTTCCTCTCCCTTTCTTTCCTTCCCTTCTCTGTACTTAGTATTTTCGTTGAATAGCACTCTTTTCTTCTAAGACCTGGCTCGTAACATATAAGCTATATTTAAATAGGTCTGACCTAATAAAACCTAATAGAACCTATTTATAACCTATTATAACCTATTATAACCTATTATAACCTATTATAACCTATTATAACCTATTATAATCTATTATAACCTATTATAACCTATTAATAATCTATTAATAACCTATTAAAACCCGAGAGAACCTATTCACAACCCATTCCCCCCGAAGATCACTAAGAAATATTTTATCTAGAGTATATATAAGAGTATAGAGATCATTTATAAACCACCCCAGTTTCTATAGTATATTAATTACTAGATATATTAATTAAGAATATAAAAAAAGAGATATTTAGCTTTAAAATAATATCAATTATATAGAAAATAAACTAAGATTAAGAAATTTCTATTTCTATTTATATTTATATTCAAATATATATAGACTCACCTCTACCATAAATATATATTTCTAATAGTCTACATTTAACAAATATATAAATTAATAGAACACTACTATACTATAATTAATCTCAATTTTTATTAGTAATTAATATAATATAAAGTAAATTAGCTTTAAATTCAAAGTAATTATATAAAATTTCTAACTTATTACTATGATAATATAGCAATATTTAATAGACAAACCAGAATAGTTATAAAAAACAGTAATTTTGTTCGATAACTTAGCATTATTATAAACGCCAAGACCTATATTTTATGCCAAAATAGGTTCAAATAGGTTATTATTAGGTTATTAGATTTAACCCATTGGGTTTTGGGTCGGAGTCTTCAACCCAAAATGGGTTCTGCCAAAGTCTAATATCGAGGGTGATATATATAAAGAAGGGAGGTAATATCATAACCTACTCTCATAGTAAGGGTCGTAGTACTCGAAGTGGATCTATAGAGACATACACAGATAGTAGTCATGTGACCTCGCTTAGCCCGCACTACGCAGTACTATATTAGTGGAACTCGGAGCATGATGGAAGGCTCAGAGTTCAGTTTGAATACATGCAGTACTAGTGCCATTGGCCTTCGCAGTAGTATTGTATAGTATTAAATGACCCCTGTCACTCTGATCATATAAATTGAAGCCCTGCATAGTGGGGCTTCACAACTCCATCGGTAATTGTGCACACCGTTGTCGCCAACCTGACCACGACTGTCAACAGTACTAGCAAGGCGAACATCATCGCGACGTACATTGATCCCCAGCCCAAGTCCTGAACACACAATTACACATTGTTCCTCTTCAACCAGCCCTCCAACTTTAGTATACCTATCCACTATGAGCCCTTCATGGAGACGACCGATCAAACCCCGCTCAACCGATTAAACCTGCCCTTGGAGAGTTTCACCAACCAGACCGGACTAGGAGCACCGGTAGGAGCCAATTACTTCCGTGTCACGGCGAGCAACGGCACCATTACTGGCACCGCCGTCGCCACCACCGGCACGGTCGCTAGTAGCACTTCCAGTGGGGCAGCCATTAAGATGGTGGCTAGCAATTATCTAGCCGGTGCATTCGCCCTAGTGGGGAGCAGCTGTTGTTGCCGCTTAAGTAAGTCTCTGCTTGTCATCAAACAAAATGTGCAGCAGAGTTGCTTGGATCTTATCTGCAGTTCCCTCGTGGAGTACCGGAACCGTGGATACGTTCAGTCATTTCATGCCCATCTGGTGTCGTTGTATTTCATCGAACAGTTCGACATCGCTCAGCTTGTACCCACTAGCGGTGGGGCTATCAACTTCGCGGCTCTTGCCGATAAATATGGGCTATCCGAGGCGGACGTGTGTTGTCTTGCTATCTGGGAGGGGTAATCTAAATTGAATCTCCCTGCTTGTCGGTGTCCAATGGTATATCTGAGTGGACGGTAGTGGTGAGTTGTGAGACTTGACAAGGGTCTGTGGGTGGCCGTGGGGGGCCTGAGCTAGGCTTATTAGGCTAAGCTTTGCATACGCCATCCTCACTAACCAAAATCCCAGTTTTTGCAATTTATAAAAAGGAGGGTGGTTTGTCTTGCTTCTTCCCACTTTGATGATAGGCCGTCTAGACGTACTGTGTGCACAGTTAGTTCCTCCAATTAGAGACCTCCTCTTCTAGCCCAAGATGACAGATACTGCAACGACCCCAGGTTGGTACCAATCCAACGTAACAACCATCGACCCGGACGCCCGATCGCTCCTAGAGGAATACAGCGGCCTCCAATCCGACGAGGCCCTGTCCCATGTTCTCGCCCTAGTAAGTTCGCCCTCTGTGGGCGTAGAACCCAGAATCCTGCAACAGACTAATGCACTAGGAAAACCAATCAGCGAGATGAAGCTTTCAAAATTTTCCCTTACCCCTGCATCGGGCAAATGCGGTTTTTGAGCTGCCACCTCGCGCGCCTTCCATTCTATCCACGTGTGCTTGCTCGCCTCCAGGCCCACACCGCTACGGGATTCCTTGATGCAGGATGCTGCGTCGGCCAGGAGCTCCGCTACTTGGTACATCGTGCCAAGATCCCAGCTCAGAGCCTGTACGGGTTTGATCTAGAACCCGGCTTTTTTGATCTTGGGTATAAACTTTTCCGCGATGACGCCGCGAATTTCCCAGCGACTCTGCTGCGAGCGGATCTAGGGACTAAGGATTTTGAATGGGAAACATCCCCGGTTGTCGATACCATGCGGGGTAAGATCGATGTGGTGTGGGCAGGCTCATTGCTGCATTTCTGGGATTTTGAGGGGCAGGTGCAGTCAATCCTTCGGTTGATTGGGTTGTGTCGTGAGGGGGAGGGAGTGATTCTATGTGGAAGGCAAATGGGGAGTTTGTTGGCTGGGGAGTATACGATGACCGGGTTATTGGAGACAAATCACTATCGACATAATGTCGAAAGTTTGAAGGGCTTGTGGTTCGAGATCCAACAGAGGACAGGACAAAGGTGGGAAATCGAGGGGAGCTTGGAGGTTGGCGAGACGACGACCAAGATGCAGGGAATGAGCTTTATAGATTCGAATGTAAGAGTCATCTGGTGGTGTGCCACTAGATTGTCTTAGCCGCCCGAGGATTTTCTAGACATGTTAGTGTGCGTCCATTGTCAGCCATGTTGCAAATAGTCAGCCGTTTGCACCATGTAATTCTCGTTGTAAAAGTGATTCGATAGCCTTGGGAATAACGTAAATTGCTAGTTAACCTAACCAGGAACGGGTGCCGAGGTAACTTCCAAGCGTCAATTATTGCACGTCCCAGTTGTAATCGGCTTAAAAAACGCCCTCATTAATCTAGCCTGCTCTATACGCAGTTTGTTCTAAACGCCATTCCATATAAGATCGCCTACACGAACGATAACCGGAAACTGCGCATAGCTAAAAGCTGACACGAGTGCAGTAGTCAACGCACTGGATGTGAGAAAATGCGTACAAGAGACATCTTGGGCCTGTGTTGGGTGTATTCAGTGCATTGCTGGCTCTTCACATTCTATTAAATATTCACAAATCTCTTAATGTACAATGTGACTAGTCATGCATCCAACCCTCCAGAATCCCATCCATCATTTCACCCTTGAGCAAGCTCTCATATACCATGCTTACCGAGCTTCCGATACTCCTTTTGCCCTTTGTGGGAAGACCCTTCTGAGCGTTATACAAAGGATCGTCATGGAGCCCACAGTTCATAGGGATGTTCAGCTTCGAGCGCACCCAGGTATAGATTTGCGCAGTTCCCCTACCAAGCTGTGCGGTCACCTCCTCAGGGGAAATAGTCGGACCGGGATAGAACATTTCCTCTGCCATGCTGGACACAACGCTCTCAAATTTCTTTTTAAACGCGATGATTGTGGACACTGAACAGTCGGGGTTGTGAGTGGCCATGAATACGTTCACTGACGACATAACAGCATCAACAACAGATAAGACACGGTCTTTCCAAGTATTGGAGTTTGCGCGATACCAACTCGACTGGATAATGGGCAGGAGCGACGCGCATAGCGTCTCAATCTGCGAACCCTCCAATCCGAGTCCATACAAGGCTCCGCTTGCGGTGAAGTCCTCCATTTTGGTGCGAAGTGTTAAAAGGAATCGATGGTGGTTTGCCCTGATGTCGACACCTTGGCATGAGACATATATATGACAGGCACTCATATGTGCCAGCAGATCTGCAGCCTCCATAGTGCGTCGAGCTGAAATCAGAGCCAGAGAGTTGATACCCTGATTGTGCATCTCGGCTGACATAACGTGGGCAGAGACGGGGTGTGCCAGGGCTGCCAACTCAGACATGTACGCTGACATGTTAATGTCGATTCCCTTCATGGTGAAGTTCTCTGATGCGGTCGCATTAAGGTTGGCCTCGAGTCCATTATTTGTAGCAGGGTTGATCATTTCAGTAACCTGGGACCAAAGCATTCGTCCTATCATCTGAATGGCCAAACGAGCCTTATCCATAGCTGACGTGACGGCAGCTGCTTGGAAATTTCCCCCAGAGTACACCCTCCCAATAGAACCATCCTCTTGTTTGCTTGTGTCCACCAGAGGGTTATCTGATGTGGAGTTGAGCTCCACTTCGAGCTGATGTTGCGCTAGAAGAAGGTCCTCGATATAAGGTCCAATCCATTGAGGAGCTGTTCTTGTCGAATACCGATCTTGGCAAAGTCCATCGCCAGATGCCTGCTGCGCCTCCAAACCAACAACAAACTTGGAGCCCCGCAAGAACTGCCGGATATTGCTTGCCACCTCAATTTGCCCGGCGTGAGGTCGAGTCGCGTGAATAAAGGGATGGGCCCACTCTACATTCCCGGCCAAGCATTCCGAAGCGAAAGCCGTCAGCATCTGGGACAACAACGCAAGCTGCTGCGCATCATATAATGCCAAGCTTGCTACTGCCACAGAAGGAGCAGTGCCGTTAATCAGCCCAAGTCCCTCCTTCGGGCCGAGCCCCGTCGGGGAGAGCCCGCTCATTTTCAAAGCCTCAGAGGATGGCATAACTACGGCTTGTGCACCCGTACCCACCTGGACAAAGACATCTGGGTTGCCCATAATTGCTCCAGCAATGTATGCCATAGGCATAAGATCTCCAGATGCAGAAATGGTGCCCCGAAGCGGAATTAGGGGAGTAATGCCGTTGTGCAGCAGGTCAACCAGGCTATTGAGCACGCACTTGCGGATAGCACTATGACCCCTGAGATTCTGATTGGCTCTAGCCACGATGGCAGCTCGAACCCAGGCGAGAGGCATGACGTGGGATGGTTCCCGCTCCGAGTTGCTGGCCGGGTCCTTGTCAGCGGCAGTGATGATTCCGCTTTGGATAAATTGCAGAAGATGGGTCTGCAGGTCGATAAGTTCGTTGGTTCTTGTATCAGCACTGCCGCCGAAACCAGTGTTGACGCCGTAGATGACACATTTCTGAGAGATGACATCGGCTAGAGTGTCGACGGAGATCTCGAGCCGCTTGGAAAGCAGCTCGTCCGTGCTGATGGTAGGCTCGACTCCATGACGGGCGACGGCCACGATGGAAGCAATGTCGAGGTTATTGCCGTTGAGCTCAAGGTTTCGTTTCCCGTTCCTCAAATCATGCACGTGTCCCAAGAGCTGGAGTGTTGCGGTAATATGAGCCGATCGGCCGTGCCTCGTCAAGGTCATGATAAGTTAGAGGCAGCAAATTATATAATCTCTCAACTCCAGGTGTCGTGTGCTCGGTTATCAAGGATTCAAACGACGATACAAAGGTTCGATTGAATAACGCAAAAGAAGAGCGAAAAAGGGGAATATATAAATATAAGATAGTGTATTCGCAGTCTATTGTACTTATCGAATACAAAATTATTTAAAGTGGAAAACCGGATATGCAAGGCCCTGACGCCATCAGCTTTTCCCCGAGTGCAAATCTCTTTTGAATCTGTTAGATTAATATTAACTGTACGGAGTACTAGTCTCGCTTTATTTGAACCTTAAACCGGTACTCAGCTGATCGGCACTACAGGCGACGAAGTTGCCACCACGGGCTTTAGTCCTATTGGCTATTACTGTCGGAAAAAGAACTCCTATGTGAGATTAACCCCCATTTCATAGCTGAGGACTCGAGTACCGGAGCGCCAAGGCCCCGGGGCTGAACTCTAGTTCCAAGTTGCCCTGGCGGAGCTATCATCGCCTAGGGCCCCTGGCGGCTACTTTAGGCCCTGAATGACTTGGGAATCGACCACAGGAACAGCAGTAAATAAAGGTTGGCGAATACGACAAACCTTCTGTGTGGCTGATCTGGACATTCTGAATCCCTAGTTACTTAGCTGGAACATGTACACTGAAAAGTTTAACCAGTATAAACATCAATCTGCAGAGTATACAGGTAGAATTCTTCCAGTTTCCTAATTTAGCTGAACGGGGAGCATACCCGGTTGATCAAGACCCACTAACCAAGATCTATCAGACTGAAAGGGCCCACCGGGCCCTAATGAAGATTACAACACTGTAAAGATAATATCAAATCAGTTACACTCAATATCTAAATATACACGAAATCAGAATGCTGATTACTCCTTTAGGTCTTGATTAATAAATTCCGGATCATGCTCAGCTGGAACCGATTTCAGATGAGAAGGCTTTCAGAAACTTGAAAATGAGACAGGGAACATTGGGTGGGGGCGATGTAAGGGGTAAAAAAAGAAATATAGGTACTTCCACTAGTATATGCTAGTTAGTGAGCAAGTACTCCGTAGTACTTTGTTCTTAAAATTCTAGATCTCCGACCTCACGTGGGTATGAAATGATGAAATTGCATAGATTCCCAGAAAACTGGATCCAAGAGCTTACCCTTTATTTCACCAGCTTATGGAATCCAATAAGAGGTCCAGTATACAACTTTCCGCTCACGCTTTGCAACCGCCGTACAATGGACTACGCATCTCAGGCCACTGCAATGGATATTTCTCGTCGTGATTACGTCAACGAAAATCCTGGAATATACTTTGACGAGAAGCACAAATGGTACTACTAGAAGGGCTTGCAGGTCGACGGGGTAATCGGCTTCATACAGGCAGATCCACACGCCAGTGACGTAGAATGAGTAATGTTTGTGGATAACAATTAATCTATCGTCCAGTCTTTCCAAACCGTTCTTTACTGTGAAACCAGTCTCCGTATCTCATCAGCAAGCCCAAAAAGGGAATGAAAACCGCTGCGATCAAGGCTAGAACAGTGTTACCCCAGCCCTGTCCAATGCTTTGATATAAAGGAGGGCCGATTAATGGCAGAAAAGCTCCAGCAATCGCTCGGAATATTACACCAGCTGCTATAGCAGATGCCCCGCGGATTTCGTAAACATCCACCACGTATGTTTCAGCCGGTATGGTGGAAAGCGCCATGCTGAACCCCGCAGCACACGTTCCGATGAGCGGCACGATGTATTGAACATGAAACTCTGCTGTCCATCCGTAGATGAGAAATCCCAGAGGAAGCGTGACTGCGGCAAGAAGCAGATGCATTAGTCGAGACTCCGGCTTGAATGCGTCGCCCTTCGTTTCCCGCTGGTGGATCACGTAGCGGTCGGAAGTGAGACTGTAAAAGATCAAGGCGATGGTATTGCCGATGGCGAGACTTAAAAACGTCAGGCCAATGGAGCCGCTAGAAAAGACGGCGGGGTATGTCGACTCCATGGTTTCCGTGAGTGTGGCAAGGATCAATGAGACTAAGGCGTATGTTATGGCCATATAGCTCGTCGTCAGAAGGAGGATGGGAGACTGGGCCAGGATCTGCATTGGTTTTATAGCGCTTTCAAGCATAGTGGATGCATCAACACGGGCCTGATATTTGGAACGATACTTCTTGTCGTCCGCGCGCTCCTCTTGTAACCGCTCCGCCTTCCGCCTCAGAATAACGACTGTGTATGTCTCCCGGAGAACAGCCAGTAAGAGAAAGCTGAAGAACCCGAGCACGATGACCGCCAACCAAATCGACCATCGCCAACCCAGGCTCTGTGAGATATACGCTCCTGCGATAGGTGAGATAAAATCTGCTATCATCTGAGTTCCCATGACCAACGCCATAGACCGGCCGGTGTGTTCCATTTGGAACAAATCGCCGACAATGGCCGGCCCGAGGGTGAGAATCGATAGGAAGCAACCCGTTAAGAATCGGAATGCAATCAGCATGGGGATGTTTACGCTTAGGGCGCTGGCGATCAAGCAACAGAGTGCGAGGAAATTTCCAATATGGAAGACGGGAAGCCGGCCGAATCTTTCGGAGAGCGGCGCAATGAAAAACGGGCCAATCCCTTCCCCGAGCTCCCAAATCGTGACAAGCAACGTCTGGTCGATCTTATTATGCGAATGGAACTCTTGCAAGACCCGTGGTGCCGTGGGCACGATCGTCATTGTAGAAAAGACACTAATTTGGTCAATCGACGACGGCAGATATACAGCGGTTGGCGAGAAAAAAGACACTTACCTGACGAAACCCATCCACGAGACAACGAACACAATCAGCCATTTTTGAAATGGCGACCAATTCAAAGGGTTTTCCGGGTCGTTCTCCTCGAAGTCCACGAGGACAACATCTGGATCGGTGTCTCCGATGGCATTTTCTAATGGCTGCTCGGCGAACTTTTCATTCTCGCTTCCCGCCGCAGCCAGGGGCTCTTTGCCTGACAATTTCTGTGGCTCGACTGAAGATAAAATGGGGACTGGGTGGGTAAGAGTCTCATCGATGAAAGACATCAGTGTCAAGTGGGTGGCATACGCAAACAGTGTCTATTCGACTGCTGAGATAGCAAGCAGGAAGGGACACATTGCGAAACAAAGCGAAAGTTCAAACGACAACATACAGTTGCGGCTGGAGCATTATTATTGATTACGAGTCATTCCCTCATCCTTCATGTGGATTTTTCTGATCCTCCTGGAAAGGAGGCCGAAACGCTAAGCATTGCTAAGCATCCAAACAACCTCGGGGGTACCTTTGCTCCCGGCGGACTCCGAGATCCAACCAACAATCATCCCTGGACGAGGTTACATTCGGTTTCGTACGAGCTAATAAATAGCCTGAAGCGATACACACGCCCTCCTTCAGAAAAGCTTCTGTTATCTCGGTGATTCCTCCCTCTATATTAGACCTCCGCAAAGCCTATCAAGCCCACAACCCAGCCCAACCCAACCCACTGATGGGCTGGGTTTTGGGCCCTATCTCCGGCCCCACTAGTAGCCCAATTGGACCTAATAGGCACTAAACAATACAAATATGTAAAGTTGAACCCTTTTTTAGTTTTTTTTAATCACCCTACATTTAGCACCCTTTCATACTATTATACCTAAGGTAATATTTTATTAATCTAAATGATTTAGCATTAGTTACTAGTTAGATTTCTATATCACGTTTGAAAACGCGAAAAACGCTTTAATTTAGATAATTTAAAAACTATAATTAGAGGTTTACCTAGAAAGTAGTACTCCTACATAAATCCAAAATATATATCTCATATCAAAATATCAAAATATCAAAATATCAACTTTTATATTTTCCGCAATATCTCGACTTCCGCCGATTAGATTTGATTTAAAATTGAAATATATACTTATATAGCTGCTATGATTCGATATTCTAAGTTTAAACTTCGTAAGATTAGTAGAAGGTCGTAATATAGCAATTATAGAGGCCGATTTATTAGCGCCGAGATAGGCTTTAATAGGGGCCTTTCTTCTTATCTTCCTTGGAGTGAAATACCGGATCGACTCACCCGAAATCTCACTAAGGAGGTACCGGGGCTGGACCGTAAATTTCTTGGTCAATGGTGCCCTGTGTCCTTACTTCATAATATGAAGTAAAATACAAAACAAAAACAAAACATACAATAGCATGTCTAAGGTGGTGGTTACCTAGCGCACACGGTTCAGGCATGGGCAGCTTGCCGCAGGGTAGTCCGGGCAGATAACCACCCACCTGAATATTCAGCCCATATAGCAAATAGTACATTTGTCCCTTCTGATAGAAAAAGCTATAAGTAACCTTCTTTTTCCTCTAGTTTCATTTCTCTAGTTTCACTTTATCACACTAACCTCGCCCTTTTCCACGAAAGTAAGATATATACTGAGTAACTATAACCTAACGTTACATACCAATATTCACGTCAGCCTTTGGGTCTCATGGGAGACAGATGGCTATCAAGGCATTCATTATTCGACAAGTCAACCCGTTGACTTCATTGAGCAACTTAGCATAATCATTGAAAGCAAGAGAAGAGAGAAGAAGGATTGATTCTCTACAAACAAACAGAATCTAGCTAGTTTGTTAACTAAATAGTGAGTAGAAGCCTGACGAACCAGAAATTTACAACACTGTGTCAGATATACTCCGGAGTAATCACCGAACGGTCCACAGTCCTGACACTCCGATACGTGAGATCCCGTAACCCTAAGGCGACCTCGACACTCCCCTAGTAGACGGTGGCTCATTTGCACTATATTTCCTTTTAGCTATCCGCCATCATGTTTGGCCATATCTGTTTCCTGAAAAGAAATCGTAGCAGCGGACTTACCCGTTGTTCAATACACCTCCCTTGTCCCTCACAGCACCGGAATGTGCCTCCGTCAACGCAGAATTGTCCTTTCATGGAGCACCCAGCTCTCGCTTCCAGATTTGGAACGGCTTCGGCCATCGCGTAAGCAGCAAGTGCAAACAGGACAATAAAAAATTTCATTTTTGAGGAGTTGATTTGTAAAGATTGTTCAAATTTTCTTTGAGAGTTTGAAGAGATAATGTAGAAGGAAATTTCGAATGTACTGTTGAGGAATTGGTTTCATCACTCCAACGGGAGCCGAGGCTTATATAGGGCCGATGATATATTGATTATTTCCTTAATGCGAGCAATAGCTTGTAGATCCCAAGGGTTAGACGCCTAATATTACGGTAGTGCATAGCCGCCAGTGCGTCGTATCATATTTTGCTAGTAGAATATTTCATAAAATTAGGATATGTGTACTGTATTGGCTATAGAAATTGATAGAAATAAATAGTGTAGAAAGTGATACTATAAAAGTTGATATTGGATTGAGATAATAGTAGATGTTTTAATACCCTTTATTTAAGTTTCCACTAATTAAAGACTAAGGATAGCGGGCGGTATACTAAGTTGGTACCTAGGTATATGTAGTTAGTGACTAAAACTTTCACTGTGTCATAGTATATACTCAACATTAATTACTAGAATTTGTATAAAGGAGGTAATAGTAAATTGGCGGCGTGGAAGCCGGTCAAAATTTATGATGGAAAAAAAATGATATGGGGCACAGGGCGCCATGCACTGCCGTACCTAATATCCCAAAACAATGCCTTACTAGTTCGCAATTTGAGGTTACATTGCAGGAATTGGATCATTTGACACTGTAATGCCTTCGAGCTAAGAAGTAAACAGCTCAGAAATTGCAGGTCTCTGCTCAAACAGCAGAATATCTGTAGATCAATCTTGGCATCTTGGGATATAAGTGAGCATTCTCCCTGCATGATGGAGATCATGCACATAAGCCTATACGAGCCGTGGGAGTGGAGCCCCTAATAGTTGATAGGGACCCCATCCGTGCACGGATAGGGTCCGCCTTTTGCAAGAACAACTAGTCGCAACACAATGTCATAGAAAAGAGGGCAATACAACGTTGACAGACGAAACGGTCCCGGAACTCTCAGTCTGATTTTGTATTAACCAATTAAACTTTGTCTATGGGTACGTATTGGGTGAGAACACTATGATTGGTTGTATCGTTTGGAGCCATTATTCACAGGTAGAAGCTTGCGTAGAGTACTGTTACTCGGCATTGCAATGGTAAAATAAAAGATGGGAATTCGTCAAGACAAAAAAAGGTTCATATATGGGTGTGAGAAGCCTGGAAACATCGGTCGGAATTTTAGAAGCTCAGGGACAGCAGCCAGTCCTTTTTCACACATGTCCGTAGTCCATTTTGTTTGCTTTGCAAAATCATCCATAAGCAACCAAGAGCCTAGCCATGCAACCCACTCTCGGCTTCCAACCAGTATTCCGGTTGGAAGATCACTTGGAGCGGTCTATCTGCAAGTCTATGATATCCAATACCACCTCACTTGGGCCTTCTCGGGGTCTGGGAAAGCGCTAACTGTGAGACCAGAAGGTTGAATGCCCCCCATACACCCTTGATCACTTTGGGGGCGAAAAGGCATAAATCTTATAAAACCAGCAGGATATCCCACTTGCTAATTGCAGTCTCACAATTGCAGAGAAAGCTTCTTTTGCTCTACATAGCTATATTTTCATATTCCCGAGTTTTTATCTTCCCAATTACACAATGAAGCTCTCCATTGCCATCCTTACTGCCTTCCTTGGCCTTTCCATGGCGTTTGCGGTGCCTAATAGTAAGGATGTCTCTGAGCAAGCTATTCCTGACAGCAAACTTTTCCTTGTTGGGAGAGATGTCTCCTGTCCTTCGAATAAACCAGCCGACTGCTGCGCTGTGAGTTGGGGATATACACTGAATTGCATTTCCGTCCCACTAACAACGTTCTCAATATAGTGTTCCGGCGGCTACGGAACTTGCATCAACTACCGTTGCGTTTGCCAAGGCTGTTAGTAAACAGGCAGTCTACTAGTGACCGCTGAGACCCTTTTTAAGAAGAAGGCAGCCGGGTATGCTGAGTTTCGAGAGACTAGTAAACTTCACAGTGTTATTTCTCATCATTGGTTTCTATTTGGTGGTTGCAGCAAATCCATGTTCTAGTGTCCTTTCTGGAGGTCTTCCAGTTAAGGTGGAATCAATTCAATAGCACTATAATATCCTCAATGTGGTTACAAATGCCTTTTTTCTTCAAACCCATAGTATCTAACGATCAGCCACTTTTCCTGTTAAAAATATACTTTTGACCACCGTCTAGGAGACGCTTACAATTGTGATAGTGTATTGGCTAGATAAGAAATAGAACGGAGGTAACTAAAATATAGAGAATATACCTACTACCCTCCCTTTCTAACCCTCTACTTATCTCGTTAATATATAGGAGGTAGAGGTTACCCTATCCGTATACAGAGAGGTCCGTCCTAAAGACTACCAATTATATTTAAAAAGAAGAAGGAAAAACACCCCCTAGGATTATCGAGGAGTTTTCGTCCTTACTGTGATAATATTAGTAGCGACGTTATCGTTATTGTTTACTCTAGGAACTCGGGCCTACTCCCTATTAAGGGCTTACTCTCTAGCGGGAACCCTTAGTCTATAGGTTTTAAACAATGCGATTAGGCTGAAAGAGTGTCTTCAGGCGCGTTAGTGGAAGAGGAGGGGTACATCAGCGCTTCAAGGATGTGCAGTATATCCAGGCGTAAGTAAAGTAGTGGTATTTAGGGCATTTAGGTGACTGGATTGAAGCGGCTGAATAAAGGAAGAGTAGGGCGGCAACGCTAGTTTCCTCGTAAAAATAGCAAAAACAAAACAAGAAACATACAACAGTGAGGATTCGCTGGTGGTCACCCACCCAACTACTAACTCACCGGCGTGTGGCTTAAGTACGGCTGAGCGGACGGGAAGCCCTGTTTTCCACACCCTATGGTCGTATGTATCATGTTGCGTGTTGAAGCAAATTATAGAGTAAGACACATGAGGTCGTGGAAAGGAGAGCGTCGCGCGACTAGGGGTAAGAAGGGTGAGTGCGCTATAGACAGGGTGAGAATCTGGGTGAAAATCACCCTCGGAGTTCATGCCTTGTGACAGAAATCTGGCGGTATGACAATGTATAACAATGTAATGAGAAGGAGAAGAGACCAAGATAGTTGATTGATTCGGGGAAAAGAAGGAGAGAGAGGAAGAGGAGCTATCTGTTGGCAGTCCTGACAAACGGGTCACATCAGGTGATCACAACACCATGTATAGTACAGATGAAAGATATTGATGACACTAACTAAAAGGACAAAATTCGCTATTTTTGGGATGGGCCTACTAATCTCAATATGTATGACGCCGTCTAGACGGTATACTAGGTGACCTAACAACATCCATGGGTACCTAATTGGGTAAAAAACATAATGACCAGATGTAATCTAAGAGGCTAAGATCAGGAAGAACGTACCAGTGATTGTTGAGCAAAGACTCCAGCTCTAGCCCTATTGACTTTGACGGGGATAGTTTTGCGATAGATCTAGAGATCGATAACGTAGCCGACATCGCCTAGACAGCGAGGGAATTTTATCACCGGGCTACCTTTTAAGTACCTAATTTTAGCCTTATTATAGAGGAATCTATTAAACCTATTTTGGAATGTGAATTCGATTTATGAGACAATGAAAAAAAAGCAGAGAAAAAAAAGATGTAAAAGAAAGGCTCTTGTATCGACCATCCTATATATAGCCTTTCCTATTCTTTACACGGTGACTGCCACCACTCACTATCCATCTGCGTCTCCGACTTACCTAACAAGCCAACAGACACCTAAATTTGTTCCACTATTATGCTACCCTTTGTCCAATCCTCACCCATAGTGTCCAAACTCTCTATGCACTCCACGCTCTTAGTCGACCGTCGTCTGCCTTTTTTCCGAACAAATATGTGACCGACCTATCAAAGTGACACTCTAGGTCCCCTCCCTCGGCTCCCAGAGAGCCAAGAGTCATCACTAATATATATCGGCCGACCAACATTCTCGCAGCTAACGTTCCAGCCTACCACTCTAATAGCTCCTATTGTAACCAGCTGGCTTCCGTCTACGAAATTATGCCTCATGAGAAAGCTATACCGCCCCTCCAACTTATCAACCGGGTTGGAAATCGATACACTAGGGTATATGCTAATTTATAATCATTAAAACAGCATCTCTTTTTTTCACCAGTCGACCAAGGGCAGGTTGGCCCAGGAAGGAAGGACCTATTCTGTATCCTTTTGTATGCTCGACTACGAGGACAGCTTGTGACATCATTCTCCATCGTGTTCATGCGGGGTAGGCATAGATGACTCCCGAGGTCGGATGGTACCGCGACCCGAGTGGGGAGCGGAGAAACCGGATCTTCGATAACCAATGTATTCCTTGATTCAGGCAGGTTATCCACACAGCTGAAATTATTCTTTGGTCCACATGGAGAATCAACAAAAGGTCCAGTGTTGAGAAATTGGCCGGATTATGGGGTAGATGTAACGCTACCCGGTGCGATGTCTTTGGTGTGGGGTACATGTAGTGGCGGTGATGCGCATGTCTCACCTATCAGTTGTAGTGATTGGCCGTGGGGTGGACTCCCGGGTGGTGGCCTGACAATCCAAGACATGGAATAGGAGCCATGTCTTAGATACAAGGCCTCCCAGATAGGTTTTGCCAGTACATCATCGATACTACCTGTGGTCCGAGTAGCAGACCTATATGAAGACCCCCAATTCCTTCCCTTCTCGGGAGGAAAACAGATCATCCAACCTTCTATTGCAAAACAAAAAGCGAAATACCAACCATGAAGACCTCCCTATTCACATTTGGTGCCCTCGTTGGCCTAGTCTCAGCCCAGAATGCTGTCGTGCATAATCACTGTGCTACGACCGTGTATGTGCAGTCGTTCCCTTACGATGGTAGCGCCCCCGGCCCTCTCACCACGGTTGCCAAGGGGGAAACCTTCTCTGAAGCATTCAGAGGATCTGGTTCGGTATGTTACACCGTCCCATTGAGTCTGTATAATACTCCACATGGCAAGGGAAACTGACTGGATCGAATTTATAGACTGTGAAGATCGCCAAGTCAAAGACGCTGGATGGGCCTCTCTTCTTTGGCTATTCATTCTCATCCAACCCGGACTACGTGTACTGTGAGTGCACCCAATCTATCTGTCAGCTAGGAACCTTTTACTAACCGCATCCTTCTTCAAGATGAGCTGAACACGCAATGGGGTAACCCCTTCGCAGCGGACCCCAACTCGCTCAGTCCCGGGGAGGGCTGTGAGGCCTTTGACTGTGCGGCCAATGATGCCGCCTGCTATAGTACCGAAGCTTACAAGAAGGTCTATGGGTGCCCCCAGCCAGTCACCCTGACGGCGGACCTCTGTCAGTAACTATGTCGCCTACATTCTGTAACGTGGTAGGGCTATGAGGATATCTTGTTGTTTTCTTGTCCTCGTTGCCACCATTTGAACCTGTCGCAGCCCGTTCCAAAGATAACTATGTGTGAGAATAAGACAGGCATTTGTCATGATACTACTATATATAATCACAATAAAAGGAATATGACACACAACAACATTGCCAGTAGCATGTATAGTTAGCGCTTCCTACAGATCCTTTTTGGACAATATGAATACAATACTCCTCGAGCACTGCAGGTAGTTGGGGTGACTCGGTTAACGGGCCACTCGCTTGGAGAGTAGCAGCCCCGTTATTTGACAGCAGCTAGCTAGGTATTCTCTAACTCTACACACTTTGGTATTTCGCCGTTAACTAATTAACAAATATAAGGGTTTTATCAAACTTGTATATTGTCGGCATTGCTTGAATTCCTATCTGCGCAGGGCTCCGTACTTGTACCTCTAGCCCTCCCCATCCTCGTTACCATGCATCGACGCAACAGGGTGCGACGAGGCGCCTAAGCACTCGTCTGCAGGCCCTGGGCAATTAGGCCCGTCAGGAGATTCACTGTCGTACTCCTTTTTAACAGGACAACAAATGGTACGTCGACCTCGAACGTGCGGAAAATAAAGGTCCGAAACTCGGCAGCCAGCATCGAATCCAAGCCGAATTCGCCCAGAGGTCGATCCGCTTCCAGTTCGCTCTCCGGCAGAAGGATGAGATTGGATAGCTTCCTCGATACAACAGCCCGGAGTTCATCGAGGACAGATGCCGTATCTTTGTGGTCGCGCAGCGCTCGGGCGATCTCTCGAGGGAGATGCGCCGCTGCGCTGTGCGTCTCGACCTCGCCTGCGGCGCGGCGGGTAAAAGACGCAGTAAACAATGTAGCTCGAGGATCGGCAAAGACATGGTTGTCTCCCTCGAAGCCTCGTTCCCGCTGCTCGTGGAGACCGATGAATTCCACCCCGGTGAGAAGGTGGCTGCCCGCCAGATGATCATACCGAGAGTCCCACGTGGCTAGTCTCTGGTTCACAAGGGCCATGTTCATGATCTGGATTAGTTCATCTTCGTTGATGGGGTGGATTCCTTTGCGCTTCATGAGGGCCTCGATCTCGGGGTGCTCGTGCAAATATCCCACTTCCGAAATCATCCCGTAGCCGATGGAGATGGCTGGCAGCCCGAGACGGTTGCGATAGCGGGCGAAAGCGTCTAAGAAGGAGTTGGCAGCACAGTAGTTGCTTTCAGTCGCCGTGCCCACGGTCCCGGAGATGGACGACGTCATGACGAAAAAGTCCAGCTGGGAGTCCCGACCCTGGCCCAACGCATTGTGAAGATTCCAAGTGCCCTGTACCTTTGGGTTGAGGGTAGTATGCCATGCGCTGTGCGGCATATCACTCCAGAGAGCCTCGCTGAGTGCCATGGACGCCTGGATTACGCCACCAATGGGATAATCTGCAGCGCCCAGGGCCCGTTCGACATCCTCATACCGGCAAACATCTCCCCGAATCACTGTGACGTGGGCTCCTTGGGCCCGTAGATCATCGACTAGCTCTTTTGCCTCGGGCTTATCGGAACCAGATCGACCCAGAAAGACGAATCGTCGAGCACCGCAAGATATCATCCACTTGGACAGACTGCGGCCTAGCCCGCCCAGGCACCCGACCATCAGGTAGCACTTTTGGGCACTGAAGGCGGTTTCATACTTCGTCGGAATCACCCTTACCTTGAGATCTGGATCCTGGAACAACACGGTTACTTTGCCCAATCGCGTGCCGAGGGAGAAGTGCCTGAACGCATCGGTAATATCCGACACGTCAAATGTCTTGATTGGCGAACACGGCTCACAGATCTTGGATCTCACTAGATCCAGACTCTCCGTAAGGAGGGATTTCCAGAGTTGATGGTGGGTTTTCTTATTAGAGAGATAGAGATTCGACAGGTCAAATGCCATGAAGGAGACATTGCGGCCGAATGTGGACATGTCAAGGACGCCATGATCCAGGATGTCTCGTTTCCCGATCTCTATGAAGCGCCCAAAGTCGGCACATGCTTCAAAGCTGCTGTGCAGAAGGTCACCAGTGAGAGAGTTCAAAACCACATCAACTCCCTGACCAGAAGTGGCTTCCATAATTGCAGGGAGGAAGGATGAATCGCGGGAGCTAAAAATGTGCGCTGGATCCAGAGCATACTTCTCGACGAGGAATGACTTTTTTGATTCGTTCCCGACTGTGGCAAAAATCTATTGAGTGCGTTAGTCGATTGATCCAAACTTATTACTGCTGGATCTGCAGATATATTACCTTTGCACCGAGATGCTTCGCATATTGGATTGCCGCAATCCCAACACCCCCGGCAGCGGAATGAATAAGGACGGTCTAATGGAGTTAGCCCAGGTCATTAGAGTGAGGTACCACGGCACTTACCTCTCCTGGCTGTAGGTTCGCCCGATGCTTCAGTCCATAAATAACCGTCGAAAAAACAATCGGAATAGTGGAGGTCGTCTACACGCATTAATTCTTGCCGTCGTGTCAAGACTCGATCACTTACCGTAAAATCCTCCTCGTCGCTCATTTTACAGACTGCCCAGTTTGGGAATCGCTCCACAGTTGCAAAATGGCCGGGGGCCATTGCAACTACACGATCACCAGTCTTAAACTCGGAAACGTTGCCGCCCACAGCGGTGATAACACCGGCACATTCACACGAGCATGATGCATCCTTGGTGTCCACCTTGGCGCTTATGGCATACAAATCCTATTTCTCGTTAATAATGCCATTAATAGATCCTCGCAAACATGGAACCTACCTTTGCGTTCATACCAACACTCTTCACGCTAATTTCCACATCATCTGGATGCAAGGCAGTTGGATACTCCTTTCGCACGAAATGGATCGTGTCCATTTGTCCTGGGTTCTTGATACCCAATTCGCAACGTCCGGCAATCCCCAGAGGAAGGTCAATGGTTTCATTATTCTGCTTGAGACGGAAGGTCTCGTTGAGACGCTCATCTGGTTCCCAGCGAGAGATATGAAGGACGCCGTCTCGTTGCGCGAATTCAAAGTCCGGCTTCGGTTGATGAATCAGTCGGTCCAAAACATTGACGATGTTATACAGGGTGTCAGGAGATGATGCTGATTTATCATCTACATCTAGAACCGCAAATTGCAGGGAAGGCTGTTCGAGCATAAGCGCACGGGAAAGTCCCAGAACAGGCGCAAAGTCGGGGCTTTCTCCACCCACGAAGCCGCCATTGACGACCCATACGATCTTGGCTACACGATCGGTAATACTTTTCAGCTGCGTCATTTCACCCTCGTCAATCCGGCTCAGAAGAGGCTGCTCCTGTTCTAGGGTGGATATGACAAATGATCGGTCCGGAACGGTCGCGATGCTGACTTGGGCCAAATCAACAATATTGACCACGGATCCTAAATGTTCTTGTAAGACTTTTTGGAGCTGTCGATCTAGGCTCGTTATGTTTTGATCTCGGGTCACCTGCACCCTTGTTAGAAGTATACGTGATGGAAGGTCATCTAACTTACCACGATTGTCGGGGGCTTATCAACCTTCCCCTTGCTAGCTAGGCCGCTTGTGGTCGCGACTGTCACAGGAAAAGAACCACTTCCTTTGATGACCTTCGTCCAAGTCGCTTCGTCACTGAGTGCATCCCCCGTCATGATAACAGTTGCTCCCGGTGTGAGCCTTCCCAAAAGGACTGGCGTCCAGAGATCAACCTATCACATATCAGCGTCAAGTCAAACTTGCAAAAGGTCAAACATACCGAGGGGACAATAACTATATCAAACTTCCTTTCTTGTGGAATCCCCATTGGGCGCTCCGGCTTTTGCTCGTCTTGAGTGTCTGAGAAAACCTCCGCACCGACTAACTCGCCGTCTGTAAAGACCCCACAAGAATAGGTGTTATACCTTCGGAAAGATGAGTCGACACGTAGGAGCCCACGAACAGTTTCTGCTATCCGGGTTTGGTTGCCAAGTTCGAGGATATTGCTATTACACCACTGGTGACAGGCCAAATCCAGGGCACCGGTCAAGTGCAGCATGTCCGTATCAGCCAATTCCTTAGAGCCACAGTTCTGTACGAACGAGTTCAGATACTCGTCAAGGCCCGTGTTGGTTAGCGCAGAGAGATCTGGCTTCCATGTAGCTCTCACGAGAGGATTTCGCTGCTCGGTGGTTTCTGTCTGTCTGTTCCCTTGGTAGGCAATACAACGAGCCTGGCCCATCCTGATCAAGACCTGACCAGACGAATTGAATAGCTCTGCATTGATTTTAACCGTTCCAAAGCCTACATTCTCCGACTGGGTTTCAATGCACCATGGCTTGTCGGTATCCATGTCGAGGGCCGAGGGAGAGGCGATGTAAACCGAGTCCATCGCAACAGGAACGGTAGCCCGGAGCTTACTAACCACGCCACTAGTAGTCGCAACGAAGGCCGTCTGTAGCATGGCATCTATGGAAATCGGATGTGCGATGTACTGACCAAACCTTTGTCCCCGCTGGAGATGTGTAGTGGCTGCTGCTACGTGCGCGGTGCGCGCGCGATCTCGGAAGACCTCCTCCATGACAGCAAACTTGGGACCCCAGTTGAGCCCTTCTTGAGTGAACTTGTCATACCAGACACGGACCGCATCCTGTTGCATCTTTGACATGTCAAGGTTAATCTGCCGAGTTGTCTGTGGCGATGTTTCTGCTAGGCGGACAGCCGCGTTCATATGCAAGGTCGTCTGGGAATCACTATCGATCGAGACAACACTGAATCTCCACCATTTATCTGACTTCATCAGGTTGGAGATTTTCATCGCACGCATCTCGGTAAAGATCTCCACCGTTGGCTTTCGCTCGGGATCCATGTCGAGAGCTTTGATGAAGTTGAGATCGCGAAGTTCCACACCAGGACAAACTTCCAGCTGCAGACCTGCAACCTGACACATCGCCTCGGCTGCCATTGCTATATATGCAGCGGCGGGGAATACCACCGACGGACCCAGGCAATGATGCGTAAGCCAGTCGACTTCATTGAGATTCAATATATTTCGCCACGTCACTCCTGCGGTGCTCCCTCCCGACACCTGGGATCCGAGGAGATCGTGCCTGGGGTATTTGCGGTGACGAAACTCGGTACTGGCGCGAGGCTCGGACCACAGGGTGGGAGAGCTGTAGTCCCAGGGATAAGGAGGCAAATCAACCAAAACACGGGTCTTCAATCTATCCTCAAACATCTTGTGGTATTGAAGCTCATCGTGTCCATGCAAAAACAGTGAACCGACAAGCTGAAGGGTAGTCAGCCAAGCATCTTGGTCACGGACGAGAGAGGAATTATAGATATAGCGACTTTGTTCGATAGTCGAGGCATTCTGCTTGATAGGAAGCTGTAAAGCTGAATGCGGACCAAGTTCTACCAGATGGTAAGTGCCACGCTCCAGGATAGCTTTAATGGCCTCGTCAAATCGCACTGGAGATTCGAGGTTTGTACGCCAGTATGTCGGTGTCCCAACTTGATCTGCACTTACCAGTGCACCAGTCACAGTGGAAATCATGGCCACTGATGACTCTGGACAATCCAAGGTGTCATTTGCATCGTGCTTGCCATTAGCTATATCCCAGTAGCGCTCGAGTGAGGCCTCGTATTTCGGCCCCAGAATTTTCATATGGTGCGAGTGGTACGCTTTACCTCCGGTCTTTAGCTTTCGAGCCCAGATATCCTTTTGTTCGAGTGTCTTAAGAAGCTCATTGACATCGACTGTATCCCCACTCACGGTTGTGCTCTCTGGTGAGTTCGCACAAGCGACGATAACAGACCCCCTCAACGCACATTCCTCGATTATCGCCTCGGCCTGATCTTTCCCAAGTCCCACGGCAGCCATGGAGCCCTCGAGAGAATCCTCGGAGACAGTAGTTCCGCGGAAAAAGGACGCGAGGATGGCTTGCCGAGCATCGATGGCTCCGGCCGCATACGCTGCTCCCATCTCGCCGGAAGAGTGGCCCGTTACCATCTCTGGCAGAGCACCCCAATCTTTGAGTACGTCCGTCAGGGCAATTTGCACTGCGGTACACAGTGGCTGTGATATTTCTGCGGCACTAATATCACAGTGTTCATCACCTCGCAGAATACCCTCCAGTGTCCAGGCGGGCGCATGTTCTGGGTCAAGGGCGCGGAGGCAAGAGTCAAGATAGCCTATGGTCTTTCTAAACACGCAGCTGTTGCTCAGAAGCTCTTTACCCATCCCAGCCCATTGTGCTCCCTGTCCGGTGTAAACAAACACCAGTGGGAATGGGCCCTCACTGTTAGAATCTCTCTTTTTCAGGCTCGCCGTAGTGAGCCCCTTATCTAGGCTCGCTTGAGATTCGACTAGATAGCCACGAGTAGCTAACTTGGAGCGACGACAGCTCAACGTGAAAGCCAGATCATCGATTCGAATTTCCCTACCTGAGTGGGAAGCGAAATCAGCCAGGTTACTAGCCATCTGTGCGAGGGATGTCTCAGATCGAGCCGAAAGGGGTAACAGGTAGAGCCGCTCTGCATCTTGGCCTACCGGCGGCTCCCTACAACTGTTGGTCGATAGATCCATCTGCGCAGCTTCCAGAATAGCATGGCTATTTGAGCCCCCGAAACCGAACGAATTGACCGAGGCTCGCGGGACATCAGATACTGGCCACCGTTGATTGGCAGTAACAATGTCCACGTTCCATTCCTTTAATTTGAGGCTCGGGTTGATCGCCTTAACCCCGGCTGTCGCGGGGAGTAAGTCATTTTCGAGCGCTAGAGTGACTTTGATTAGGCTTGAAAGACCGCTAGCTCCTTCGCTGTGACCAACATTCGGCTTGATCCCCCCAATGAGGGTCGGCCGTCCCGTCCGATGATGAAAAACATCGGCTATGGCCTCGACCTCCATAGGATCGCCGACCTTGGTGCCGGTCCCGTGCGCCTTCCACTGTCAGTATAGTAATTTGTCGGGAGCGGGAGAAGCCTACTTCGACGTAGTCCGTGTCTCCCAGATCCAGTCCTGCCCGACGATACGCCGCCCGAATGACGGCCTTTTGGCCTTCCACACTGGGTTGGACAATTCCTGGTGTTCGGCCATTTCTGAGCGTTATGATTAGCATGTAGACCTACCACCAAAGTGAGAAACTCACCCGTTGACCGAGGTTCCTCGAATGATCGAGCGAATGGGATCTCCATCCCTTACTGCATCACTGAGCCGCTTCAGATATACGGCTGACACACCCTCCGCTCTACCATATCCGTTAGCCGATTCATCGAACGTATGGCACATCGAGTCTGGCGATAAAATCCCCGCTTTCACAGCAACCATCTGCTGCTCAGGAGACTGGATGAGGTTGGCAGCAGCCACCACGGCCGCGTCACAGTCATGTGCATCTAGAGCCAAACAGGCCGAATGCAGTGCATACAATGACGAGGAACAAGCCGTATCAACCACATGGGACGGGCCACGCAGGTCGAAACAATGTGTAATTCGATTCGCCAGCACGGTCAGGCCGGACCCCGTTGCACTATAACGGGAAAAGTACTCCGGGTCTTTGTACTGCATGTTCAAGAAATCGTTGGTGAAGTTGCCGACATAAACACCGGTGTTAGAGCCCTGAATCGTTTCCAACGGCACACCGGCATTCTCCAGCGCCTCGTAGGTCACTTCGAGTAGCTTTCTTTGCTGGGCGTCCATGGAGGTGGCTTCGAGGTTGTTGATCCCGAAGAATCCGTTTTCAAAGGCTCGGATGTCCTCTTGGATGAAGTACCCACCGGTAGAATTGATACTTCCTGGTCGTTCGGCATCTGGGTGATAATATGCCGCTGCATTGTAGCGCTCCAATGGAACAACGCAATGGCCCGTCTCGTTCTTGACGAGCAATTCCCACAGTTTGGATGGGGATGAAGCTTTTCCTGGCAATCGGCATCCTAATGCAGATCAGTGCGCGCCGAATTTGATGGGGATTTCGCGCTCCTACCTATGCCCACAATCGCAATTGGTTCACATTGTCGTGCATGAGTCGATGCCGGGTGCTCCATTCTAGCGCCTAATTGGTGTTCAAACCAGTAGCGTCTTGTCGGAATCGCGATGGTTGTGTTAGGGAGGGGCCTAGGAGTAATTGAGATGACATTATTGCTGTGCGCGACACGCCTATCTTATCCTCTTGCGATGTGCCCTTGTCAGACACAAGAGACTAAGCTGGATATGGCAACAAACTCACCCCGGCAAGTACGGGCGCTTAGAACCTACAGCCCCCATGGGCGACTCAATTATAATTGGTTTAATTGCTTTGCCGCTTTCCTCTCCGCTTCCTTAGTTCATCCTGGGGTCTTCCTATACCATCAATACACCACGGAGCTATTTTTCGTATGACTTGGGCTTATGCCATTGTCTTCAAGTTATGTTATTTAACATGTATGCATTTAAAGCGTCCTATTATAGATCATATAATTAAATATATAATACCCTAACTACCCGAAGAAACAGGCAGCTCTCAATATTTTGATTAGTTAATCGTGCTAGCTAAGCACCGAAGCACACGGGACCCCCCGGGGCAGGCACGGGAGTGGACGGACACGTGGGCGGGCCTTCCCTTAAGCTTACGCCCCACCAGATGTTGTACAACATACAGACACCTACCTAGGTAGGTATATTAATATAATATATAACTAGTACGTGGTACGTGCCTATATCTAGCGCACTACCTTTCTACTAAAATTGATTCTAAGACAACAACCATATAACAAATGGCTATGGACATACAACCTTAGAATTCGCCATATGGAGTGGTACAGGAGGTAATTTTCTGCCTGGCAAAATTCGTTAACCACAATCACAATCACATTCAAGTCACTCATGGCGGCTGTAGGCCATCACCAGCGTGTGTGTGACATCTGCACCCAATGCAGCAAATGGATATGCCCAGACATAATTGCGCAGGCGTGTGGATCGAGCCGTTAATCCAATTGGGCTGGCGATCTTCCTCAGTGTGCTAGCGCAAAGCCAACCCCTCCGGATGTAACGCCAAATACTGAATTTCTCCGGCGCCCGACAATAATCTGTAAATTAAGCCAGCCCAGCCTGTCAGCCGTGTGGGTTTCATGGATAGTGGTATGTCCCAGGTTTTGTTGTATATTAAGCCTTTCTCTGCCTTGTTCTGCCGTTTGTATATGAAACTAATGTGTATTAAATAAAATACAACAAAGACATCAAAACATCAAAGAGATCAAAGACGTCATAAGGCCGCCGACACGAAGTACCGTACGGAGTACCCTGGTTTAAACTAATGCAGTCAGTAGTATGGCCCCACATACTCTGTATGGATTGTGTTTGTGTTTGTCTTAATTATGTACGGAGCTGCATGTCAGGCTAAATGGCTCGTGGGCGATTCTCCTTACATTACCTTAATGTTTATTGCCTCATCGCTCCCGCCTCTCCTTTCTTCTCAGGTTAGCATGTCGCCTATTCATGCCCATGATTAAGCCAAGTTCCCTCCACGACCGAGAGATAGCGGTCGTAACATGTCTTCCGCAGAGTCTGGCAACCAACAGCCGGGGCTCATTGCCCTTTGTGTCGTGATGCTTATATTGGCTGTGGTATCAGTCGCCCTCCGCTGCTGGTCCATCTGGGGCTCGCGCACTCACAAGTTTGGCTATGATGATGTGTTCGCCATCCTAACATTGGTACGTGATGTTCCCTATAGGTCTCTTTCCTCGACCTGGCGCAGAGAGTTGTGTGGTAACCCTGTGTCTTATAGCCCTTCATTATCGCCGAATCCGCCCTTATATTCTACTGGATCTCTCTGGGCTTGGGTCGTCATTCAAAGACATTACCCATCAGCAATCAACTTGCGGGCCCTAAGATTGTTTTTGCCGCCGCCTTCTTATACGATGTATGCATTACCTTGCCCAAACTATCGGTGCTCTGCTTCTACAATCGAGTGCTGAGGCGGGGAGCCACCTGGGTCCAGCCTACGCTCTGGGTGGTCGGTGCACTCTGCGTTTGCTGGCTGGTCGGGGCCTGGTTAGCGACCACCTTCCAGTGTACGCCCATTGATGCCGCCTGGGAGGCTGCTCCCAATGCCAGATGCTTCACGCAATGGAAATTCTTTACCGGGACTGCTGCCCCCAGTGCGATCCTGGATTTGATTATCCTGTTGATCCCGCTGCCACTTCTCTGGTCCTTGCACATGACCAAGGCGAAGAAGGTTATGCTAATTGGCCTCTTTATTTGCGGTTACTCGTAAGTTCCCCAAGCACACCAGATGCAGTCTGACCATCACGAGCTTGCTAACCACCATTGACACGTGCCAGAGTGGTCATCTTGTCTATTGGTCGTCTTGTTACTCTCCTCAAGGCCGGTTCTGCCTTGGAACAGGATCTGACTTGGAGCACCATCGAATATATCTGTTGGGTGCAGTGTGAAGGCCCGATTTCTCTGATGTCCGTCTGCCTACCTAATATTATGGAACTCGCACGCCGCCTGCGAAGCAAAAATAAGCAACCCACCGCCACCGTATTGTCATTATCTAGGAGCAAGCAAACTGCATCGGAGTTGTTGAGTGGCAACCGATCATTTCATCCCCTCGAGGAAGACAGAGAGGCCATCCTGATGCACCAGTACTCGGGGAATCCGAACGTGCATCACATTAAAATGACAGCCGAAGCAACGCGGTCGGTCTCGGAGGGGGATAGTGTATGACAGATTGCAAGGACATGTTTCTCTCGTTTCTGCTTTTAATTTTGGTTGCGTGTCTGCCCTCTCCTAAATATATAGGAAAGTCCCACTAAAATAAAAGTAATATATTAAACGACTTGAAGTTTCTATGAGGCTTAAAGAGGATTACATGACATAAAAGTAAACTTTCAGTACAAGCCCTGTAGTTATATGCTGAACGACTATTTAAATCCGACGGTTCTCTACTCCGCCACCCCTAATTCCTTCAACAGGTCTGTTTGAATGTCCTGTAAGAATTCCGTCATCTGCCCCGGAGTGTGGAAGGCCTCGTTATACACCAGCCGCAGTGTCAACTGATCACGGAACGTCCACACAAAAACCACTCCTTGGCGCGAAATTATTTCCACACCCACCCCAGCATGCGTGATGCCAAATCCGCGCTCCGGGGTTCCATATTCGCGTTGCAGATATTTCTCCATGATCCCCATGCTGCTGATATCTATATCGCTGGGCGGCTCTGTCGGGGCCGGCAGGTTCTTTATCACCTCAACCAAAGTAGACGCATACTCCCGGTGCGCCTGGAGATACTCGCTACTAATTCCCTTCTCATACTCCGCCTGATACATACGAGCATTCTCCTCCCAGGTGCCGGAGGCATCGACCCGCGCCAACCAGCCAGACGTGTATAGGCCGGCTGCCGCCGCAGGAGTCGAGTACGGTTCGGGCAGATACGACCGCAACGACTGTTTGATGGTGCTGCTGTAGTGGCGGCCCTGGTGCTCGGCAATCGCGTGCCGGAAGTTGGCCGCAGCCAGACTGGCATGTACAGCGGCTGTGATCCCGACACCGCGTGCTTTTGCGGCGGATACAGCGGCGGATGTGGTGGTGGGCGAGAACTTAAGCTCGGCAGCCCGCGTGCCGGAGGGCACACTGGAGGCATCGCCGATATAGGGCACCCCGAGGGCGCCCGCCGCCAGGGCAAATGTGCCGACTGTCCCGTGGGCGACAGCCTTTTGCTCGTCGGTCGCGGTGAGGGGCATGTTGGCGGCTTCCTCGACAGGAGGCGCTAGCCGTGTAACCTCCGATCCCCATTGGAAGGAATCAAAGGGGTCTGGCAGCTTTCCTGAGAGGAGGGTGTCGGCGTGCGAGACCATCAGGTCCACCAGCTGGCCGAGGAGGAACAGGCCGCCGACTCCATCCATGCGCCAGTGTGCGGTGTGTAGGAGTAGTTCACTCGATTGGGGGACATAGTACAGCCGGGCGTCGGGTGCTGGTGCAATGGTGGAAATGACCTCGTCCGCGGACTGGGCGTCGGCTGCCACGGTAAAGGTCTGCGAGGCCCATTCCCTAAGAGAATCGGCAGAGTCAGGAACCGTGTAGACGACGTTGGAGGTGGAGTCCGGATGCGCAGCTAGACTGGGGTGTTGGAAGCGTAGATGCAACCAACTGTAGCGGATGAGGGTTGGTAGAATGTCGGGTGGGCCCGACAAGGCCGCGAAGGCCCCACGAGGACTGATAGCGGCCGTGTAGTTGACGGCCCAGTGTTCACGACCGAGCGGGTGGCCGGGATCACTGACCAGCTTGATAAACACCTCGTTGGGGCCAAGGGGCCGGGTGAAGGTGTTCGGCGAGTGCTCGGCTGATGTCCACGGCATGTTGAGGCGGGGTGATTGCTGGGTGATCAAAGCAGGACCCCTTGTTGGCATCAGAGTGGATTAAATAGGGATGCGACAAAGATCAATTGGCTCAACGCACCGACCGAGTCGAATCTCACCTTTAGCCAAAATCCCCTGATGGCGCATCAGGGTGGAGATCCGTCTCTGAGAGAATTAATATCATTATTGAATAGCGTGATAGCCGATGTAACCTGGGATAGAGAGCTTTGTTGTTTCACTGGTGGATAATCGATTCAAGGATGAGGGGCCACCAACAGGATGTTCCCGCTGCGGCGCCGCCACCGCCCACCACTGCCGCCAATGCAGGCCCGCAGTTGTCGTTGACCGTGTCCTCTTCCGAGCCACCGAGGGCGACATCTGACCTTACTATATCTAGTAGGACACTGGTCGATCTATGTATCTGGCCTGGCCTTTGTAAGAGTGGCAACACCATCTTGGACCTTTAATCCCAAACACCCAGGCCACTAATATATGTGAGTAATATTGACCCCTGTCCTGAAGAATCATACAATACCGTACATGGCAGGCATTAGGCTTACAGCCCCGCTGCTGACAGGGGTGAGCTGGAACGCCCCTACATGCATACAACATAAAGCATACTCAAACACCAACTGCAGAGGTTGTTGACAGAATCCGCCGTCCATAGCCACGATGCAGGTTGAAGGTGTTGCTCTGGTCCTTGGTGCTGGTATGCTGTCCATTTCGTCCCCTTTCTGATTTTCGTCTGCCTCGCCGATCCCAACGTCAACTCCCTGGCCAACTGTTTGCGCGAGTCACCGACCAACGATTAGGTGGATTGACTGAACTATAGGAAGTGGTATCGGCTGTGCCGTTGCCTATACACTTGTCGCGCAAGGCCTCACCACCCTAGTCTGCGCCGACATCAATCTTTCTCAAGCCCAAGAAACCGCCACGTCAAGCTACGCAGTCGCAGGGCGAGAGCGAGAAGGCTACGAGGCAACCGCCTACCATGTTGACGTCCGTGAGGAGGCGCAGGTGCAAGCGTTAGTAGCGAGAGTCAAGGACCGTTATGGCCGCATCGATGTCTGTGTAACTACGGCCGGGGTAAGCCAGTCAACTCGTGATTTCCTCTCCATGCTGTGCAATTTCTGACCACCCAAGGCAAGACCCCTGCTGCCAATCAAACCCCGATCAGCGACATGACCCTAGAAACCTATAGGAGCATGGACGAGGTGCACAATATAGGGTGCTTTTTAGTCGTCCGCGAGGTGATCCGCGCAATGATCAACCAGGAGCCACTTTTGACTACACGGCAGAACCAAACCCGGGGTTCAATCGTAGTGTTAACCTCGCTGGCCTCGGAAGGGGCGTTCCTTGGAGTGGGCAATTACAGTGCGGCCAAACACGCTGTCAAAGGGCTTGTTCAAACCGCCGGTGAGTCCTTGCGTTCGTTTGTTATGTGACGTGGATTTCTGACTCGATGGAACAGCTCTTGAAAACGCACACAATGGTATCAGAATCAATGCCGTTGCTCCCTCGTACGTTTCGGGGCCGATGATGGACAAATTCCTGGACGGTTCACCGGCCGTCAAGGATGCTATGCTGGGTGATTTGCCGATGAGACGGCTGGCCAATCCGGAGGAGGTAGCCGACGCGGTAGTGTTTCTGGCGTCTCAGGCTGCCAGCTATATCAATGGCCATACACTGGTTGTGGACGGGGGATCATCATTGCAATTGTCAAATCAGCCTTTTTCGTGAGCACATTTGATTGCTGGTGATTGTTCTATTAGATGAATGACGATCTCATCTCCTATGCTTGTTTGCTAGCAGACTAAGCGATTGGTTGCTAGATTCTGGGGGTCTAAATAACCTCCATTTCTCGTCAATTGATGAATCAAGACTTCTTCATTCGTGGAAAGAAACTGATATTGCGTACTGTTGGAGGGGTTTACTGCTACCACTATGAAGGGCAGAAAGCAGAAGAAGAATCATGATGAATTAGAAGTGAGAATGAGTTTGGATGACAGGTAGTCTTGGAATTCCGGTAGTTCTAGAATTTGTGTTGTGAAACTACCGTTCCTGAACCCTAGTTCCAGGACTACCGTGATTTTTGAACTTACCATCGAGCAGATTTCAAGGCCAAATCCACATGCGTCTGCCTAATATAGAGCAGTTCATTATCTTCCCATTTCCATTTTCAGAACTAAGGGTAGGCATACCCTTCTGGGAAAGAGTTGCGCCGACCTATGCAAATCGTCTGAGAGCCCCACTAGTTTCCTTACCCCACCCTCCAGTGAACACCCTTGGTTTGACTTAAAGGACGGTAAAGGCACTGGTTTATTGCGGTCAAGTAACTATATTCCAACTCAATGGCAGATACGTGGGTTATCGTCGGCGCCTCTCGAGGTATTGGCCTCGAGTTCGTCCGTCAAATACTGCAGAATGGCCACTATGTCATCGCAGGGGTTCGGAACGTGTCGAAGGCCGATCGGATTTTAGAATTGAAATCTCATTGCACAACGCCAGAGCGTTGTATCATTGAAGAGTGCGATATTACAAACGAAGAGAGTATTCAGGTGAGACTTTTCAGGCCCAAATAGCTCACAAGCAAGATACTAAGGATGATAGAAATTTGCCAACAAAGTTGGGGAAGCTGCCCGAAGTGGACTAAGAGTCAAGAATATTTTACTTAATGCTGGCATCCTCCAATATCCCAACCGTGCAATTGAAATGTGAGTTTCCAATTTGAATATCTAGCAGACTGGGTTGAAAGCGCTGAACATTTTTGAAGCTCCTTTTCCGACTTTGCGCTCCATTTGCACACCAATACTATTGGACCTATTATCTGTGCACAGAAACTCGTGAATCTCGACCCGGAATCACCACCTTCCAAGGTTGTGTTCATTTCCTCGGACTCTGGGTCGGCTACCATCTTCCGGGACGATGAAGATGGTTTTGGGGCCTACAGCGCAAGCAAGGCAGCACTTAACCAAATGCTTAGACACATGGCGGCCGAATTAACACGAAGGGGCGGAAAGTGGAGCAATACAAGCGTTCTAGCTATGCATCCAGGTGAAGTGCAAACGTGCGTCACAGATCCACCGACCGTTCAATATTGCAGTGATTGACGACATTATAGAGACATGGCAAATATTGATCTCGGTTGGGAAGTGGAAGGGTCTATTCAGGCCGATGAAAGCGTTATAGGAATGCTCAAAGTCATCGAGGAGAAGAATGAGACTGGCAGTTTCTGGTGCTGGGATGGAAGAGTAAGTATTCAACACATGACATGTGTCTTCAAGCAACTATGATTATATCTGACTATTGATATTTAGCGACACCCCTGGTGAACAGAGGAGAGAGGCACTCTTCAAGTATATATATTATTTTGAGGAAGTCCATCAGTCGCACAAGTACGGCCACGATCTCTAGACCTAGCTCATTCGTCCCCTGGTAAGCCCTCTAAAAATCCACCGAGTGTAGATAAAAGGTACAATTGGGCTTGCAGGACCTATTTCCAAGGCAATGATATTGCCAACTTCCCATGCAACTTCCCTTCGCGCTTCTCCTCGGCCTATTGATATCTGAACACCGTTTTGTTTCTAGTTGTCCTCGAGATTGCTATCCTCAAAGCCATATATCTATAATATGTATTTCTATTACAATATAGACTAATTACTTCTACCTCGCTAAGTACCTCTTCCCTATAGTTATATAATATAAAATAACTATAGAATTAAGATAACTATTATCAAAATATAATATTATGAACGTTATTATAGACTATATATATAAAAAAATCATATTCTTGAATATAATAGGGAATAATAATAATACACCTATAAATAATAGTATTTTATCTAATTACTTCGTAGTTTTGTGCAGCCAAAATAGCAAATACTTAGCAGAATTATGCTAGTATAAGACCATATAAGAGTCCTATAAGTCCTATAAGAGTCCTATAGGACTACTAGGGTAATAGGATAGGAGTTCTTTTAATCTCATGGGAGTAGATAGGACCAGGATATAGGACCAAAAATCTTTTGGTCCCATTGGCTGTCATACGGAGTAAATACAGGCTTCCAGAAGCTCGAATAAGAGGCGAACTTTGCTAGGATATAGGCTTCACAGTTTCGAAGTCCAGCTATGGTCTCCGCAAAGCTGCCAAACTGTCCCGCCACGCCAATAGGTATAGCTCGATCGTATATTTCGCTATTCCCAGCGCTCGAGTGTAGTAGTTATCTAATAATACATTTGTGATGCACCCACCTAGGCAGCCCCAGGGAAGTGCTTGCCCACCTGTACCCCCTCAATCCGTTATCAACGGTTGACACCAGACTCAATGACCGGGCCATTATAGGCCTTCCTTCCACGAATCAAATACCATACTAGCCCGATAAGGAACTCGCCAGTGAAAACTACAATTGACCAGTTCATGGTCTTCAGAGTGACGGGCATCTCGGCAGGGAAGAAGGAGAAGAAGATGGCAATTGTTAAGAAACAAATTGCGGCAATATTGATGATAATGCCGAGTTTGCCGAGCTTCCAGGGGCCATACGGAATCGGCTCCCCTTTGATCTTCTTTATGAGCATGAGGACAATGGCGATTTCGTAGGAACCGAACAAACCCGCCGTGGTCAGCGAGATGATGGCGTTGAATGCTGCCGTTGATCCAACGTTAATGATGCAGATACAGCCGGTGATGCATGCGCAGAGGCCGACAGCGCGGAGAGGGAGGGCGGATTCGGAGCTGACCTATATGCGTGTAATAAAGTTAGTTACTTCTCTGTACGGAAGCAAAGGGGGTGATAATCAGTCATACGTGAGCGAGGAAATTCGAGAATGGCAGTCCCTTGTCTCTGGCAAAGGCCCAGGTGAGACGCGATGCGGAGGCTAAGAACCCAAACGACGCGCAAATAACCAATGCGGTGGGAATGGCGGTCATCACGGATGTTCCCGCGTGGGACTTGGTGGCCGCATAGAAGACTTCAATGAAGTCGTAGCCGGTGGGGCTGTTCAGGGCGTCATCCACATTTCCGATACAGAACAGGAAAGCGAGGACAATGGCGAACCCAAGCGTGCCATTTAACAAGATTGTGCCGATCATGCACCAGGGAACGATAATAGAAGCATTGATGACTTCTTCGGCTGTGGGGATCTGTTAGTTTACGATATCTTCAATTACTGACTTGAATCTTACCCATATGGCAGGGGCCGTCATAACCTGCAGAAATTAGTTAGAAAAAGTCGTATTCAAGGGAAGGATTGGTGTCGCACCAATGAATGGGAGGTTCGTGCCCGCCAGGCCAATCAACCAGGTCAGGCCTGCGTTGTTCCATCCCGAACTGTTTTCAAAAGTGGCAAAAACGAATGAGGCATCTTTGTGAGGTGCAAGATAAACGAGAGGAATGAGGATGGCGAAAAATCCCGCGATATGAAAGATCAGAATCAGACCCTCGACCTGAGGAAGTAGCTTTGCCCCGATGGAGTTGACAACCACGCAAATAATCAATGCAGCAAACATCATCAATGTTCCCTGCCAGCCTTCCCCGACATAATTTGGGTAATTCAAGACTACAAGGCCCTGGGTGACTGTCGCCGCAAAATAGACACCCGCTGCAGTGTTGGCCCACCATCCAATCATGGCCATCCATCCCGTCACCCAGCTCAAAAATTTTGCCTGACCCTTCGGAGCTAACATTGCTACCCAGTGGTACTGTCCGGAAGAGGTAGGGGCCCTGTTATCTGTTTAGCCTTGGGTCTTGGATTATTTGGGCGGCTTTCATACATTGATGCCATCTCGGCCAGCGAGGATGCAGTTACCAAAGCGCCAAACCAGCAAAATAAGAATCCATAGACGAGCGTCACTGGGCCACCATCGATCATTGCGGTTAAATTAGCACTGCGGTAAATGGTTAATTTCAGTCCGATGAAGGTTGGGACAGCTGAATCTCACAAAAGCACAGCCTCCCAGGTGCACATCATGGTTGTCGTGAATCCCAACATGGACAAGAATCCAAAGTTTCGCTGTTTGCGTTAACTAAATCCACTCGAAACCTCTTCTTCAGTGAGGCCATACTTGAAACTGCTGCTTCTTGCCCTGCTTTGCCATATCTTCGGCATCACGATTCTTGTATCCGCTGGAGCCCAACTCCTGGACCGCCATCTCGCCATTCTTGAAGGGCATTTTGGGATTCTGTTGCAAAATCCAGCAAAGATAGACTATAAAAGAGGAAGCTGGGGAGAGTCGGGATATACGGGAAAGAAGAAACTAAGAAACAAGCATTGGAAGATAAAAGACCGTGCTTGGCACCTTTCTAGTTATCGGACGTCCAGATAGATACTTGGAAATGTCGGTTAGCCCTCGGCAGATTTATTAAGTTTACTTCGTGAATATGGGCACGTTTTTCTGGGATCCGGATCCCTCACAGATCGGGTGCAATCAATTTCCACCGAGACAAAAGCCGGTATGTGGTATGTGGAATCACCGAGACATTCGCAGGGGCTATTAGTTGACGCGCCTGCGTATACACTATACACTAGCTTTGTCCTTTCGGTGTACTACGTACGCCACACGGATTTACTATGGTATTTCCGAATTAACATCCCGCGTATATTGTATGGTGTCCAGGGTCGATCCCGTTGCATTAATTAATTCAAAGCGTATTGGCAGATCAGAACCATGCCCCGCTGCTGTGGGGGCTGCATGTAACAGTTCTAAGGTGCAATTGGGGGAACTAGAAGCCTCATTGGTAGACTTGTACAGTACGGAGGGGTTATCCCGGAATCACTGTAAAAATATTTCTAGTGCAAATTTGCTCCTTTATTCCATATATGTACGGAGTGGAAAGCTTGTGGACAACAGATCAACCCCGCTTTCACATCTATTTATGTTTTCTCGACTCCCTACTCTGTACTTCCAGCATTGATATACCTCTTCGACGCCTTTGCATCCTCTGATTTATTTAACATGAATTCTATCATTGATTGGTCCCTACGTCCAGTCTACTCGCCGGAGCAATTGAACCGGTACTTTAACCGGATCGATCTACCTCAAAAGTATCGGGAGTCACCGGTGGTCAAGTTTGGTGCAAGTGTCGACAGTGAAACCGCCCTAGCCTTTTTGAAAGTTTTGCAACGATACCAGGTGGCAGCGGTGCCTTTTGAAAATCTCAATCTGCATTATGCAGTCCACCGCCACATTTCCATTGATGCCCACAAACTATTTGACAAGATAGTAGACTCCAAATCCGATCGCGGGGGCTACTGTATGGAGAATAGTACTCTTTTCGGGACCGTCCTCCGGAGTATTGGATACAATGTCACCTCGGTCGGAGGTCGCGTAAATGAGGCGGTCCAGCCCATATCAGCCTCGAAGAACTGGAAAGGTCCAAAGTACGATGGATGGTATGGTCGTTCCTTCAATCATATATATCTGAAACATACTGAACAGTCAAACGCAGGAACCACATGGTCAATATCGTTGCTATCGGTGAACAAAAGTACCTGATAGATGTGGGGTTCGGCTCGAATGGGCCACATCAACCCCTTCCATTGATCAACGGGTTTGAGGCGCACAATGTCGGCGAACAGTCCTCACGGCTCATCTATGGCCCCATCGCCCAGCATACGAGGGCTGGCCAGTTCCTCTGGCAGTATGAGATCTGCAATGCAGGCGGGGCGTGGATTCCTGCCTATTGCTTCACTGAAACGGAATTCCTTCCGGAAGACTTTACGATCATCAACTACTATATGAGCACTAGTCCGGAGAGCTGGTTTCGTTTCCACGTGATGTGTGTACGGATGATTCTGGACGATGAAGGTGGAAAGGTCATTGGTGATCTAACACTATTCGACAATACACTGAAGCGCCGCTTGGGGGCCACGTCGGAGGTCCTGCAATCCTTCGCCTCCGAGGAGGAGCGTGTGGCTGTTCTGGAAAAATATTTTCACATTCCAATTCCAAAAGAAGATCAGGAAAGTATCCGCCAAACGACCTCGGAAATTCCGTAGTCTTGTCTATCTAACAAACTTTGCAACCCCATCGATATTACCTCATCGTTGTCCATCTTTTCACCCAGGTAGACAAGGCATTTGATTGATGGCTTACATGTACTCCGTATAAATCATCAGACTATATCAATCACGCAACTCATTGGAGGATATGAAAATGGGTCCTTTGCAGGGGTCCGGCCCGTCCGGGGGCCAATTTACGGGGGCCAATTTACGCACTCCCGACGGGGATCCCGACGGCACGTGCGCACTAAAGCTTTTGGCCACAATACCCACCAATAGACCGCCAAAGTCTATAGCTAGTATGCATATTCCAATATATATTGTACCTATTAGTATCGCCATAGCCGAAATTAATCCAAGACATTCCATCCTTGCCGGCCTAACCAGGAGCCTTAATATCCCCAAAGGATTCTAGCCCTAGGCGAGGCGATTCTTCCAGCTGTACGGAGTACTCCGTAACCACGAGGGATATATATCTATGTGCATTCAACCCTGTAATACGTGCTAAGATCTTATTACCGGCCCCAATACACCGGTTACCCCTAAAGGAGATACGGAAGAAAAATGCAAGATTATGCGTAATGCTACACGTACGATTATCTATCGATGTATAAATCTACAGCCAAATTTAGGCTAGCACAAAAATCCCTGTGTCGCAAATTTCTTGAATAAATGCATGAGGTATCTATATTGCTGCTTGTACGAGTCTCATGATGAACATTGCAAGCTATTCTCAAACATGGACCATCGACAGACGCGAGGACTCGTCTCCATTCGATCATGGAGATGAGGTCGCCATTGCGGCTTTGTACCTCTTGGTGATGATGATAATGGCTGTGCTGATCCGACTTGCCTTTCGATTCTTTATGCTTCGCTCATTGCAACGAGATGATGGCATAATTTCCCTTGCGCTGGTATGCATTCCCACTTGTTCCTTACGACACACCCCTTGACTAGATCATTGTCGTCCAGTCTCTAATGCCGAACTTTCAAAGGATAGGTCTTTGGCATCGTGCAATCTGGTGTTATCTTTCAAGGGACAAAATATGGTATGGGAAAGCGTCAATCTGCCTTAAGTACGCAGCAAGTAATCGATGTGGAAAAGGTGAACCATTCTTTCTGAGTCAATACAATAATACCTACTAATACCAACATGCTTCCTAGATCCTATATGCATCCGATCTCCTTTACGTTATCGCCCTTAGCCTCACGAAAGTCTCAGTCTTGGAATTCCTGAATAAACTGTGTGTTAATAAATCACACAAAAAAGTATGCTTTTGGACATCGATCGTCGTTTTAGTCTGGACATTTCCAGTCTTCTTTACTTTGGCGTTCAAATGTGGAGCACTAAGGCCATGGGAAATGGACAATGGCAAATGTATTGATACTGTGAGCATTGACCTTTGACCCCAGCGATCCAATTTATAATTTATACTGACAGCCTGATTTATATAGTTCCGGTTTTGGACAGCCATATCCCCCGTCGATATTCTTACAGAGTTAATCATCTGCGTCCTCCCGCTCTATATTATCAAGCCCGTTCAAGTTAGCTTTGGAAAGAAAGTCCCCGTCGTGGCCGCATTTGCCTACCGCATAACGTACGTAAGATCTTCCTGTCTCTGAATTCACGAATCTTCAACTAACTGGGTGGTTCAGTGTAGTAATAGCGACCATCATGCGCCTGGTTTTCATGCGCAATGCCCCCAATTCCACAGATATGACACATTCTGCCTTCGCGACCAGAATCACCACCCAATGCACCCTGTGCGTCACCCTCATTACAGCCTGCATTCCCTGCTTAAAGCCCTTTCTCGACGCCTTTGATAGTGGAATGCTCGGCGTCGGTCTGCGGAAGCGCACTGGCGGGAGCCGTAGTGACTCGTATGGGAACTCATATGCGTTAGCGAGTATGAGCCGTGGACCAAAGGATACCCCAACGCGTTCTCGATACTTGGAAGATGAGGTCGAGGGACTCGGAACGTCCGCCGCTGCTTTTGCATTTACCTCCCCGGTCAAGCCACAGCAATTAGAGGAAATGAGTCCTTCGATGGGAATCCAAAGGACGGATCAGTGGAGCGTCAGGTGTGATTACGTCGATACGAAGCCCAGGTCGCTCGGGGAGGGGTTAGAGGAGTCGGAGACAAGCGGTAGCCAGGTCGAGCATTCATTGTGATGAGGATCATGTACATTTAGTTATCCGTGCTCTTTGCGGTTTTTGCGGCTTTGGGATTGCTTAGAAATAGACCACTGGACATGACCAACCATCAACACTAATAAAACTCTTTAAAAATAACTTTTAAGAAGCCACTGATAAAATACTAACCTTTTGCTCAATAGTCCCATGGGGTCTCTACAAGGAGACTTCTATAATAGGACCCTTGTAGATGTGCCGGGCACGCACCACGTAGTATATAATGGCAAGGAAGACGCTGCCTCCGATTGCCAGAATGCTCCAGTTCATCGTCTCCACTGTTGGCTCCATTGTAGTTGGCCAGAAGCTGAAAAAGACGACGATGCTGACGTAGATGATCGCGTACCCGTTGATCACGGTACCAACGATACCGGGGCAATGGAACGGTCCCCAGACAAGCTTTGCACCGGGCACATTGACAATGTCATCCTCGTTGTCATTGAATCGGGAGATGTCGCCACGGACGCGGCGGTAAAACAGCAAAACAGAAACCGTGAGGTAAGAGAGGTAAATACCGGACACTGCCATGGACACAATGTCCTCCATGGCGGTATTGGAACCAATGTTAATGAGGGAAAGCAATACAGCGATGGTCACTGTAAGGATGATGGCAAAAATAGGCAACTGTTTCGTCGAAGAAACCTTGAAGAGCAAATGTTAGATCACGCAAGGCTTCTAACTGATAGAGAAGTACTTACTTGACTCCACAATCGCCACCCTGGAACTCCCCTATCTCGAGAGAAAGACCAAAGCTGCCGAGATGCCGCAGCTAGTAGACCCATAAGGGAACAGACATAAATAGTGATAACGATAGCACACATGGCCAATGAACCCGGCACTGAGTTCGTTGCTTCCATGAATATACCCATAAAGTTATACCCAGTGGCTTTCCCCAGCGTACCACCAAGGTCGGCACCGGTGCAGAACATCATAACAATGATCATACCAAAGCCGAGACAGCCGTTGATTCCGACACTAATCATAAGGGCGTTGGGAATGACGGTTGAGGCATTTGCGACCTCTTCAGACATCTATTCGGGGATTTGTTAGAAGCATGTAGAGGAAAGCGTAACCCCGAGGAAACTTACATGCACGGCAGCATCACCTCCAGCAAAGGCAAAGGCACAACTGGTCATACCGACGAACCAGGATAGGCCTTGCGTGGCAAAACCTCCTCCATTTTGGAAAGACAGAAAAACCTGCTCCTTTGTGTTATGATCCGCCATATAGATAAGGGGAATTATGATGCCGAAGAATCCAAGAATATGGACAACCAAAATGACCGCCTCAATGCGGGGCAGCAAGTTGCCGCCGAGCAAGTTCACGACCAATGCGAGACTAAGCGAACCCCAGACAATCAATGTTCCCTGCCAAGGCAGAGCATTGTAGAGGTTGTTCCCCAGGATCGCGGCACCCTGGATCATCTTTCCTGTCAAAAAGGCACAGGCGGCGAAGGCACTCTGCCAGCCGAGGACAGCAAACCATCCTACGGGTTCAAGTATCAGCGATAATGAATAATTTCAGTGGGTGCATGAGGCAAAATTTTACCTGTAATGAAACTCAGGAATTTCTGGAGTCTAGCTGGGGCAAGCATGGCCGCCCAGTGGTATTGACCTCCTGCGGTAGGCGCCCTATTTGATAGTTAGCATTAGGCTTATATTCATCGACAATGAGCGACTTACATGGAGGCCAATTCCGACAAGACCATGAAATTAGCAAAACAGCCAACCCATCCGAAGATGTAGGCATAGATCGCACCACCCGAGCCGCCACTAATATCTGTTAGAGCATGTTGCAACGCAGCAAGTTGTTGACATGTGAACACACTTTGTAAGAGGGCCCGTGAATGTCCTAGGCAACCGATTAGCAATTACGTGGGAATTTTGAATTCGATAACTCACCCAAGAAGACCTTCCCAAGTGCCGAGAATAGTACAGCTGAAACCAAGGATCGATAGAATGCCGAAGTTTCGCTGATTAGATAGACTGGTCAATATTCTAGGCGGGTGATTTTTGCGTTGAGTCATGCATTGCATACCTTCAGCACTGGCTTCTTTCCCATCCGCTGGAGATGTGCATTATCACGATCCACCTGCCCACCGCCCCTACTGGTGACAGATGTGGTGCTCTTCATTTCGTAGGCCACCATGGCTTTTTCTTTTGAGCGAATGGAATGGAGACAGGTGGAAGGTAAACATCAACGTAAATATGAGGGAAGCGACTGGGTTAAAAGTCCAAAAATGTGCGGGAAAAAGTCCATTGGCCAATATGGGAATGCGGGTGGAAGGGTGTTCAATTTGATCAGATGCATGTATGTTACATCGGCTAGACTTGAAAGTAAATGAGTGGATGACGCTAATGCAATGTTCTTGTTCCAATTTAATCTCAGACAGGCTCTCCGAGACAGATGTTCCAAGGAGGCCCTAGGGGCACCATATGCGCTATAGGGCAACATCCACAGTGTCGATCACACGCGGGAAGGATCCTCCAGGGAGCGCACCATATACCCAATTGAACCACGGCACGGTGATTTATGTGGGGCATAAATCGGGAATGGCTGCTCATAGGGCAACAACCAATTCAGGGTTGAATTAATGCGAGGGGCCCCGAGGGCCACAACACGGCACCGAATCCTTCGAGTAAAGGGGGACAACGTGATAAAAGCTCGATACTACCATGTCCTTTGACAATGATTATTGTCAGTGAAAAAAAAAGGAAAAAAAAAAAAAAAAAAACATCCACCAAGTGAAAAAGTAGGAACAATGTCATTCAGCAAACAGGCCGAACACATATATAAACACATAAAGATCGAGATGATATGGGAAGGGAACAAGCGTTGCGTGAGATTAGGAGCCTTTCTTTTTTCCTATAGGAGCCATACCACCCCTTCAGAGACCTTCGTATAACTAACTACATAGTATTTATTTACCAATAGCTGCTAAGAGGGGATTTACATCCTAGTGGCCCTTTTCTGGGCACCGGAAATCAGACCGCGCAGCGACATATTAAAAGTATAAGGCATCTTCTCTTAGCATGATTATACTCTCTAATACTTTTCCTTCCCTTCTTTTTTCCCTTTTCAAGTAACTCACCCCCATTTCACATATTTTTGGCTCAATGGGAACACGATTCAAAGATGACACCAAAGACCCGGCGGTTAATGTCACCACATGGGTTCTTTTGGTCACGATCATCTTTAGCGTCTCCGCTCGACTGGCAACGAAAATTCGACTGTTCAAAAGGCTCACCACGGACGATCTTCTGATCATTGCCTCTCTGGTCCTCGGAATCGGTCAGAGTATTGTTGTTTCGCTGGCAGTTGGGTCGGGTTATGGAAAGCATTCCAAAGATGTCTCCAGCGCAGATATGGAACAGGTGATGAAAGTACGCATCTTCCGCCTTCTTGCGATCGGTTACTTGAGTATATTTTTGTGGAGCCAAGGCTAATGTGTCCATTGCCAGAACCTTTTCGCAGCCTCTCTTCTGTACCTCTTAAGCCTCACGTTCTCGAAACTATCTCTGGTCGTGTTTATTCGGGGTCTTACGCCATCTGCCAAAGATAAATGGCTCGCCCGAGGCGTCGAGGTCATTGTATATGCCTGGGCAGTTGTTGCAATCTTTGGGACTGCATTCCAATGCTCTCTGCCCCATACTTGGGACTTCCAGAATGGTCAATGCTTTAACCTGGTAAGTGGTGTCCTCTCTTATCGCTATCACTTCCTACGCCCTCAACTTGGACAATACTAATGCGATTCGATGGGACCTATCTAGTTAGCTTGGCGTTACTTCATTGCTATATCCAACATCGTTACTGACCTGTTGATTGTCACCCAAGCGATGATCCTGGTTTCTAGCATCCAAACGACCCTAAGCCGACGACTGGTCTTTGCAGGTATCTTCATGCCTCGGCTATTGTGAGTAACCCGGCTCTACGGTCTCCCCTATAGTTCCAAACTCCAAACTCATCCTTTTTCCCTCAATAGTGTGACGGTCGCAACGATTGTCGAGCTTGTCTTTATTAAGAAAGCCACGAAAACAAACGACCCAACGTTTCAGATGTGTGAAATAACTATTTTCGAAGTGCTCATTCAGTGCCTCAGTATCGTGACGGCCTGCTGGGGACAATTGAACCCGTTCCTGTCCTGGATGCGATCGAACGGACTCAAGCTCGATGGCGTGGAAGAACCGACCTCTTGGAGCTACAGGCTGCGCTCGCAATCACAGGGGCAGTCCAAGTCGCGGGACCACAACGTCAAGTTTGAGAGCCACGGAAATTTCGCTTTTCCGATACGAGAAGATCAAATTTTGGTCACGCAGGATTGGGAGGTCGACAGCCAGTCGAGCCAGGCGCACATAATGGGAGAATCCGAGACACAACCCAGTTAGAAACAGAAGTGGTCGTCCAACTTGACAAATAAGAATAATAAGCTTATCACCTCCCGTGGGGACCTCGATATTGATAGTGTGTGTTTAGTTCCACTTGCAATATCGAGCGCATCGTATGATGGGACATCCATGGATGATTTTCGGGGGGCCAAAACATAAACAGGCCAAAATGGCTAGGCCTCATATATGCGGCATATTTGAATTTATCCATGTCAAGGGACTTATATTTTTAGGCAACCGTTGCAACTCTGTTATCCGTTCCCCCTTCGAAAGTTCTATGCAACCCTGCCCCCTGCTCTACCCCTGCTTCTCAATCTCCCCTATTGAAACGCACGTCAATGCCTCCAACCATTATTAAGTGGGTTTATTCTCACTCCGGGGCCGTGTTTTACCGGAAAAATAGCCCCCCGCTCTTTTTTTAATCAAATTGTATTAAACACGCCTTGCCCCGGTGTGAACCCCCCTTCCGCTAGTCACTTGAACGCATATTCAACCCAATTTCAATATGGGATCAACAACAAATTCTCTCGTTTTAGAACTAGCGACACCGGAAGACGTTCCTGCCATCACCGAGGTATGGTTCGCTTCCTTCACACAGCCGATAATCGGGGAAATTTTCCCCAACACCCCCGGTATGCACCAATGGCACAATGATTGGCACATGAAGGACATTCAGAAATCAAACTGCAGATATCTGAGAGTAGTTGATACCGAGTCGAAAGATGAGCAAGGCCGACCGCGACTAGTTGCTTTTGGAAAATGGGATCTGGCTATGCCAGATGAGCGAGGTCGTCGCTTTCCAATTTGGCATGCAGACTCACCTTACCAGCAATGCGAGGATTTCATTGCAGAACTGGAGGAGTCGAGGAAACGTGTCATGGGCGATGAGAAGCATTACTGTATGAATGAAACTCCTTCAAAAACTCGGAAGAAATTGTTACTGACATCACCGAACAAAAAGACCTGGATACACTTGGCACTCATCCTGATTACCAACGGCGCGGAGCTGGTTCTATGCTGGTGAAGTGGGGCTGCGACTTGGCCGATAAGGATGGCGTTGCGGCCTACGTGGATGCGAGCAAGGAGGGCGCACCGCTATATCAGAAACATGGATTTGTGGATTTCAATCCGCCCGAGGCGGACGTGGCTGCGATGGCTCGCCCTAAGGCAACTCCGAGCGATCGCACGTAGGTTGCTGAATGCATCCAACTATGTTTCCATGCCCCGAGCTCTGTCAGTTGTCCATTATTAAGTACATAGAAGTGAAAATATCCTAGGAAGACGATGTAAATTCAATTGGCATAAGTTGCTGTTGAGCGAGCCTATGTACATATTCAGGTGTAGATGATCTCGCAATCTCGGATCTAATGTCCCAGGACCATTGTTTCAACCTTGGCATCGTATTTGTGGTCTTTCTGCCACTTCTTCGAATACTTGACCCCAAATCCTGTGCTGAAAACTTCTCGAATAGCCTCCAACGGCATCCCTTTACACTCAGGGTAAAACAAGATCACGAAAACCCACCCGAAGAAGCAGATTCCGGCATAGAACCCAAAAGCACCACTTGGGGTCCAACTCTTCATCATGGAAAGGAAAGTTGATGAAATGATGATATTCGTGCTCCAACATGTGACGGTGTTCTAGTCCGGCTGTTTAGCATGTGTATAAGAAGATGGGATGAGGTATGGACATACTAGCATAGTTCCCATTGCTCGAACTTCGAGAGGAATTAGCTCAGTGCCAATCCATGCAATAGTTGCAACGCCGGATGAATAGCAAGCGACGTAGCAAATAATCGCGACGAGGACCAGGGTGCCTGGCCAGCCGACATTGTTACTCTCCACAACGAGTGTCTCAGTATCTATTGGGATATATCGGAACGCAATCACAGCGACGATCATGCAGATAGACATCCCAAGGACGGTGATTGTTAGAAGAGTACGACGGCCAAACTTATCCACGAGCACGAGATTGACAATCGAAAAGACAAAATTTGTAGCGGAGACTGTGATGCCGACGGCTGTGGAATTGCTGAATCCAACAATCGAAAATAGCGTTGCTGCATAGTACATTAGAGTGTTGAACCCTCCAAGTTGACTAATTGCCATGATCATGCAGGCGGCTAGAACTGCACGACCGGTGGAAGGTGTGGTGAAAATGCGCTTGAAGGTGACCCAAAGGGATTCCTTGCTCATAGCCTGAGTCACTTCTTGCAGGGATAGCTCAATTGATCTCATTTTAGCTTGCCGTTGCTCAACAGTCGACTTCGGGTATATCCGTAGAAGAACAGCGTCCGCTGCTTCATGCTTTCCATGAGCAACTAGCTGTCGAGGTGACTCTGGGCAGAAAAACAGTAACCCAGCGAGCGCAAGAGCTGGGGCAGATCCAATACCAACGGTCGCTCGCCACCCCTCACCTTTTACAGTAGCAAAGCCCGCACCTAAGGCGCTTGCAAGGAGTTGACCGAATGTGACACTCATGTTGTTGAACGCAACCATGCGACCGCGGTATTGTGCAGGCGCCAGCTCACCAACTGTGGATCGGTGAGCCCATCGAGACAGTCACTTGGGAGGAAGGAAACTTACTATAGAGAGGAACGATCATAGACACGCTTCCTACCCCAAGACCCACGACAAATCTTCCAGCCGCAAATTGCCCGACGGAAAAGGCGGATGTCTGGAGGATAGTTCCAATCACGAAGACCAGGCAGGCGCCCCAGATGGGCCAACGACGACCAAATCTATCGGCAGTGAGACCAGCTCCTACTGCACCAACCAGAGCGCCACCACTTGTGAGGGATGTCACCATCTCCTGTTCACTCGAGGTAAGGACATGGCCGAGCGATGATCCAATTGTGACTAGAACGGCAGAGATATAGCCCGTATCGTAGCCTAGATAACACATCATTAGTTAAAGACTCTTTACCAATGGACGGTCACATGGATAACATACCAAATAAGAGACCGCCGATGGAAACGACAATGGAGATCAACCAAGCTGTCTTGGAGGCAGCTGTTGCCTCAATGCCGCTGAGGTCGGCCTGGACTTTCACATAGTCTTCAGGTTCAGCATCCTCTATCTGCTCGACGGAATCCTTGGATATATCCTCCAAATGCTCTTCTTCGTTCTTCGGGCTCATATTCGTTGTGAATGTTAATGTGAGGAATTTCAAACAATAGTGAAGGCACTTATGGGGATAGAAGATGTGGGAGTCAAATAGGAGGGTCCTTCACAGGTTCATTGGGGTATTTTATAGCCACATGCCAATCCACAATGCAGCAATTCAGCTTACTGGTGTGGATTCCAGAGCGACCTTTGACTGCGAAAGGTTATTCCCCATGGGGGTGCATTTCCCCACGGGGATGTGGGGATGCATGATGCTCCTCATTGGATTGACAGGGATACCATTTGCGGGGAATTGGGCGTATTTGGGAAGGGCGGTGGCAAAAAGGAGATATTTGGAGGTGATCGCCAAGTGAACATGTCATTATAGCCGGGGAATACTTCCCCAACGCGAGGGGATTCTTGGGACTTGTGCCCATCGTTATATTCCCCGCCATTCCCCCGCTATTTCCAACGAAGTTAAAACACATCGCCCGCACTTAGCCTAGCCGCTTGGGTGTTGAAGGCACTGGTATTGGCCCTGTAGAATAATGAGCTCAAGTACGGCCGAGGGGACGGGAAGGCCCCGTTTCCCACACCAAAATCAGGCATGACGTATGCAGTTACATGACAACATATATAGCCCAATATTAGCCTACACTAGGAACAATAAATTTTTGCTAAAGGAGTGTATTCGTGTGAAAACTTCACAACTTAAGGCTCAGATAACAAGAGTGTAAATACAATATCGCCCGAGTGGGTGAATGAATGAATGGCAACGGGCCCAAAGGGATGTGGGTCACGGCTGCGAAGCACACCCTGTATTATACAGCGGAAAGCCGCATTCCGGTATGTGTAGCTGGTTGCCCACTACAAGGTCTCCACCATTGCGTCTAGATGGCAACAACTTCAACGTAGAAGCGAGTATCGTCGCTCTGGTACTTCTTGTCGCTCTCAATCTGCTGCTGAATCCATGCGACGCCGTCCATGTAGTCTGTCGACAAAGTTAGCCGAGCGGTCCATGAAGTAGGAGATGATGGCAGATAAAACTCACTCTTGATGTCCTGGGTGCCCGGGTTCTTGACACCAGATTCTCCGTTGCGGTGGCCACTGAACCAGGTCTCATACCCGAACTGCTTCTCGCCCTCGTGACGAGCTTGGATGTCCTTCTTCAGGTCCTTACTATAGATCAAGTATCAGCCAAATATATCCTGGCCTATAAACAACACTAGAACTTACTTGAGAATAGCACCCTCAGAAACCTGGTCGACGCTCTTGCCCTTGAATTCAGATGCAGAATTTCTCAGCATGTACCAATTCTGCTTGAAAATGCCGAAGTTGGTGCCGTCACCGGACTTTCCATCACCTAAAGTATGAATGTTAGCAGCGCCACTAGTTTCGCCGGCCAAGATTTGGGCATACCGTAAGTGTAATCGGTGGACATGGTGTCGCTAGTACTGGTCAGTAGGGGTATCAGGCACGGAGACCAAATAAATAAACTCACGTCTCCAGCATGGAAATAGCCAAGTCACGAGTGTTACCACCAGCCTGCAGGATCGCCTGCTTGCGAGCTCCGAGCCCAGCAACGGTGTAGCTGCCCTGTTTAGCGGCGATCACCGCAGACACGAAGGCCAAAGTCGAAAAAACGGAGAGGAGCTGCATCTTGCAAAAAGTCGAAAGAATGAATTGTTTGCTGGTTGGTTCGGTTGGTAGATTTGTGAGTTCTAAAATTTCGAGACCAGCGGCTTCCTTTTATAACGGTGTTGTGACACTTGTGGATGCTATGGGTAGTTTGACATCTGGGGCAATCGGAATGGTATGGTTGATTGCTCTCTCTCTTCCCGTGTGAAAATTGGAAATGATCATCTTGTTTCAGGAGTTGGTTCGTAGTAAATTGAAGAGTTCATTTGCATTATCTGTGAACGTGGAAAATATTAGGACACAACCCCATTTTTCTCCCTGTTTGCCGGGCGGATCTTTCTATTAATATGGATGTTAATTGTGGATGTAGTTTCAGATACTACACTAGTCTCAAACTTTCAAGTCAAGCTCAAAAAGATGATGTGGTCTCGCAATTGAACGAAGGAAGTAGACAACAAGAGGAGTCAAAAGATCGACTCGAGGAGGATGTTTGCGATACTACATATCTAACCGATACGTTAGGTCAAATAGTACTCCGTACTCCGTGCCTAAATCGATATATGCACTATTTCGAATTGTCATCTTTACTTTCGAGGGTTCAAAGGTCAAACAGGATCCACACGGAGTTTCTTCGGAATTACCTGTTTCGGTCGGACTTCCGCCCCTCGTGGCTCAAATAGGCAACCTTAGGTAATACAACTGTCTGCATCTACAGTCAGTGGACATATGTTTTTGCACCCCCTATAGCCCCACCTAGTTCACCGCCACTATAAATCTATACCGCCTACCTAAAACGCGTAGTATCCATGAATAGGATCACCATAAAATAGCACGTAAAGCTGATTTTTCGCGAACAAAATGGTGTATTCTTCATTTTTAGACCTTCAATACGAATATTTTTATTATATGCTATTATTATTACAGAAAATTATAATGTATGTTTTTGTTTTTGCTGGCAGAATATTATATAATCATAGGGGTGTGCCCAGGTGGGGCTAGGGGTACCCTATCCATGGATAACCCGGCGTTTTAAAGTTTGTCCCTAGAGTGTCTTACCTGTCTTACCTCTCTATGTAGGTAGCATAAGAACATTAATTTATATCTTCTAGGTCAATATGCGTGTCCTCTTCTATATATGACCCTGCAATAACAGGCTTAAATGAAATAAGAACAGGGAATTTCAAACATAGCAATTCCAGCTACAATCAAACACTGGGAACTCATCGACGGCTTGCTAGACCGAGAAGGGCTGTGCTTGAGGTTCCATGGGACTTCTTTTCTCATACACTATTGAAACGAGTATTGGTTTTATACGTACCAAAGTCGACTCTCTGTCATGTCACGCACTATATATATTGGAGCCTGGACTATCTGGGCATAACCCAGAGACATAGTGGTCTTTTCGGCCTAGTTTGTAACTCGCCAGTCCAGGGGCAAGTTGTAACTCTCTCTACCTAGTGCGGCTGTCAACAAAGGATGATGGTGTGATACCAATTACGAAGGTGCTGACTCCTTTGCTCCATTCTCATCTTTTTTACACCCGCGGTGGGGTCAGTATCTTTGGCAATACCAATTTTTATTTCTTTTTGATCTGAAGCAGTCTGAGACGGGGAGGGTTAGAAAGGGAGATTTCTAAACATATGGTTTGTTATAAGTAGATATGGGACTGTTGGGACTGTTGGACGAAACACGAGCCCATGGAATCTAATACTGCTCCTACATAAGAATTCATTGTGCTAATTCTTCCCACCCCAAGAAAAGTTTCTGTTACTTCTGCTGACGTGCAACTATGCTTGAAGCTAGGGATCAGAGAGTAGTTCCTCTGCAGTTCCTCGATCCTCTGGCTGCCATCACAGCGGTCTCGAGATAAAACCTAAAAACATCTGCTTCTCGTCGCCTTCGATGAACGTAAGCCGTTTGTCAAATCCTCGCTCTTTCAGAATTAGATCGGGAAACTTAAATTGGCCTGTTTGATGATTAGCAAGATAAACCTTTAGACACTGCCATATCTATAACCAAAGTACTATCGTTATTGGAATATCACAAGCTTTAGCTTCTACGCCTAAGCATATGCTCTAGCGGAGGGCCGATAAGGAGATAATAGATGCTAAGTCCTTCTCCACGCTATAAGATAAATCTAATACGGATATTGAATAATCGGTCCTCTAAAGTAGTTCCTAGATCTAGTCAGATTGTTACAATACCTAGGATAGCAACTTAAATGATTGATCCTTACCGATACACCTAGATTCTATATATCAACACCGTGGTCCTAACTGGTTCCAATGATAACCTCTAGGGCTCGAAATTGATTGGCTGGATAAGATGTTTACAAGGGGGAAGGGAAGGTATTTGGCCAGCCAAACTGTACAGCTAGCACCCCACCCAAGTTTAGCAGCCACTTGATATCTGTTCACAAGAATGACATGGAGCTGCATGGGATAAGATGCTTGGGTTATAATGAGGTGCGCGCTCCTCTTCAATACATTGAGCTTGAAGAAGGCCAGCCGGGGTAGACTGAGTTTTGTAAGGATTTGACCGCAAGAATCCCAAAGGCGACAGTTTTAATGATTTAGATATGAACCTCATTGTCTAGCCGAGAAGGAGTTGGCGATCAGTTCTCAAGGGATTAAACGGGCCAGGTGCCCTTCTGCGGCAACTGGTGACAGAATCTGGATTATTTGGTGCCGAGTATAGCCCTGGGCTCGTGTACTCGTGGTTGACAGGGGTTGGCAAAACAACCACGGTAACCATGGTAGTGAGATCGCGGATATTTTTAATAGGGAAGGAGCTATAAGATGAATAGAGGAGGAGCTTCGATTACAGTAAAGTGATGGATGGTAAATGGTGTTAAGAAGGAGCGAGTATATGTTAGATATATCTGCAGTATACATAAATATATATTTTAACATACACACTTTGGTTTCTCAAAAATCATCGGTAAACTTGTAACTGCCACTCGAACTACTATATGAAAATACATTGTAAGAAAGAGATAAACTAGATAGAATTCATTATACCATTACATATAAATAAATACAAGATATGTTGAAGTATTGGTGATATATAGATATCAGGTGCAGTTTATCAACTAGAACCCATATCAACTAGAACCTGGGCATGGGGGCCAGGGGATGGAATGTTCCCCTTGAGACCGATTGGATATTCCAGCTTTAGGTTATTGTTCTAACATACCTAACAATTTGTGTAAAGACTTATTAAAGACTACAAGCACTGGCACCTTGCCATCACAGTCAAACAACTTGAGCTTGGAACACCAGTCACAGTGTCAATTCTATCATTTGTTGTTGTTGTTGTTGTTGTTGTTGTTGTTGTTGTTGTTGTTGTTGTATTAATCAAGGTCCATCGGGGATTCTATCATCTCACAAGTGCGAAATCGCACTAAGGATCTCAGATTTGTTGAAGACATCAGACCGGTGGGAGAATAGTTGTATAAATTACTACTACTCTTGCAAACAAATTAACGGAAGAGCCGTGCGACGAGCAGTCTGTGAGAGCGCTGAATCAATATTCCTGGATACATGTTGTCCATTGTAGGCGGGGAATTCGCCCCGGGGGAAAAACTGCATCTCAATTTGAGGGCCATTCTGAACTTTCCTCGTCTAGGCTTGCAAAAAAGATCTAATGGTTGAATCGGGTTTCTAGTATTTGAAGAAGTTTTTAAGACCAGGCCTAAGAAGCTCAAATTGCCAAGTTGGCGTTGAGTCATGTTCGCAATTCTTGGACTGTTCATGCACAATTTCAAGATCTCAAGGGCATCGTTCATCTGAGCTGTTATCTTTAGCTGATGCCGTGTAAATGCTAGGACTAGAACAGGGTCTATACTTTAGTAAAGAGGTGTGAACCGAACACTACTTTCAAACTTATCAAAAGGCGGAGTTCTTCGGAACGACCTGTTTTGATCGGACTTCCGCCCACTGTCTGCTCAAATAGGCAATTTGACGGAATGGAAGTGGTCACAGCGTGACATTTTCGGCCGATCTACATTGCAGGTGGGGTAGCAGGTATTAGTGGTGGTCTGGCAACCTCTAAAGATATCGTACCAAGGGGACTATGATTATGTGCTGTTCAGCATGTTTTCTTCTCTGCAAATTTACAGCTGAAAGGTTTGATCTGGACAGAAAAGGACCCAGTTGCGTTCAAGTTCCCACTGCCGATATAAATTGGCCCATTCCACCCTCTTAGAAATTGGTCCCAACTGAATCCGCCGTGAAACACCGACAAGAAACTTATGTTGTATTTGAACCACAAACATGCCCTTTTTCAAGCAAGTCCTCTCCACGGAATGGACATTCAAGGACCGAGACGATGAGACAGTGGATGCATGGATGCCCGTGCAAGCAGTCCCTTCCACTGTGCAGCAGGATCTGATTGCAAACAAAAAGTTGGGGATCCCACCATTATACATCCTTGGAATGTGACATCGGCTGACATTTCTTTATTATGTAGGCTCGAGGATCCCCACCTAGGCCTCAATGAACTCAAGGCGCGCTGGGTCAACAAGAAGGCATGGGTCTATCGACACGTTTTACAGCGACCGGAAACCCCTGCTGGCGCAACCATCGCGCTGGTGTTCGATGGCCTGGATACTTTTGCCTCTGTCAAGCTCAACGGCAAGACAATCCTTGAGTCTAGCAATATGTTCCTAGGCTACCGTGTGGATATAACCGAGGCCCTGGGGTCACCCAACAGCACAAACGTTCTAGAGATCGAGTTCGATTGCGCCGAGACCAAAGCGACCGAGCTACGTAAAAAGGACCCGAATCATAAATGGGTCGGCCTTTTCGGGGATCCGGCGCGCTTAGGTGTGCGCAAGGCTCAATACCATTGGGGTTGGGATTGGGGACCAGTTATCATGACAGCTGGTATCTGGCGTGAGGTGCGATTGGAAGTCTACTCTGCACGCGTAGAGGACCTATGGCCGCAGACAACCCTCGCTCCTGACCATACAACCGCGAGTGTTACGGCAGTTGCGAAAGTTGATGCGGTTAGTTCGGAACGCCATATCGCCCGCTTCCATTTGACTCTACGTGGACACGAAATCGCGAGCCAGGATATCCCTATAAGCCACGATAAAAGTGCCCAAGCCACTTTTGAAGTCAACAATCCCAAATTATGGTGGCCACATGGCTACGGCTCTCAGATATTGTACGAAGTGTCAGTGTCACTCTTATGCGATGGAAACGAGCTGCACAATGTGTCTAAGAAATTCGGCATTCGATCCGCCGAAGTCATTCAGCAGCCAGATAAGCATGGGAAATCATTCTTTTTCCGAATCAACGGAATAGATATTTTCTGTGGAGGTTCCTGCTGGATCCCTGCGGATAACCTCCTTCCTAGCGTCAGTGCAGAGCGATACCGGAAATGGATCGAGTTAATGGTGGCGGGTGGCCAGGTGATGACCAGGTATGCTAGAATAGAACTTACTTACCGGAGGGTGGCTAACATTTGAAACAGAGTATGGGGTGGCGGAATCTACGAAGACGATGCTTTCTATGACGCTTGCGATGAGCTTGGCGTGCTAGTATGGCAAGACTTTATGTTCGGTTGCGGCAACTACCCAGTGTGGCCTGAGCTACTAGAGTCTGTACGACAGGAGACAGTCTTCAATATCCGCCGATTGAGACACCGTCCTTCAATAGTGATCTACGTTGGCAACAATGAAGATTATCAAGTCCAGGAGGAGAAGGGTCTAACTTACAACTACGAAGATAAGGACCCGGACAGCTGGTTAAAGTCTGACTTCCCGGCACGCTACATCTACGAAAAACTACTACCAGAAGTAGTATCCGAGTACTCCCCGAGTACTTTCTACCATCCGGGAAGTCCATGGGGCGATGGAAAAGTCTCAAGCGACCCTACTGTGGGAGATATACATCAATGGAATGGTCAGCAAATCCAATCCCCGAATAGAATTCCAGTGGGATCTCTAATTGAACATTGTGACTGACGGCTCTATAGTGTGGCATGGAACGCAGGAGAAATATCAGGTCTTTGACACCATGGGAGGCCGCTTTAACAGCGAGTTTGGGATGATAGGCTTCCCGCATATGTCGACGATTGAGTACTTCCTGGAAAACGAGAAAGACAAGCACCCACAGTCCCAAGTTATGGACTTCCATAACAAGGCTGATGGCCACGAGAGGCGATTGGCGACATACCTGGTGGAGAACCTACGCATGTCTACTGATCTAGAGGTATGTTGTTTATCACGGTCGACTGAAGTTTAAAGGAAGAAGAAGTTACTCACACTCCACTTAGACATACATCTACCTCACACAGGTAGTCCAGGCGGAGACGATGATGTTCGGATATCGTGGATGGCGCCGCCAATGGGGTGACGATCGAAAGTGTGGTGGAGCGCTTCTATGGCAGTTAAATGACTGCTGGCCCACGATCTCGTGGGCAATTGTGGACTACTTCCTACAGCCCAAACCTGCATATTACACAGTTAAGCGAGTGATGCAGCCCGTGACGGTCGGCGTCCAACGCGCACACCACGACTGGAGTGTGGTGCACGCAGAACCAGCCAAACAGAGCCCCTATCAGGTGTGGGTTGCTAGCAGCCGACAGGCCGTGGTGAAGGGAACTGTCGAGCTCCGATTCTTATCTGTGGAGACCGGTAAGGACCTTAGCGACCCGGTGGTCTTTGAGAACGTCACCATTGCAGCCAATGGTACTACCGACATCACAAGTGGGATCCTTGACCATGTCGCCGAGCCTGAGCCGCACGTTCTGGCTGCGCGGCTATGGATAGATGGCCAGATTGTGTCCAGGGACGTTGACTGGCCACAGCCGCTCAAGTACCTCGACTTTCCTGATCGCGGACTGGAAGTGAGGCCACAGCCAGGAGCTTCAGCCGGAAAGCAACTCCTGAAAATCAGCTCACAGAAGCCGGTGAAATGTCTTGTCTTTGAGGAGCGGGCGAATGTGCAGATCAGCGACAGCGCTATAGATATTGTTCCGGGCGATGAGCAGGTGGTGGAGATTAACGGGCTCAGTGACAGTGACCCACCATTGGGTTATCGTTATTTGGGTCAGTAGGCTTTTTCAAGCATTTTAAAAAACAAGGGCTGTGATACAATGGAAATTTCCAGTTCTCTAGTTGTGAGATGGATACGATTTGAAAATAGAGGGATTTTGTTGTAGGAGTATTTGACCAGTGGAAATAATTGGAGTGTACTGCGAGAGAAGAATGGCGTCTGACTTCGCATCTTGTACAGAATAAATCTATACCTTGTGATTGTCTTGCCAGGTGACTGATCTTATGTTGATTCCATTGCGGTTGTCAGAGTACAATAAGCGGGCCCCCTATGCCCTAAACAGCGAGGTGGCAAAATAGCCTGTATCCTTTGCCACAACAGTTAATGGGCTTGTTAAATTCAATGCTTGTTAAGGTGTCTACCTCAGGCTGAAAGCATCCCTGTTTGCATGCATCACCCGCTCCCTAATATTCCACCAATAAATAGCCGAGATAGTAAAAGACTCAAATCACATGGGATTTGAGTGACTCGTACTCCACATCTGCAAACCCGCAAACCCGCAAAAGTCATTTTCACGGAGACGTCCGCAATATTGGGGCCGAGATGTCAATCCGGGGAAGTGAAGGCGGAGTATTACCTTTTTAGTCGAGGAGTAGGCGGAGGAAGCCGAGTCATTTTCGGTAGAGGACGAGTTACCCCGGTTTCTCAGGTAGTGATCGGCTTCGATCACTCGTTCGGGGTAACTCATATCCACCCCGAGGAGCCGAGAGGTCTATCATGATTGGACACACGGAGGGCAGGGAATTTGACCAGAATCCGTTTCAGCCAAGGACATCCGAGACATTCACCCACATACCACTGCACGCTGACAAGTACCTCCTAATTCCGGTCACGACAATAAATATCATGCTACAGCCATCTTTCCCCCATGAATTGAGTCATTATTTTTGCGGATCACATCCGGCGTGGAGAACACGACCTTTTTCATCATGACAGATAATCAACAGCCCGATTTAGTCGGGAAAGAAGGTGCCACCGACGCCATGCACCAGGAGCACAAGGAGGGTGTGAAGGTTGAGACTGTTCAGGGCTCACTGGCTCTCGACATCGCCAGGCGGACGAACCCCCCGAACCCCTGGAGCGTTCAGATGAGAAAGCTATATTTATTTTTGACTGTGGCATACCTTTGCTCAGCCGTAAATGGTACGAGAAAGACAATTGATACCTGATGAAAAATTTTCACCACTAACTAGTTCAGGATTTGATGGCTCCCTGATGGGTGCTCTGCTTCCCATAGAGCAGTTCCGTGAAACTTTCGGCTCCGGCTTGGTCGGTTCCAAAGCCTCCTTGATTCAGGGGATGTACACCATTGGAGGTGTCTCCGCGCTGCCGTTCGTCGGAATCTTCCTAGATACTTGGGGCCGACGGTGCGGTATGTTTACTGGATCCTGCGCTGTCATCCTGGGTACAATTATCGGTGGTACTGCCAACCACATGGATCAATTGCTCGCTAGTCGATTCTTCCTTGGTACGTGTTCTACACCTTGCCCCCATTCTGGATGGCATTGTTAACATATCTCAGGGTGGGGATATTCCTTGGCCTCCGCTGCCGCACCCGCCTACGTCGTCGAGATGAGCCATCCTGCCTACCGTGACGTTCTGACCGGTTTATACAATTGCCAGTACTTTGTCGGCGCAATTGCCGCAGCTGGTGCTTGCCGTGGATGTCTGAGATTTGAGAGTTCGCTCGCGTGGCGCATCCCTATTTGGTGTCAGTTGATTTCGTCCAGTATTGTGGTGTTGAGTGTTTGGTTTATTCCCGAATCACCTCGATGGCTCTACAGCCATGGGCGCCGCGAGGAAGCCTGGGATGTTATCACCAGATATCACGGCGAGGGTGTCCGGGATAATGCCTATGTTCATCTACAGGTCCGAGAATATGAAGAGGCGATTAACCTGGAAGGCACGGATAAGACAGCTTGGGACTTTAGAGGTCTCGTTAACACAAAGGCCGCGAGATGGCGCCTCATGTGTGTGGCTATCGCATCTTTTATGAGTCAATGGGCGCAGGCCGGTGTCACAACCTACTACATTGGCGGGCTTTTAGCCACAGCTGGTATCACTGATACAACCCGAGTGCTGGACGTTAATCTTGGCAACACAGTTCTTTCTGCTGGCTTAGCCTATCTGGGAAGTTATTTGGGCCCCAAATTCCGACGCAGACCTATGATGATTGGCGCGTCTATTGCTTGCAGTGTACGTATATACGCCCCACGTGGTTCTTTTTTTTTTATCAATGTGCTATGCTAACGTTTCGATTATGCAGATCTGCTTTGCTTGTTTTGCAGCCACAACCGGAGTGTACACAAAGACAGAGGAAGCAGGAGCAGCCACTGCTTCTATTGTGTTTATCTTCTTGATCGGCGCTTGTTTCAGCTTCGGCTGGACCCCATTGCAAGCCATGTACGCCGTCGAATGTCTTTCATACGAGACTCGTGCCAAGGGTATGGCGATGTACTCTGTCTTCACCAATATTGCCTTGCTGGTGAATCAGTTTGGAGTCGGAAATGCTATCGACGTCATTGGCTGGCACACTTATATCATCCTGGCTGGCTGGAACATCGTCCAGGGAGTATTTATCTACTTCTTCGCGGTTGAAACGAACAATCGGACCCTCGAAGAACTCTCGGAGATCTTTGACGCGCCCAACCCTCGGAAGAAGAGTACGGAATCACAGCAGGTCTTGGTTTCGGAGACTGCGAACCAGGTGGTCGAAGTTAAGGGTGCATAAGCTATTCAACCGAGTCTTTCCCAGTGTTTTTTAGTTTTCACGAATATTCTACCATGTTCATGTTATGGAATGCCCAATGTTTTGCTCATATTTGAACATAGGATATGACTATATGGATGAGAGACTTGGGATGGGTGGATCGCCTTTTTCTTATCAATCAAACTGTTGATATTGGTGTGGTTTTGTCTCGCTCTTATCCAACAGTAGGACAAGTATAAATGTAAAATATTATCAATAAGTTGATCTCTAGTAAAGGTGAGACCAAGCATCTACCCTAATTCATCCACAATTTGGCCACCGTCGTCACCACTACAAACGGAGGTACTGGGCATCAGTGCATCCGGCTGAATACACAACATGTTCTTTGTAATCGTGTTGTCATGAGACCAGTCAGAACGCGGTCGACTGTGAGCATATTCGCTTGGTGTAGGGTAGTTGGCACGGTTTTATCAGACGAAGCAAGACTGCCCCAGCCTGCTACTCGTACAGGAAGACGACTCGTCTCGTCTGAGTGGATTGCATCCCCAGGCAATGAAATTGCAGTGACACCTTCACCCACGGCAGCACCGGTCAAGTAATAGCATAGTCATGGTCGAAGATACTAGAGCTGTAACTGGGGTATTCGAAGATTTCATCGACATAAGAAACATGGAGGAACGCATGTTGGAGGTAGGGAAGTTGAAGGGAACAGAAAAAAGAAAAGATAGAGATAAATGGGATTTCAAGTATGTACGGAGTCAGGGGCTTTCGATAGGGGCCGGTGTACTCCGTACATACGTAGAATTCTTTGAATTGAACAACATTGAAGCTCAAGGTCCACTTCCAGCATTCCCCACAATTACGATCGATCATGTACATTAGTGGTCTTTTGGGTGTATAAATCCAAATAAGGAAGTGTTTAATTGCTGTCCTTGCAGGCTGATATCGAAATCATCCATCAATGGTTTCACATACGAATGCATGTACTAAAATGGTGGTTCAACATGAGTCAATACTCCGACGAACATCTGACGATCATCCAGAGCACACGGGAGAACGGGAGAACGGGATCTACCAAGATATTTTTCTCATGTGGGTCAAAAATGATTGGCTCTAGTCATCTGCAGGACGAGGTTAATTCTGAGACATGGTCCCTTGATTACGTGGGCCTCGCAAGCCTTGAAAATTTCAAGAGTGCCGATCCGACAACTCCGTACGAAGTCGAGATCATGGTATGATGCACGAAAAAGGAGCTAGTGGGTACGGAGTGACCGAAGAGCAAATGCTTCTAGTCCGTATTTCATTATTATGATAAAGCCAGGTACGGAGTACCGTATCTATTATGATGCAGATCAGATTGGTATCATTGCTGCGATAAATTATAAAACATGGGAGGCAATGCGACAACGATCTCACGTATTTCCTGCAGGGGAATGGGAATTCAGGAAAGACATTGACGCATCTTCATTCTGAGCATTGAGGTCAAAAATCTCAGGCCAGAGGTTGCTGTGGTCCCAACTCAAGTACTCCCACATGTACTGAGATGAAAGTGTCTCAAAGGATGTCGCAGTCCAGTCTGAAACACGATCACGAGCCACCTGTTGGCCGGTGTTGAAAGCATTCGGAGGAGGGAAAGTTTGGGGGTCGAGACCGTCCCCACTTCCCTCAAGCCGCGGTTCCCTGGGAGCATGGAGATTACACTCCAAAATGCCCGAAATGACCTCAAGGGAGCGTCCCGCGGTGTGCCCGTAAGGTTTCATGCGGCCAAGGGTCAACATGGCTGTTTCAACCTGCGTCTTACAGCTTTCGAATGAAGCAGCGGAATCGTGATCTGCGACGCCAGCGGACAGACAAATCAATGGAACCATAGTAGCTTGGAATAGCATCCAAACAGCGTTCCAGCCGATCATTTGATTCAATCGGGTTGTTGAGGAGATGTCTTGGATGGAAATCGCTGCGATTTCCTGGCATTTCTGGATAGCAGTGCGTTCTTCAACTCGGATGGCCATGAAGGGTATTCGTCGCATTGCGTAGTTGAGCAGAGTTGGGCGATAAAGTAACATGCGATGATTGTAGAATCGCCAACGCATCACAGTACGCACTGCATATAGTGATTCGGGACATGGTTCGTAATCCTTAAGGACCGGTGGCAGGTCATGCCACCAGCGAACAAGCTGTGAGTCCAGATCGAACATCTCCTTGTGCGACACGGTTGGTAGCGCAGCTAATGATTCTTGAATCTTTGACGCAATTCTCACAAATTGGACATTTTCCGCCAAGGGGAGGACCTCGAAATATGATTCCTGTCAAGAGTCAATTTAGGAAGAGAACCTGGAATGATTCACCCGGGGAAAAAAATTTGGGTCAGGGGATGTGCACCTTGTCAAGCCGACTAGGCAAGTTGACTGTGATGCTCGGGCCAAAGTAATCCATGCTTGGCCGGCCGAGCGTTTCGTGGCCCCAGGTCTCCAAACAGCAAAGTGACCACCAGACGCGACGTTTGAATTCCTGGATTCCGGATTTCTTGGGATCGAGCATCGAATGAATATCCGAAGGTTCCCGCTGCAGGCCTAAAGTAACCGCCATCCGCAGTGACGCGCCCATAAGGGAGTATGCGAGATTCGGCTGGCTGGTATAGTGACAGTACCAGCCACCCATGAGTCCTAGAGCCTGAACGACTTCAAGGCTAGGATTCCCGAGCGAACGTAGATTTAGGTGATTCATTGAACGCTCAAAGTACACATGATGGGTATGGTTATCTGCACCTGCGGCTGTAATATTTCCCAGCGCGAGAACTATGTTGAGTAGTGCAAGCCATCGATCATCCTTCCGACGGCCAAGTAAGTAAGTTGTGCGAAAGGCTTCCTCGTCTATGAGTGGCGCAAATGGCTGGAAGTTGATAAAGTATGCATCTAGCATTTGATTTTCCGTGGGCGGGGGGTCTGGTTGAGGTATAGCTTGCGACGGGGGCAACGGGTTGGTTGGCTGTGGTTGCGGTCCTTGGTCTTTATATAAGGACTGAGCAAAATATGAGTTAACTGCTGGATGAAGCCACGCAATGACCTTCAATGCGGCCTGAATAGACGAAACGCCGAGATAGGAGGTTGGGTGCCGAGCCGAGAGTGATAAGGCGTTGACGTCGTCTGAGATATGTCCGACTGATTCCGAGGTACTGGGACAGTTAATTTCATCGAGTTGCTCTCCGGGTATTGTATGTAGTGACTCCAGACCAGGCATTTCTCCCGACAGTGCAGAGTCGTGAGTGTCGAGGGAGGCGGCAACAATCGACGAGTCTTGGTGCTGAGAATATTGGGATCCGCCGCCTGCGGTCATCAAATCTAACAATTTGTCTCTTGAAAAATGGGCGATGTTCTCAGGGGCCGTATCCGGAAAAAGCCTTTCAAGTGTGCTTTTGTAGTCGGGCGAGGGTGTTGTCAATTTGTCCGACTGGCTAATTTGATCAGTTTTGTCGTCAAACCTCCTGGGTTTCATCAATTTTCTTTACCTTTGCGAGGCTCGAGGTCCTGTGTAGCCACACAGCTCCGGCTTCTTATACCATCGACAAGCTTCACAGGGCTTCTCGCCATCACATTTAATTTTGCGACGACGACACGAAGTGCAGGCTCGCGGTGTGGATCCCCGCCGGCTGAGTCGTTCACTCCGCCTTTTATGCTTCGGATTCCGCAAACCCTCTTCGCCATCCTGAGCTTTGAACGCGATAAACATGATATAAAAATGTACAATCAGATGCGGGGTAAGAATTCGTGTGCCTGAAATGAAGAAAGATCATGCAAAAGATAAAAGGAATATGTGGGGATACGTGTGTTTTCTCGGCCCCCGTTTTACCTAAACATATGCAGCAGGTGAGAACCTTGGCCAATGCGGGGGATTCGGCTTAGGGGGCTTTGCAACGGTACATTGTATTCATACCTAGGTTATGCCCACTTAAGTGACTAACTCAAGTCAGTCTTCTCACATCTATCCAATAAATTTCATTTCGTCTCGGTCCCCTTTTCCACTTTTTACAATTCGTTTGTAACACCTCGGAGTATAACATATATAACACCGGGATTTCTCCGACAGTCCCAAGGGTTGTTCAGGGGTGTCCACCTGTCTGTTTTGGGATTTGGATAGCCGGAGACTAATCCTATTTGGGTAGGAAAAAGGCGGAGCTCGTGACTTCGCTTACTTAAACTTTGATAAGAAGGGAGGTATCACGTGCTCGGTGGCATGTTGCTGCTCTTCCATCCGTTACTTCCGCGACAATTCTGGCCTGATCAGAGGATATGGAGCGAGGATAGACGCACAGTCGCCAATGGGATAGATTATCAAAGGTTCGCTATGGTTCTTCCATTATACTGGAAAGCAGTTCTCTGTGGCTTCTTTGAATGGCGTCACCCCGCATCTGCATCTGCACGTACTAGGATAGAGCGCAAATTCCCCAGATTGATCCAATACCGCGACTCCACTTGCCCCGGATCAGAATTCCTTGCAAGGATTCCAAGGTTCCTGATTTGCCTGGGAAAGTTGCACTAAAAGCATGCTCGAACCCGTGAGGGGGCGGACACAAATCATAAGCATTGGACGACAGGCTTCCCCACTCCTCCAGCATAGATACATATGTCCGAACCTAGAGCTTCACCTAGAAATACAGCATTAATCGAGAAGATGGTGTCGCCAAGAGAATTTGTACGCTAACCCCATGCCAATCGGTGAGTAGTTAGCGCCTTCGGATATTCTCACCCCGATTCTTTCACCATCGACCTGGTCCAAAGTAAACAGGCGCCATGGGTATGCTGAGCTTGGGACTGCTCGGCACTATCTGTGCTTTCCTTTTTCACGTTGTATGAGTATCGAAATAGTGTTGGAGTTTCCAATTCGACCAAAAAGTCTACAATTGGAGTAGTCGAAAATCTATCTAGCATTTTCAACAAATAGAATCTTTTGATATATAGAACCTTGAACTGTTTGATAGGAAAGTTGATCGAGTGAACTCGGGATAGAGTAAGGGTGACTGACTGAGAAAACACGGTGAGGTACTCATGTTCCCAGTAAACACCGTCGTACTTCTGGCTGTTGGATGATTTTAAATATTTGTTTTCAGAACGAAGAAAAGAAAGATCATGTCTGGTGAAAGTGTTCTAGTATATTGTTATTCTTTTTAAAGACATGCCCTCGTTGGACAGTCAGAAGCCGGTGTCTATGGTACCTGATAATGATGGAAAAAATAGTACAAAAAGGAAATATGCAAAAACATATAGCCAAACGTATGGCGGTGGTTACCCGGAACACGAACACATCAACGTGTTCGTTGAACTGGTGCTTACCACCGCCATTCGCCTGACCTGGTTAATGTGTTCCTCACCCGGACTGCGCAACTTTACCCTTGACCCACGCCTCCAGGCCACCTTCCGCAATGATCTCCTGTACATTGGCTGGCAGCTCGCCGACCTGCTCGGTCCAGCTCTCTCCTGTCTCACCCTCCTTAACCTCAACAACGGAACGCTTCACGTCCCATGTCAAAGTCCAGCCTGTACGGCGCGTCAGCTGGCGCCCCTTGGCATCACCAGAGGATGGCTGAGCGAAGCTGGCACGCAGACGCTCAATAAGTCTTGGGACTTCAAGGCCCATGAGCGCGTTGTTGATACTGTTTCGGGAGAAAATGTTGCCGAAACTGCCAGCGACGACCAAGGGAATCTGCTTAGCCAGAATGGCGGTCGCGGCCTGTTCTCTTGAGGAGCCGCAACCGAAGTTGAAGCCGGCAACAAGGATGTCACTTGGCTTAGCGATGCCCTTGAACTCGGGATCGTAGTTTGACATGCAAGCGGCCGCCATATCATCCTTTGAGACGTTGTCTTGGTATGTCAATTTACCGGGGTAGATGCTATCAGTGTCGAGATTGTCGGCATCGAGGAAGACGATCTCGCCGCTGATGCGTTCGGGGAAGCCGGGCAGAATCTCGGTCGCAGGTTTAGCCTCGTCTCCGGCGGACTCAACCCGGTCAATCAGAGATTCCATCTGTTGGAGAAGGTTGGTGAGCTCATTCTCGGTGGTGGGTTCGAGGCCGGTGCCGAATCCGTGTTCCACGCCAGACCAGTTCTCTGGGACTTGGTAGGCGCCGGGGCCAGAGATAACACCGCTGAGAGCGCTAGCAGCCACGACTTCGGGACTTGCCAGGTATGCTAGGGCGTCTCTGGAGCCCATGCGTCCCTTGAAGTTACGGTTGCTAGCACTGATACCAACCTCACCGGGCTCCAGAAGACCTGTTCCGAGACCAATGCATGGTCCGCATCCAGCGGGAAGCGGCTGCGCACCAGCATCGAGAAGAGCCTGCCAGTCGCCGGTGGATTCCGCGGCCTCTTGTTCGGGCACGGAAGCAGCCGCGATATAGAGTTTGACACCGTCGGCAATCTTGGGAGTGGTGTCAGGGTTGGCCTTGGCGGCGTCTTTGAAGACCTTAGCGGCCGCCGCGAGGTCGGAAGCACGCGAGTTGGTGCAGGAGACGATATATGCGCGGTTTACTTTGATGTCCTGTTGGACGAGCTCGTTGAGTGGTGTCGCGATCTTGACTGAATTAGGACCTGAGACATAAGGCGAGAGAGTAGAGAGGTTGAGGTAAAGCTGCTTGGCGTACTGAGCATCGGGGTCAGCTGTGAGGGGGTTGGCGAACAACTCGTCGATTCTTTCGTGTGTGATACGCTGCCGAGTGGTGCGGTCGTCAGACATCGCAGCCTCGGTAGCCTTGTACCGCAGCCAGCGCTTCAGAGTCCGGTCAATTGGGAACAGACCCGTGAGCGCGCCCCACTCAGTCGTCATGTTGGCAATTGTCAGACGGCTATCCACAAGCAGACTTTCCATAGTCTCTTCGGAGCCGGTGAACTCAATTGCATGGTTCAGAACGTCACTATTGAAGAGACCACACAATGCGACAATCACATCCTTACCTGTCACGCCGACTGGGAGCGTTCCGGTGAACGTTACCCGCGCAACAGGGGGAATCTGCCACCATGTCCGCGACGTGGCCCAAATACTAGCAGCGTCGGTCCGCACGACAGCAGTTCCGAGGCAACCAACTCCACCGTAGTGGTTACTGTGGCTGTCTGAGGCTACCGCCATGGTACCCGGCCACGCATATCCTTCTTCCACCATAACCTGGTGCCCAATACCCCGGCCAGCAGGATAGAAGTCGATACCATGCTGTCCAGCAAAAGTTTCGATCTGCTCGTATTTCTTAAGGTTTGCTGCGCTGGTGTTTTGAACGTCGTGGTCGAGGGTCATGACGATCTGCTCTGGGCGATGGACCTTCGTGGCCCCCATAGACATAAACTTGAGGGCGACGGGCCACGAGTTGTCATGGGTCATGCAATACCCGGGGGCGAGACTGATGTAGTCGCCGCTCCGAACGAGCTTGCCTTCGGGGAGACCAACGGCATACCGTTGTACGATCTTCTCCGTCAAAGTTTGCGGCGTGCGCTTCTCGGAGGGAGTCTCGGAGAGAGGAATTGAGGCATTCTCGTATTGTGAGTGGAAGCCTTCGACCCGGGCGGAGGCTGTCGTGCTCAGCGAGCGAGAAGAGAGAGAGTTTGAGACCGATCGCAAGGGATGATGAATTGTCCTGCTTGGGACGCCGAAGCTCGGAGTCCACCGAGGCCGAACCTAAGGGAGTCAGATACAATTGGGTGATCATGAGAGGAAGGTGTACTCACCGGTCTGCACATCATGGCGGCCGGAGGCCTAGCCACGCGCTTCAACAACATCGAACACGGAGACATTGGTGAGTGACTCTTAAGCAAACTTTTCTTAGATGCCGACCTCGGGAGTTGACCAGGAACGGTATCACGTGATTTCGTGTTCCGGGGGTTGGCCTCTTGTGGCGAGAGGATTTCAAAGCAACCCCGGAAATTCCAAAGCACGTGATATGAAAATCAATCCCCATCTTTTTCTGGAGAGACAGTACAACATACCTCATTACTAGCAGGGCAATGGACGAATTAGGTGGTTTAAACTGATGGCTCGAGATTTGTGCGAGTAAGCATTCGCTATAGGAACATTCAACTGCTTTACCTATGTGGCTCACCAGGATAATTGGGACTTTGCTCTACGACCTAAACTCATCCAGGCACACAATGTATACTAGAGTTACTCGATCGGGGAGAATACCAGAAAGCACGTGTATCTTTGTTTCAAGATAAAAAGAAGAGGAAATGAGAGGAAAGACAGGAAGAGACACACAGCTACACCAACCAAACGAATAGGAAATATATATTGGTGTTTGACTTGAGGAAAAATGTGCTATCTTCTGTAAATCCGGCTAGTTCCCGAGCCAGCCTTGGAAGTACTGTTCGAGAATGGCTACGTTTGTTACAGCCTCAACAAAAGATCTACTACTAGCATGATCTCCCAAAGAAGATAGCCCTGAGGAGAATGGTTATTTCATAGAGATGGTAGAACTGGTTGACCAATCAAACGTGATTACACCGGTTCTTGGCATATGCATGTCTCCAGTTAGTGTGACATGCAAATTTGCCCGATTCGATCTGTATTACGTTTTCCGGGGTGTCTTTTTAGGCAGAAGCATGGAATACTTTTGGCCGTACCCAAGTAGGGCGGTGAACTGATTAACTTGGTACTTATCATGACCGTTCCAGGGTTATCTCCCAGGTTACGTAACATATAGCATTCGGCCCCATTTCCCCCAAGTTTCGAAGCCGGGAAGAGAACACGAGATAAGGATAACGTGATCAGGGCTGCCAAGAGTAGATTAAACATATGTTGTACGAAGTACGGGTTACTTTGTACATTTGTGGTTTAGGGCCAACTCGCAAAATCAGCAGTTGAAATGTAATCTTGGCCGAGGGGAACGTGCACGGTAAGTTCTCGGACTCACCGAACCTAAGCCGAATAGAATATCTGAGTTAGGAGGCATAACCAGGGGACGTTCTAGGACCGTTTAGGTAGTATGATCCAGTAGAATCCAAGATGAAAGAAGATCCCCGGCTCGTGTCCGGATGCGGGTTAAAGTCACAGCCCGTGCGGGGGCGATAAAAGGTATTCCAAGCCAATCAACCGTGGAAGTTATCCAAACGAAACCAAAAGGAGCGCAAAGGAGCCAAAATTGACCAAATGTGACCAAAGGTGACCAACTGAACTGCGTCATAATGGCCTTGGTATGGCATGGCTTGAAGGGCTTTACATGGGGCTTATTGCGCTAATCTGGCTAATCTTGTCTCGAGGCAAATCTCTACCCTATTAAAGTTCTCTCTCTTTTACTCCCACCTTTTTTTTTTTTTTGCCTTCTTTTCTTTAATAGATGGTTTTGGCATCCTACATCTCATGCTTCTGACTGCTTTACTTTCTCGAACTATCCTCTTTCTTTCGAAAATTGCAAAGTCTCTCCGCTAAACTCCGTACTACGGAAATCCCACCCTAGAGACTCAAAATCTCCGACATTTGCCCTTTGCACCTTCCAACATCTCAACATCCATAGCAACAATATCATTGCCCACAACGTGATCGATTCCCAGGCCCTCGCAACATAGCCCGACATCCCACCTTTCTGTAGCAGATCCACCCCCGGATTGTCCGCCGATCTACCCCAACATTTGCAAAACCATAACCCGGAATCTAGACGAATAAGCGACATCAGCCCATCCAGTTTCTTTCGATTGCGCCTTACTCACACCGTATCAGCCACTAAACATCCCAGACAGGAATGCAAACAAAATGGCTATCCTAAGCGACAAAGACAAGGACATGAGCGGCAGTGTGTCGGAAACACTCGGGCTCAAGCATGAGGGCGGCCCTCGTGATGTACAAGAAGGTGTGATGGCTTCAAATGCCGACAACCTTCAACGTCATCTCGGAAACCGTCAGATCCAGCTGATTGCCATTGGCGGCTCTATTGGAACGGCCCTTTTCGTGAGCATCGGCACAGGTCTTCACCATGGCGGACCCGGCAGCTTGTTTATTGCCTTTACCGTTCAATGCATGTTTTTGGCCATGGTGAATAACTGTCTCGCTGAAATGACCACTGCCTTCCCTGTCAGTGGTGGTTTCATTCGCTTGGCTGGAAAATGGGTCGACGACGCTCTTGGTTTCATGGTCGGCTGGAACTTTTTGTCCGTTCTCTTTTCGGCTTAGCTGAAATCCTCCCCGTTGTCCTTGCTAACACTCCATTTTAGCTTCTATGAGGCCCTTTTGATTCCTTTTGAGATCTCAGCTTTCACGCTCGTCTTGTCCTTCTGGAGTGATAAGATTACTGAACCTGGTCCAGTCGCAGGCGTCTGCATTGGTGTCATCCTCGTCTATGGGTGAGAACCTCTTTTTCCGCCCATTTCGGCCATTTGCGTGCACGTGAGATTTTATTCAAATACTGATTCTTATATAGCTCTCTTAACGTCTTGGCCGTGAAAGCCTATGGTGAAGCCGAATTCTGGCTATCCGGTGGAAAGGTCATTCTGATCTTCTCTCTGTTCTTTTTCACCTTCATCACCATGGTTGGTGGAAACCCAGCCCATGATGCCTATGGCTTCCGCCACTGGAACAATCCCGGCTCTTTCATGGAGTATCTGGATACTGGCGCCCTCGGTCGCTTTGAAGGCTTCCTGGGATCTCTTTGGTCGGCTTGCTTTGCCGTCGTCGGTCCGGAGTACATCTCCATGGTTGCAGCTGAAGCAAAGCGCCCCCGCATTTATATCAAGAATGCGTTCAAGACAGTCTACATTCGATTCGGTCTCTTCTTTATCGGCGGCGCCTTGGCCGTGGGTATCGTTTGTGCCGCTAATGACCCGCAACTAGTCGCAGTTGTGACGGGCGGTTCTTCTGGTTCTGCTTCGGCATCGCCATATGTTATTGGCATGCGAAACTTGGGCATTTCAATTTTCCCTTCGATCATCAACGCGTGAGTGCCACCAAAAAGATATATATATATAAGCTTGGTGAACAGAGGACTGACCATACTATTCTTAGTCTCTTGCTAACTTCGATTTTCTCTGCTGGAAATACCTACACTTACTGTGCTATCCGTACTCTGTACGGATTAGCACTGGAAGGAAGAGCCCCGAGAGTTCTCACTTACACTACACGCAACGGTGTACCGCTCTATTGCTTCGGAGTCGTGATGATCTTCCCTATGCTTTCCTTTTTGCAGTGTTCCAGTAGCTCGTCCATCGTCATCACATGGTTCGCTAACCTAGTTACTGCTGGAGGTAAGAAATCACGATGAGATTTACCCTTGGATCCCATTACGATACTAACATAACCTAGGTCTCATCAATTATATCGTCATCACCCTGACGTACATCTTCTTCCACCGCGCGTGCAAAGCGCAGGGGCTTGACCGCCGATCCTTGTCCTATTTCGGATACCTCCAACCCTACTGCGCCTACATTGCATTCGTTTGGATGATCGTCGTGACCATCGTCTACGGCTACCCCGCCTACAAGCCTTGGTCAGTGTCCACCTTCTGGTCGAACTACACCATGCAGATCGTCATCCCTCCTCTCTTCCTCATCTGGAAGTTCATCAAGAAAACCAAGTTCGTTAAGGCTCATGAAGCCGACTTGGTCTGGGAGCGACCCCTGATCGATGCGTACGAGGATAGCTTCCTTGACCCGCCTACTGGCTTCTGGCGAGAAATCCTGCAGATGGTCGGCATTGGGCGCGTCAAAGGCGGCAACGATAAGCGATCGAATGCAGTGTCTCAGCCTCGGCAGTCTAGTGAGGGAAGTTCGGCGTGAATGTAACTACGAGCAGTGTTTTATTGAATCCACATGTATGTTTAGGGATATAGCTACTGTAAAGGTGTCAGCAAATGCCCTTGCGGTACGACTTGGGCCATTTAACACGGGAATTTATCTCCTGTTGCAGATTTGTCAATATGATACCCAACCATTTTGGTCATTTCAACAATATTTCAGCGTAATTGGATTGGGAACGGGTACTGCCATTTCTTGCTTAGTATTCCGGCAATATAGAGTATGCGTGAATGGATAAAAAATTACCAAACGACATTGATTGATTGCAATTGAAGACTGCAAATAATCCTATATACCTGTCGAGATGGATATCTGAATAGTCACAAACCTCAACAATAACGAAGCTGAACAAATATATTGAGCAAACATGACTTCACCCACTTGTGGTCATATTCGTCCATCTCGCCTTCAAACCATGTGCCGCCATCTTAGGCTTGCGGTCCCTGGTAAACACACCCTTCTTATTACCATCCACCCGCCTGGTACCCAGAGAGGTCTGGAAGTCAGCAAAGTTCCAAACATGCTCACCAGCCATGGATTCGATAGTGTCAAAGACCCGGTGGTACATGGCGAGCATATCCTCCTGGAACTCCTCGCTCCAAGGGAGACCAAGAGTGGAGTGAATACCGGCAATGGTATCAGCGCCGTACTCAGTCATGATGATTGGCTTGTTGAATTTCTTTTCCCAGTCTTGCAGCTCCTTGACAAGAGCAGGCTCTGCTTCCTCGAGGTCTCCTGTTTCCGAGTACCACCCGAAGTACCGGTTGAGGCAAGTGACGTCAAACAGATCTGAGATCAGATCCAACTCTGCTGTTGCCGACCCGACGTTGGCAAATGTAATAGGACGAGTTGGATCAAGCTCGCGAGTCAACTTGGCCAACGGCTCGAAGTACTCGTGCGCCCCGTCTTCTGCGGAGGCGGGCTCGTTGGCAATCGACCACATAACAACACTGGCATGGTTCTTGTCCCGGCTAATGAGTTCACGAATGGCTTGCTTGTGGGCTTTCTGGGTGTTGTTGTTGATGTTCTGCTCAGACCAGGTTTTTGACGCTTCGGTTCCAGACACACCCAGCAAATTAATGTTCAGACCCACGGCGGGTGTTTCATCGATCACAACAATTCCCTGTCGGTCTGCAAATTCCATGACTTCTTCGGCGTAAGGGTAGTGCGAGGTGCGGAAAGAGTTGGCGCCGATCCAGTCCATTAGTTGGAAATCGTGGACCATGTAGGCTTGGTCGTGTCCTTTGCCGCGAACTGAGGTATCCTCGTGTCTTCCGAATCCAGTAAAGTAGAAGGGCTTGCCGTTGATGAGGAATTTCGACCCGTCAACCTTGACAGTGCGAACACCAGTGGCCACGCTGTAGGTGTCGACCACCTGGTTGTGACCATTTACAATGTTGGCCTGGAATTGGTAAAGGTGGGCCGCACCGGGTTGCCACAACTTGACCGAGTTGATCTTAACAGTACCCTGAGCTCCAGAGGCAGTTGCAACAACGACTCCATCCTCGTCGATAACAGAAATCTTGATATTGTCAGTCGAGTTCTTGGCCACCTTGATGTTATAGTTGATGAGTCCGGTCTCGCCATCGACATCAGTGACAACGGTGATGTCCTCGATATGTTGACGAGGCACAGAGTACAACCAAATGGAGCGAGAAAGACCGGCATAGTTGTAAAAGTCGTGGTTGTAAGTCTGGATTCGCTTGCCGGTGGCCTCACCGATCTCGATCTTTCCAGGTGGGATTGTCTCATGGGTAAGCTCGTTGTTGACACCAATTGTCAAGCGGAATTTCTCTCCAGCAGAGACAAACTCGGTTATATCGGCTTCGAAAGGTGTGTAACCGCCGACGTGCTCGGCGAGTAGACGGCCATTCACATAGATACGACCGTGATGGGTGGCAGATTCCGCTCGCACGAAATACTGCTCCTTAGACCAGCCCTTTGGGACGAAAACATCGCGCTGGTAGTAAACCCACCCGACATGGTCGTGGATGTCCCGATCGACGAAAATATCGTTGTAAGACGCCGGGACCGGGCATTCGAGAGCACCCCTGGGGAATGGCGCGGTCCAGGGTTGGGTCGTGCCGTTGGAACCGGAAGCAAGGGTGAATTTCCACAGACCATCGAGGTTCACAAGGTCACGGGAAGAAGTTTGCTGGGGCTTTAGCTTGATCAAGGGCTGCTCAGCCTGAGCTACCTCATTGCGAGGGTGATTGCTGGCTGTAGGAGCAGCAAACGAGGAAGGAAAAAGGGACAGTAATGACAATCCCGCTAAGAACTTCATGGCGACGGAATACCATACGTTATTGACTGAGGCGTTCAACAGTCACTTGTGATACAAACTCCGTTCTGAGCTGATTGAAGCATGATAGCTAGCAAGTTCATCAGATATATATACTACTTTTTCTAGTCAGTACACCGGCAATTGAGTTATCAACTACCTCCATGTCGGTGATTGATCAGCTTGGCATGTCAACGGTCAACTATGAGGTAATTTATGCAGTATGGTATGCATGTCGATAATGACATTTGGGATTTTGAGATGCTAAGTCCGGGGCCCCCGCACTGCTTTTCGCGGGGGTGGGCCGGCAGTTCGGCATCTATGTCTGCGTGCACATACCTTATGCGTCGGCAATTCGTCAAGTTGTCTCCACTTCGGGTATTGATCGAGTAACATACTTATAGTGAAGCATGGCGAGTGGATTACTTTAAGCAGTGGAACAGCTTCCTAATTGACCTTTAGTGACCCTCTAAGGTTCCTGACTATACCTATAAGGTGCGATATAAGATTTGCTCGAGTCTGAGCTCGGCAGTAATGCACAGCATCGGAATGATTCCACGGTAGTTGGGGACCTCATAGTTGATTATAAATATGTTGCTGGGTTTTTATAGGTGCAATTGATCGTGCAATTGAGAAAAAGATTATCCGCTGTCGACTTGGCTAACTAGGGGTCCACGCGTGTTAATTGATATGAGCCATTGGTTCTATACTTCCAAGGTTGCTCGTTCAGTATATGTTCTTTCATTGAATACATGTTTGAAATATATCTGCCATTCACGTCTTGGTTGCTTCCCTTCTTGGTCTTCTCTTTGCCCAGGTCTGATATAATAGGAGGACAACCAAAACACTACACCAGCATAACGAGAAGCAAGTAAAAGGGAAAAGCAGAATTTGAAATGATGTCAGGCATTCGTCTTATGGAAGTATCTGTGCCCACTTACCCCGCCTCGTGGGTTGGTGCCCAACACCCAAACTGTGATACTGGAACATGACGATAGTAGCCCATGAATATCTGAATACAGCTTTATGAGACTATTCCGGAAGAAAAGAAGAAACCCGAAGTTTACTATTTGGGACGACTTGAAAGAACATAAGTGTTGGATGCCTCCGGCATCAACTGTAAGAGAGAACACAGATAGCTTCTCTCTCTCCCTCTCTCCCTCTCTCCCTTTCTCCTTCGTCCAACAATATTATTCCACACAGTACTTACTGCAATTGACATTCATAAGTATTGTATTAACAAGTAATTTTGTTTACCTATTGTAGGGGGAACCTGGTCCCCATTACATGTAGGCCTTGTTTGTCCTTTCGGGGTTCTTTTATTGCACGGTTCATTGTGTAATGTTTATTGCAGAGGATACAAGTAGCCAATAGTTACATATTGATAATACACACTTCTATACCTCTCTGATCTCAATTATTGGGCTGTATGCCCGGGTTCCTTTGTATGCAAGGTTGGATATGAAGCTAAATTGTGAGTGTTGAATCGACCCATATGCCATTAAGCATACTGTCTTGAGCCTCTCCCTGTTCACTATCTAGAGTCTATGCACTCAAAGGTTTCAGGCCGGAAAATGGACAAAAGCATTAGAGTTATATACAAACTTCCCCATACCCCTTCTAGTCGTGGACCTGCGGGAGGACAAACAGGTCCCAGAACTCATCAAAGTTTAGCGTTTGCGTGGCACCGATGTCGCCTCCCTTGGCCTCTCTCAGAGTGGTTCCATTACCTAGATATGAGAAACGGTTGATCTTTGCTTCAGGCGTCCGATCCATTTTGAAGTCCTCCCAGCGCGGGTTCTTCATGGCTTCCAAGAGATGGAAGATAGATCCGCCGTAGATGGCGATAACCGGGCCATCGATGGTACCACGTTTGTACCAACTGCGGCAATCTCGAGTCCAAACTGTACGTTCAAGGTACTTCTGGATGTGCTGGTTGTACTCCTCGTTGACTTCGTCGTCGACTTCGAAGCTGCGAATACCTTCTGTTTGCATCTTCTCCATCCATTTGTAGATATAGGTGGCCGTTGCTTGAATACCGAGAATCAGTGACCCGTTTGCCAGCGGTGAATTGGGTCCCACGAAGCCTAAACATGTCAATAAAAAGGAATGACAGTCGAAGGGAGAAAAAAAGGGAAATACTTACAGAAGTAGTTTGGAAATTCCGGCACGCACATGCCCATGTATGCCTTTGGGACGTCCTTTTCCCACTTCTCCGCCATGTTGATTCCGTTGCGGCCCACCAGTGGGAATGAAGGCTTGAATGAAGTGTCAAAGCCAGTCGCGCAGACAATAATGTCATATTCCAACTCAACGCCGCTTCGCGTGAGAATTCCTCGCTCGGTGATCTTTGAGACATCGTCCCACCTCAACTCAATATTGTCTTGGATAATAGCTTCCAGGAACCCAGGTCCCGGTGTTTGGCGACGGCATCCAACTGGGAAGGAGGGCACTAGAAGTTCAGCCGCGCGCTTCCCCTTCTCACTGTTACCCAAGCGGTCGGTCATGGACTTTCGGAAGAGATCTTGAGCTTGTTGTTGGAGGTCACAATCAGCAATCACCCGATTGAAGTTTTCTGCTCTCCGATTCATAATGGCAGCGCGATAGTCACGAAGGATTTTTGGATCCTTGAACAGCTCTAAAGTGCTTTCTGCAAAATTATAATCCTTGTCCATTTCTGGGTCATTTGCTGTGGGCTCGTTGATTCCAGGAGCCGGGCTGATCCACGTTTGGCTTCGTACGTAGCAGTCCATATTTCCGACCACTAGAAAGGTCAGTTATCTGATAGACTTGATGGACTAGGCGTATGAGCGTACCGCTGGCAAGTTTAGGGACAATCTGAATGCCCGACGATCCGATTCCGATACATGCAACACGTTTTCCGGTGAAGTCGTAGCTGGAATCCCAGTGCGCCGAATGCATGAGTCTTCCTTTAAAACTGTTTAGTCCCTCAATTGAGGGCCACTTCCAATTGCTGCAATGACATTTTATCAGCACCCACATGGCAAAAGACAGGATAGGAAATACATACTTCAATACACCGCTGGCATTGATGAAGACGTCACATTCGTCTCGGATAAGGGTAGAGCCACTCCTGATCTGAAGATCCCACTTTCCCTTTTCTTCATTCCAAATTGCGGATTCGACTGAATGCTGAAGGCGAATATACTTTTCAACCTCGTATTGCTTGGCCACGTCTTTCATGTAGGAATGGATCTGCTCCGATGTCGCGTAATAATTCGGCCACTCCGGGTTGGCAGCAAAGCTGTAGGCATAATTATGCGCTGGAATATCACACTGACATCCCGGGTATCTATAATCGACGCGTTAGCTACAACGGAATCCTAGATTTAGCCCGACGCCCATCAAGCTTACCGGTTCTCATACCAAGTTCCCCCCAAATCGGCATTTCGCTCATAGATAACAAATTCTGCATTGGCATCCTTCATGCGCTCATTGAAGACAATACCCATCATGAGACCCGAGTACCCTGCGCCAAGGCAGACGACGCGGAGTGGCCGCCGGGTGCCGATGGGCTGTTCAACAATGGTATACCCGGGGTCGAGGCGATGCTGATGAGCGCCGGCGGTAGTCTTATTGCTAAAGCCATTCTGGAGACAAGGCTTCATGACTGAAGCCATCGGCTCTATAGTTGCTGCGGGTGGTGACATGGATGAAAGCAGAGACAATTCTGGGTACAACCTTGTGCTATAAGTGACTTGATGTCTCTTAAATGTGGTGTCTATGCTTATCTCAGTCTTTCAAAGGAAAATTTGTTCTGTAAGCATGGTGTTGCGATTGTCATAAATATGTAAATATTTCCGATACACATTGAAGGGGTATTCTTGCCGAATTTCCGGCTTAGATTCTAACATCGAAATGAAACGGACAAGGTGCGCTAGTTTCGGAACATAACCCGAAAGACTCTACCCTGGGTTTCCAGATTAGGATAACCGATATACACAGCCGAGGACGCGGTGCGACATCGGTCCGAGTACCCCGCGTTCACTTGTGGGGAATTCCGGGGAAGCGGCAGGGGGAAAGAACCTCGGAACGTTCCAAATAAATACAAAGTGGGAACGCTGATGTTCGGAATTGATTTGGAGGTTGGGAGTAATTGTTATTGGTACACGGTCACGCGAGGTAGGTCTCAAAGTGTGGGAGAGTCACCTCTTTTCTGGTCTCAAATGTCCTACTAGGTGTCATCATGTCTTCATACTGCTGATAGCTAGTTGGTGAGACAAATGACATTCCAAAATCCCGACTGATCTGGCTATCAAAGATCCCACGAAAAGATATATATATATTATTGAACAACATTCTAGTCCCACTGATATATCGGCATCCCAGAAGCCGATTAATGTTCCTGAATGTGAAACTCTCCTGAGGCAGAAGGTTTTGCTAAAGCCCATCTAATTCCGTCTTCCATGGTCTGATCCCATTGCTTGCAAACTGACAATCTCTCGCCGAATCGTCGGAATCCATGGGGTACACCTTTGAACACATTGACATTCGTCGGTACACTTTAATATTCTGTTAGTGAGAGATATAGATTGAACCTGCTCGGATATTTGCTCACCCATTTTCCGTCAATAGCTTTCCGTATAGCAGCCCTTCATCTCGTAGGGGATCATAGCCCGCAATCCCAAGTGTTGTTGGTGGTAACATTGTCGCGTCTTCAGCGGACAAAAGCCCAGGATTCAGCCGTTTGTCAGTCGGATCTGGATCTTCCACTTGTAAAAGACCATTGAACAGCTGCTTCCTGCGCATATTCAGGATTGGCGCGTTCTCGTTTTGAGAATATGACGAGAGACTAGGACTTTTTATTTGGCGTAGTTGAGATTCATAACATTTGGTGTACACCAGAGCAGGGATCATCAGTACCTGGCCACAAATTGCTAAGGTTGGCGAGACTGGGAGCTCTGATCTCGATGCTGCCAGTGTTAAAGAGGCGGCGAGCCATGCACCGGCCGATATTCCGCCGACGATGATTCGGTCCGGATCACCGTTTAATCGAGGAACGTTCTCGCAGACCCAAAGGAACGCGTCTTCGGCATCATTCCAGGCGGTCGGATATGTATATTCGGGAGTATGGCGGTAGTTGACATTGACAACAACAACTTGTGCGTTGACAGCAAGCCGAGAGCATATCGCATCCTCCGAGCTCAAAGTACCGAACATAAAGCCACCCCCGTGAAAGTGCATGTAAATTGGTAGATTCTCAGTAGGGGATGCTGAGATCGGACGATAACTCCTGGTCTCTAATTTGTAGCCATCACGTCCAGAAACTGAGTGATCTTGTGTTAAGACTGTGGTCGAAAACTCTGCCATCTCCTTTCGCGCCACGGCTTCTCTACCTTCGTTGGCTGTTCGCTTCAGCTCGGACAAGCTCTGCTCTTTGGCGGGTGACAAAGTCGCTTCCACACGTAGCCATTGCTCGCTGGGAATACCGTATTTTGAGAAGTCGCACATCTTGTGGGAGGCTTTTATGGGTAAAATAAATGCCCTATTGATAATTGGTTGTGTGCTGATGCGTCGTTATCTCTGGTCTGAGGTCGGTTATCGTCGCGGCCACGGAATGCGGTGGCAGAAGTTGGTCTCATTCGCATCATTCGTTAATATTATCTGAGGATCGCCGAGACAACCTTGGTTGGTGCTGTGCCACGTGGTGATCGCGAGAATATAGGCCGTGGGGAGCTTCCCGAGGTCGGATGGGGCTCAAGGTATGTAGTGACACCTAACATTCAACGGGATTTTCTGATCCCTGGTTTAGCTTTGAACTGTTTATGTACCCCTCTAGTGGGTCGATAGATATTTCGCTTCCGTTCTCGCGCTTGTATGGCAGGTGGCTGTATGCCAATCAGTGCCGTGGGCGATTCCCATTTGAGCGACTAGTGATCTTCGCAATTCAAAGAATCACTCGGAATCCACTTTGGGTTCAACAGATTATCCCCCAAAGCCGAGACACTAGGAATAGACGATATCGGTGTTTCCAAAAGCGGATTGCCGTACACACGGGTCGCGCTAACCCCGTTCAGACAGGTCATCTCGGCTACCCAGCCTTCCTTGGTTGTACTTGCGATTGAACCATTCGGCATGCAACTTGTTTCACTAAGGCCACGGCGTCTGGTGGGGCAGGATGGGTCGCTCTGTCGGCACGGAACGTCCTCTTGGTGGCCTGCACAGGAATGGGTGGAGGCATCGAGTGTGTTCTCTCCCGCATTCGTGTTCGAGTATAAAGTTGGGGATTCTCGGCAACGAAACACATCAATAAGTCCAATCTGTCGATAAGCCTACTTGACAAGAGAAGTTTTGGGTTTACCAAATTTCAACTAGGATCTTCTAACTCCTCTCCAACATTCATCGAGACCACTTTCCCACGGCAATGGCACCCTCAATCGTGACTCCAAACCTACCAACCTCACATGTGGCGGACGGTAAGGTCCCTGCGGCTTTCACCACCAAAGAAGCGAAGGACCTCCCGGAGAGCTTGCTTTCGCATTTCGCTGACCGTATCAACGGCAAAACCACCGACAATGGTCCGAAATCTGCAACTAGCGACCAGCTAAAAGAACATTCAGTTCCATTCTATGACCAATACGCCCTAAACCCTCGGAAACTCCGTATCGTCACGATTGGGGCCGGCTTCTCTGGGCTAGTACTTGCGCACAAATTCCAACATGCCTACCCGGAGCTTCAGGACTTTGTTGATCACACGATCTTCGAAGGCCGAAGCGATATTGGAGGAACATGGCTAGTCAATACTTACCCCGGTGTGCAATGCGATGTGCCTTCTCATATCTACGTAAGTATACGATAGGTGTTCCCGATTTGGATGCTCTGCTGATATACCCAGGCCTTCCCATTTGACCCTAACCCAGACTGGCCCCGCTTCTATTCCAGTGGACCTGCAATTCAGGAGTACATCAAGACAACAGTAAAGAAGTGGAACCTTGATCGTGATATTCAATTAGAAACTCAGGTCGTTGGTGCCTACTGGCAGGAAGATTCAGGAAAATGGAAGATTACTGTGAAGCACGGTGGAATCGAACGGGATGAGTACTGTGACATTTTGATCTCAGGCCAAGGTAACTTGGTGTAAGTACTGAACTGGTATTATCTAAACTCGAGAGCGAGCTGAACTAAAATCCCGATAGGAGCCCTTCCTGGCCAAAGATTGCCGGACTTTCCGATTTCAAGGGTCATGTTACGCATTCTGCGCGATGGGACCATGACTTCGATTACTCCAACAAGCGGATAGCTGTCATTGGCAACGGATCATCTGGCATCCAGATTGTGCCTCAAATGGCCAAACTGCCAGGTACGACGGTGCGCAACTTTATTCGTGGTCCAGCTTGGGTCTATTATCGTGTCCCGCCCTCCAAGCATCTTGGGAGAGAAACCGAGGACACCAATCCTGAATTTTTGGAAGAAGAAAAGGAGCGGTTCCGCGATCCTGTCCAACATCGGGAATACCGTAAAGGAATTATCCACCGTACCAACAAGGCATTCCGCTTGGTAAGGCCACAGCCTTCTAACTCCTCTGCTTAACGAAAGCTAATAGGGGCCGTCATATAGTTCATGAAAGGAGAGCACAACGAAACCACTGTGGCACTAGCATCAGCTCAGATGGCTGAGAAGCTCAATCATGATCCCGTGCTGTGCGAACAGCTTATCCCCAAGTGGGAGATCGGTTGCCGTCGAGTAACCCCCGGTCCTGGATACCTAGAGTCATTCTCAAAGCCGAATTGCAGTCTCACATCGAGCCCAATTACGAAGATTACCGAGAAAGGAATTATCACAGCTGACGGGCAGGAGTTTGAGTGCGATGTTTGTAAGTTCATTCCTTGGTCCACCTTTCACTTCATTTCTAATAGAGTGTCTTAGTGGTTTGTGCCACTGGCTTCGACGTCTCTAAATGCCCCCAATATCCTCTGGTCGGCCAGAATGGAGTCAACCTCGCTCAGAAATGGAAGGATGAACCCACCTCTTATCTGTCAGTGGGAACCGATGACTTCCCTAACTATTTCACAATGGCCGGCCCCAACTGCCTGTGCGGCCACGGATCCCTCGTTGAGGCATTGAACTGGACAGGCGACTACTTTGTCAAAATGATCAAGAAGATTGCCACAGAAGACATCAAATACATGGTCCCCAAGGCGTCATCCGTGCACGCATTTGGAAAATACCAAGACGAAATCCACAAGACATTGGTCTGGTCCGGCTCTTGTCGCAGCTGGTATAAAAGAGGCACTGTGGACGGAAGAGTCACACATCTTTTCGCAGGTAGTGCTATCCTGTTCCGCCGGCTGCTCGGCGAGATCCGCTCAGAACACTACGACATTGCTTACAACTCAGGCAATCCGTTCCGCTTCCTGGGCAATGGATTTACTGAGTGGGAAATGAAGGAGGACGCCGATCTGGGATGGTACGTGCAGGTTGCTAAACCGGGACCAGAGGCCTATACTGGCAATGATAAGAGTTGGGTAGCGAAATAGATAGATACATACCTGATGGCGCGCTTCTGCTGTTGATATTTCTTTATTTGATTCATTACGTTTGTTTTATATAGTCCGCAACTTGAATATACACTTTTCTATGCTTATTATATTAAAATTGTTTCTGTCTTTATCATCAATTCACCTACACAGGTAAGAATAATCAGTCGAGCAAGTGGCGTCGTGAATGGAACCTCTCTTTTGCCCCTTTCCTCGTCAGTACAACCCAATACTGAGCTAGACTTCGTTGATGACATCTGCACCATACTACTCTATTGGATTCCACATATCCAGATATATTCCATAAACGTATTCGTGAGCTAAAACGCCCTTTGGAGGTATATTTGTTGCTGGAGGGGCTTACTGCTACCACTATGAAGGGGAGAAAGCAGAAGAAGAATCATGATAAATTAGAAGTGAGAAATGCAGGGTTTATATACCCTGTAAATTCATCCAAACAAAGGCTCAATCTGGCAACCAAGCATCTGTCAAACATGCAGTGCATGTATGGGATGCACTCCAACAGTTCTCTCACAATGAATACCGGAATTGCATATTCTGCGGGCCTGTCAATAAATGGGAGAAAACTAGAACCCGGGTTACTCACCATCTTATCAGTCAAGTCATCCTCGTAAGCATGTTCAAAGCCTTCCACGGTCCCTGTCTTATCGCGGCGGCGGTTCTCCATTGAACAGAGGATTCGGTATACCAGAACAAAGGAACCCGCAATAACCGCTGTGATAACCACCACGATAAATCCCAGATTATACCGAGGTGAATCTTCGTGTCGGAAGACCTGGGGTCCTGCGAAATTTCCTGTTGGAGATCAGTGACAGCACTTTCGAATTTGTGAGGATAACCTACCAAGAGAGTATCCAATATACAAGCCCGAGGAGGCAAGCGATCGTTTGGTATAGCCAGCGTTGTTTGCGAGGAAAAGGCCCATTGTCACTGCATACCCAGCTCCCGTGGTAGTGAGGATGTAGCAAGCAAAAAGGAGACCTCCAAGCTCCGACCGAGGCAGAAGCCAGAGCATGAGAGCAGCAGCCATCGTAACCAATTGGCAGATAATAATGATGTATGCACGCCAGCCAGGGAATTTGTAAGCCAGGTACGTTGTGATTAACATCATGGTACCAGCATAAACACCAGAAGGGATCATGAGAAGCAACGAGTTGAGTGGGTTAAAGCCAAAGCCATCAATAATGATAGCCTGGAAAGTCGAGATTGGGGCATTAGCAAACATACCACACAAAGCGTAGAAGAAGATAAGCCAGAACTTGATATCGGTCAGGAGCTCAATGGCCTGACCACCTTTGAAATGAGTGTTTCTGACTCCAGAATTGTTGGTCCTCATGCGAGATACCGCAATAAATCGTTCCCTGTTGTTGAAACCCTTGGCTCGGATAGGATCGGACGGGAGGACAAAGTAAATCAGGACACCGCAGATGATGGTGAGAGCCCCGGCGAAAAGGTACATATAGAACCAAGGAGCAAGACTTCCTCCGAGATGCCCAAGCCCGTAGTTAACAAGAGGCGAGAATATGGACACGTAACCTGTGCATGAGTACCAGGCACTAGAAGCGCGTCAGCTAAAGGTCAACTCGACAGGGTGTTGATGCGAGAACATACCCCATTCTCAGGGATTGTTCATCCTTTTTGTACCATCCACCCTAGGTCGCGGTTAGCTGATATCGTTTGACGGGAGTAAAAAGGTCACATACGACGATCATCATAAAAATCGGACTGATGCCGGCCTCAGTGAAACCGAGGAAGAACCTTTGCGCGTATAATCCCTGGAAGTTTGTACAAGCGGGAGTGAGGATCAAAGTAGTTCCCCAAACTATGATGGCGAGAGAAGCAACGCGTTCAATGGGAAATCTCTGGGCCAGGACGGTGACTGGATAAGCGCCCAAGATAAATCCAAGGTAGAAGATAGAAGAAGCCATGGAGAAGCGATTTCCGCTGTTCAAGCCCAGGTCATCCTTGATCCCAAAGAGAGCCTGGAAAGATGATCAATTCATGGAGTATTCTAGGCCAGGAGATGGTCATACCGCTTGTCCAAGAAGGACCTTGTCAGCATAAAGAAATGCATAGGTGACACACAGGACAGGGAGAAGCTTCATGTCAATCTTCCTGCGCAGCTTGTTCTCCTCTTCTGGAGTCCAGGTCTGATCGCCATCATATACAGTGAGGACCTTAATCGCTTCATCTCCGTGCGCGGTGTCGAGCTTTTTCAAGTCTCCCTCTTCGCCATTCGAAATGTGGGAGACATCTTCCTTAATTGAGGTCATAGTAAATGTCTGAATGGAATTAGCCTGTGTGTTAGAAGACCAAAGGAGCCCCACGGCAATGGCTGGGAGCCCCTTTTTATCTCCGGACATATCGCACTGAACTCCTAGGAAAGAGACCCATACCGAGCTGCTGAGTGCCAATCTCTGGGCATGATTAACGTCCTTCGTGTGCGTAATATTGTTATTATCTTGTAGGCATAATAAGATAGCCGACGGAAACTCCCTAGCAGGATTACCGATGGGATAGCCGGGCTGTTTATTAAAGCTTTACAGCCGTCCATGATGAGCAGGTGATGCTACGAGCGTTTAGCCGCCGAAAACGTGGGGACATAAATGCGGGGAAGCGCGCATGAATACGAGGCCGGAACATGGAAGGCTGGAGCCTGGGGAATAATGAAAATAATGAAAATAATGGAGGAAATGAGAGCCGAACATGTGGCGGGAGACTCGCGATGGTTATCCAAATGCGGAAATACCGATAGTGTTAGAACACGGCCGATACCGCCCCCGGAGCGGGGCGTTCCACAACGCGTGGACTGAAGGTCTCATAAAGAAAAGATATATGTATAATATTTGCTTGAGGTGCAAAGAATATCCCTAACTTCAAATAAACATGGCAACTAGTCGACCACTTATCGAGCTGCCTCCTGGCAAGGAGGTGGTGAGCGTGAAAATGATCGTCCCCGTCAATTTCGGTCCAGCTATCATCAAACGGTTCATGGAACCTCCTGTACCTGGCGTGGAAACAAAGAAACCAGGGCCTGTTTTGACGTTCCTGTTGGAGCATCCCTCAGGTCAAAAGTTGGTGTTCGATCTTGGAATCCGCAAAGATTATCAAAACTATGCTCCCATTGTTGCGAATTATATACCAACAACAAATTACGACATCCAAGTATCAAAGAACGTGGTCGATATCCTGGAAGAGAACGGCATCTCTGGAGAGAGCATTAATGCCGTTATTTGGAGGTATTTAATTCCGAAGCATTGCAGCCTTTCAACAGAGAACTAACAGTGTATTTACAGCCACTGGCATTGGGACCACATAGGTGACCCATCAAGTTTCCCTAGCAGCACTGATTTGATCGTGGGCTCCGGGTTCAAGGATGCCATGTTGCCTGGTTATCCTGCTAATCCCAAATCCCCTATTCGGGAGAGTGATTATGCGTAAGTTCTGTGCAATTACGGGATAATCTTGACTATCCTTTAGATTTTGAACCTAACTCATTATAGTGGTCGATCCCTGCGCGAGATTCAATTTGATGGTCCAGATGCCCTGCGCATTGGGAAATTCCCTGTTGTCGATTACTTCGGCGATGGGTCCTTCTACCTCTTAGACAGTCCAGGACATGCAATTGGGCATCTTTGCGGTCTAGCGCGAACGACTACAAATCCACCTACCTTCGTCATGATGGGAGGAGACATTTGTCATTATGCGGGCATTTTTCGACCGTCGAAATATCTTCCCGTGCCCCCGGAAATCTCTCCACATCCGTATAATACACAAAGCGATGTACCCTTCTGCCCGGGAAGTGTTTTTGATGATTTGCAGCACACGAGAGGAAGGAAACCAACAGATACGGTGTACGAAATGTGCTTCGGTCATGATATCCCCCTTGCACAAAAGACTCGTGACCAGTTACAAGAATTGGACTGCGACGAAAACATATTTGTTATCATTGCACATGATGCAAGTGTTAGAGATGGGGTCGATCACTTCCCATTGAGTCTTAACGCTTGGAAGCAGAAGGGATGGGCCCAGAACGTCAAGTGGACTTGGTTCCGGGATCTGGAACCCTTTTGGAAGTCGAAAGACTTGTAAGAAGACCATCTCAATTATTTAAATGAGGGTTATAAGCCTGTCACAATGTTCGCGCGCAGGAAGTGTGGAAATATATACCGCAATTGGCTGCGTACATTCTCCCTGTTTGTCAAGAATAACAAAGATTCGAATAAAGATTTGACTACAAGGTAGCAAGATTTGGCGCAATTGGGAGCTGGCGATTGAAGCCACATAATTTTGACATCGCTATATCATGTCAATAGAAAGGTTACTTGAAAAAAAGGAATACCCAAGGTTACGGGCTTATCGTAAGATTCACGAGGATTATGAGACAAACATATCTACATATAATTTGAGAAGAATATAATGCTGTTCAATATGCTATGGCTGGGGTGCTACTCATGCAACAAGGCAACCCGGGCTTTGACCTTTCCATCGCAAACACTCTTCAAGATATGGGGGAATTCCTTCAAGTCAGCTGTTTCAACCTGCGGCTGAATTATTCCCTTCGAGATTAAATCCAGGACTTCCTTTAGATCTCTCCACTGCCCGCCGTATGTAAAGATAATACTCAGCCTTTTCTGAATGCCAATTTTCATGTCGACTGTGTTCTCCTCATCGAGAGTACCAACACACAGAAGCTTTCCTCCTCTGCGAACTAAAGAAATGGTCAACGCCGTCAAATAGTTCCGTTGCGCAACACTTACCAATGTTTTGTGCATCCTGGAAAGTCTGGTGTGTTCCCACAAAGTCCAGGGTGGTGTCAATCTTGCCCTGCAACCCACTTTCACGCACAAAATCTTGTACTGACTTCCCAGCTGGTACTAGATCCTGTTGAGGAACACCCCACCTTGCAGCCTCCTCTAACCGTCCTTGTCGAATATCAGAAACAATAACTCGAGCCCCGATATGCAGAACAATTTGCAATGCATTAAACCCGAGGCCTCCAAGGCCAAACAGAAAGACTGTCTCATTAGCCTTGACCTCAGCGCGTCTTACAATGGCGTGATAGCTCGTTTTGACAGCATCCGTTGCCACCGCTGCTACGGACGATGGAATCCCTGCCAGTTTTGTTAGACCAAGCCGCATAACACTATCCTGGAAACAAACCTTCGGGGACGCGAACTACTGCTCGAAGATCTAATGCCGCATATGGTGCATAGAAGCCGTCCTGACCAATACCGGCATGGTGGGCTTGCTCACACAGCTGAGCGAGATCCCGTGAGCACTCTGTGCAGTCCTCTAATCCACAGCCAGGAACAGCAATAGTCGCGATTCGATCTCCCTATAAAAGTCATTAGTTCTATTTTACTTTCCCCAAGTCTGTTTGCGGAACTTACCACGCTAAAGCCGGCGTCTTTCACTTGGTCGCCAATCTGTATGATCTCGCCGCATCCCTCATGCCCCTTAAAACGAGGAAATATGGTCAGCATTTTGAATCTTCTTGTACCTTGATGAACAAGAAATATTCAGCATACCAGGGTGTACTTGTCTTGAAACCAAGGACGCTGCTTTTTACTCGTAAGAAGTGAATGATCGCTATGGCACACTAGCAAGCATGTATTAGGATCTTCAAAAGAGGTGCCCAAGACTAGCCGTGAAAAGCTCACCCCCAGAGGCTAGCAACTTCACTAGGAATCCTCCTTTGGGAGTTGCAGGGACCGGGACTTCTTCCCAGACCAGCGTGGCTATTAGCAACGGTTACTCCCAGTGAATATGCGGTTACTCACAGGCTCGGGGTTTCCCTTATGCTTCCTCCACGCGTACATAGACGACGGGATGGTAATGCTTGCAGGAACTGTCATGATGTGCTGATTTATATTGTATGAGTTAGTGTGCGCCAATATCCCAATTATGGTCGCCGTATATGTATATGAACTAAAGTCCTCCTAATTACTAGTCTTTAGTGGGATCCTCCGTTCGGCCGTGCCCTGCCGACATAGCCGGACATACCGAACGGCCGTTTACTTTGTACCGAAGCATTCTCCGGATTATCGCATTAACTACTATACGAACGTATTGAAAACGCCGAGAGAGCTGTTGTGCAGATATATTGCATATGGAATATATGGGCGCATGATGATTACTATCCAACAAAGGAGTTAAAAATTGAAAGTGAATTTGATTCCAAGACTAGACCAGATGTGCCACTATAGTAAAACCTGCTACTCACAATCTCTGCCCTTGACCCTGTCTCTGCTCCGAGTCAGCAGTGAAATGCGACTCAATCTTTGTAAATCCTCACTTTATAATCATCCAGCCATTTATCTTCGATAATGACCAACTGCGACGCTTGCTTCTTGGCAAAGTACTCGTCTTTGGGGTCGGAATAATCTTCCTTGTTTACATCCACGAATCCCTCCTTGGCAAACGACCTCGGTGTAATCATGAGTGAGCGTCCTGGTATGATAGCGTTAGCCGTAGTATCGCGATAATATCTTGCCTAAAGACAAGGTAGAAAGAAGAGAAGTGTGAGTCGACATACCGTTGATGGATTTATCGCAGGCGATTCGCATCATCGCACCGGCGCAATCGGCCTGTTCGCCAAACTCGACACCACGCTCAATCAGCCAATTCTCGTATTCTTTCGTACGAATGGCGCTCTTGATCCAGCATGGTGCGACATAGTTGATTCGGATTCCTTGCTCCCAACTGTTTCGGCGCACGGTCTTCATAAAGCCGCGGAGGCCATACTTAGTCGCTGTGTATTCCCAGTTTCCCTAATGCGGTGGATTAGTCACCGAGTTACTTCCAAGGTTGTATAAAGGACAAGTAATTGAAGGAAGTCTCAGACGGCATATTTACCGGTGAATCGATGTATGCCACCATGCTTCCTGTCATGATGAAGCATCGGTCTCGGTCCTCGGTATCGGGTTGTTTCCTGAAATAATGAACTGCGAGTTTCCAGGTATAGAATGTCCCGTCCATGTTGACGCGGACAATATTGAGATTGGGCTTGGTGGGTGCCCCGTTAGGGTCTATGGACTGTCAGTGCCTTGGTTGCACGGAAGTATACACAGCTAAAGTTCGAGTATCTGGAACTTGAAGTTGCCAGATACAGATAGACGTACCATCGAGGGTCCACAGACTGTCACCGGAAGCCCGCGAAATTCCCGCATTGGCAATGACAACATCAACGCTGTTATGCGGACTCTTGGATTTGGCCGTCTCGAACAGTGTAATCAAACTGTCCCAGTCTGTAATGTCGCATTTGACGAACGCGGCAGTTTCACCATGGGCGTTCAATTCCTTAGCGAGATCGTCTCCTCTGGGGTGAAGGTCACCAAAGGTGACAAAGGCGCCGGCCTCAGTAAAAGCGCGCACCATGGCCTCGCCCATTCCATTTGCGCCTCCGGTAATGATGACGGATTTGCCTTTGGCATTGGCTAGATCGGGAACCACGGTGTGGTCGATTGGGCCGTTATAGATATATTTAGGAAGAGGCATTGTCAGCTAAACTGTAGGTGTACCGAATATAATTGGGGGTGCGGGTGAAAATGTCGCGTTGACAGGGACCTTAGTTATGCCACTTATAGCACCAACCTGTCTTGCTGTATCTACAACATATCCGAGGTAATTTTTCGTTTCTATAGTAGGCCGGTATAGGATACCCCGCGTTCGCCCCGACAAAGGATTGCTGCCGATATCATTGCCAAGCCGGTAACCCAAAAGGGGACAGCCGACCATAAGCGGGGTGGTCGAATGATAAAGGCTTTCGGTCATTCGGATGTTATTGACACAATTCCCTGTTTTAAGGGCAAGGAGGGTATAAAAGAAGACTCGAAATGAACATTTGGCTGCGAACGTGCTCCTCCTAGCAACAACCCTGACTTGTGAAAAGTGGATCCCAGTTAAGGTCCACGGGTTTTTGACTGGGAATATATGGCATAGTCGACTGGAGTTTATGTCCCAATTCGAACGCAGACGAGACACTCGTAGATATGGGATACCCGTGGGTGTCTCTGCCGCGAGACCACCCCCAAGACTTGTTGGTGATGACCTACTAACTCACACACGTGTAGGCCAAGTATCGTGGAACGGGTGGGAATATGTGGTTTTCACCCCTTCAAAGGCCATGTTGGTATATGTTGAAGCCGATATTGCAGAGGCTAATGACATTTAAGTATTGGTTGTCGAAAGCCTGTACTTGATAGCGAGCTCCACCTCAGCGTCGCGCGACTCGGGATGAAGCAGTCATATCGTGAGCTGCTGAAGATCAGCAGCGATAATGCATTGCTAAAGACACGAAATTCAGTCTCCACATCCGAGGCCACGAGGCCGAACAACTTCAATGTCGTGGACCGACGCGGGTGGATCCATACGGGATGCCCGGAATCTGACATTTAGTGACGTCTCATGATTGAGTCAACGGAGTAGAGCACTCAGATAATGGTGTGTGTCATGAAAGCGGGACCAGTACCTCGGGATGTTGCACAAGAACGTCTCATGTCCAGCCAAAAACAAAAAGGAAGCGGGAAGGATAGACAGAGGCCATGCCTAATACGGTTAGAACCGAGTTCCCAAGCTCGCGGAACTCGGTCCGTGAACCACAGGATGACCAGGTTTGGGTGAGAGTGGAGTCGGTACCTACATTAGCGGGGGACTAGCGTTTGTCATAGCCCAAGTGTGTGCGTTAAGCGAGTCTTTGAAAAAAACAGAATTCGATACCATTCCAGAACAACTCATTACATTATGACCACCCGGGCCCTCATTATATAATTCCCTCATAACCACCATTCATTACCACTACTCATTATAACCGTTCACACCAGGATATATCAATACTCCATAGGAGGCGATCCCTAAGCAGCTCAACCAAAGAAATACTGTTTTCCCGAAAGCTAATGCTTACGAGGAGTTCGAGTTGTCTAGGCAGCTGAAAGAGGAGCCTGATAAAAAGAGTTAGTTAATTTATTCACTGTTAGGGTGCACCAAAACATACCAATCATTCCCGTTGCATAAGCATCAATGATCTGGATGATGACACCGTAAGTCGCACCAACAAGGAAGAAAATTCCGAGAAGTACCATTCCCCAGTGCAGCAGGTAGATCACCTTCTGCACAAGTGTACCCTTCCGGTAGTGACCGTTGCTGTGCAGCCACAAGAAACCAGGAAGGGACATGGCCAGAGGTGCGAAGCAAACGGACCCAATCAGGGCAACCAGGTAGTTGAAGATAGGGATAGTCTCGCTGAGGATAAAGGAAATAGCACCGAGACCAATGGTGCAGCTCATCCAAGTGACCCAATGGACAACAGTGTTGGCTTGCAAATGACGCGTGTTACCCAATATACGCACAAATATGTATTTGGCGGCGATCTAAATAGCAAAGTCAGTTCCGGAAACATGAATCGCGAGGGAGATACTCACATGCAAGTAGATCGTGGCGCTCACGACCAGTCCTAGTAGTGCAACACCATAAGATACCATCTTGATCGTCTGTCCGGCGCTCTGTAAATAACAAGAATTAGCCAATTGAATCCGAAACCGGCGTCGGGAAAAAGGGTACATACACCCAAAGATGGACTGGCCACCCACTGTCCACACCAACGATAGACAACCAAGCTGAAAGCAAGGTACGACGCAGTAACCACAATCATGCACAGGTACAACGCCTTCTTGTAGTCCTTCGGATTGCGCATCTCCGACATCACTGGGATGAAGGCGCTGGTACCAGCCGTGGAGACGAAGATAGTACTGGAAGCAACCATGCCAGCAGCAAATCCGGGGTTGTTGATAGCCACGTAACCGAGGTCGTAAGGGCCCTCCTGGGGTGCGGCGGCCGGCCGGTCGCGGGTTGTGACTCCGATGACAACAATCAGAACTGCGGCATAGATCGAAATAAATCCTGCATATGTGAGCCAGCCCACATGTTGGAGTTTGCGCACCGAAGCTGTCGCGATGATCGCAACCGCTCCGATCAAAGACCACCATACAGTGCACGCAGAGTGGTGGGAAAGGGCGTTCAACGCAGTTGAAACTCCAATGATACCACTGCCCGTCACAAGGACATAGCCGATGAGAAAGAGGATGCCGGTAAGTTCCTTCGCGAAGAAACCGCCAGCAACTTCCGCCATGTCGGCGATGGAGTGGCAGTGAGGATGCTTCTTGCGGAAGTTGCCAAGAATCACGAAAGAGTAAGTGTTGAATGCGCCCCATGCGACGATACTGATCGAGCCACCCACCGCACCGAGGGAGTACAGTGAAGCTGGCAGCGACAGCACACCCGTCGCGAAGAGGACCTTCACGAAGATAATACACGCCTTGAACCAGCCAACACCTCGAAAGCTGACGCCATCCTCGGTCTTCTTGAAGACTTCGTGCTCCTCAGTGGAATCCCTAGGGCTTCCCAGCTCTGTGTCATCCACGTTTCCCTTCTCATTGATAGTCATGATGGATGGTTGAGCTTGGCTCGAAAATTGCAGTCTGTGGGAAAGGCAGAGTTTAAAAATGAAAAGCCCTGGGGGAAGGGGAAAATTTTCCTACAAAAGTATTGTTCTATCTATCTTAGAGACCTCCCATGGTGGTAATTAACTGTGGGCCCTGCAGTGCAAGTGTTGATAAATTGGCACTAGTTGCTATACACTAGTATTCCACACACACGCTTATTTGGAGTTAGTCTATATTCCCGATAGTCACAGAATTTTCCTGAATAGCTAAAATCATATCACTCGGAATCTTCTTGTTTTCCTCTAGGTCTGCGGCGAGGGACGTTTTCTTCAAAACTTTCGAAAAAAGAGAGAGAAAAAAGACGAAGTGGCCACCATCTTGCTGTTTCTCTAATCCATATCAGCGACCCGCAGGACATAAGAAACGGCGTGGGGCTAACTGTGACCACAAATAATTGGGCTTGCGTTCTGGAACCCAGTCACAGCTTGGATACGGAGTACTCCATAGCTTCAGGCATATTGGCGCGGACCGCAATACTAACTTAGCTGTCTCTCAAGTCGTAATTTTCGGATGAGGCAAACTTTTCACTGCTCAAGGCTTGCTCCATGTGGACAATACCGGTTATAATAAATTGCGACTACGTACCTTTTTTATGTGGAGCATGCGGACGGGAGAGCAGGGATGGAAGCGAGAGAGAACTACACGATGTGGGTCCTACCACGTGTGTCGATCATGGCCGGAGGCACAGCAGCAACTACTGAGGAATAAAATAATCATTATACATTTGTTTACCGAGTGACACTTTTGCTGCCTAAACCCATTTTCTCTTATAGGAAGTTTCTGGAAGTAACCCAAGATATTAAGCTTTGGTCTAAGAAGGGAGTGGGAAGGGGTGCGAGAAGGGAGGGACAAGGGAGGAAAAAGAATGAGCGCCAGGTATCCGACGATCTGCAAGGGCCACTTTGCCCTAGATATTGGTTAGATCGGCATCCACTAGCATGCAATATTGCTACTCCCCAGCAATGAAAGAGAATACATATTAAGAAAACGAACTACAAAAGAATCCCCTTTTCGCAAGGACGGCCAGGTCTGCTAAATGAGCTTATTATCCTCATGTTTCTGTTCCTGGATGATTATAGCATTAACGGCTCATTCCGAAGTCTAACTAACTAGATATGACCAGTACCAGAAAATCGTACAAGCGAGGCACGTCACTAAATGAAACGGAAATTGGCGACATAGGTATTCCGGCCCTAGATTGGATATAAACTAACCAAGTATTACATCGACATAAAAAATGATTGTTTGTTGAGATTGTTTGGTTGCGCGGATAAAACACAAATATGACAAGAGGAAAGCTCAACAAAACATCGAGAACTGGACTAAATGACTAAATAGGCACAGCGATACACCCCAGGAAACACAGAAGAAAAACAAAGGGATAAAACATGAGGAGTGGATTCTAGCACAAGCGACAGTCCGGCAAAGCAATACAGGTTTGTCAGTCAAGGAACTCCAGGTGCTGGTGGCGGGAACCCCAAATTTGCTCCCACCGCGGGTAACCAAGGGCCATGGGTAGTGACGAGAGTTCCCGGGGGCAACGGATTGAATGCAATTGGAGCATGCCGTCCAGGGTTGGTAGCAAGATTCAGGTCTGGCAGGCCAAGTTCAAATCTCGTGGTTGAGACATAGAGTTGACGGAGGCCATTAGGTGCACTTGCCACGTATAACAAATCTGTCACAATTGGGCCATCTAGTCGGGGGGCGGCATTGGGCGACCACCGTCCTGGAACAAGACTGCATAAGGTCCTAGTCCAAGGGATCATTCTTTGACGATATCCATCAAGGACTGTGACTTCTACTTCAATCACTTCCCTAGTTACAGGGCCATTACCAGTATTAGCTGTTGACATGCAGACGACCGGTACTCTTGGCCCAACAGCTGCGCCAAAAGGACCAAGAAGCGCACTAAGATCCGCTTGGAACATGGTCATCCTACTGGACCCAGTATCGTGGATAAATTCCAACTCGGCAAACCACGCTATTCCTGGAAGACGGACAGCTAATGTCATCTAGATGAAAAGGTTAGCAAAACTTGGAAGAAGGTTGAGCTATAAGTATGGATCTTACGCCGATCAGCTTTTGATATTCTGAATGTGGAGATAGTGTGATCGCTGTATAGGAGCTCTCATTTTCAAGGTCGCAGATCTGATATTATTCATTAGCGAGGCGCCGTGGAAGGCTTAAGGAAATCAATTACCCCTTCCGCCCAAAACCCTTTGTAGCCCTGGTGGTGGGAATTAATCGCTTCAAATTCATCCCAGTCAAATGGTCTTGGTTGAGAAATCTGGGCTCCCTTCAACCAATATGTAACAAGACCGGTATTCCAATCCAGCTCGCCCGATTTATATGCTTCCAAGAGAGCCTCGATGTTTGGAAGCTGCTCGTAGTCATCCGTAGTGTTCGCCAGATCTGTCTTCATCGTCTCCAATTGATGGACCCGTTGAACGGCCTCCCAGCTAAGCTCTTCAGACCCCAGGAACCTCATCTCGCTAGCATATAACATGTGAGAATCTGTGCAAAACCAATATCAAGATAGCTGACTCACTCCTCTTTGGCCTTTGCAGCTGTATAGTCCTGTAACCTTTGCTGAAAAACATGGGGCATTATGTTTTCAGCAATTCTCTCATGGCATCTTTCGATTTGACCATCGATATCGCTATTGAATTCCAATTAGTTTGTTGTTTGCCTGAACAATTAAATTGGATGTCGTCTCACTTAAGTTCAAGATCGTCTTCCTTCATATGCCACCCATGAGGAAGCTTAGCTGGGTCCGTAATAGGGTCGGTTCCTGTCCGTTTGGCCCATGGTCTGCTTTTCTTTGGCCTCTGTCGTTTAGGTGGAATGAAAGAGCCAACGTAGGATTTTTCAAGGTCTAGCTCTTCTATGTTGAGCGCTATGCGTGGAGTTGGATCTTGGGGCGAGCCCCTATGGTGGTGGGGCGGTAGTTTCTTCACGCGAGTACTACGTCGAAAGTTGTACCGGTCTGACATGTTGAAGATAATCTCAAAGTTGAGTCTCACAAATTAAAGATGCCTTGATGTGAATGTACAACCGAGCGGGAGGATATAAATATATAAATACCTGAAGGAATAGAACCAAGCTAACGAGGAAAATAAAGAAATATTTAGAGAATGAGAAAAAGCATACACTTGGGATGGAGTGGATTTGGGGTTAAGGCTTCAAACACACGGTATAGCTACAACAAAGAATATATCCTCGGAGTGGGCAGCTGTAAGCCACAAGACTCGTTTCTTACAACTATATTTCTCTATACTCTTTTCGCTCGCTTTCATTGTGGAGAAACTAGAATGAATGATAGGAAGGCTTTGATACTCAGGGCGAGGATGCTTCCCCCAACATCAAAGAACAAAAAGAAGCTAGAAGTTAACATAGGATCATAGAAAGAAAAGTTAAAGAATATGTATATTTAGACCAGTGGAGCGAGTAAAGGTAGGGTTGACGATGGTTCTATTTCGACAACCGGGAAATGGGATCAGAGTTGGAGTTTCTATAACCCAGGTAGACAAATTTCAAGTTTAGAACCAAGTAGAGTGATAGAAATCCAGATGTTTCATTTTTTTTATAGAAAGAAAACAGAAAAATCGTTTCTTTATCTCGTTTTCTAGTACAAATAGGGATGGTGATCACGTGACACGAGAACTCTCCCCTCTGAATGCAATTGGGAACTTTTCCGTACTTCACCTGTTTTCTCAGTATCCTCTCCATTTAGTCCCCATACCCGATTGAATCCCATGCGGTCTTCTCCGTGAGACAATGAACCTCGCGACGTGATCGAAAAGTGACAGTCCAACCATGCACAAACCTATTGGGCCCACTGGTCACATCCAGCGTCACAAAACGTACCCCCAACCCTTCCTAAACAAGGCCGAGAGTCGACCCCGCCAAACTGATGTCGAGAATGATTCGTCCAGCGTATAACATAAAAGTCGAAAGAGATGCGAAACGCAGTCTAATGATTTCATCGGACAGGTTTCTCCAATCTTCAGCCCAGATATCTTGCCGGGTACCCAGTAGTATTCTCAGTGGCCGACAGACTTCAACTGACTGTATCAGACGTGTCTGTCCTTCAACCATTTTGAATGACAGAACTTTGGTTGGCACTTTCGAGAAATTCAGCAGCCGATTGCGTGGGGTAGAGGGACACCAGTCTAGTACAATATTCAGCAGCCCGGTAGTCTGATGACCCTAGTCATTCCGCGCCTATTTACTGCACCGAACGTGCGCCTGTTTACCTTGGATCTGTTCTCCTAAGGCCTAATCAATGGTCGATGCAACACACCAGAGAAAGGTAACATCCCAATGTAGCTCGATACTGAAAATTTTCGATACTTTGGCTACTTGACCTACTTTTGAATGTACATGTTAAAATATCCAACTGGTCATCGCTGCGCGGTCCCTCAGTCTAAGTGAAAAAGCCTCCCCGTCAATATCATTCTTCTTGATTCGTACTTCCCTCTCTACAGAAACAAAAACATTAGAAAACTCAAGTTATTCATTCACAAGGCAAGTTGCATTATAACTCACGACTTTGCCTGCTTTACGGAACAATGATGCAAATAATACCCTACAATCGCATTTTTACTCTCTAGATTTTTATGCCCCATCTGTCATTGCTGTGACAGACCCTGATATGCATAATTATGGATATATAGTCCACGACAGCCTTTTGCGGGGTTGTCACTCGCAGCATATCACGTCATGTCGGCGTTTCAATGCGCCTAAGACCACTCGATACCTTCCCCAACCATTGGCAAGCGCATGGTGTTATTGTCAGAAATAGCACGTCAGTTTTGGTCAGTTCTCGAGTTACGATGTTAAATTTGTTAAACTTATCATTCTATAGGACGGATATCACGGCATTAATGTTGATGTGTTCTGTGTACCCGACCTTTTCACACGATGGCTTGTGACTGTCGCCTGTATCGGACACGGAGAAATCGGGAATCCATACGTGATCCTACAATAAAATGGCGCGAAGCAAATAAAGATTCAGACTCGTTGGTATTTAAGAAGTGGCTGCTCACAGATCTTGAGGGGTAATTGCTCAAACTTGATAACGACACAACTTACCAATACCTGAGCACAATATGGCACCATCTATTGCCCAAACACCCACTGCGGAAGTCGTTGTTCCTGTAAAGGCCCCTCCTGGGGCAACAGAGACCAAAGCCAGAGTGAGAAGAATAATTGACGAGGAAGGGGGGAACACTACTGCCACCGTAAGTTATGGCTAGGCTTTTGAGTCTCTCCACATATAGCTTGACCTGACAACGATGCAGTATCCGAACTACCTGCCTGTATACGACTATGGCGAGAAATACCCACCTCTTGAACCTTTTACCCACGTCGACCACGGGAAAGACGCCGACCCCTCCTTCAAGGATCTCCTGACTGAGGGCTCCAAGATTCAGAAATTGACTCCGACTACCGGGTCTGAGGTTACAGGCGTTCAGTTAAGCAAGCTCACTGCTGCCGGGAAAGATCAGCTTGCTCTGCTCGTCGCCCAACGTAAAGTTGTCGCCTTCAGAGACCAAGATCTCGCCGACCTGCCAATCCAAGAGGCCCTCGATTTTGGAGGCTACTTTGGCCGCCATCATATTCACCCAACTAGCGGAGCTCCAGAGGGATATCCTGAGATTCATCTCGTTCACCGGAACAACAATGCGTGGGAATATGATGAATATCTCGCGACAAAGAACAGCAGTGTCTCATGGCATTCTGATGTCACATATGAGCAGCAGCCACCTGGTACCACGTTCCTATATGTGCTTGATAGCCCTGAAGTGGGTGGGGACACTGCATTCGTCAACCAAGTTGAGGCCTATAACCGTCTTTCGCCAGCGCTCAAGGAGCGTCTTCACGGCTTGAAGGCTGTGCATTCCGGATTTGAGCAGGCTGAGTTTAGTCTGAAACGTGGTGGAGTTGATAGACGAGAGCCGGTGAAAACAGAGCATCCTCTCATTCGAACCCATCCGGTGACTGGCGAGAAAGCGCTTTTCGTCAATGGTGGCTGTAAGTATCCTCCCGTGTTCTCGGAAAAAGGGAGTCAGTGCTTACACCAAGGCTAGTCACTCGCAGTATTGTCGGACTCAAAAAGGAAGAGAGCGATGCCCTTCTAGGGTTCCTACTGGCCCATGTGGGTCGTGGCATTGACTATCAAGCTCGTATTCGATGGGCCCCAAAGACTGTTGTTGTCTGGGATGTGAGTTGGTTTCTCGAACTATTGATCAACGGTTCAAAATCCTAATGTGTATGCAATATAGAACCGTGTCACGGCCCATTCTGCCATTATTGACTGGACGACTGGGGAGCGTCGCCACTTGGCGCGCATTACCCCCCAGGCTGAACGCCCTTATGAGACACCTTACGTCCCAGAGGAGGGTGAATCTAAAGCTTAATCTTGTATTAGATAGATATTCAAGTACTTCGAAAGAATAAATGGTTCGTATAATTGTACTTGCTTCGTTGCAACAACGTCGGCATCGTAACGTAAGGAAGACTACGTACTCACAAGATGCGATAAAATACGGGCCGAGGAAAGACGACTGTAGCGAGGAGATACCTGATTCACCATAAAACAATAACCATGGCGAATGCATCATGTTAAAGCTCAAGATCCATCGAGCGTCCATTCACTGGAAGCTCGGCGTTACGACCAGCCTTTTATGGAGATAAAACATGTTTGAAGGCATCAGAAAAAGATATTTGTGCAGCCCATCATATGTCTGGGTCCTCTTTATTTCGAGACAGGACACCAGTCAACGTGGCCCTCCTGGTTGTTTCCCCACCACGATGGGAATGGATGAGATGGTCCACCAGCTCCGTACACGGCGAAAGAGAGAATGAAGACAACAAAGAGGCTGCCGGCGTCGAACGCGCCCGCAATAATGTATGAGTAGTCTCTGAAGATGCGTGGGTGGTAATTCCGAAGGTAGGCTTGGGTAAAGAAGCCACAGAGTAGTCCACTGAGGATAGTGCAGGTCTGTGGCTTGGTTGAGATGATGCCAGCATACTGGATAAATTGTGGGAGGTTAATTTCCGAAAGGTCGAACCGCCCGATTTTAGGAACAAACTAAAACGCAAAAACAAGTCAGCATCAACTAGTTGAAAAATCATGGATTGCTTTGGGCTTGCTGACATGGTAGAAAAGCCGATGGACAATCACCGCAACAGCACCAACGGCTAGGGCAATAGGAATCATCTCGTACTTAGTACCGAGCTTGTACAAGTAGGGAGCCAAGGCCCAGGAGGCCGCCTTCGTATTAAAAGCTTGCATCGTGGCACCACTCCAAGAGGAGTTTCCGTTGCCCTCGGCAAGAAGATCCCGGTTGGCTGAGATGATGGAAGACAAAATAGCATAGTTGATGAATCCACCAAGTACGATGCCATACATTTGGGTCCAAAGCATGATTCTGGGAGGTATTTTCAGGTATTCGCCTAGCTTGAGATCAGTGGACACGGAGACTGAAGACGTGACAACATTGTGCGACCAAGCAGCGAAGTACATATTACCAACTGGGCGCCCGGGGAGCATGAGCCCAGCCAGCATCTTCGACAGATTATTGGTAGCAATGCCGTTGCCGAAGCGAGCAAAGAGGATGACGCTCTGGAACATAATATTAGTCAGAAGAATTCCAAAACTGTGTCTTCGAGGATACTCACGAAAGGCGAAATGAAAATTCCCAGTGCTAGCGCAACAATGTACGCCCAGACCGGAAGAGTGATATTCTCTTTGATCACCACGACAAGACCAAGAACAAAGCTGACGATGATAATGCCAGCAAAGCACCACCATGGGGTGTCCTTGTAATGCTTGTCCATGTGGGTGTGATGCGGGTCATCATGCTTACCTTCCCTGGCTCGTTGATATACTCTCCAAATACCTTTGCCCCAGAAGAGGATGCAGTGAAGAATCAGCGAACCAATCTAGAACCCGTGAGCATCTGAGTTCGAGATAAAGGTATCACACTCACCGCAGCGTTGGCTGTGAACAGACCAAATGCAAAGGACCCAGTCAGCTGGGGTAGGCCATGTTTTTCAATGACTGGTTTGTCGAGCAAGCCACCGGGAAAGGCCTCTCTCACGGGATATTTTGTGCCATTGGCCATGAGAAGGTTCGTCGACATGAACGGGAGTGATCTCGAACCCCAGGCATTTCCGAAGTAGATACCAATCATCACCATGGCGCAGATTCCAGTTCCCACGAAAGTATGTAGTACCAACTTGAGAGGAATAGCGGTTGATGATGATGTGATCTGCGGTGGCAAGCCTCGTTGGTTAGTACGTAGTATCCCCGGGCGCCATATACCAACTCACATATTGCCAGTCAAAGGACAAAGAGAAGACACCCAGGCCTTCATTGGCAGTGGCACCACCGAAAAGGTTTGTGAGTGTGGCACCTTTTTTACCAGTTGCTTTCTGTGAAGCCAAACACTAAAGTTTGCAGTCTAGTCAGACAGAATGCAGGGGTTGTTGCTAGAAGGTAGTACATACCGGAATGGAGACAGAGTTCAGCCATGGAAATATGTATGCAGGGAAGATCTCATACAGAGACATACCCGTGAAGGCATACCAGAAATATTTCAGTGGTTTGGAGTTCTCGACTTGCTCCCAGTGAAGGCTTTGGAGGGTTTTCACAACAGGCAGGCTCCCCCAGTAGACAGCCTCGACATCCCAGACAGCAAAAGACCGCATGAATCCACAGAGGCCACATCCAAAGAGACCGATAGAGATAATACCCAGGATGACAGTGGTGGCGCTCAGAGGAAGATCGTAGAACAGCTTTTGTGCCGCAAACACAGCTGTGGCATCCGTAACATACCCGGCTGCCGTGGCAGTGATCACAGAGATCGAATGCTCCTTAAGACCGAACGGCCCAGGATTCACAAACTTAATAACAGTGATCCACCAAGGAAGCCTGACCTGCCCATTTTGTTCTCTCCATCTCGCCTCAAACCTATCACCCCGGGGGAGAAGTTTAGCCCAGGCAGTACCGATGAAGTAGGAAACAAGAACGAGGAAAACGCCTGAAATGTCCACTTGGGTCGGTTTGAACTAGGAATACATCTATTAGCAGTCCTGGGGTAGTAAATGAGATGTGCAGATTCACTTACGGCGTAAATCTGGGTCATGACAGCCAGGAAGGCCGCGAGACCAGAGCCCAGAATAGCAGCTCGAAATGTCAAAGTAGGGTCGAAGTCATCTCGCATCGGCAAAAGATGAGCGGCCACATCGGCTCCAGTGACAATGATAGCATCTGCAGAGTCACGGGCATTTTCAGCAAACAACTCGTTGCCACTGGCATGGGCCTCGTCCTTTCCCAGAAACGTGACAGCCTTCTCATTTATGGACTCTGGGGTGGATACCGCGATACCAGCACCGTGTGTAGGTGGATCAGACATGATTGAAGTACAGTATGATGATGGAATATTGATGGATTCTGTCTTATTTGTGTCACGGTAGATGGAACCACAACACTTAGGAAACGAGGAAGGTAAAAAGGAAAACAGTGGGAGTATAGCAGACAGAGGATATATCTACCATGGATTGTGCGATGGCACAATCCACTGAGACTCGAGTTGTTTACTCTTTCCTCCGAAATAGTTCCTTCCACGCCGTAATACGCTCAGATGGTCCAAGGTCGCAACTCACCGGGGCAGATAAAGGTTAACGCGTAACACAGGTTCCGTCCACGGGTCCAACAACTCGGGTGTCCTTTTTCAACAAATGCTTCCTAGGTGTATTACACTAAGTAGAGCCAATGGTTGTTGATTCAAGGCTGTTTGCCATATTCCAGTACAGGCACGGCTTGCCATGGCTTGCACAAGGGGATTTTCACGTTCGCTGGGCTCCCACCATATCCTTCTGACAATCGGTCAATAATAAATAAGGTATGCGCTTACTCATCTCAATCCTTTTTTTTTTGCGCCGAATAATAACCGAAACTTGGAGAAGTGGAACTATCAGGCTCGGCCCGAAGGTTCCATGAGTCAAAATCGAGCCTACCCTACCTAAGTACACGCTCATCGTCAGAGCCAGGCCTGGTGGATGTGACTTTATCTTGTGCCAGTTCCTATAGATAATTGCCAGGTAGGCTGGGGTGATAGATCCGCGCTGGTAGTCCACGAGTAGTTGCCTGTTTGGACGGTTAGCATTCATTGCAAACCTTGCAACCTCCGAAATCTCGATCAAATGGGTGTTTGCATAAAGTATAGTCCTATAGAGAGTAAAAAGGTGGAAGGAAGAAGAAAAGAGAACAGGAAGAATATAGAAACTCCATGTAGTGACATTGGGTTTCTGAAATATCAGGCATCAGGTCAGCTCGAAGTGGGGCCTGTCCCACTCTGATGTTCCACAGGTCCCCACCTTCCGGATCTGTCCACAAGTATCTCCAGTATCACCTACTATTGAGGTATATCCCTTTTGGGGACTATGGTCTCGGCAGTCTGCCCTTGGAAATACTCCAAATTTACGGGCTCACTTTTATTCACGCCCCGAGGAAGAGACCTGGACTTGACACCCGATACGAATTTTCACAGCCCCCAATCTACATATTTTTAATTCATTTTAGGGGTTTATATTATATAAGGTGGAACTAGGATCTCCTGAGGTCGGGAATCCATCTCGTGGTGAAATTGACGTTTCCGCAAGAGTGAGAAGGAACAGTTCGGTGGGCGAGGAACATCTCAGCGAGGTTGTGGAATCTGGATAATATACTTTCTTTGTCGCATTGGCATTTTCGGTCATGGCTTCTATTGTGGCGCACCAAAGCTGATATCTCGCTTAAGACTGCGATTTCGGTTGAAAGCGGTCCATGGCTTTATGCGCTCAAAGAATTCTTTCTATCGTGGCACCCCCCGTGCACCTTCTGTTTGAATGTCATCGCTAATAAAGGTGCATATTGGGGTTCGACGGTATCCCACAATATCGCGATGAAAACAACCCATAGTGTGATGGCCGGACCACATCTAACGCCATGTCATTGGGGTTTCTTTTTGGACTTAGCTCTTAATGTGTATATATATTCGGTGATTGATTTGTGTCTATGCCAGTTATGCCAGATCCGGTAAATCGCTGTTTCGATCGATGGTTTTATTTGTTGTTGAAACACCTTGGTACTTCTGATCGCGCCCCTTCTAGAATCACACTCTCACAGCTCTTTGGCGATACTGCACAGCAAATTCTCACAGAAAGCAATAGGTAGTTTGTTGCAAAGCCGATGTACGCCACTCAATAACGGCGATAGGGAAGATGCAGTTAAGGCGCCATCTCGTGGAAGAGTGGGGAATCATGGTTGAATTGGCCAGTGAATACATGAACAATTTGGCTTTACCGAAGTATCCGAATTCTATCAAGGTCGAACATTATTTTGTTGGCGTCCAAGGTCGATGAGAATTTGCCTTCTTTGTCTTTCGGAGGTGTGGAGCAGCCCGGTAGGAGCGTGGTTTCTTTGACACCCTTGAACCCTCGGTTAATGGTGCAATCATTGTGGTTATATCTTTTTTATCTTTTTTCACTCTGCACCCCTTTGATTCAGCCACCACATTGATAGGACGTGGGCTGCTTCCCAGATGGGATGGGTCGCTGCACCCTGCTTAACAGAGATCAAGTGGGCTCAACCGTATGTCGGATATTCTGGGAGGCCAAGATACATTGACTCTGCCTTGTCTGAAGGATATTCATAATTCACCTCCTTTCTATGGAAACGAAGTACTCACTAATGAAATTATCTTAGGGGTTGAGTGGCAAAGTGTATGATGAACTGGTGCTTGATGGTCACCTCCAGACCACACAACCCTAATTGTTCGCCGGGGTCATGATGTTTATAGCGTTAACGATAGTGGCGTTAATATTGAAGTCCAAGTTCCTTCCTTTTGAGTAAACTGCACATGGCTCGAGTTATCCAACTTCATATCCTCAAAGAACTTGAGCCATGTGTCTATTGTCGCGGCCAATAGAAATAAGCTCGGCGGGAATTATGTGGAGGGTGGCCAGACCGGCACTGGCAAGGGATCAACAAAGGATAGTATATCTAAACCCTCGGCGATATAGTTTTACTGTCGATATATTCCTCCCATCTTGTCGTTTGACAATCTAGCTAGAATTTCTATACCGAGTCTATATTAATAATGGCAGAGATTGATGACCAGCGCAGCAGAGTTCCTGAGTCAGTTTTCTTGGTGGGTATCGAGCATAATGAGGAAACCTTTTGTATGCATACCTAACCGTGTACCAATAGGGCGTCGTATGGGCTCTCACGGGCATGTCGTTTATATTTGTTGTAATCCGTGTCTATGCTCAACTTACCTCATTCCGTCGATTATTCCTAGATGACTTCCTGGTTGTCCTCGCATGGGTCATTATACTCACAGCCGCAGTCATTTGGCAAATCCTGGGGAAGATTCTTTACGACTTATACGCGATCAGCGCTGGCACAAAGCAATTCACCCTTGAATTCCTTCCGAGGTACAATACATTCATGCGCTTCAATGCTCCATTTGAGATATTATTTTATTCGGCGCTGTGGTGTGTCAAATTCTCATTCATGGCACTCTTCTTCCGGATCAGTGCCAAGGTCAAGTCTCTCCGTATCTGGTGGTTCGTGGTTCTTTTCTGTACAGCGAGTGTCTATATTGCATCGGTGGCCGATATCGAATGGAAATGCAGTTTCGGAGGGCAGGATTATATCGTCAGTAAGAACAATCGAGCTCAAATTGCGATTGACATGCACTGACACTGAAGTCTGCAGCTGAATGTCCCCAGCCTAATCACGTTCATTATGAGAATCGCATGTTCTGGGCCAACTGTGCTGGGGATGTTATCACAGATTTGATGAGTAAGTTCATTGCAAATATACTGGGAAATTAACCTTGCCCTTTAACCTATCAATATTTTATATTTTAGTCCTGTCTATTCCCTTCCTTGCGCTATGGAAAACACGAATCTCGCTCCGCAAAAAGCTCATCTTGCTCGGCATTTTCTCTGCGACTATCTTCATTATGCTCACCGCTATACTCCGAGTGGCCGTCGGGATGACCTATGACCGTCAGATGAATATTGACTGGCTATGCTTCTGGAGCTTTGTTGAGGTGGATGTTGGTATGTTATTTTAAGTTCCTGTCGGGTTATTTTCCTAATTCTTATCTTGGTAGCTATTATTGTCTCCTGTGTCGCCTCTCTCCGGCAGCTCTTCGTCGTCTCGCAGAATCAGAGCTCATCTGCAAGAGCCGCTTACAATGATACGAACGAGCCCATTCTGAAAAGGTCAAAAGAGGGGTATAGCCAAGATCTGTCGGGGTCTGTTGGGGATATCGAAGCACCCGCCAATGATGAGGTGCCCATGTCGCCCTTGAGCGTTGTACATGTTCGTCAAGAGTTCGAAGTGACTAGCGTTGACGCAAGCCAGTCTGCTAATGGCGACAAGACATGTAGACACCAGACTAGCTTTGACTAGTTTAGAAGTTTCATAGTGCTACTAGCTTCTAGGTTTCTCCTATTTATTCGCAACTTCATACATCTATTACGATATCTCAAAATGACATTGGGGAGTTTAGCGAAGGATCAGTCCCAATTTCTCTATAGCACTTCAGGACTACAATTGCTAGGGGTATGCATTGTAGGGGGTTAAACTAGCGCATCTCCTTTTTCTCCTACGGAGTACTCCGTATATAAGGTTCGGAGACATTGATTCTATGCCCGAGACTTGTCGGCCATATGAAAAGATCGGGTTTAATCTGCGGATCTTATGGCTCTTTGAATAACATCCCCGAGAACGCCTTCCACATACACGACAATGGCATGAATGCGATACCTGGACATGACCCGAGAACCGGATGCTCTGGCATCCCTAGGCACCACCCGGCACGTGTTAATATATCTAAGAAAATCTCAAGTCGCTTATCGCTCTTTGCCAAATATTCATTAACCCTGTCAATCTACCACCTGCATTGCGAAATAACACAACATCTACAAATCCGAGAAGTTAAACAAGACAAAAGCTACACTTTTCACATCATGGAAAAATGTATATACCAAAAAAAGTATAAAAAACATACAACAGTGAGGATTCGCTGGTGGTCACCCACCCAACTACTAACTCACCGGCGTGTGGCTTAAGTACGGCTGAGCGGACGGGAAGCCCTGTTTTCCACACCCTATGGTCGTATGTATTATGCTAAGTGTGGGAGGGAATCATAGAATGTAAGTATTTTGGTGGTGGGGTGGTAAGAAGGGTATGTCAAGGCGTCAAATAGCATAATTTATATAAGATAATCTATATATATAACGGAAGAAGGTGGAAAAGTTTAAATAATCAAACAGCTAAAGACGCGAACTGTTCTTGGCCTTCGCTTCCAACAATTGACCAATACGGGGATCGACCTTGCTGAACATGGCAGCCACAGCATCCTTGAGCTGATCAGGCACATCTTCCAAAGTTTCCGACACATTTGACACCCACTGTCTTCGCTCGGCCTCGTCAAAGACCCTGTTCCACAGCTCTCGTGGCTGAAGGAAATCCTCGTCATCCACTAGAATCTCATTCTGACCGAGAACAGCGTTACGCAAGATGCGCTCAGTGTGTCGTACGTTGGAAACACTCTGGCTGGGGATGCCAGTACCCAGTGAACTCCTCGCATAGTTTGGGTCACCACCATAGTTTCGGGTCACAGTTCCCATGCCGTCGCGCTCGAATGGCGCGTATACAGGGCAGATTGCGCGGTTTGGAGGAAGCTGTGTGTAGTTCACCCCCAGACGGTATCGTTGAGCGTCGGGGTAAGCGAACATGCGCGCCTGTAGCACTGTACAGACAGGAGTCGTCAGTACCCTGTCCCACTGTAACGACAACATTAATGTGTACTTACTAGGATCAGGTGTCATTGCAATCCCAGGAACCATGTTAGAAGGCGAAAATGCGGCTTGCTCGATCTCAGCAAAATAGTTCTCGGGCTAGGACTTTTGTTAGCATTTGCTTTGTGTAATGTCAAGATCCACCCACATTCTTGTTGAGAGTCATTTGACCGACTTCGATCAGGGGGAACTCCTTATGGGGCCAAACTTTGGTGATATCAAATAGAGCACGGCCGTAGGTTTCAGCCTGCTCGGGCTCCATGACCTGCACGTAAAGTTTCCAGGCTGGCAAATCTCCCCGAGCAATAGCATCCCACAAATCCTGATTGTGGAAGTCGGCATTTGCGCCTGCCATGCGAGTACCTTCTTGGCCAGAGAAGTGTGTGATACTCTGGGTCGGGCGGAAGTGGAACTTGCAGTAGCGGAAGCCACCATCGACCGACACCATCTTGAAGGTATGTACACCGAAGCCTGTCACTCGACGGATGGAATCAGGAATACCTCGATTGCCAAAAAGGTGCATCAAAGCATGAACACTTTCCGGTTGGTTTGCGTGGAAATCCCAGAACTAAACGGTTAGCTTCATCCGAAATAAGAAACCTTCAATTGTCACTCACCATGGTCCAATCCGGCCGGTTGGTGGCAGGATGTCTTTTATGACTTCTGTTGAGAGAAGGGAACCTAACAGGATCGCGAACAAAGAACACTGGCTTCGGGGACATTAGAATGTAAAATGTAAAGTCGAGGGTAAACACTTACAATGTGGTTCCCTACAATATCATGATTACCTTCCTCTGTGAAGAACTTGACGGAAAAGCCTCGCACATCGCGGACAGTGTCGGCGCTACCCTTTTCGCCGCCAGTAGTGCTTAAACGGAATAAAACAGGGGTTTTCTTTCCAACACCATTGAGGAATTTGGACGACGTGAGGGAAGAAATATCATTTGTAACCTCAAATTCTCCCCAAGCGCCTGCGGCTTTAGCATGAACGACTCTGTGTAGCATTAGGATATATTTTCCTTCCAAGTATCAAAATTCAATGGTCTCATACCTTTCGGGGATACGCTCGCGGTTGAAGTGCGAAAGCGTCTCAATGAGAAGCGTGTCGCCCAGTGTCGTGAGGCCGCCGCCACCAAAAGTAGGCAACGTGGTGCTGACGGATGGGTCTGCAATTGGCTGGCCTGTCTGGTGTCAGAGTCGGAACGTTGTGTTAATATATTTGGTACTATACCTTCTGCCAACGTAAAAGTATGGTTCGTCATTGGAATTGTTTGTCTGGGTAATTCGACTTCAATTGCTATTATGTATGCTATAGATGGTCTATCTTCTGGGAAACAGCCTACCTTTTATTAGGTTGGTCTTCAAAGGGGAGTCAAGACCCTGACGCCAACCCCCCTCATGAGGGAAACCCCAAATCCGTCTCCAAAACTCGTCCGTTACATCTTGACGTGAGGGGCTTGAGATAAAGTCAAATAAGTTTAACGGGCGTTTTTGAAAAGCCTCATGCCCATCGGGTGCAAAAGGCGGTCACCGAGCCAAGGCCGAGTTCTGGCCGTTTCCGATAACATTTACCGCGCCTCTGATTGGCCAGAGGATCCCGACTACCTCGTGCGGGGAGAGGTTTCCCCTCATGAGGGGTTCAAACCCACTCTTGGAGTACGTACATTCCTTCTAGAACACCTTTCTTCACCTCCATGCACGGTTACATGCAAGCTACCCTTCCATCAGCCCTACCAGTTCAGTGTTCAAGGGTCTGCTTTAGCCAAGATGTTCCTAGTAACCCGGAAGAGCGGCAAGACGCCTTGGCACCATTCTCGCAATAAAGAGTAGAATATAAAATCGAGGCGATGCCTCGTCCATTTCTACTCAACACACACAAACACAATCTCACAGTCTCACAGCTATTGAGCAAACCTCACCCTCAAAATATTCTCTTATCATCAAAAAACAACAAATCTCAAACTATGGCTTTCGTTTCGAACGGCTCTGAGTACGACTTTATCATTGTCGGCGGTGGTACCGCTGGCAATGCAATTGCTGGACGCCTTGCTGAGAATCCAGACGTCCGTATACTGGTTGTCGAAGCTGGTATCCCCAACCCTGATCAGATCGAGCAAATCACCACCCCGTCGAAGGCTTTCACCCTTCGCGGAAGCAAGTATGACTGGTCTTACAAGACAACCATGATCAAGCGCGACGATTATGAGCGTGTTGAAAAGCCCAACACCCGCGGAAAGGCCCTTGGTGGCAGTTCGTGTGCCAACTATTTCACCTGGATTCCTGGCTCGAAGCCTACCTTTGACGACTGGGAGGCATTCGGTGGCCGCGATTGGAACTGGGACTCCTGTGTGGAGTACCTCCGCAAATGCGCCACCTACCATGACGACGAGAAGCTGTATCCGGCCGAACTGAGCAAGATTGGAACCGGAGGCCCTGTGCAGATCTCCCATGCCGACTTGGTTCCGGAAATGAAGCCGTTCCGTGATGCGCTCACTGAGGCCTGGGTTTCCAAGGGTGAGCCTCTGACCGAGGACATCTACTCAGGCGAGATGAAGGGTCTCACCCACTGTGTTGATACCATCCACCACGGCGAGCGCCAGGGTAGCTTCCTCTACCTGAAGAACAAGCCTAACGTGACAATACTCTACGGCGTTCACTCGAAGAAGCTGCTCATCGATCCTACCACCCGTATCTGCTCCGGTGTTACTGTGATAAGCGATACTCTCGATCAGGAGATCAGCGTCTACGCCAGCCGAGAAGTCATCCTGTCTCAGGGTGTCTTTGAGACTCCTAAGCTTCTCATGCTCAGTGGAGTCGGCCCAGCAGGGGAACTGGCCAAACACGGAATCACTCCCATCGTGGAGTCCCCGCACGTCGGCCAGCATCTTTTGGACCACCCAATTGTGCCTTTCGTTCTTGAGGTCAAGGAAGGGTACAGCTTGGATAACCATATCCTCCGCGCCGGTCCTCTCAATGACAAGGCACTATCCACCTACCAGAAGGACAAGACTGGCCCCGCAAGCTCTGGATTCCTAGAACTTGTGGGATTCCCCCGAATTGACGAACGCCTGGAGAAGTATCCTGCCTACCGCGAGGCCAAGGCCGCTAACGGGGGACTGGATCCTTTCGGCCCAGCAGGACAACCTCACTTCGAGCTGGACTTTGTCGGCTTGTTCAGCTCCGCATTCCAGTGGCATTACCCTATGCCCGAGAAGGGCAGCCACATGACCGTCATTGTTGATCTGCTGCGACCCCTTTCCGAGGGTGAAGTTACCCTGAACAACTCGAATGCACAGGTCCAGCCGAACATCAACCTCAACTTCTTTGGCAATGACTTGGACATTCTGGCTATGCGGGAGGGTGTGCGCTGGACATATGATCTTTTGACCAAGGGTGCTAGATTCAATGACATTGTTATCTCAGAGTACCCGTGGAAGATGCCCCTTGATTCCGATGATGATATGAACCGGGCTGTTCTGGATCGCAGCCAGACTGGATTCCGTAAGATTATTCCTTCCAATTACTCGAAACAAGTGTTAACAATTTACTTTATAGACCCATGCGGTACCGCACGTCTCTCGAAGAGCATCCACCAGGGTGTTGTTGACTCCAAGCTGCGAGTTCATGGAGTGCGCAACCTTAGAATTGCAGATGCTTCTGTCATTCCTGTGATCCCTGATTGCCGTATTCAAAACTCGGTCTACATGATTGGCGAGAAGGTTAGTGAGAAATCCACGGGCTCCTAGAACCAAACTAATGCATAATCAGGGTGCGGATATCATCAAATCTGAGCACAAGGATCTATATGAGGCTAAGAATATTCCCTACCTTGTCTCTAGCAAACTTTGATATGTTATATGTGTGTGTGATCTTTTTACTCTGTGTGCACATGGAAATTGTTTTGGTCGATTGCATCCGTTCTTTTTTCTCACTTTACGATCATTATTTTATTGAAATTCGTACCGTCTTGTAGGAATTCCTGTTCATAATCGAATTGTACTTGCGTAAACGGCGTGAGGAGGTACACGAAATAGTATAGTTAGTGCAAGATCTCTTCTAAGGACTAGTGCTTTAATTTTTCTCTGGGTTATTTATATCTTATTATTAACTTTCTTCTCTATTTTTGGGCACCATTGCCATGTATCGCCCGAGGACAGTCAATTTTCTTAGGTAGAGTAGTATGTAGTAGGGGACCTTATCCTTACTACGTATTAGCCTTACCTATCCTTTCTTTTATTCTTGTATAATCATGTACAAATATCTCAAATTTCAGTCCAAATCAACGGGGAGCCTGAGTTCAAACAACAATGGGGTTGGGGGGTTGAGAGGAGGCTTAGCATAGGAATTGCGAGGAGAACCTAAGAATGAAGACCCCCAAATTTGCAGTGCACCATTCCTGCGATTGACCTAAGAGCCTCGCTATTTAAAGTTGGCAGGCGTTGTCTCGGGAACTCCTCAAATCGTGTGCTGCGGCCTTCAATAGATCACCTGGCAATGTCCGTCTTATTCAAGTGTAGCAGCCTCCGTAGTCTCTCTCTCCACATTGCGTGCTCTCTTTTTCTTTCGTATATTCTCACCCTACGGCCCAGCTTGCTACCGATGAGAATCGTAAGGTGGGAAAGGAACCATAGATTGTGTTGAGCGAGCCAACCGAGAGAGGGGAAGACCAGAAGTAGGTGAGAAGCAGAGGTCCTATCCGCCCAAGGCAGAAAGACCGTCTCAAAAGCTGAGCGGTCTGGTAACCTTGGAAACGGTGACTACAGCTCGGGTCACTGATTAACTCAGAGGTCAGGTCACCATTTAGCACGAGTTCACGTGCCAATTTCTTATCTTATCTCCACATATTTTTAAAATTATAGAGACTTCCAATACCTCATCTCCACCAATCACATTTCATTCATCAATACTATACCACAGCTACCCATCTCCGTTGCCAAGAATCAATCACCAGCTTGACCGGACTCTCGCACAAGCTAAAGCCACCACGATGCCTCCGATTGACTACTCGAAATGGGACAACATTGACACGGATTCGGACTCGGAGCCAGACACAAGCTCAGTGGCGCGTCCTCAACTGTCCAAGCCCACTGTGCCTTCTCCTACAGCCCCACCTACAGCTACCCAGGCCACACCGTCCAACCAAACTCCCTCCTCTCCGGGAGGCACAGTAAAAGCGGTGACAGTCCGATGCCAGGGCGACAAAGGTATCCCATGGTCGGCAACTACAATCCCCTCGAACCACCCTATCTTCGCCAATAGTGTCCCGCCAGTGCCGGCTTTGCTCGACTTCCCCATCGTCATCCACCGCATTAGAACTGCAGACAATGGGACAACTGGTTGCCTCGATAACCAGGCTATCACCTATATCCATGTAGACCCGATCACCGGGTTTGCGCCCCCTAAGTGGCAGAGTGGGATCGGTACTGTGATTGTCGCACGCAAAGACAAGAAGGACCTCTCTCCAGAACACTACGAGGCAATATGGATGTACTGCGATCGTATCCTGGATTACTTTGGAGAAGGAGAAGGAGCACCTGAGCATTTGTACAGCCGAAAAGCATTCGAGCGGTGGTTCGTGGGTTACCAAAAAGAAGTGTTGCAATATGGACGTAAGGAGTGGACTTCAGTACCGCCGTTGTACGAAGAGTGAACTGTCACTCCACCAAGTTGCATGAACGGTGCCGACTGCTGTTTCACAAGGAGCCCCCAACATAGTCTACATTATTAAAATGCAATTCTCTCCAGCCAGATGCTATGAGAGTAAACTAAGCTCACGGTCTATCTCTGATAACTAAATAACTTTCGCCGACTGAAATTTCCACTCAGTTGTATGTAGAGCGATGTTAATAAATCTCAACATTTACTCTACTCCAACCCAATATTTGCTAAGCCTCCACAATTCCTTTTCCTTTGCCTCATCAAAAGCCCAACTACCATATCCATATTCGAGTCCATCTGCGTCCGAAGGAGCCGGATAGGCTGTCACAGATCCTCCTTCCAAGTACAACCCGCCTTTCCCTTCCAATTCTCTCGAAACAGAGGCATAGATTGTCGTCGCGCAGGCCTGTTCGATACTAGACAAATATGCTAGGGCACGCTTGTTCTCCATCACTGCTTTCATTTCTTCCTGGGAGTATTTCTGGAGGTTGGGGCTCATGAAGGCTCCAGGATGTAGGCTATAGCCATGAAGACCTTGTGCTCCACATAAGCGCTCGATTTCGGTGGCCATGTATATATTGGCCGTCTTGCTAGCTCCATAAGCAAGCCAACCATTGTAGTTTCCTTCGAAGTTGACATTGTCCAGATGGATAGAACTGTAACGGTGGCCCGCCGAGGAAACATTGATGACGCGAGAATTGAACGTAGGCGTTGAACGTGCAGTTTCCAGTAGGGTATCTTTTAGTAGATAGAAGAGCAGGAAATGGGACAGGTGATTGGTTCCAAACTGGAGCTCAAAACCATCTTTAGTACGACTTTCTGGGGTGTTCATCACCTATCATGGTCAAACAATGAGTTAGCGCTCTTATAGAAATATTGTTTTCAGTTAACTCTGTTGGGGGAGGTCTACGTGGTGGACGTCGAAGTGCATGGTACAATGTGAGATATATTGTTGAAGAAGTGAAGTTACAGAGACTAGGAAATCTGACAAACTCACCGCCGCGTTGTTGATAACAACATTGAGCTTAGAGCTCTCTTTCAAAAACTCCTCAGCACACGCCCGAACACTCGAAAGTTCTGTCTGGTCCATGAAAAGAAGCTTAACACGCCCAGTGTCAAGTAGCTCACCCAAGGCCTCCTTCGCCTTGTCAAGATTCCGGGCCGTACCAAAAATGGTTGCTCCGGTAGATACTAAGACGCGCACAGTCTCAACGCCAATTCCAGAAGAAACGCCGGTAATCAGGACCACCTTGTCACCCCATTGGTCAACTAGATTTTCATCTTGTATGATTTCACTTCCCGTTACACGTGAGTCGCCCGGGCCGTTGACAACTTCCCACCGGTTTCGCTCGGCATACCGGCCCGAGAGCTGAAAAGGGACCCTGGAAACCATCGACATGTCGGACGAGGTAACAAAATTAATGGCTAGGGTAGTAATGGATAATTGAAGTCAAATGTCAACGAGTTCAGGTTGGACTTAAACCGAGTTCTTATACATAACTTTGCTCGTTATCGTGGGGCAGCGGTAGACGTGTCTACATATGTATGTTTTAAAGATGACACGAACGCCAGGTGACAGGGGTATTAATTGTCCAATCGGATTGAACTTTTCCCCGCTTCCATTCGGAGCTCAGGGATATGTAAACCCAATTTACATCATGAGACATTCATGACGTCTTAGCCGAAAGCTCATTAATATTGGCAGACAAGAACTAGCAGTAGCCATATGGCTATTTGGCAAAGCCCTACTAAGAGGTGAGCTTCATTGTATGATGTACACTGTATTATTGTATAATATACATTGCCAAATCTGGTTCATGCAGATAAAAATGCGGGTTGGATATCGGCGTTAAGGTGAGTGGGTCAAGCCTTGCATAATATCCACTTCCAAGGTTCCGGGATTGGATTACAAAAGATGTGATATGATAGGGGGTCAAGCACGTGATGATAAGCCCATGCACGTGATCCTGCATCCTGAATCGCGGAAAAGCATATCCCCGAAAAAAAGTGTCCAGACTCGCCCTTCGTGATCTCAATCTTCATTAAAATACTACGCAAATATGGAGGGTAAAGCACAGGCTCGATATGGTCCTACAGAAGGAGAGGAACAGAGTATCCCTGTTCTCACGACAAAGAAGGCTGTCAGTTCTTGGGTGCACCTTCTTGCTGGCGCGTATGTCTCTTCCAGCTATTATCATCTTTGATTCTTCTGACATCTATCTAGGAGCGGCGGAATGGCTACTGCGATAGTGACTTCGCCTCTTGATGTCTTACGAACACGTCTTCAGTCCGATTTTTACCAACCACAAAACAGGGGCTCCGATGCCTCCTCACGGCCTCTTCAAGCATCAAATCATAAAACCCTCCGAATTATCAACTCCATTTATCGTGCTGAAGGCTGGCGAGCTTTCTTCCGGGGCCTCGGTCCAAGCATGGCGGGTGTAGTCCCGGCGACCGCAATCAAGTTTTACGTATACGGCAATTGCAAACGCGTTGGAGCTCAGCTCATGGGACACACCGAAGACTCCGCCATGGTCCACGCTCAAGCCGCAATCTGCGCAGGTCTCGCAACTTCTACGGCAACGAATCCAATATGGCTTGTCAAAACACGACTACAACTTGACAAAACACAAACAAACACTGGTGGTGCTTCGACTCGTCGATACCGCAATAGCATTGATTGCATCAGGCAAGTCATGCGGACTGAGGGGCTAGGTGGCTTTTACAGAGGATTGAGCGCAAGCTATCTGGGCTCGATTGAAACGGCTCTACACTTGGTGCTCTATGAACAGTTGAAAACTCGGCTCAATCGGTCATTAGAAGCTACCGAGGGACCACGGACTCCCTTCTGGAACGAAGTTTTCCATTGGGTTAGTACTAGTGGTGCCGCGTCTTCCGCTAAGCTAGTGGCAGGTCTAATTACATATCCTCATGAGGTACGCCACTCCAAGGCAATTGTTTTGATCTCACACTCACACTCAAATTCTTAGGTTATCCGAACACGATTACGCCAGGCACCTGTGGAACATGGGCAGCCCAAATACACAGGCCTAGTACAATGCTTCCGTACTATCGCCAAAGAAGAAGGTATGGCGGGCTTGTATGGAGGCCTCGCTCCTCACATGCTCCGTTCTTTGCCCTCAGCTATCATCACGCTTGGCGTATATGAATTTGTGCTGAGGGTTACTGGTGCTTAGGTTCAAAGCACAAACAACCCTGTACACTACCGATAGATCTGGTTCTTTTTCTTTTTTGGGAGGGAGATCATTAGACATTCTTGTATCATATTCCTGTATCATATTTGGCGTGGCTCATCTCAATTACATAATCTCATCTTTCACAGCCCCGGGGGGGTGCGCTACTTTAGAATATTCCATTTTATTGATAACTTTCCACTATCATTCCAATACATCCTTCAGGGTGTCCAGAACCGCTCTTCTCCCCAGTACTCTTCGCTAAAGCGAGCAGGCGTGATTGCCACTGGCGTTCCTGCATCATATGCCTCTACCCGTTCTCCCTCCCCACAAAGTGATGAATTGTGCTTGGGTCGCTGAGATTACTCGCGTGGGACATAGGATCTGGGGGTTTCAAATCCGCCTTCGCGACTCGAGTCAGTAAAGTCGGTTTGCGCGTCAGCATAACGGGAAATAGATATGTCTGGAATGGAGACATCATCTACACATCTGAATACCGAGCTGCCCTCCACTAACTGGATGGTGCCTGACTATTGCGCATTCGACGGTGATTTCCAGTACGCTAATACGATTCATCAATCAGTGCTTTACACGCTGAACTTGCTCAAGAGCGAATTTTCTAGGTTGCCTCTATATAGAAGAGAAGACCGATCATGCTCTTGTATGAGAAGTACGCGAAGTCGCTCTAGCCACATGCCGGTGGGTTTATTTCTTGGTCCATGGCCACCACTGTTGTGCGTGCCTTTTTTTTCCTTTTCTATCTCGCTATCCGGCTCGCTATATCAAACCTTCCCGGAATTCTCGATTTCGTCACCTATACCATTACGCATACGCGTGAAGCCTTTCATCCCACGTCAACTTCCATATCCACACGTAACATGATACATACGACCATAGGGTGTGGAAAACAGGGCTTCCCGTCCGCTCAGCCGTACTTAAGCCACACGCCGGTGAGTTAGTAGTTGGGTGGGTGACCACCAGCGAATCCTCACTGTTGTATGTTTTCGTTTTTTTTGTTTTTGCTATGTAGGGGAAGCTTATCGAGACCCACCCCCCCCCCCCCCCTCCTGGTCGCAGCTTTCCTGCGTACTCGCTGATGGACGCCCCGGCTCTGTTTGAGCCCGTCGACTCTCTCCCAGAGTTTCTCCTCGCTGAGGTGTTCTGAGAATTCGCGGTTCTCCATGCTTTGAAGTCATTCCAGCCCCGAAAGGCTCCGGAGCCTTGCTCCTTGCAGACGAGTTTGTGGCCCTTCAGGCGTTCTAGGGCCACTTTTACCAGCTTCCCGCTTGCGTGAATGACGCGTGCAGAATATCGAGCCTTTCGGATCTCAATAGCTTCTGGTTGAAATTATCGTCGTTTTTAGCTACTATAAGAGTTTGGATATATCAACAGACTCAACGAGATAGGCGCGGTTGAACGATATATAAGACCTATAATTATCATTCGGCAGAGCTAAAATTCAAGTGCAGCAGGTCTTCCGGCCTAATTCACCTTAACGGCATACTCGTGACAACGACGATCCATTATGAAAGCTCGGGGCAAGGCATTGCGAGCTTCACAGAATGATACAGTCATCCGTCCCCTTACAAGTCGAACACCCATTAGATGTACTCTTTTTATATCGGTTGGTGCAAAGAGGACAAGTATCTAGTGTATTACAGAACAAGCGCGCGGTTAGCATAACTCACTGTCACAGACAGCACTAGGAGAATAGGGTCATCCGCCAGCACGTGAGGACTTACGGTATTGACACCATGGCGAGATCTTTGTGTCATAGTGAACCCGCACATAGCTGCAGCCAGGAGCCCCGCATTTCACGGCATGTGGATGTGCCATCTTTCAGTATAGCTCCTGTTAACGTTGCCCAGAGAGAAATAGAGGGTAGGATGAACGGTGGCGAAGAGGTCAAGAGACAGGAGGGTACGGAATGTTGAATAATATACTACAGAAGTAATATACTAAAACAGCATGTAGGAACTTCGGGATAAACTCTTTCACAAAGTATATGATCAAAATCAAATTGTAAAACTGTCTCATCTCTTCATACATGGAAATGAAGCCATATTTATGTCTTCCTTTCCACCCCTGTAGACTCATCTACCCCTCACTGTTAAATGTGCATTTGTAATGAGAGAAAAAGAACGAAGATAATAAATAAGCGGTAACAGCGTTAAGTGCTGGATGCTTCTTGATTCCATGGGTTGTAGAAGGCAACCATGCATTGGAAGCAGTCTGATTGCAATGCCACCTCATGATTTCAGGATCCTCGAGTTTGTATGGAGGAATATGTGATAGAGGCGTCAAACTGCATCGACGCCGCTAATCCCGATTCCGTAGGAGTTTTGAATTCTTGGCATGCAAGAAGAATTGACGTGTGCAAGAAGCAACGTATACATGAAATCAATTGAGGTTTGGCGTTAAACAGATCCAAAGGCATTGTTAATTATAACAAATTGACTTGGGTTTTCAAAACAGAAAGGGGGATGGCAGCCTTATCATAGCATAGTAATATATAACTAGCTGCAGTGAGGGTTGTGGTTACTCACACGACCACGTAGCCCTGTTATCACGCCCCTATTGCGACAAAGCCCAAGGAAAAAGCAAAAAATATCTAAACCTTGAGCACTCTTGACGTGACCTATGTTGCCACGGCCGAATTATGTACATATTGTGGCCTAAAAGAGTAATTTTTACATAAATTTGCATTATAATGGGCCTTGGGCCTTAAATTGCAAGACGCTCATGGACGGGCGATGTCGCAGGCTATGTACCCACGTGTTTGACTAGAGGTTGATACTACAAGATGATATCACAAGGCTGCCACAAACAGCATTCGCCTGAACCATTCCCCACTTTGTAGCTATAAGCAAGGCTTATCCATGGCTATTAATACTGGGGTGTTGCCCCTCGATATCGTCAGCTCACTCTTGCAGCCAATCAAGTGTTTACACACGCTTTGCCAAGATATCCTAGCTACTATGTATAGCTTTCACAGCCCCACTAGTCAGAATGTCGTTGTGGAAGCCTCCAGCGACCTACGCCGTCTAAAAGCTGTATAGTGAACGTGGCTAGCAGCCTCGTATTAGGCTGACTCCAGGCAGATGCGTAGTTATTTAAACGCCTAGTGGGTTTTACTAGCTAATCTCAACAGTATCTATCCATTGCTCACCTCAAATCTACCAAACATGTGACTAGGAGCTGTCTTAGTGTCCTTATCCCCTTACTAAGGCATCCTATAAGGCACGCTTGCTAGTAACAAGACATTGCGATGTGGTATTTCCATCCATATCCTATTACGCTTTTCGCTGGAAACAGATGTGCAAATATTCACCGTCCCGCCAACACACTGGCAAAGAAAACCATCCATGCGGAATCACGAAAGTTGTCGGACTTTCGGAATGGTCTGTCGAGAATCCTTTAGTCCCGTCCACTAAATAAAGGGGGCTGCTGGGGTCCACTTCAATCGCATCAATTACCAAAGTGATAAACTGGTTGGCATGGAAACACCGGGCAAGTACAAAGTCAAGCTCCTACATGGAAAGATGTTGTAGTGCGGACACACAGAATATGTGGTCGACCTTCTTGTGTCCTTCCCGCCATCTATATTTCCATCCTTTCATTGAACAAGTTCGGTAATGAGTCAAAATACCAAATAGATAACCCTTAACCAGTCGGAAAAACGCCCCACAAACCCATTTTGTTCATTCGTCCCCGCCTTAACCGAAACGCGACTTCTATCCAACCCCACAATACCAGCAACATAATCCCGCATAGCATCACGGTGATCACTAATCCGTGGCTTCTCACACACAAAGCTCACATCACAATGCGTAATAACACCACCGCCCTGCTTGACAAGATCAGCTGCATGTCTAAGGAACCGATCAGATGAAGCTCCCTTCCACCTGACATCCTTGGGCGAGAAGTGGCTTCCAATATCCGCGGCGGAAATCGTGCCGAGGAATGCGTTTGTCAAAGCGTGTAGTCCAACATCTGCATCGGAGTGACCGAGGAGTGTGGAAGTGTGGCCTCAGGCCCAGTGGAGGGTGTTCGAGTTCTCCAATATATGAGCTAATTTTCGCACTGAAGCAATCGAGTTGATGTAATTATCTATCCCGCCCCAGCTTGAAGTTTATGGGGATGTAAATTATATGATAGAAAAGTCCAAACCTATGCAGCCCTTTCCATCCTCATTGCGCAGCACTATGGGTCTTCACGGCCATGAATTCCCAGAGAGCATTGCCAACAAGCGCCCAGGGCCGACTAGACTTTGGTCGAGTTACGCAGTTGTTCAGCTAGCTAAAGACAATCTGACAAATACTTGAATATTTAGCTACAACCTGATACGGGCTAACATATCGAAATCTATCGATGACGCGCGAATTCCGTTGCGGGGATTTTATTCCACATGGCACCAGATGCCTTCCTCTAAGTCACAGTCAACCTCCTCCTCATCCAAAAGGCCTAGCATTCTGGTTGAGAAGAACACTCATTCATACCCCTAGTGTTGGTAGGAAATAACGCGAGGGGCCTGGTGATCATTGCAATATCGAGCGACGATCACACAGACGAAGCGCATAATACCGCATGCCTCGCCCATTATTTCCCTCTGGCGCTGGGTTCGCATGATGCGACAATCTGGCATCTGATCGAGTGGCTCGAGACGTCCGTTATCCGGCACCGGAATCCCACTGTTCATGAGTTTTTCCTCGTCAGGTCTGCTTTCATGACGCGACTGGGAGTCCAATATGACATCTCGAACTTGGAGAGCTCAATAAAAGTAAAGTGCACATTATGAGTGAGGGTTCTCCTCAACCAGAATGCTAGCCACTTGTTGTTGGACTCTTCTACCATCCAGACAAGATCGAGGTTGCTGAGGAAAGGGTGGTGGGTTCGAATTAACTGCTGATTCGCATTGGTCACGTTTGGCTCGAGAAGGGTACGTGCGGCTGCGGCTCCCTTATCCCCCAACGCAGATGCGTTTGCTTCTAAGACTGAATTAGCATATCATCAACTAGTCCGTGTCGAAGACATGAGATTCTTACTTAGTGCGTTAAGTTTGAAGCTTCGTTTCCCAAGTGGGCAAGAGGCGATTACGGTCCCCACGCACGCATTTGTCACTCTCCGACCCATGCTTCCAATGCCTCTACTTCGTATGAGTGATTGGTATCAGAATATCAGGAGGAAAATGATTCGGTACTTTTGCCTCCTCGAGGTAGAGGGCCATCATTTGATGGGTCAGGAAGGGTATCCTAAGTTCCATGCGCCAGCGAATGTGCCGACAGCGAGTGCTTCGTGGATAGAGGCATACCGACGCACAATACCGCACACCGGTCACACAGCGATGAACGAATCCGTTAAGATCACTTGCAGAAGGCTAGCTCGTCGATCTTGTCGGAGTATCACTCGGGTGAGCTCATCGAGCTGCTCGTCATTGGAGGCTCGGATCCACCATTCATCGGCCACTTTGTCTTACCAGCTTGGTGTTTAAGACGTGGTTAAGGACGGAGCGTCAAGGTGAGGGCGGTTTATCTCACTTGAGACGTTGTGGAGATATTAGCAGGAAGGGAGTTGTCACGAGGAAGGTGCGATTGTGATAAGAAGAAGCACACCTGCCCAGGCGATTAGCTTTGACGAATTGCAACCTCCAGGTAGGATGGCATATATATGCATTGAATAGGCCATAATTGTAAGCAGAATGGGGGGGGGGTTCTTTTTGATAGAAGGCGAGTGAAGGATGATCTCAACCAAAAGTACGAAAAAGGCAATATTTAGGCAGTCAAGGGCTATATAATCAAGATTCAAAAATGCATTGTAAGCCTTGGTATCAACATGGCTTTGGGTAGTAAGAAAGCTAAGGGAAAGAGAAGAAAGGAAAACATCTTGGATCTTAAATAGTAATTCTTACGAGCAAGGCCCGCTTGTCACCCTATGAGGGAAGGACTGAAATGATATGTCGTGGAGAGCAAGTTAAGGAGTAATATCAACAAACTGTAAGAGCGAAGTGCGACTAAGGCCCAAAACAAAGAAAACCAGAAATGTAATATGACCTACCATGAGGCACTCAAGGAGGCAATAAGCTTGATAGCAGTAGAAATGCAAATAAGCTTGACCTACAAGGCTAATCTCAAAACTTTACCAATGAAAGAAAAGATAGGTAATAGAATGGCACTACGACCAGTAAAATGTTCTGCATTGTAAACAGTGCCCTTGGGAGAATGATCTCATTAGAAAGTAATATCAAATTCCCCGTATTTTAAGAGGCCCTTCCCCTAGTTCTTCGAATATCTCTTTAGCCAGTGGTCTCGAAAATCCGACACTCGGTCCATTCATCCATCTGCGCCTCGACCGACAGTTCAACTACTTCTTCCAAAAGACCTAGCATTCGGGTCTTCAGAGTGTGCATCATAGCCAGGATTAGGTCAGAGGAGTGAGGGATGTCTCCCAGGTGGAGATTGATCAGCGCGGCAGCCAGACCCATAATAATCTGGGCTTCTTGCATGATGCTTTCGCGGGCGTATTGTCGGTCATCTGCGCGTACTCGTAACTGGGTGAGCAGCTCCAGTTGCTCATTAGTGAAGGTCAGGATTGGCCGAGTACCCTCCACTTTTCCTTGTCAGCTTTGCCTTCATATTGTGGTCGTCGATGCGTATGTATCTTACTCTTAGTGGGGATAATCTGATGGTTTGGTTGTGACTAGAGGTTCGATCTGTAACTCGACAAGTGGTAGTCAGCTTTTTGTCCCACAAATATTGCCATGCTGCCGAGGAAGCTTACTTTTAGGAAGGTATCCAGAGTTGGGATACGAAGTGTGGAAGTTGAAGGAAGGAAGATGGAAGAGACGAAGACTGACTAGGAAGATCAAAGGCAAATATCCATCCACGAAGACGCGTTTTCACAAGCAACTGATTGCCACTTCCAACCCGAAAATGGAAATAGCAAGGTTCATGACTCTAGAGGCAAGATGAATACTCTGATATAGATAGCTAATGCTTATGCGCTTATGCGTTCGAACTTATTTCTTCAGGAATATGCTAGAATCTAAAGTGAGTGATGATTGAGATTTGAAGAATATCTGAAACAGTGCTCTGAAGAACGAATCTTCACAAGTAAGGGTAAAATGAAGCTACTTTCAGTAGTGGCTATATTATGCGTTTCCTGGAAGGTTCCCCCCTACTCTCTATGGAGTCCTGCCAGAATTCAGTCGAATTTCATATGATCTCTCTTCTCTCGCATGTTCCGTCATATGTATCATGTGCGTAGTCGCTTATTCTCTAAGCGGCCCTTCTTTTAGATCGATCGTTGTTCACCTGGCAAGTGACAGGGGACAGAAGGCCGGATATAAACCCGAATTTGCAGACCTGTATCCTGGAAGATGAATCCTTACTCTAATGCCTATGATTGGTGTTAATATAAAACTTTCTGACGGTCAGGTTTCCATTGCGACTTCACATGCGGGTCCAAAGAGAGGAAGTCAATGATACATGGTATTCAGTATCGATACATTCCCATATGGCTAGCTATGTGTTCAGCAGTTGGCCTTAATATGATTGACAACCTGTTGAATTGCAATGCTGTCACTCTTAATGTGCAAGGCTTCGATCATATGAACGATCGGCTCACATTGGACGATTTCATGCCATTATTTGATCTCTTGGCGCCTATAAACTGCCGACACATCCGCCCTCAGATTTGGACTGAGCTTATCTTTCATTCGGTTCAAGATTGCACGGCGATTCTTCATAGGATCAAGTAAGGTCTTGAGTGCGATCTCACTCTCAAAATCTCTATCAACCATGGCTACAACGCTGGGACTCGGTAATGATGTAAGGCTCGTCAGGTATACGATAAAATACGAGCGAGGGTTTGTTAGGCACATTTTACTAGTAGCTCCTAGTTTACTAGTAACTTTTGGACCTTTACTAGAAGAAAAAAAAAACCTGACAACCTGACAACCTGACAACTACCGCACCGCGATGCTACTACAGGACTAAGCCAATATCTCCTCTCTCCATCTGGGACAAAGTCATAATATCAATCAAGGCAAAATGTTGTTTCGATTTGCTTCCAATATATTTACCACAAAGAAGGATAACACATATGACCTCCCATTGTGTGCCAAAGTCTGTTTCCTTTCCATCCTCCCAGTTCTCCTTCACATACCAGTGCAGTCCAGTGTTGCGTTTCCAATCAGCCCATGCTGCGGCAATTGAACTATTCTGTCTAACCTTAGACATAGCTCACAGTAACACTGTTGCTAGTAGCAGAAGACTTGGTCAAAACGTTGCTACTCTGCTTGATATCCATGATAGTAGACCCAGATGGACCAACAGTCTTGCCACCAGATGTGGCCTCTGCATTGCTGAATGTCACAGTTCCGAAGTTGGTGAAGGGAACCAAGCTACCGCCGCTCTCAAAGTCCTCGACAATCCATTCGGCGTTGGTCTCACAGAGATCTCCATCATCAACACCACTGAATTTGTGGTTGACAGACTTGCCTGAGGAGACATTCTCGATGACGGCAGAGCCGGAGTTCTTGGAGGAAGCGGTCACAGTGAGCTTGATCACATCTCCGGCGGAGATTGGGAGGCCGGAGAAGTCGTGGGCATAATCCGGGTACCACTCGTACCAGGAATCGAAGGAAACCTCGCCTCCTTGGATACAGAAATCAATTCCAGTCTGGAGGATGGCGCTGCTGCAGGTGTCACCGTCAATACCGACCCAGGCAGAGGCGCAGTACTGCTCGCCAGACGAAGAACCCGAGGGAGCCTTCGGCGTGGGGACGGTGAACTCTCCGGTGAC